>CADEBD010000364.1:149503-1366064 GCA_902825455.1 Arctia plantaginis | reverse complement strand
GGGGGGAAAAACCTAAATTTGGGTATAATATTTTTTTTTAAAAAAGGCGGTTAAAGTAAATTTAGTGTCGAAACAAATAAAAAGAATTCTTTTGTAGACTTGTCTGGTGCTCTTATCGCACTTTATAATATTAGTTACCGATATAATGTCATCTGGGATAAATATCAAACCGATTTTTCGCAATGCCATATCCCTTCCTCAAGTTATTCATAGCCTAAAGTTTTGTGATCTGTATGCTTCAACATATAATTCTGATTATTCATTTAATATCTCAATATATGTTCAAAATATTTGTTAAAACTGGTAGTACTAGAAAAGCAATTGTTGTAACTTTTAAAACTACTTAAAGGCATGACTTCAGTACTTTTAGTACATGGCTTACCTCACAAAAACTATTAACTAACAAGCAAATTTAGATTAAGCAAATGCAGTTACAGTTAAATTAACTATTTAAGAACCCATCTAGTCTTAGAGTCCCAAAGCACATTTATATAAAAGATATATCATATGCAAATGTTGTATTCTCAACCAATATAATAAAAGATCATGTTTTTTTAAAAAGATTATAGATGTGTAATGAAAATCATTACACTAATTTGCGTTCTATTGATAGAGATTTTTAAATCAATACCAGATTATAAATCACCCTTAATAATACAACTGAATGTAGGTATACTGCAGCTTTAAATGTATTCAAGTGATTTGCTTTGCCATTTTTTTTAATTGTAAAAGCGACTAACGAAAGTTAAACATTCGTTTGAGGTTTTACCCTCAGAATCGAAGTAAATTAAAAATTTCGTTCTGTTTGACCGTTTTAGTGAGTCACTACGGTCGTCTCGAATTTTGGTATATATTAGGAATGCAAATTTAAGAACGCGTCAAGATATGCCCAAGTTTTACACTTAAAATATTATCCATTTGGAACGCCTTACCTTTCTTTCACATTCTATGTAAAATTTCGAATGTAGCTTGAAAAGCAAAATATTAATTATAAAATTTAATGAAATCTGTGGCGCCTTTAGTCCTGTTTCCTCAGATAACCTTGGCCTTTTAATGTGGCCAATAAAGAAAAAGTTATATTTAATGTAACCCTTACATTTCTGCAGAACTTCGATTTTGTCTACTTGGATTGTTGAGGTCTAAAGGCAAACGCTCCGCGCAAAAAATTGAAGTTCAGCCGTATCGTAGACGACCCCAATCTAGTTTGGAAAAAGGCTCGTAGGAAGAAGATTTAATATAACCGCTGAAAAAAAAAACCCCATGGATACTGGCTACTCCAACTTATAAAGGAAATCGTTTTGCAGATACTTTCAATCTTAATTTATCGAGATAAACTTTATACGAACAATGCACCTATAAACAATTTTATCTTCAAGAGTCAGCCAATAAATGTTGAAAGAGCTGGTAATGTTTGAACGGATGAAAATATTTTATTAAATTAAATTTAAGAACACTCTCGATGAAGTCAAATCTCAAACAAAAAAAAAACATAACACCAGTCCTTTTTCCAGGATTGTAAAATATTTTTAGTGTATGCACACATTCATATTGTTATCTTAAAATTAGATGTTTTATGAAATATCTAAAGTTGGTACTCGAAACAGTACGACAATAAAGCCAAAGTTTGTGTACCTCCAATTAGTCAATGGTCTAGTCCGGGATTAGTACTAATTGAGGCGAGCTCAATAAGTGATGAATCTGGTTAACAAAACACAACTCTCAGCCTTAAATACCTCTGCAAAAAAGTGTTTTATTGCCTGCTGTGTTCCTTTTTGTTAATTTTACTTTTTACAAAGAAATACGTAGGTACACATTCCCATGAGTTATTTATAAATTAAAAAAGCTGTGATATTTTGTAACGTGAAACCAATCTTTTTCTTTACAAAGCTTGACAGTTCATTGAATAAAAGAAATAAATCTGTGGTATTCACAGATTGTGACAGATATTGAAAAGGCGGGAATCAACTTCCAATGAGGAATGTCGCGTTAACGTTTACTTACTGAATACTAAACACGATAAGCGTGTATAAACGCCCAATGTATTGTTATTTAAGTATTTTCATATCACCGTCAATGTCTCTCTATATTTGACACTGATTGACATTTGTTTTTCATTATATATTTTTTGTATAAAGTGTAGGTACAACCTTAAGTTACAATGTGTAGTAGCATGTGAATGCGCTAGTCTAAACTGTTGAATAAAAAAGTCGTTTTCTTTATGGTCCAATCTCTTCGAGTCGAGACATGCTTCACTTTAAAATTGTAATAAATAAATAGTTAGGTTGTTGTATGTGTGTAATTCATTCCAGGTTGAAAATAGTAACTTTTGTATGGAAGCAATGCTATCACAGCTATAAATAAGAGCAGTGCTATCACTGATGCTAACTATATTGTTTTAAGGAGACCTTTCTTTTTTTCTTTTGACGTCGGTTTACGTCTACGTAATTTACATATGTTAATGAATCTTACATCTTTATTTTACTAGAGACACTTTTACAAATATTAGATTTGATATATCAGTATTCCAGGTCAGCGCAACGTGGTTGAAATTAGGACAATTCAAAGGTAATAATAACTTCACACATCTCACACACTGCAGTCCAATCCCAAACTGGGCAGAGCCGTGCTGTAGTAACCAGACTGCTAATAAACATACTAAAATATTTCTAAATACATACATAATATAGATAAATTGTGCCCAGACACACAATAAACAATCGTGTTCATCACACGATCATTTTTCACGACCTTCGGCTTAGCAGTCAGGGTCTAGAGCAACAGGCCCGTCAAAGGAAAACTACCAAAATGTGTACGATGCCTATCGCGCGTTCACGTTAATTGCCAAAAAAATATATAATTCGCCGTTATACGTACTGTATGCATTGGTTTATATAATTCCATTTTCACTGAAACCTAAAATGAACTTACGAGTTCGTATTTATGTGGATGTGACGGCGGAAACTGTTAGAAATTGGTTTCACGTAGAACATCGGTACTGACCGTAATACCTATGAGCGGCTTCATCCAATCTCTGTGGCACCATTTCCGGATTGATACAACTGAAATCTGTACATGTTTTTTAAGAGTCATTTTTGACAGTATTGAATAATATAGCAACGTTGTGAGATAATAATTTCAGTTAAAATTTAACTTTATTTATTAAAGTATGGATGAATTTTGGATAGTTTTTATAGTCTTCTGTTTTTAAAAAGCCTGTCCTCCTGACTAATAGAATACGATAGAAATAAGTAAGAAGCGATCACATGTGACAATATGTGTTATTTTTTCTAATAATTAAGTAACTTACTACGTTAACCTACGACAGTTAACGTAAGTAAGTTACTTATTTATTAGAAAAGTGAACTATCTTTATAAAAATAATAATAACTTTTTCAAATTACTTCAAAAATGAAGTTATTATGTATGTTAAATAAATTTTAATATAATTTTATTTTTATTATAAAAGGCTGATAAAATATTTTGCTTTATTCCTAGCTAGATAAGTCCGCTTATGATGGTTGTTTTTGAGGAAAAATTGATGATTTGAGGAAAGATTAATAGATTTTATTTTTTCAATTAAGTGCAGTAAATTAATAACAAAGTAAAAATCTTACTATGTTATCTAAAGAATGTGATAGTTAACCTGAAGTCACTGTAATCGACCGTACATCGATAATGTAGTAATGTGATTTGGTAGTTGTAAATACCATACCTATCTGTTTACGTACACTAGAAACTCCCATCGTAAATCTGATAATATATTAAAGCTTGTAATTTTTTTTTCAATAATTGTTATGTAACATTTTACAATATGACTCTCCGTCAAAATGTTCTCTTGGAAAGGAAGCTTCCGTGGTTCTTTAGTACTTTTGCTGCATAATTTTAACATAACAAGTATCCTTATTTTAAATCTTCGTCCCTCAGTTGGCGCAAAATGAAGTCTTTTTATAAGTTCTGCTTTTACCAAAGAACACTCTTTTTAATTAAGTTAATAGGATTTCAATCTCATATAAATGACTAATAAATGAACAAGATTAACGATATACTTCCTTTACATCTTATATAGGTGGTAGATTTTCTATTTTATAACTTGTTTCGATATTATTATGTTATACATTGCATTTTCATAAAAAAAATTGAACAGAAAGGAACAACGATTATTCAACGATTATATTAAAGGAACTTCGATACTTGGTTTGTGGAGGTCTAATGGCAGTCGCTCTGCGTAAAAATCGGAGTTCAGCCGTGTCGTAGTAGACTTTAAGCCGACACCAATTTAGTTTGGGAAAAAGGCTCGAAGCAAGGAAGATTCATTACATATTAATTTAGGGTAAAAAAAAACAACTGATCAAAAGTAGACTTAAAAAAAAACTAATCTACTACCTAATCCTAATGTGAAAAAACTACGGCGATTGAGGGACATATTACATATTAAAATAAAATATAAAAAATAACAACGTTACACTGTAACATTCTTCAGAGTTAATTGTATATGGAATTTTAAAATAAGACTTTTGATGAAATAAAATAATAATTGGCTTTGAAAATTTGTTTTGTACTAGGTAAAGTTGATTTAATTTTATAGAAAATTTAACGATCTTGACTGTTCACCTACACGAATTTCATAAACAGTGTGCTAGAGGTAAACTTAATTTAAATCGTAACTAATAATAATAGTGACAGTGACAGTGATATGAAAGTGACATTGTCTGTCACCATTTCACGTCTTAACCACTCAACCGATCTTGATTAAACTTTTTCATTACAATGCCAATATACAGTACATACAAAGGAACAGAAAATTAGTACAGCGTCCTCTAACGAAGACACGATGAACTATAGAGTAACTCCTAAATGAGAATTGCTAATCCTGTATCGCGATTATTATATATACAACTTCCCAACATCAACCGTTAGGCCGCGGCTCGCCAGGCATGATCACCTCGCTCTCCCACTCCAAGCACGCAAAGTTATAAATACAAGGGCTTCTTTCAGGTAAAATAATATAGGTGGTTATTTTAAAATGTTATATTTGGAGGGGGAACCTTTGGTTACCTCACTCACTCGGAGAAATGCAATGAAAAATTCAATAACAACAGTTCTCCTCGAGTCCATGGTATCATCGAGCCGTCCCATTTGTGACGAAGAATGACTCTTCCATGGTTTTTTCCCCACATAATGTACACAAAACGTTTAGTTATTAGTTACCTTTTAACGCTGATTTCTTAAGTTTCATGTAATAGGTCTCATAATGCCTGGTAGGTATGTGTAGGTAAATTCATTTAGGAACGAGCTACGGTATATCTTCACAACCTTAACGGTGAATACCAAGTTTGTGGTGTCGTGAACGTGCGGTAAATGCAAACTGCGGTTGGATTATACTTCTATGCTAATGGCACACAAATGGAGACGTGCCTAAGCTTGGTTTCACTAAAGCTATTAGAGGATTTTTAAAGTTGAAAAGCGTAATTCAGTGTTTCATCACGATTTAAGCTCATCGAAGTGACACTTTTTTAAAGATAATTTATGTTAATTTCGACGGGCCTGTTGATCTAGTGGTTAATGATCCTGACTGCTAAGCTGGAGGTCGTGGATTTGATTCATACCCAGGAAAAATAATTGTAGCTTTTAATTGATCAAAATACCTATTTACGTATTCAGACAAATTTAAGTTGTTATTATTAATTATATTTTATATATTCATACATAACATGATCCTAATAAGTTGTTCATTTAGGGATTTGCAGTAAAAAATATTAATTCTAAGTACTTTGCAATTTTTTTTAGTTGCTGTTTAATATTTTAATTAGATTTATTTCATTCGATAATATGTAGCTAACCTTTTTTTTTTTTTTTTTTTTTTGTGGTTAAGAGAGATAAGCAGTGCGAGGCTTGGCGAGGACCACATAGAAAAAAAAAACGTGATTTCTCTAGGTTAAACTGGAGTAGTATTTGTCGTCACCTTAAGGAATAAGGTTGTTATGTTTAAATAAATTCTTTTTTTTTTGCTTAAAAATATTTTTTTGAAGGTGAAAAAAAAGGAAAAATATTTTTAAAAGTAAAGTACTGCAGCGATAATATTATAATATTTCTTTGTGTTGGCGTTTATCCAAAATATGTTGAATATGGAAAACGTCCTTAAAAGCTGTGTTTAAGTCACTAGGGGGCACTAGTGTCTGCCAGTAATATCAGCAGTTTTATTTCTGTTGAGGTAAACATTTTCGGTTCTGTAAATGACATGAAAATATACGAGTAGTGTATCTCGCAAGCAACAGTCCCTAAGAGGTGAGTCAGCTGCTATAAATGGCTGTACCGTACTTACAACTCTTTGAAATACTTTAATAGCTGTCTTTTTCGTAATAATGATGATACACAATAATACATACATTATAATGTTCGTATAAATACGTAACACATGGCCAAGAAGTACGAGAAGAAGTTGCAAATCAATAACTGTCAGCCTTGCCAGTGACCTGGAAATGGTCCACTTTAAGTATCGCATATGACCTTCCCGATTCAACTTCCACCCTTCTCTTATGGGGCGTGGTGAGAACCATGAACGAGTTAAACCAGTTGCTTTCCCACATTTCCTCCAACAATATTTCAAAGGCTAAATAAACGAACATAAACATACTTGGCCTTTCTATAACTTCACTGCTCAATATTGTCTGACGCAAGCATTTTATTTCATAAGTTTGTTACTTTTATTAATCTTCTACTAATAATATTCTCAAACATTTTCTTCGATAACACAATAATGTATTATGTATCAGTGGAAGCATTCGTACATAATTCTTAACAGCAAAATTAATCAAGATTCAATGTATACAAATATATATAATTACCAAAACACACAACTGTTTGTTCCAGACATTGACAAAAGTTAAAACGACTTTAAAGCCTAATAAGGAGTAGTATAGGTAGTAAAGTGAAATTTATAACAAATTTAACTTAAAAATGTCTGAACGATGAAGAACACTTTGTCTAATCGATCATTCGAAAAAACTCACGATAAAACTACACATTTTGCTGCGGTATTTTTTAAGAAGAATACTTCCCAATTGTACTAATTCTACTGCAAGTAGGAATATGAATATGCTCCAAATAAGAATTCTCCCGAAACCTTGCTTTCATTTTTAAATATTATTTAAGCAACTTGGTACACGGTTAATAGGATACGAAAATACGATAAAGTAACATGATATTTTGTTGTAATAATCTTCAAGGATAAAATACTTACTAATACGAATTCTATTTGTAAGGGGGTGATCCACTTATAAGTAGAATTCTTATTGATGAGTGTGCTTCATCTATTAATTCTCCAGAAACTAAAAATATATATTTTAACATTTTCAGCTAGCTTATCACAACCTGGAACATATTTAATAGGATAATAACTATTTCAGAAATATATAGTTTAATTAAGTTAAAAACCAAGATATAAATCTAAACTGTTAAGTGTCATAGAACAGCAAGGTGTTCGAAGAATCTTTTATTTGAAATGTCTGCTCTAGTAATAAACAACTCAATGGTCCCAACGTGCGGATAATTTTGAGATCGCAGAGTAATGCTGACTAATGTGGAGTGTCGTAATTATTTCGTACTCGTTAACGCTGATGTGGATCCAGGCAGCGTGTGACTTTATCTACGTGTTGAGTGTGAGAATGCTGTCCTAATAAAGTGTTGCCTTGTTTTATTTTGAATATGTCTATGCTATGGTAATTTTCTCTCCAGGGAGAAGAGAGTATTTCTAGTTTCGAGGAGGTTTCTTAATCAGTTTACTTATAAATATCTCAGATCAATTGGATATATACAATTCTTAGTAACCTTTGTCTATTATAGCTTTTAGAATTCAAAGTTATATCTTGTTTTTAGTTTGGATATGTCGTGATCAGCTAACAATAGAATAGATCACGACCACATTTCAAAGTGAAGTCCGAACTTCATCGTAGTGTCTGGAAGCTACAAAATTTTTCAGCTCCTCATAAATTCTCAAAATTTTATTTTGACATATATCGGGACACAAAATAGTCACGACGTTAGCGACCCTGTCGTACAGTTCAAAATACTTATAATCGATTTGACTTTGGGTTTGGAACAAAATGAGTTAGTTATTAAAACTACGGAACCCAAAAAAATATATACACGCTTTCTACACCAGATAAATAAAAGTAACCATCATTCCCATATGACTGCTTTCGAATGAAATGACACCGCACTGAAGTTCATGTGTACATTATAGATTAAGAAGACGTTCCCGCAGTTTCGTCTTCGTTTATAGCCCCTCCTCAACCTTTCTCCAGAGTTTTTCAATTCTAACTGATGGTCCTATAAACATTGAAACATTTATAGATACTTAGATATTGTCACGGATCAACTAAAGGTCAATTCTCGTAATAAAAATTTGTTCACAATTTAGTTCCGATCTACTGTCAATCTCACAAATGTTACAAAAGGTATTCTCGTAGTAAGCATTACTAAGACTAGCAGAATACCGATTTAACTTTAGGTCACAATACGATATAATCACATTACACTACACGTTGGATATTTAATACTTTACCACGAGAATACCTTTTATGACACTTGTAGAACGTTGAACAAATTTTTGTTACGAGAATCGACGGTCTGTTGTTGTAATTATGATAATTCGACATTTGGGTTATTTCTCTCTAGCTATTTATAACTCTAGTCAAAAATATATTCCGGCAAATTAAGGCTGACTTATTTGTGCCTATATTTTATCATGCTGAGTCAGCAGTTTTGTGATAATAAAGGGTTCGAACATGAGACGATCTTAAGCCTTTAGGTTGTGAAGGGTCAGGAGCGGGTTCAAAAATAATATTCAAACACATCTGCTATGACTTAGGGGCCAACAGCAATTATTTTCCTTTGGCGTAATATCAAAGCTATCACAATTTTATTATCATATGTATGTTTAATTGCAATTAAACTTTACATATTTTATGAATATTGTTGTCGACTGAATGACAAACGTTTTTTACGTTATTATTCATAGTAACTTTATATTTTTACCAATTTATGATTGCTGATGTAGGACCTTATAAAATAATTATATATAATAGGTGAGTGATAAAACCGTTGTTGTACTAATTATTTCAGTTTGATCGACGAAATTAATACATAGAAAAATAATATTTGAAAAAAAACAGACTCAGAACACAAATCGATGTAAGGATCAAACCCACAAGACTCAGGTAGTAATTTAACTGTAGAATTATGAGATAATTTATTACGCAGTCTAGTTTAAATACACTTTAATAAAATATTAATCACAACGTTGTTTCATCATCATCATGCTGGACATAGGCCTCTCCAATTGCACGCTTAGATCGATTTTGAGCTTCTCGCATCCAGCTCCTGCCAGCCATCTTTCGCAAATAAAGGTGGTTTCATGATATAACTAAGTAATTATATTAACATCAACCTGAATTAATTTTACTTGTATCCCTAATAAGAATAAAATAAAATAAAACCTTAGTGGATTTTTGTGACGAAGGAAATTGGATATAGGTTTTAGATAATTAATTCCGTATACCAATCGGGTGTTACACCAATTATCTTCTGAAAATATTAGCTATGGCCGGGTCCCCTGTATACACGAGAAAATTGTTCTGCAAGATCTAATTTAATACGCTTATATATTACTCGTATTTCAGTATTCAATACTTGAAGTTTAGTGTTTTTTTTCACTTATTCTCAATTTAATTAAAAATGATCGCTGGGTGATTGTATATTGGAATGTCATAGATTGTTTTGATATTATAGAAAACGTTGACAACAAACGGTTAAATATGTAGTTAAAATCAGTAAAATATGTATATTATACTTCGTTGTTTATACTATTTCTAATATTTCCTTCATTTTGTTAATCTTCCATCTCATTCCTAGATCCTCTACCGTGGGGTTGCTTGCAAAAGATTGCCAGAGTGCCATAAACCGGCTAACTGTATTACTGCTTTATCTTACTCTTAGTCTGTTTTACTATTGCCCGCCAGCGCCTGGGAATTGCGACCCAGAAATAGGTCCTAAACCTATTCCTGGGTCACAATTCCCAGGTTCAGGTGTTGGCCGGCACCCTCACGGTTGATCCATGGAACATTAAGAAATAGGTAGACCTATTTCTTAAGTGGTGTAAAAAGGTATATTTTTTAAAATAATAATTTACATGTTACATGGTTTTACACATTTTAGTTTAGTTATAAAGGGAACATTTAAATTGAGGCATCTGTGCCTAGACTAGATAAAAAAAATTATATTCCAGACATAAGCACTCTTCCTTGACTACGTCACATTATATGCCATTTTTAACAAAAAAAAATAGTTTTAAAAATATAAGATTTTAAATCTAAATAGAAAGTTTTATTTCTTTTCTCCGTGAGTGGAATGTTGATTTGAATGTGTGAAAGTATTTTGATTATATTTATTTCTCACAAACGCCTTTTTCTCTTGTCTTTGAAGGATATAACATTTTTCTCGTCAATATTGGGACGAGCTTTTTGTCCCACTAACATTCTTTATTCACTTTATGTATTTCTTAAAAAGACAAACTGAAAATGGATACTTGCTTCAGTGTAAAGGTCCTACATCAAATAAAAGGTTGTGATAAACGACCGACCTTAAAGTCATAAACATTTTTATATGTTAGAAGTTGTTCTTTTATAGACAAACGTTCTCAACAACATGTAGGGCTTAACGTTAAAGCCCATAATAATTTCTCTAGTTCTTAACAATACGAATAAAAACGCCTTTGTTATAACCAGATGTACATCTTCTGGCTCCCAAGACGCAGGTGATAAACCTAGTTTGGGACCCAGGAATATATTATTATTTACATATAGCCTGATTATTTTATTTGTAACACTGTCGAAATATTATTTGTAGACAAGGTGTATTGAGTGTATTTTTTGCTAAATAAGTTAGCTAAGTTATCATACAGTAAGAACTCATAGTTATGTTTACACTTTATTTTAATATTTGAATTAATCACAGACAGACAGTTAAAAATACATAATAAAAACAGCATGCGTTTATTTAAGGAAGAAATATGTACGAATAAGTCTCGTGAAATTATTAGTTTTCGAAAATTCTTGTTTAGTTTTGACATGATGACAAGATAAATTTAAAAAGGTTACTTGAAATCGAGACACTTGTGGCTTGAAAACGAGATGCTTCACACATGTGCTCAATAAGTTAGTCGAACAGGTACCTATAGTACTCTAGCCGGAGTTCGTGGGTTCGATTCCCATCCAACACAAATATGGTCTGATGAGCGCGATCACTTGTTCTGTGTTTGGGTGTAATTTATTTTGTTCATGATAATATGTACATTATGTATTTAGAAATATATAAGTAAGTTTGTCAGCAGTCTGGTTACCATAGCACAGGTTCTGTCTAGTTTGGGATCGGACTGCCGTGTGTGATGTGTAAAGTTATTATTGCTTTCATTGATTTACCCCAATTACGGTTCTTAGCACTGTTTTGAGAGTACATCTATAATAAAAATAACGTTAGAGTTAGTTAACATTTACAAACACTCATTTGAAAAATCTCACTATCGGTACTCAAGCTTGGGATCATAGAAATAATATTGTTTGATTCTCATGATGTATTGGGCAAAATCAAATTTCTATACATATACACATTCGCTTTAGGCGGTCTACTGAATGATATGAAATGAGAGAATTTCGTTTCCGATCTTCAGCCAAGAGAAAAAATCTATCATCGAGAAGTAAAATAAATATTTCGAAACTAGTTTTGGTGGTGCCGCTCTTTAAAATTAAGGTTGAACCTTACAACATAAATATCGATAAAATGTTATACTACGTTATACTAAATGGATCTTTTGACGTGACAACGTCTTATAAATTGCTTTGCCGGGTGACACTTCAAGAAACTGCGTTACGCTCCGCTCACGTTATGCGCTCACAATGAGAGCGAGTGAGAGGCACGCGTCCCTTCCACTCGGGCATGGTTAGCCCGCCTAAGAGCGAGAGAGACAGACATAAAAAGTGAAAGGCGACATAAAATTTTGTTAATATAAAATTCAGTGCGAGAATCTTTGTATAAATTAATGTTTTAAATATAATTCTTTGTATAAATAATAATAATAATGTTTTAAATTGTTACTATTATTTCATCCTTCTTCCTACTATACGAATGAATATTCACATTAAAATTATTTTACCACTCAAAGTCGTTGTCACGTAAAACTTTCGCCCGTATACCGACTTTACAGGCAACCAATTTTTTATGTTAGAGGAGGCAGACGAGCAGACGGGTCACCTGATGGAAAGTGACCATCGTCGCCCATGAACGTCTGCAGCTCAGGAGTCACAAACGCGCTGCCGGCTTTTTAGGAAGGAGTACGCTCTTTTCTTGAAGGTCGTATCGGTCCGGAAATACCGCGGACGATAACCCATTCCACAGAATATCACCCCGACGGTCAGAACGCCTGTGGGAAGGACTTGGATCATGTGATTTTAGACTCCCCTGAATCGACGCCGCGCATAACCAGGCCCCAACTCCGGTCGACCCGTATGTCTATCCTAGGATCACCTCTAGACATCAAGTGACCGTAACTACTAAAAACGTTGGCACTAAATATTCATAATAATGTATTATTAATCAATTATTCAGACTTATGCTAAGGCATCTATCGATTAACAATATATGATAAACACATTGCTCAACCTTATAAGTTATACATAATGTATTATATGATCTTGTATAAAACCATTTGTTCAAATCACATCTCGATGAACATCGAAACTAATTCATACACAATGGTATAACAATATTTATCACGGTGATGTTATTATTCTACACAATAGGCCCATATATCTTATCTATATCAATATCTTTGTCGCGGGTCGAGAGCTTCGTAACACCTCTTTAACCTATAATGATCTGTAATCTGTGATTTTTGTATTAAGCCGCCGCACGTGACCTATCTGATGTTACCCCGAATTGATTATTACGCAATAGCAATATCTAGATTGCTTTTGAAATAGGACGGTACCAGTATCAATTGTGTTATGAATGTTGTATCACACTGTGAATTAAATTATAATCTTTGATATTAAATTTTATAAAGCTAAGAAGGGTAGCGACTGTTGTGCTGAGGTCTCGAGTTCAATTCCCGGTAATATTTGTAAACATGAAAGTTTTTAGACATACTATGACTAAATATTACCAATAAATATTATCACGGAAGTTGCAATCTTATCGTTACGTCAAGCCATTCCAAAATATGTAACACCTGTCAGGTGGTCGCGGTGATTAATAATATTATTTTCAGACATCACAACGACATCTAGTTTCAAACTAAGCAGAGCACTGTACACTATAAAAGCTAGATTAACTAGATCGATTGAAAGCGGTTTTACATGTAATAATATGTATGTATTGACAAACATAAATAGAATACTCTATAACTCAATCTAACTTTCATAGCTCAACAAGCTCTGCTTAGTTTGAAACTAGATAGCGTTGTGTATCAGAAAAGTAAATAAAAAAAAGATGGTTCAAAGGAGACACCGACACCGACACTACTTCAGGCTATTGAAGCCTGAAGTAGTGTCACTACTGCATTTATATTTATATATTTAATAGTATTTTATTCCATTCCGCCCCAGAATCAAGGTACTGAAAGAAATCGATGTTAAAATTTTCTAGTGACTTTTCCATGCTTTGCTTACTTAACAATTGTTTTAAATATTAAAATAGAAGTGAGATTTTCTTCTAATTCTTCATGCAAATAACTTCGACTCCTTCGATCTAAGCTCTAGCAGGAAAATAAAACAGCACTTTCTCCATAACGAAAAAGAATTGCTCATTCACGTATTATTATTGACCGACCTGTTGGTCTACTAGTTAGCGATCCTGACTATTGACCTAGAGGATTCGATTCCCATCCAAGACAAATATTGAGTGATGATCACGGTCATTTTTAGGGTTCCATACCTCAAACGGAAAAAACGGAGCACTTATAGGCTAAATAAATCATAAAAATATAGTCTTTATTTAAAGTACGTAATCAATTATCGAGGTACAATTTCTCTTATAAAACTCAAGAATAAAAGTAATCATAGGTTTTTAACTGAATTTCGGGCAAAGCTTGGAAAAAACTACATATATACATATAATATACATATACATATAACTATATATATACTAGAATATACATATACCTACGAGTACAAATGTGTACGGAACCGGCGATGGGCGAGTCCGACTCGCACTTGTCCGGTTTTTTATTCTGTGTAGTGGTATGTATCATTTTTCTATAACATGTATTTATTTAGAAATATATATGCCTGATTGACGGCAATAGGTTTGACCAAAATAGGCCCCTCTCTACCCCTTTGGGGGTAAAATACGTGAATGTGAAGAAAATAAATATATTTAAATGTAGAAATAAATAAAAATAGAAAAAGATGTACCTGTTATTAGTGTTTTATAATGTTTTTTAGGATTTAAAAGTATGGAAACCTACAGGTAGATGAATCACTCAATCTGGTTAAGCTGAGCTGAATAGCTGTTATACAAATGGCTATAGGTTTTAAACTCTTCTTCTTTTTATTTGTGCGTCGGTAAGAAATTATTTATTAAAAGAGGGTAGTAAGAACTTTTATATAGTGCAGTAAAATAAAATGTAACGTGTGTACCTTATGAATAAATAATGAACACTGCTGGGCTTAATGTCCGCGTTAGCTTTGACAAAGTGTACAGACATCAAAGAAACTGAAATGATACACCTACTAGAGTTGGATAGCTCCTGAGTGAGTGATCCTAAAGACATATAGCATTCATGGTGATAAAATGTATCATTCACTCATATTAGCTCTGAATGCATCAGTAACTCAGTTCTAGCTCACTAGATCAGGATCAGCTCAACCGCGATTATCTTTGTTTCATGAGCGAGTGAGACTAAAGATAAATGAGTGATAGATTATTGTTTACGCTCATTTAGTTTCTTTGGGCAAAATGTACATTATTATTTATTTCTATAGTATCTAAGTTTAACATTGCAAACATTATGTATGGAGGAAAATCAATTTAATATGTATGATTTCTAATATAAAACCGAATAAAAGTTCAAAAAATATATACTTCTTATTTTAATTATTTGATAAAAGGGTGTTAATTATTATGTAATTTTATCAAAATGAATACAGATTGTATTAAAGAACGGCGTGAGGGGTCATTAGACCCGCGGTCGGAACGAAGTTCCTTTCACTTTGTGATATTATATAATAGTATTAATAATCATAGGTAAAAATATACATAATCATAGGTTAAAAAAATCATAGGTTGAACTACTTCAGATAAGTCGCGAGAGGTAGCAACCTACGGAAAGATCACCTTCAAATGTTATTCCTGCTGATGCAAATAACTGTGGTGGTTTGATGCACGTATTGAATCTGGGCATAGACTCCAGAGTTAAGTTGAGACGCAACATTTCTGTTACTAAAGGCCTGGTCCAAATATCTTATCCAAGTTTAAATGTCCTGCCCTTCGCCATGATCAAATAGAATCAGGAGCCACACCAATACTCTACCATGCTTCACTGTGGTACATAGTGATAGCATAAAATAGATAAAAAACCATCTTTGAAGCTTGTTGTACGAGTATAAAGTGTCAAAGTTTGAACTCAATCGGTGCAGTGCTTTTTGAGTTTTTGAAGCGTACACAAAACAATTTAACATTTTTATATAATTATATATGTATAGATGATGACGACTCTATTGCCATAAAATCAAAAGCGTCTGTGTCAACGATTGTTGACATAGGGACTATGGCAATTAACCCCGTTCAACATCCCCGTATCTTAATATGGGATGTTGAAGAGAGAATGCCAAATGCTGCTAATCCTCATTTAAGGTTACGGTGCATAAACTCCAGGGCACTATCCTGAGCAGGAGTTGGGTCGATGCCCCGAGATTCGAGAAATCGATGACCGGAAATCCCAACTCCGCCAGGTCATCATGGGGGAGTGGAGGGAACGACTCGGGCAACCGAGCGCTGGGCACGCCGTCATTGCGGCGGTAAGACCCGTTATGGAGGATTGGCTCGAGAGGCGTCACGGGACCCTCTCATACCGATTGACGCATTTGATCACTGGGAAGGGATGTTTCGGAGATCACCTGTGTCTGATCCGCAAGGAGCCAACGCCTGAGTGCCACCACTGCGATGGCCAGACCGTGGACACGGCTCTCCACAAGCTCGCGAAGGAGACGGCGGAGCGGGACCGGGAGAGGTTTAGAACTCTCCCGGCCCGCCAGGCCCGGGCACGGGCCAGGCAGCGCAGGCGACTCAGGCGCCGGAGGTCGCAGAACGACCTCCGTCCTCCATAAGCGCAGGCCTGGGGGTGACTGGTGAGGCCATCTGTCACCCTAGCAGAAGCAGGCCGGGGTGGCGGCGAGCGCGTTGCGAAGCGCGCTCGCTTCCAATGAGCACAGGGAACATGGGGTTCCCACACGGGGCGGGGGTCGTCTACTCGTCTGTAGATGACCCGAGGTATGTCGGGGCACCAGGGCCTTCCTTTCTAGGGTATACCTGGTTCCCCGGCTATTAGTACCCGGCGAAGGCGTGCGGTTTTAGTCGGTTCGAGTCCGACATGCCACCGACAGGTGGTATCCGAGGGGATTTCCGCACGGAAAAAAAAAAAAAGGGCACTACCCTGATTTTTTCAAAGGCAATGTTTATGTTGCTCAAAGTCGCATAAAAATGGCGTAATGATGGTGTTGATCTTTGATACTTAGAGTCACACAAAGCCTAAAAAAGCAACGATTAAGAGTATTTGTAAATATTTAAATTAGAACACTAAGGCAAGCTAGGTATGTAGTACAGGTTGCTAATCCAACCCTCAGCTTTGCATGTCTTTTATCCTGTATATTACAGGATACTATGTCGGCATCCTAATGTATCATCTAATCCTAACCGTTATTAGGAGTTTTACCTTCCATCATCAGTTTACCTGAATGACTTGAAAGAATACAACTAAAAGTCTCAAAATACATATGGTATTTAAATAACTATCCTCAAACTCCTAACCGTTTAGGAGTTGTAATTTCATTCATCAGCTCATAAACACGAGATAATGAATGACTACCAGACGCAAAAACTAGAATAGCTTTAGAAAATATATGGAACATTTGAAACCCACGATTTTACTACGATCCCCTCATCAAATCCTGACTTCATGACGATAAAACTACCTCAAGACTACGTTCTATCTAATAAAAAAAGTATTTTGGAAATCGGTAAACAATTGACGTAGTAATAGGTGAATAAACAAAAAAAAAACATACAGTGGAAGATAGAGCCTTCTTTCGTTTTGAAGTCGGTTAAAAAACTCCGTCATGGTATATCGCTATCTCCGTAGGATAACTCACAGTAACCATTTTTATCTTTTTAGTCACGGGTGGCAGCGGCAGGCAGGATCGGAGCGGACCTATAAATAGTGCAAATATCCTGTGTTATAGTCCAATCATAATAATAGTATAACTAATTATGCCACAGTGACACCACATTATTAATATTAGTAGCATCTACATTGCACTCGTGCGAAGCCGGGCAGATCGCTAGTAATTATACAGCTCCTTTCCTGCCGGCTGTTGCCACCCGGGACGGACGTACGGCCCGACGGCAAACGCGGCGACAGTCACTTTGCCCCGCATTTTAAACCTGTTATATCTTCTAAAATATTCATTTTAATGATATGCTGTAAAGACCAATTTAATCTTATTAAACACACAACGTATCTAACGTATTTAATTAGATAAATAATAATAAAGTATTCTTTAAAAGAGCTTCGTAAATAAGTCATTATATTTTTGTAAAATTTAAAAGATAGAGAATATAGAAAGGATTGGAGCGAGAGAGGTTTGAAGTGAGTGATATTTACTGAGCTAAACGATCGAGACGAAGAAATGAATCAATTGAGAGACCAAGCAATTAAATTATATCACTGAGCTAAAAGAGCTAGTGAGCTAGATGAGTGATATATATCTTTAGAGCGAAATAATATGCATCTATCTTTACAGCTCAGTGATACATTTTGCGCATCACTAACACCTGACGGATACTTCTGATTCCACCATTGATGTGTTCAATTATTTTTACATGTTTTTTATTAGTTTAATCTGTATTGTTTTTCTGAAACGTGGTTTTTACCATCTTCAAGAATCTGATTAAACTGAAAATTTTTAGACATATGTTACTATGACTAAATATTACCAACAAATATTATGAAATAAGTTGCAACCTGGCCGTAACTTAAAGCGTTAAAAATATGGAATACCTGTCACGTGTCACTTATATGTTCAGACATCTGACACAAATGCCACCTAGTTTCAAACTAAGCAGAGCTTATACTATGAAAGTTAGATTCACTGATAAAATACTTTTTTTTTTGCAAAGACACATAATTATTATACTTAGAAAATATCCAAACTCCGAAAGAAATATTTGCAGATCATACAAAAATTTTATCCGAAACGCTTAACTTTGAAAGTAATAAAACAATAATTTGCTTTTAAGAAAACTAAAATTTACTAATTTATGATATAGGGGATCTCCTCCCCCTCCAAACGTGACCTCCCCGAATTGAGGCGAAGCGAGGAGGGTCAAATAAAAATAACCCACCAGTAAACTCTTTTCGTAAACGGGTTCGATACATTTAAACGACAATGATAATATTCAAACGTAATTAGATATTGTCTTTCGCTTTAGGTCGAGTTCAAATCAGATTTCAAAAGTCAGCTCGTTATAAAACAATGAAGTTATATAAACATGCTGTGAGAGAATTTAGGTACGAGTATGTTCACTTAAGAGCAACTCGGAAGGCGTTTACGTGCAGGATTTTATTCGCTGGTTTTCCATTAATAGTTTTCACTTTAAATGTGCCATAAAACGTGAGCTTTTAAATGCTTGCTCTTTTGCGTTAGGCATTTTATATCTCACTAACATTTCATATCCTACACTGGTACAATAAGAATAATCAAGAAGTTAATTCATACAGTTATTTTATTGCATTTCAGTTTCTGCTGTCCATGGGTGGTGGCAGTCACTTACTATCAGGTGGCCCTTGCTTACTAGCTGTAAGCTTCAAAACGCCTTTAAATATATTAATTGACAAAGTGAAAGGGCTTGAATTGTCCAGCAATAGCTTGTACAAGTTATAGGTAGGCGACCCTGACCTGAAGGCTAATTCTCGTAATAAAATTTCGGTCACATTTCAGTTCTGATCAACTTTCGATTTCGCAACTGTCACAAAAGGTATTTTTGTAGTAAAGTATTAAACATCATTAGTAGTTATTATACCGTATTGTGACCGAAAATTGAATCGGTAATCTGCTAGTCTTAGTAATACTTTACTATTGTGACCGAATTTTACATCGAAAATTGGCCTTCAGTTTAAGGTATTGCTTACTGGATACTTCCCAAGCCATCCGTATGAGCAATATTCCTACCCTGTCGTTTCAAAATGCTGTTGACGGCAATAGATTTATGACATGATTAGAACCCAATTAGAATTGGCAAAATGCGGGTACTTAACACGTCTCTGTCTGTTCAGTCCTGCTAACAAATAGGCTTGGATAGCTATGTATGTATTTACTCTTAAGGTACTTATGGTCTTAGGTTAGGTTTCTTTCAATGAGAAAAAAGGGTCGTCAGGCATCCCTAAAAATCATAATTTCTAGGATGAAACCTTTATCAGATACATCATTCTTGCAATCGTAGGCATCATCATAGTTTTAAAGATTGGAGCAGCTGCTTAGTCATTGAGTGAGCCTTGTGCTTGTTTTATATTCTAGGATTGTAAAAGTACATCTCGTCTTTTATTTTAGTGTTTTGAGAACCATAGAAGATTATTGCAAAAAAAAAGAGCAACTGTAAATTTTTAATTCCTATGCAATTGAAGTGTCGATTTTAAATAACGTGATTTTAGACTAACCACATTCAACGGAAATAAATATGTGTATGGTGCGTCAAGCAAAATAAAATAACAATACAATCAGGATAAAAAGTTTAACCATGGATGGGTAATGAAATAAAGGGTTTTATGTAACCTTTCAACAGGACAACAAAAAAGACCATTTTACGATATAAGATGGTATTTTTTGTTGTCCTGTTGAAATGTTTAAAGATAGAGTGAGATGTGGCTTTACTCTGCATTCTCTATCGCATAAATCATGGAGAGTGCTCCGAGGTATTGTTCGGACTTATACCAGCCGCAACTTTCCGCCATCGTTCCACACGGCAAAATCGTTATACTCGCACGTTATACTCGTAAGATAGGAGGGTACATGATACACTTACGCCCGTTCTGACCAGCCTGTCGTGCCTTACCCTCTCAATTACGAGGAAACCGAAAATCTGCCCAATGTTAGCGCAAAATTTCATTTTTGTGTTTAGTAAATCGAAGAATCGAAGTTAGGTGTACGTCACGTCACTCATAACCCCTATAATATACTAATATTTTCTTAGTGCGGCAGTTGCTTTATCTGTAAAAAATACAGTATTGGTAGAATAAAATGAGAAAACCTAATAATAGCTTTGGTTTTGGGGACGAATTCATTCACACTAGCATAGATATTTATAGCTACAGTCTATTTGAATACTAGGACAGTGCAATGAACAAGACAACCTTCAAAAGAAACAAAAACACTACACATCTCATCAGACAAGTAAGTAAGTAAGGCATAAACAAACATAAATTAACGATGCAAATTTATTTATTAGAATTAAACGAAAGTCGTCGTCCAACAGAAGAAGGCGTTTTTAACGTAAATGAGAACTCCTGTACTGCAAGGCAATTAACGAAGACAAGTACAACCAAGTCTGAGTTATCTATCTATTACACAAATATTTTCTTACGGCACGAGGAACAACAAAGTGCAATGACTTGAGATTTCATAGGATGTACCTTGACATTTTTTTTTTATATACCACTTGGACAGAAAACGTTCTCTAGGTACTTCTCTGGATATGACAAGTGGAAATTTCTCTCAACCTGTATTTTTTCGATAAGTGTTTGTCGTTCCAGAAAAAAGTGAATGTCAGGATCTAATCAGAATTTCTGTTTGTCTAAATCCAGATCCCTAAACCTATGTGATCTTTCTAGAAGAGCACATAGGTTTGGTGGTGGTAGGATCGCAAGTCCTTCATGCTGTAACGAAGCGGTGTACTTGAACGTAATAGTAAATTACGGGGTTGTCAAAAATGATGGCGGGGACCTGTTAAGGAAAGGAAAGCTTAGATACTTATAGCGGGCAATTTCAATATGGCCTCGTCTATGGTGCTTTGATCAGTTTGAGTTCCCAGATGACCTTGATGCAGAGGAAGTTCAGAAGTCAGAATTTTTATCTTATTCTATTAGATTTATTTCTGTCCCAGTATTGGAACTATCATAAATTTCACCAAACCCAATTTATTTTGATAACATATAAAACTCTATATATGTCACTAGTTCTTGTTGCATTAATGCATTCAAGTCCTTATTTTACGAGCACGAGTCGTGAGTATGTACATAAATGTAATACACACATCAACGATGAAAGTAAATATGCAAACAATTCCAAACAAGGAGAACATCCAAACATGGGCCGTGTGAAATTATCAAAATAAACATTTCTATAATACATCCACAAATATTATGATTACGTACAAGAAATCATCTGATATGACTCGTTTCTTTATCACCTGCACATAAAGTGTGAGTAGTGTTTACTACATATTATTACTTTATTTAATCAACGGTAGGAGAATATTTGCAGAGGGATTACTATGAATTATTATGTCGGGTTTTGCCATGTTTGGAAGTAGATGACAGTTATAGTTTTTAGGATGCCGTATAAAAGGGTTCTTCATATTGTTGAGAGTGTTTAAAAGCACTTTTAGCGTTATTATTGTTTAATATATATGTAATTGGGATTACTACAACTCAGAATTGGGTTGTTCAATATAAATACGTAGGGTTTTTGATTCGGTAATAATTTCTTGGCGTTAAGCCTCAAAGTGATAAAAAAACAAGCTGTACCCTACTACGTTACGCTGTGTCATATTGTGGTTACATTGTTCAGATAGGAAGAACAAAAAAAAAAAATAATAATCTTTGAAGCGGTTTGAACTTTGTGTCAAAATTTGAGGTCAATTAGTGAAGAACTTTCTGAGTTTTGAAGCGTACCTAAACCAAACAACTTAATAAAATTATATTTAGAAGATTACATCCTACCAAAAACATTATTCATGTAAAATGTTACCAAGACGAGACCATATGGCTCACACTGTCAAATAGTTATCAGATCTCGTGTAACTAACTACACAAACTCGATACCTTAGTCAAAATCTGTGCCGTTTTCTTATTACACATATTTTCACCTTACGGCCACTTCTAGCATCAAAATTTGCGGAAGTCTTAAAACACAATAAACCTCAATTTCCAAGTGTTATATATTTTTCCTTATTTGTGTACTAATACTAGCTCTAAATTTCAGCTTTCTAGAAGTTCAGAAAGTACAAACAGAATTTTAATGATCATCAAAACTAAAGTATAACAGCAGTGGACTATTATAGGCTGTTGATGATGATGATGATAATGAGGTTGTAGGGGGTGATCTCTGGATCTACGGAACCAATTTTTAATATTTTTAGCAATAGAAAGTCACGTTATTAGTGAGTGTTATAGGCTATTATTATTAACCCGAAAAATTAAAAGTATTTTTCATGGTAGTCAGATTTGCAAAGTAAGTCGGAGAAAAAACGCTGCTTTAACGATGAGAGATATATTGTTGAGTTCTAGAGAAAACTTCTAGAACTTGATAATGCCTACAAACAAGTCACCAACAGCTTATGTCTGACTTTTATATTTAAGTCACAAAAAGTAGTTTTTTATATTAAAAAAACAATTTAAATCGTTAGGTCATGTTTATTGGTCATCTTATCAACATTTATGAATTCTCATCAAAGTAAGTAAATTTATCGTCTCGAGTGTTTAAAACAAAAGACTTTGCCCTTTTACTGCATATAATTTGGACGAATGGTTAAGGCGCTCTTGCAGCGCGGTGTGTAGGTGTGCAAACATTACCTCACCCCCCCGCTAACGTATCGTACGCAAAGACGCAGCGAGTCAAAAAGCTGCGCGAGTCGGCTGCGCGCCACTCAAAGTTACGTCCAGATATTGTGCCACAGTCTAGCGTACTCGTAATGCAGTAGTTAGAAAAGAATATCATGTTTGAGGTATATAATTCTAATTAGCTTTTGTACTTTTAAACTTTTGTCATTCACCTGTGTGTTAGCTTTCTACTAAAATAGGTACATACATACACGAAATTAAAAAAATATTGGAATTAAAGGACCGTTTAAACAGGCGAACTAATTTTTATTAGTTATTTGTTATAGGATATTAGGTCATTACTTCCTACATATATAATTTGTTTACTCAAAATCTCATAAACAATAGATGTTTTTTTGATTCCTTATTCTACAAATTTCTCTTACTTCATGAGTTTATCAACAGATTGGGTACCATAATACAGACTTTAATAAATAATACACACAACATAAGTTGAATAATTCACATAACTTTAATAAAAGATGATGATTGAGGCGGAGGTTTTATTCTAAACTTTCTTAAGTTTTATATCAATCATGTCAAAGCGCAATAGGCAAGCGGGCTTTCCTATTCGCACAGCATAGTTATCTTACAATAGTGCGTTCCGTTACAGTGTTGTCTGAAGTGACCTTATTTAGCAACTT
Source organism: Arctia plantaginis (assembly GCA_902825455.1). Classification (NCBI taxonomy): domain Eukaryota; kingdom Metazoa; phylum Arthropoda; class Insecta; order Lepidoptera; family Erebidae; genus Arctia; species Arctia plantaginis. The sequence continues at coordinate 1,342,277 of CADEBD010000364.1, read as the reverse complement.
ACTTAAATTGGTTCTATCAATTTCATATATATAATAATTAATATTTCGCTTTCTATTTCAAAGATAATTTCAAAAATTAGTGTACTGTATAATATTAGTGTCAGATACACTCGGAATTGAAGCGTATGGTAAAGAGTCTGGTGATGCTTCATTTTCTTTTCCTGAGGTTAAAAATATGTTTCGGATTGGCATGCCACGCGTTTTTTATTTTATGATACCCACAAACCAAAAAGACATTTTTAATGGCCTGTAACATGTAACTGATCTTGAATTTGATGAAACCAGTTATCGATTATCACTTGCGACAAATTCTTTTTGTAACAAATATTTTTTACCAAAGAAGATGTATCCGTAGAGGGTTGTCTCTTGCAAATATTTTCTAAATTCGAAGCTGTTATTTTTTTTTTTTCAAGCCACTCACTCGAGTCCCTTTGTAGGACGGTCGATCTTTCAATATGATATCTGTCTGCTGTAAGATTTATTAAATTGTTTAAATAACTAGCTTTCCCTCGCTCCAAATCAAACATTGACATATCTGGTGCCGACCTAGCTTGACCATAGTCGTGCTATAGGTCGTTATTAGCGTTTTGAAATCTACATATCTTTTTTAATGGATGTTCCAAATCCAATTTACGTTTATGGGTCCTTTTTTTCGATGTGCTTCAAAACTCTGCTTGAAGGACTTCTATTTAACATTGTTTTTTTGCTCAGCTGAAATGGCCTAATTCCTGATAAAAGATACGACTGCTGTTGCACATCTTCCTTGGTACCCGCGTCTGAGAGCAAAATTAATCCCACCTACAAATTTAGCTATAACATTATTAAATCTTTCGACCGTGTTGGTATCAACATTTTCAATCAAACTTCTTGATTTCCCAGCCACAGTTGCAACAATGGCATTCAGTATAAATAAAAATGTACTATTCCGTATTTGCCTAATGTCACCTTTTACTCCATCATGCTCACAGTTGTAATCATGGCACATTCTACGATCTCCGTAAGCGTGTTCAACTGAATATGTTATATCTTTATGAAGTACCGAGACTGCATCTCATGTAAGCTCATGGACATGTGCATCCTCCCCATTATCACATATGGTGCACAAACTTGGTATTTGACTGGACAGCAGAGGTCCGCGCTGAAGGTTTGCCAGCGAGCCATGGAGCGTAGTATTCTGGGCGTACAGCTTACGCACAGGGCGTACAGCAGCAGGAAACGTTTGCCTCATGCCGACAGATCTATGGGCAAAAATTAGCACCACTTGGGTCCCACAAGGCGCTAAACGACAACGTGGTAGGCCCAGGCGACGATGGCGGGACGATCTCGACGGTTTCCGAAAAGACTGGTCCGAACTAACATACGACAGAGAAATGTGGAAGGGAGAGAGGGAGGCCTTTGCCCTGCAGTGGGACAATACAGGCTAAAAATAAATAAATAAAATATTAGATAGGTACGTGTTGAATTGCCGTCCTAAGTGTTTATATGCAGGATGAAATTGGGTCATGTCGTGACTTTGTTACTGTACAGAGGCATTTTACTCCTACTTTTAAGTTTTTTTTTCTGGAACAAAGTTTTGCATTGTCGCATATTGAATGTTTTCTTGTTCATTGAAAATAGTGTCACACGACAAAACTAAAAAAAAAACTGTTATTCCATTTATATAAATACAAAAACTAACGTAGTATTATGATCAATAGAAATTGATTTCTGTAGGGTCTCAACTACGCCTGTGAATATCCTTTATCTCATCGAAGTGCTGCAAAATAACAATAAATAAACTTATGTTACTGTTGAATTCCACATAATTAAAATGTGCCTGACTATACCAAAATTAGAAATTTCTAATAACATTTTCTGATTACCTTCTTTCTATACTACCAATGAATACTGTTTATTTAGCGTACTCACATGCATACTGATTTTTTAGACTGTGGCGCAGTGAAACTGATGTGTTTGTAAAATTCTACTATTTTTGTGTTTTATAAACTTTGTCGACGGAAATAATTTACCATAAAACAAATAAATATTTAGGTAGAGGTTCTTTAATTATTTATATAAATAATTATTTTTTAGTAAATTTATTAAAACGAATTTTACGAATTTGCGCGGGGAAATTTCACGGAGCAAAATGACGTGCGTCCGACCTCAAACAAGGCTCAGCGAGCTCTGACAGGCGTACCTCGCCGCTGTAAGCAAGCGCAAAAACATATTTTTTGGTTCTTTTTTTTATAAGTACAACTATGTGAAAATGTATCCTTACAAATCCCTAAAAAAAAATAAGCTCTATGTTTTGGTATAATTTTTACGTGAATCCATGGTGGCATTTTACAACAATTTCTATTTGAAATCGTGAGTTAGTGCTATGTTTGTGATTTTTTTTTATCGAGCCAAATTCCATAAATCATGTTTCCATCCTTAGGGATCTTTAGATTATATGTTTAATTTTTATAAAATATTAATTTTCATGCACAATAAATTATGGTATTTATTTCTCTTCAAAAAAGTGCAAAATCGCTGCAACCTCGCCTTAAAGAGATAATACGACATGGGTATGGAACCACGACCGTGTTGTAATCTATTGAGTGATATTTCTATTAGACGTTTTTTCATATACAACACGTTAATCTATTTAGAAATAAATTGATTTATCACCAAGGAAATTATTTTTTTTAATTTATTCAATTATAATCATTTCATTCGCTCATTTCAAACCCGGTAATATAGCCAAATTTGCATGCAAATACATGCATACATATGCAGTAAAAAAAAACTAAATGTAACTCTACTTTTGGTATTCAGGAAATAAATCATATTATAATCATAATTGCATCACAAATAAAAATGTGTAAAAATGTCCCTACGAAGTGGGAACGGGTCAGCTAGTCTTTAATAAGTCTACTATTGACCGTCTATATATGGCGAGAATTTTGCTTATCTGGTATAATCCAAACGCAAGTTCTGGGGGTTGAAAAAACGATAAAGCGCTTCGAGAAAAGGTAGGTTCGCGCGCTTCGCTTGACTTGTTTTGGCCGCGGCACTGCCGTGCCCCTAGCTAAACTATCAAAAGAGATTTCTTTTGAAAGTTGGTGTTTAAAAAAATACACAAAAATTATGACCATTTTCTATGTTATATTTTTTTATATTTGAAGAAAAAAATGTATTGCAAAGGTACTTTTTTTTTTAAATGAGACTATTTTGTGACTATAACAAGCTAAGCTTATAGCCAAGCATAATTGGCCTTCAGTGCAGTTTTTTTTTTAAAGAGCAGTTATAAGATAAAACTAATTAGGCGAACCCTTGTCTGCGAGTCTATCATACGTTTGCTCAATCATATTTTTAACTTTTGTTTATTTGCTAGCAGTGGACGTTATCACGATTGCATACACGATATTTTTTACTACCAACTACCATTATGGATATAATGGATATAATAATCTACAGTATTCATTGTAGACATGGTATCATTACTAACAAAATTTTGAAAACCAAAACAAAAAGATTTTAATTGACTTTCATATTAGTCCCGTGAAAGTGAATTCTACAACGCCTTCCTTTTTGACTTTACTAAAGCTCCACGGCCTGTCACTATCATTAGTATTTACGTGGCTATGTATACTTATTGTACTGTCTATTACTTTGTAACTATAGCTTAGTTTGTTGATTAGCGTTACACACGATTTTACGTTGTAGAATTATATCTACAAAGTGTATTTGAACAATTCTAGGAACGATATCCCATTTTAGAAGAAAGATATTGAATGAATATTCTTTCTTGTTATAAATTTATCAACTAAAGCAATACATAATTGGTACATTTTCAAGTTTAATTTGTCAGTTTATACTAAAATATTGATCTATAAAAGTTGCCAACTTCACATCAATCACAGGTTCTGCTGAACCGCTCTAAAATGTGATGAAACCGGCCTGTGACACCTTGTTTATATCACTTTGAAGAACAGAACAAAACTTCAGACCCAACATTCATGAAAAGCTGTGTGTTATAGAAATAGTCAATAGAATTATTCAGTACTCTGAGATACGGATTTTAGGTTCTTTTTTAATGTACTGGTTAAGGTTCAACCACAACCGTTATAAAATAAGTATAGGCTAGTTTTTAAGTGTAAATTAAAAAATCTGTCTTATATTATTTATTTTAAAAAATAAGAAAATTTATAAACAATCTAAATACTAATAAAAAGTGATTTGTACAGCTAATTACCTAGTTACCTCGGAATATTATTATGTTAGTAACAATTTGAATTCGTGACGCATCGCTATATTTTTTGAAAAGCGGAATTTTTTTATAACCTACTATTCTGGTCATAGCTCGTTTCTGATAGCGATTCGTTTTCTGGTGGGGTCGCAGCGCTAACTTAACCTAACCTACTTTTCAGAAAGATTGTTTCTGACTTGGTGGCCTTACACCTTAAAATAAAGATATTTGGCCTACTATGCTATACTATGTAGGCCACAAAAATTGTTGCAAAAATAGTTATTCTATTATATTTGTGAGTATGGCGTTTATACGCTCTGTTTAACTTGATGTGCTATCAGTATATTCGAAATGATAAAAATATATTTTCGTACATCGGACAACTTTTTTGTCGCGCATTAGACGAAAAAATATAATACGAGTTTTGTTAAAAATGTTGTTTGTTTGCATTGCAATATTTTTTGATGTAAAAATATTTAATTGACGTAAATAACTTGACGGGTGATAAGTTTTTGATGTGCATTTAAAAATAAGTCATAAGTAAAGATCCCTTCATTATTTTAATAACAACGCCAAAATTCTTCAGCAATTCAAAAAACAAGACCATCAAACCTTAATTACGTTTTCCCGACTTCTTAATTCAAGTTTTATTTATTCACTTGGTTTATTATTAATTTCGATATCTGTTTGACAGATTTCATATTGATATTGATTTTGTATAGGATAGTAGAGGCACACTGAATGGCATTTTTTTATTTTGTAGGTATCATATTTTTTATGAAATGAAAGCAGGAAACGAGCGTATCCAATAATAAGCAGTTGCACTATGTTTTGTAAAATATATGTAAGTTGTATGCTTTGTCTTATAAAATAAATTATTTTTCTTTCTTCTGTTACCACCTCTAAATGAATCTTTCTCCCTATAAACACGCAGAGATATGTCTTTGATCAGCCTCCACTATAGAAAAGACTGAATGGAAGGCTGCTTTTCTTCCTGGAGGCGTCTCAATTTGCGTTTTCAACTTTACATGATCTGAAAGAAAGAACATGAATCAATTTGCAAAATTTAGTAAGAGTATAACATATATTTTCTAATATTAAGGCTATGGAAAATGAAATATTACTGATAGCAATAAGACGTCTTAGCTCGAAACTGTGAGGATGATACGTAATCCTTCTTATTACAAATCGTTGACTAATGACTGCAGCTTTAAACCACCGAGCAAATCATGGTTTAAACCTAGTTCTTTGATTAAATATTTTTTTAAATAAGACAAACGACTTGATTAATGTATTAGTATTATGTCAGTAATATTAATTATAATTATCATTTTTTTATCATTTGTATAATATTATTAATATCTTTCGTTCATCTTACAATGAGTTTAGGTCCATATTATGTAGGTAGCATGATAACTTTTCCTGATTCAGCCTCGGAAGTAACTTATCCCGTACATTGTCTGTTAGACTTTCCGGTCATATCCGCGGACTTTGAATGATTTATTAACTGTGAACACTCGTTCACTCTACGAGTATTTGGATCACTTTTTAGAAGATTTTCATTCCAACAGCCCAGAGGATCTAAGGCTAGTTCACCTTATCCAGCTGGACCAGACTTTATCCACAATCTAGTAATAGTTAGTATTATAGTAGTTCTAGTAGGTAACCAGAGGAACATTTCTATGCCACCTAAGGAAAATCACTTAAAGGAGTGAGTCTACGTCCTTTTACTAATACTGAGCTGATTTTAATTTTCTTTATTGGTATTTACAGTCAGCAATTTATTTTTAAGTACAATTTTAAAAGTGTTTATGTCCTTAGAAGCGTGTTTTTGTAGTTGTATGACTTTTTGACTACTATCAGAAGATATATACCCTTACTTATGTACCCTCATAAAAAATGTGTTAAGTTTTATGAATTTCACCAAGGGGCCAAGAAAATATAAAAGGAATAGAATGTAAATAGAAAAAAAAATTATCATTTAGGTCTCTGTACCTCCAATTGAAAACACAATTTGACACTTAAAAAGAGTGTGGTTAAAAAGTCAGAGAGAGAGAGAGAGTTACATAATTTTCGCAAAATAAATCTTGTGTGTTGTTTAATATGTAATCAAATAGTCTATTAGATGTGTAAACTATTTGATTACATATCATCGTGTATCATTGTTAGCAACTATGTAAGTTAAATAACGCGTCGTGACGTGTTTTGAGGAATTCCGTAAAGTATAAAGTATTTAAAAGTAAAATCTTTAATATATAAAGTTATTATAACGACTTAAAAGTGTGAAGTTACGAGTATGTATCATCTAATAGAAATTAACCGTATAGGTTTTAAATGAAAAAAGACCACATGAATACAGGAATAATCTTTCAAGAAAGCGAGTTAAGAAAATAATGTTTATTGAAGTGTAAAAAATAATAAAACCGCATGGTGTTCTGTCCAACCAATTATGTGTTTGAGCGGTAGAATACTTCTACTCAACTGAAGATGCTTCTTCAGTGCCTGCCTTTACCCTAAAAAGTAATATAGTGCTGTATTTCTACAGCTGTATATGGTTTTACGTGTCTCAATAGTTTTAGTGTGTGTGAAATCCTTTACGGGTCTGGACTAAAAATTGTTGAAACTAAAAACGACACAATAATTTTTTCAATGATTGAACAATATTTTAGTCGTAATAGTAGTATATTTAAACATAAAAATAACATTCGCAAATACTGCAGCTTAATTTTATCGTAAACAGGAGTCTCTGTGCGGAACGTGAACGGACCATTGCTATTGACATATAGCAAACATCTTTTAAAAAACCTTTTAAGCATTACTTTGACACTCAAAGTGATAAAATTGTGTCCAATTTCACGTGTTATACAGGCTAGCGTGTCTGGCCACACGGCGTGTTAGCTTTGCACGCGCGATTAACTTTTTTATTAATACCCATCGGCTATGGAGCTAAAGCTTTGACGTGATAACTCGCACAGGGAGATGAACGCTGTTAATCCACTTTTGTAACTCGATATTATTACTATAATAAATACATATTTTCCTCTCCTAACTTGCCACTAAGTTAATGAAAACTAGCATTAAGAGATTCAAGCTTTAATGTAAAGCCCTTTAAGACCTTTTTTGGTTTAGTGTGTAAGTTATGATTTATTTTCTGAGAGTCGATCATGTGTCTAAAAATATATCCAGAACATTACGAATGAACTGTTGCTGCTGCATACATTGACAGTTAAAAAGTTAGATTAGATAGGTTATAGGACAGACTAGCTAGTTCATTCTGTTAACATAGTTTTAGTGAAATTTTATTGCACAAATTCAGGGTTATTTTATCTTAAATATATAAAACGTTCTTTCAATGCTAATGTACCTAAAAACTTGTCCTAATTTATTTTACTTCAATGAAAATGCGTTAAGATTTTAATAAATAATGAAATTTGAAAATACTAAATAAGCAGTTAATTTATCGATTACGCGTAAAACAACAGACATTGACACGATATTACCATTAAATATATTTTACGCATCTATAGAATTGAGATACTCAACATTGTAAATAAGACAATAAGGAATTTCAACAAACCAACTCTTAAGACCAGAAAGTGGCTTTTAAGATAATCCTAAACAAATTGTAGAAAATCTCGTTCTCACAATATTAGTCAGGATAAAATTACCATAATTTCAGATCGTAAAAACTTTTCTGTGGAGCTTACCAATTTGTTTTTGGTTGTATAGACATGGATTATCCAATAACGAAACGTTTAATAATCTTGTTAGGGGAACTACTACCAGATCACGTAGACTTGGAAAATATTGGATCTTGTTTTGAATATCAATTTGATTTAGTTATTTGAATATCAGTAATAACGTATTTGAGTCTTGTAATAGTGTTGTTATTGTGAAGAAAACTACACTTGTTGTTATCAATTTCTCTCATTCAATTCGTGATTTCATGATTTTGTTTAGTTAATAAGTTGATTGTGATTTTGGATTATTTTATTTTTGTACTTTATTGATATTAATAAAAACTTGGTCATTCTTACTAGTATATATTTTTAGTAGTTTAACCATAGAAATGATTTCTTTTTTTAGAGAGGATGCCCATTAGAGAGCGGTCTCTGTCTATTGTAATTTATGTGACTAAAAGTAGATTTTTTGATATCTCAGAATATGTTAACACAAACTTGTGACAATTTCGTAAATTAGTGGATATAAATATATCCTACAGGTTTAGTTTGAAAACAGTACGAGTATTGGTTCATTTTCACGGCTGGCGAAGGCACAACAATGTAACAATAATGCGCAGGCTATCAGTGCGTATAACTTCTCACTGGTGCCCATTTTCCTCTCCATGACTTAAAGCGACAGTAAACACTACATTATTTTCTTAAAAAGTTATTTTTCTAGTGCAGTAGGAAGAGACAAATAAAAGAGAGAAATAAAACCCGTGTACGCGTCAAGAACTAAAACTCCCTGTTTTAGCTCTTGACGCGTACACGGGTTTAGAACCAAAGAATGCAGAAAGGTCTGCGTGCTCATTAAGCGCTGTTCTGGGGGTCATGTGTATGTTGCCTGTTATTCTAGAAAGAGTAGTGAGAACCTGAGATTGCGGTGAGATTTTTTCAACCAGAATAGTATGAAGATGATATTATATTATTATGAAGGTCATATTATTTGGGCTATAGCACAGCATAAATATTTTGTTAGTTGTTTAAGGGTTTTAAATTGTACTTCAATTCGACACATTTTGGTAGTGTCGAATTATTCAAAAAGTTTTTTTGACTATTATTTAAAATTAAAAGAAATACCTATCAAGTTTTTAATTTTATGAACCGTATTGAAAATACTTACTATCTTAATACTTGAGAAATGTATTTAAACACTTACTATAATGCTTATTTCTTTTGACTGCCTAGGTGGTGCAGTGGTAGCGTATGCGACTGCTGTGCTGAGGTCTCGGGTTCGCTTCTCGGGTCGGACCAAATGTTTGTATGATCATTATGATCATCATGATGAATATTTGTTTCTGAGTTTGGGTGATTTCTATGTACAATATGTATGTGTTTACAAAAAAAGGGTATAAGTATTTTATCAGTCAATCTAGCTTTTATAGTACAAGCTCTGCTTAGTTTAGAACTAGATGGCGTTGTGTGTAAGATGTTCGAAAAATGATTATAATTCTCTTTTTTTATGAAATATACATATAAATTACACTTTATAACTTAAATTTATAATTTATAATTTATGACCTATAATATAAAACAAATGCATTTTAAAATATAAAAAAAATAGTATCCCATTGGAATCGGTGTGTTTATAATTATTATAAATTACTCCGTTGCTATAAAACGTAATCAAATTCCAATAACTAAAATTAACTGAAATATCTTAATAATTTATAAGCCATATCTACGCATTTATCACAAGACTATGACGGAGCGTCTTCTAAAAATAGCTGCGACTAACAATGCTTTACATAACTATTACACAATCACTAAATTATCTGACAGAAATTCACAAGGTACACAGGTATTTATAAAGGGTCCCAATCCATTGTTAATTTTTTTTGGCATATTCTTTTTTTTTTAAAACAACTCCCGCACTATGAATAAATCCTGTATGTGGGGACTTTACAAACATACATGAAACTGACACAAAGAACACCCAGACTCAGAACAAAAATTTTTAGATCACACAATGTGTTGTCTCATGCGAGGATCGCACTTACAACACTCAGCGCGGCAGGAAGCGGCGAGGTGACCCTTAATCCACTACTAGATTATAATATAAAACTTTCTTATAATGTTTTAAAATTGAATAAAGCTAAATCATTCTAAATAACCACTCGGGTTGGATCTGCTGTAGCTTGTGCAGTACCTCGAATGGGATGATGACACTAAGACTCCTAAGCCAGGGCTACGTACCCTGGTATAATATGTCCTGTGAGTAGTGGGGTCACTAAGACATCAAACGCTGAATAAGCCTTTTCTTACCATTAAAACTTTAAAATGAACAAATTTTAGAAGTCGTGTTTTTACATATAAATACTTACCATCACATAGACATCTGTACTTTTCAAATTAGTTGAACAAAAAAGAAATGATATGATATGATATGGAAATGATTAGGAATTTTAACACTCATACGAATGTGATACATCAGATAGCTATCATTATCATGTTGGCTTAAAGCTTCATATCAATTTCAGCACTAAATTGTTTCTTCCTTTTGAAGTTTTATTGTTTTTGAATTTTAGTATTTTTTATTTCCATTTCTTCCATTTGACCGGGTGGTGGCGGATTAAGAATACGGACTGTCACCATCCCTAGTCATCCTGTGGTGTTGTAGGAGCCGACTAAGGGCGCAAACCACATGTACAGATAAGCTAGCTAGCGTGGTATAGTAGGCCAAAACCTTGTTTCTAAGGGGAGGCCTATGTCCAGCAGTGGGCTATTAAAGGCTGTTCATGAGATTCCATTTGAAGTCCTTGTTATTCTAGCTTCTCTAATCAGAAAACGGACTTATGGGTACGCTACCCCTGCCTTTTCACTAGAAGATCTTTTTCATTTATTCCGTCTGTAAACGATTAAATTTTCAAGGCATGGATAAGAAGTCTATCCATGATATCAGGCAACCGGCTGGTCATTAAAGTCCTTTGCATCTACCCATAATAAAATTGGGAAAAGGGGTTAAAATAGAATTGGGATTTTTTTGCATAAATATGATGAGTATTTTATTTATTAGAAAGGTATCAAAAAATGTTACTTACATGTTTTTTGTACTGATTAAAAGTAAAAAGAAAATGAAATAACTGTATCTAAGTTTAAGAACACTAGAATATAGTTATCAATTTGATACGTACGTAGAATCCAAACTAATGAAACTGTACTATAAATATATACTGTATTTTTTGGGCACGGGCATGTTATGCATGTATGCAAATCTTAGCATTCTTTATATTAACTACAAAAGCGTGTAAACTAATATTACCAGGTTGTTACAAACTTAAAGACTAATATATGCAAATTTTCAGCTTGTTCATTCCCAATTTACGTACAATTTATGTCACCAAGTTTAAATTCAGACTTTTTTGCTATCATACCACAAAACAGCGGTCGCCGAAGTTGCAAATGAGTTCATTGTTTGTTTGCTGTTCACCCATATTTTTTGCATCTATACATGGATAATAAAGAGCTGTCATTGTTCCATATAAATTGTGCACAGTGTGTTTATTTTTCATGTTGATTGCCAGTACGGATTTATTTACGTTTGGATTCTTAAAATTTTCGAACTAAATATAACAAATTAAAGAAATTGATTATGATATTACATAATATTAATTTTTATGACTATCTTGAGTTTAAAAGCCAGAGTTTAAAAGGTAGATGTAGCTTACTAAATTGTTATCTCTGATTTCTTCTTCTGAAATATATAGCATATATGTATGTTAATTGAACTTATGTATTCTTCGAAAACTTTTGTATATGTATTATGCAAAAATTCAAGTCGATGGTGATATTCTAGTCTGTTGTTAGAAAAATCTTAATTAACCTTTTCTGAACATACTACACTCGGTTCCAAAAATTACGGGTCAGTCACAAAAATTGAAATACCTCCAGAACTGTAAAAGTTAGATCAATGAAATAAAAAATAGAATAAAGACTTTTTAGTTGCGCTTCTAATAGCATATTATTTAAACTGGTTGATGAAAAAAACTTCATTAGAAAAACAAAATTTCAAAAAATGACTATTTTTAAAAACAAAATTTTTGTTTCATTTCATTACAGATGCTTTCCATTTCTATTCTATCACAAAAAAAAATATCGTGAACGTCTTCCACGTGCATAATTATTATTCTGTGAGGTGAAGCATGGCAGTCACGCTAGAGGAATGTACCAGAATCCTAACTTTTTTGGAACTTGAGCGGAGCCAGCGTGAAACAGCCAGAAACATTGGTGTATCTTTGTCGACTGTTCAGCGGGTAATCCAGCGGTACCAAGAGACCGGATCACACCTTAGAAGACCAGGAAATGGCAGACCAAGATGCACAACGGCCAGGGAAGACAGAAAACTCGTGGCTACAATGCTCCGAAATCGTTTTCAAACTGCTGTTGCTCTAAAAACTCACTTTATTCGCTTTGGAGGTGGCAATTTAAGCGCTCAGACAGTAAGAAGACGTCTTGCTGAAGCAAATTTGAAACCATTGAGGCCCGTAAATGGCCCCAAACTGGAACGGAGACATCGAATTGCAAGACAGAGATACGTGCGCGAGCACCTAAACTGGACACTAGACGATTGGTCTAGGGTAATGTTCACGGACGAGTCTAAATTCATGCTTTATAAGCATGATGGTAGGCAGTTGAAGCGTGTGTGGAGGAAAAAGTGGCGTACGGTGGAGGCTCCGTACAAGTTTGGGCTGGGATTTCTACTGAGGCCCGCACCGAGCTGGTACTTATTCAAAATGGAACTCTAAATGCAGAGAGGTACGTGGAAGAGATCCTCAATGAACATGTAGGTCCTTTCATGGCCAGGATAGACCGGCATGGCAAATTAATGCATGATAATGCGCGTCCCCATACCGCCAGAATTGTACATGACTACCTTGAAGAGGTCGGTATCGAACTCATGCAGTGGCCAGCGCGAAGCCCGGTCTTAAACCCCATCGAGCACGCCTGGGGCGAGCTTCAGAGATGCGTGAAAGGTCGAAACCCCCCACCAATCACGCTTCCCGAGCTCAAACAAGCACTGGTGGAGGAATGGGAAGGTATTCCTCAGCACCGGCTCCGAAATTTGGTGTACAGCATGCCTAATCGCCTGGAAGCTGTCAGAAGAGCTCGATACTTTGTATTGCCTCCACAAAGTATTAAATGAAGAAAGTGATGAAAAACAGCAAAAAAACAATCATAAAAAAATGAAATCTTAAGAAAAATATGACTACTTTAGTTTTTTTTTTAATTTAGAGAAAATTTAAGAGTTAGAGAGTTTAGATTTAAGTTTTATGTTATTTTTTATCTGTATAATTAAATTCTCAATTGAACAGTCTTCGTTTCATTAGGATGGCATACGTAGTTCGGGAGAGATTCGGGTGACTGACCCGTTATTTTTGGAACCGAGTTTATTTCTTAAAAAGGACCCGTAATATATTATTCTACCCATATATAACTATTTTAACCCGATTTATTCTACTCTTTTGTTGTAACTGTATTTAGATTTAGTTGGGTTGGGCAGGATACAAGAAGTTACGACCAATTTCACCCTCGTCCAATTTTCGTGCCACAAACCAACAATGGACTGACTATATTGTAAGGCCTATCGATTTATGATGTCCACTTATTATTGGTAACATTTATTTTATAAAATCAACGTATCTTTATAACTATATATAAATTATTGGCAGGTAAGTAAGTGGACTATAGAAAATGACAAACAGCCCAATGCAAAGCGCCGACGTGAAGCGATACGACAAGCAGGGTGTTGTCAATCTACACAGAGAAATGCACAAAAATTTCGTTATAACATTTAATGAAATCTAGTTAGTCTAGCTACTGGACTGTGTTTAACTGCCAAATGTGAAGGTTACCTATTTTTAGGGTTTCATACCTCAAAAGGTAAAAAATGAACCCTTATAAGATCACTTTCTTGTCCGTCTGTCCGTGTGTCACCACTGTTTTTACAAGAAGGGGTAGACCTGGCAAGTTGAAATTTATACCAGATACTGAAGTCTGGGGTCCCAATTAGGCATATAAAATCAAGGTCCAGAGTCAACACAATAAAAAGATATGGGCAAATTTCGATTTTCGCGAAAACGAAAACCAAAATTTAGCTTAATTTTCAACTTTTTTTTTTTTAAATCTACGTAAAATCTGGGTAGGTACGAAACCCTCGGCGCACGAGTTCGACAGGTACCTGACCGGTTTTTTTTTAATATGCTGTAGCAGAGATCGTGATTCTTGCCACCAAGAATCACGATCGAGTTGCAGGCTGGCGCATCTGGATTGGTGAAACTTCCTTCACGAATTCGTGCATTTTTGTCTCTTGCCAATTTCTGTAGCCAATCTATTCCACGCCTGCAGATGGGGGATGATTCGTTGGCCTACGATGCCAAGGAGGAAGCCGATCTCCTAGGCGAACTCGTTGCATCCAACTCGACTTTGGATAATGGGGTAAACGTACCGCCGACCATAGAGCGGTGCCAGAGCTGTATGCCGTAAATCCGGTTCACCCAGAAATCAGTGCGTAAAGCACTTTTTCTGCACCCGATCCCTAAAGAAGGTGACTGCTCTGATCCGTCCAACTACAGGCCTATAGTCATAACCCCCTTGGTTCTTTAAGATTATGGAATCCGTAATCAATGGCCAGCTCCTCCAGTACTTAAAAAATCACCAGCTACTCAATGACCGACAATATGGTTTTCGCCGGGGTTGCTCAGCTGGTGATTTTCTCGTTGAACGTTCCAGGATTGGTAACTGTTTATATTTTTGCAGAAATGTATTATTGAAAGACTACGAACCTTATAATGTAACTATGGAAGAACGGGTGTCACGACTCTTCAACACAATGGAAACATCCTCTGATCAGGCGAGGTGATCATGTTAAGAATAGTATATGATTATTTGACACACTTACACCCACTATGATTTACCTCTTTTGGCCACAACGAATACAAAAGCAACTTTAAGCACTAATATTTCGGGTGCACGTACTGCACTTGTTAAAATGGATGACCTAACTTAACAAATGCACGCATTAGAAAAAAATAAGAAAAATAGGTTATCATATCACCGATCATTCGCCTACAAAATGGTTAGTTTTAGACAATAACAGTTATTACACGATGTTGTTTAAATATTTGTAGACACATGACTTGGCGCAGCACATGATGCGTATTTGTCTACCCGATATTATTGTTTGAATTGTTAATAAAGTTTGATTGCGTATATTTTAAAAATTTAGCCAATGTTATGCTTTTCGTAATGTTATCCGTGTGGTGACGGATTAAGAGTACGGAATGTCACCTTACCATCACTATAGCTTGGTATACTCGTATATGTATCTATGTATATAACGGAATCTTCGAACGTGATTTTGACCCACTTCAAAATTTCGAATTAAATTGAACCTTCTTACACTTATCAAGGACCGATGACAATACATTAATTTAATAAATTTGGCCGATCATCCTATCCGTGTGGTGACGGATTAAGAATACGGAATGTTACCACCCCTATTCATCCCGTGGGTGTCGTAAGAGCCGACTAAGGAAGCAAACTACGCAGGACAACAGCACTGCAAAGAGAAGGATAACTTGACACAAACCCTATAGCAACCCGTCTGGTCAGCGTGGTATAGTAGGCCAAAACCTCTTTTCTAAGGAGAGGTCTGTGTCCAGCAGTGGACTATTATAGGCTGTTGATGATGATGATGCTTTACGTAATGTTTAAATTTTAAAGTTGCAGTCTTTCACTGTTGATGTATACCTGGGGTCACGAAATGTTGAACCGTGATCTTGATCCGGATCGACGACTGATTGTGCGCTGACCCCGAAAGTGATATTTTATAATTTACCAGAATTTAATGGAAAGAGCTCACACTAACTTAACTCCAGACTCTAGACAGATTGTTTGTATTAATTTTGGGAAGTAAATAGAACAATATTCAGATTTCTTTTTTTTTATGTTTCCTTCCTAATCATTATCTGCCAAACCGACCACTACTGACACAATTTTTTTTAATTGCCGCATTGATACTACTTGGTGATCCCTGCCATATACTATAACTGTATGTAAATACCAATGATGTCTATCTATAAATAGATCTCTTCGTTACACTTATGTCTTATAATGACGTACCTACATTAAAATAATTTAGGTCAGCTCTTGACAATACTGATTATATTCTTTAAATAGTAAAATAAATACCATGCTACAATAACATTTTTTTTATCGGAAAACGTCTCGTATGACGATACGTTATCAATAAATTTAGTACTAAGTAATATTGCTCTTTCCTGTTACTACTAAGTTAAAAAGGCGAAAAGGCGCCAGACAAAAAAGCTATCATAGAGCTGAAATTTTAGAAACCGATTGATAACTTAATTTTTATCACATGAAACTTATCAGAGTTACAGTGGAAAGGTAAAAGTCATTTTAAATATTGTTCTAGTTTTTTTAGTTTAAAATTATTAAGCAAATACTATAGATGTAATTATGACCTCAAAAATATCTTCTTTCTAGAATATGACCAATTCTTCATACTCTTGTAAAATTTAGATGTTACGATTACCATTTATAGCGTAAGTTTGTACCATTTATAACGAAATCAGCTTAACTAAGCAAAGTGCATTCGAAGTAAAGTCGGTGTTACTTTACAAAGTTAATTATTATATAAATAAAAAATTATAGTCTCCGTTGTCTAAAATTATTTTACTAACAGAAATATTATATTAGCCTAGTAGTGCTGGTAAAAAAACTACAAAGGCAGTTTCACCAAGAGTCCTAATTTATAGTGTTTTTATTGACTATTAAACAACTATATGCTAGGTATGGCTTTCTCTTTTAGGGAGTTCTTTGCTAAGACGTCATACACGTGGAAGAGTACTTAACACATATTTTATTTTAGAATTAGATGCCTTTGAATATGAGACAATATGAGACAATACTCGATCCAGACCTACTCGGGATGTTAAATTTTGTTTAAACTTCTCAGTTTGTACTACGCAGTCCTTTCCTAAAGTGCTTGCCAAGTGCCAATCAGCCTATTGGTGACAGCATTAAGCTTGCCCCCATAACGCAAGTGGTATTAAAATTGTAGTCGGCAATATATTACACTCTATACATTCTAATACAATTAAAGAGATATACCTATGTATGTAACTATATAATTCAAACCACTCGAGAATACATACCTAACGTACGTATGTACACTGTTGTAACTACAACACTCTTGCAGTTGAAGTTTGTATCCAATGGAGCGGTTTGGTATTACTGCATAATACATATGGGCTACATCCGGCAAGGCAGATTTCAACGATATTATCAAGTATATTTTGCCGCATGAAGATAAATGCGTCTACTTCTAACAATGTCATAGTGTAAATAATACTTTACATCGCTCGTGACAAAAGCTGTTATGAATCATTATGTACATGATTAATTGCAGTATCATTGCTATATTTGTAAAAATAAAACAAACTGTCTGCGTAATTACAATGCATTTTGTAATATATTATTTATTGTCTAAGTTTCCTAAACTTGAGAATTACTCTTAATTGATACATTTAATTTATTTTAGTTAAAGTTAATTCAAAGTACCGTTTTAGTTTATATTCTTTACTGTCTACGCTTCCTTAACTTGAGAATTACTCTTAATTGATATATTCAAGTTATTTTAGTTAAAGTTAATTCAAAGTACCGTTTTAGACGTTACGATTTTTTTAGTTATTGACAGTAGCGTAGCGTAACAAAACATACAATATATTGACAAAGCCTCTTAGAAATACTACAAACTTAATCTGAATAAATAAGTAGTAGTAAGAAGTGTCAATTGTAATGAGATGATTACGACGGAAATCCTAATGGATACAAGAGTGGTGGTCACATGGGAGTCAACTCAGCTAAAACCACCACGTGCGTTGGCAAACATCCGGCAATAATGGTTCTATCGTCTTAACCTTTTGTCTTTAACTTAGTCTCCTGGGACTATTAGGCCAGCGTTTATGGAGTCGGAGCTCATTCACTCTCTCTTCGGGGCAGTATAATAGATACTAGATGTAATTATTCAGAAACGTCAATGCCAAATTTATACGATAGCTGTATGGCAGTAACGGTAGAAGTATTTCATTCGACTGCCGTGCTAAGGGTTCGATTACCGTTTAGTGTAAATATTTATTTTACATATGTGAATGTGTATATTTTCGTTAATGTGTTTCAATGTACAAAAATGTTTACCTAGCTGTTTGTTATATGCAACAGAATATTATAAATAATATTACAATTCAATATGATATTGATATCAAAACTTAACTTCATAAGTTAAAAATAGCTTTACTGATTGTAAAGAATTTTCATAATTCTCAGTACAATTTTCAGATTAATAAAATACAATATTAAAGAGCGTTTGCAACATATATGGAATTCACTCATGCAAAGGGAATTGCAAAAATCAGTTGATATTTATGAAATGTAATTTGTAAATCCTGCCTGTTATAACACTGATTTTAATAAATATTTACTATTGATTTATGTTTACCTGTGTATACATACCCATACTGTATTTTTCAAAATAGTGAATTCAACTTGACATAACTATAGTAGCTAACTCAATAATCATTTTATTAATTATTATTTTTAAGACAACTTAGTTTTAAAACACTAAGAAACACGATTATGTAAATCATTTTGACGGGCCTATTGGTCTAGTGGTTAGTGGCCCTGACTGCTAAGCCTAAGCTAAGCTAAGGTTCGATACCCACCCAGGACAGATATTGTGTGATGAGCACGGTAATTTGTTCTGTGTCTGGGTGTAATTTATCTATAATATGCATATACCTAATTAAAAATATATAAGTATGTTTATCAGCAGTCTGGTCACCATAGCACAGGCTCTGCCTAGTTTGGGATCAGACGGCCGTGAGGTTATTATTATTTTACCATAAAAAGCGTGGGGTCCATAAAAAACCATAAAAATAATATAATGATTTTACTTTTACTAATATCTGTCGATAAAATATTTTTACAACAATTGAGATGTAGCTCGCTATCCCCACGCAGTTTTAAGATAAAATAATTTTTCTTTTGAAGTTAAAGAATTTTTTTTCTACTTTTTAGTTCGGCTACTTGCAAATGTGTTTTTTAGTTTTTTTTAAATTTAGTTTATTTTTACTTTCTAAGTTATTATTGACGATTATTATCTCATTAAGACTAAAAAAGTAACAAGTAAGTCACATGCTTCAGCACACGCCTCTTAGTAAAAGACGCTACCATATTTTTATCCTGATAAGAATCATCATCATCATCAATAACCTTAATTGGTCCACTGCTGGACAAAGTCCTCTCCTTAGAAAGGAAGTTTTCGCCTACTATACCACGCTGGCCAGACGGGTTGGTATAGGGTTTGTTTCAAGTTTTCCTTATCTTTACTGTACAGTTGTCCTGGGTAGTTTGTTGCCTTAGCCGGCTCTTACGACACCCAACGGATGAATAGGGATGGTAACACTCCGTATTCTTAATCCGTCACCACACGGATAGGATAATCGGGCAAATTTATCAAATTATGTTTTTGTCATCGGTCCTTGATAAGTGTGCGAAGTTTCAATTTAATTCGAAATTTTGATGTTTTTCAAAATCATATTCGAAGATTTCGTTACTTACATAGATATATATACGAGTATACCAAGCTAATAAAAGAGTGTTAAAAATAAAAATTATGGGCACGTGCATATCGGTATCCACGTAATGTACGTTTCCGTAGTTTAACAAATAACGATTTTGTCTTTTGCAAAGTTAATTAGAAAAATAGTACCTAATGAGATTCTGCTATGTAGACACGTTTTAAAAGATGGTCGTTCATTTTTACACCTATTCTGGTTTTAAGAAAATAGCTTAACTCATGGGTCAGAGACACACACACACAGACACACTTAACTTTAACAGATACTAGAATGAGCATTTTAAAGTTAAATTTTTCACAATGAGGTAACTCAATGGAAAAATTGTGTCCTCACAATATTTCTAAGGAACAAGAGCAAATTATTCCCACTTTAGGTGTAGGGGAGACCTTGACAAAAAATGGAAATTTCGAGAAAAGCTAACCAAAGTAAAAGAAAAAAAATAAGACATTACCAGCTCTGTCTTCTTATAAAAAGGGAATATCATGAGAGGAAATATTATATACTTTATGCCAATACTCTTAGCACTGTTGTTTTAATTAACAATCAATAAAATAAGTGTTTTAAATTAGTACTCGTTTTGTCTGTGTTCGCAGTACTGTCACTGAAATCTTCGAGAACTTTATCATGTTGTTGCTTTTAATTTTGGTATTCATTTTCATCGTATCGATCGACTCTCGGGTTGCTAATTAATAACGCTACGTCAAAATAAATTATACCAGAGAATGCTTAGAATCTAAGTACTGTCTCTTAATTGTGTTTTAAGAATTTATAATATTATTATGATAACTAAAAGCATTATCATTATTTGCTCGTATTTGGTTAAAAATAGTGTCTACCTGATACCTGCTTGTTGGTGATTCGTAGATCTTTTTTTTGTAATTATCTAGTAATCCAATTTAAATAAACATCTTTGCAATCCTTCTTGTTAAAACATACCTATTGCGTTATGCACACCCAGACTTAGGCGGTGTCTCCACTAGAGCTACACTATGCCCTCATAATTAACTAGTATATGAGCGTTAGGTGTTATGTCCCTTATATGTAAATATCCTCGCAGCTAGCTAGACAATTATTTTATTTATTTATTTATTTCTGTAGCTTAACGGTTAACTTTGGAAAAAATGCATAGTAGGCATAAATACATAAGCATAATTGTCCATTTATACACTATAAAAACAAGTTATACAGATTTCATAACACAGGTTACAGCACAGGCTCTGCTTAATTTGGGATCAGTTCTGTAACAAAAAAAAACGAAAAACCATAAAAAAGTCAGTTCGACACATACATATAATGTAAATGATAAACCTACGTTCTGGTTTCTTTTAAATCGGTGCCAAGTTTGAAACACAGTGAATTATGCTTTTGGATTCAAACAACTTAACAAATTGAAAACAGAATTCTACTCTAATAAAATAAACTTTTTATTCAATGTGTTTATTTTTTCATTTTTAGTGTAAAGTATGTAAAAATTGAGTACAAGTGGTACTTAAAACACCACTTATTGTGATATAAGTTACCGAGCTGAGTACTTATCTTTAGATTAATAAGCTAATACTTTTGTCAGTAATACAAGTAATAACAAAAACAAAGCAAGTGCGAGTCTGATGTGCACAGCAAGGGTTCCGTACGAACTTATAATAGATAGGTTATTCAAGTTGCGAATCGATTCTTTGTGACTATTTTTTAATTCTACCTTACAAAACGCCATCTAGTCCTAAACTAAGCAGAGCTTGTACTATGGGTACTATACAACTGATACAAATACATTTATACTTTTTTTTGTAAATACATACATATCATACATAGAAACATCCAGACCAAATCAAACATTAAATGTTCCATGCCACCAAATTTTGTTTTAAGCGGGAAATCGAACCCCGACTTTGGGCGTAGGCACCCCGTTACCAAATTTTTAATTTTATTGTTCTATTATTTGTTAGTCTTCGCCTCTCAGCTATCATAACTTTTTCGTGGAATCCTTACAGAAGTAGTAGGGGTGGTAGATCTCAATTGATCATCAAAATGTTTTATTGACAGATATTGGTAAAAGTAAAGTTATTATATTATAAAATGTTTTGAAAAGCACCCCCCGCTTTTTTACGATTTTTCTTTTTGAACTTATAGAAAATTATTTTCTATTTCTTAAAGTTAATTTTTAAACTATAATTTTTTTTTTGCTTTTTTAGTCATTAATGATGATTATTTTCTCAGTAAGACTAAAAAGTAACAAGAAAGAAAGTCAAAACATAAGCATCAGCACACGCCTTAGTAAGTGGCAAAAGATACTACCGTATTTTTAGGTATGGAAAAAGCCGTTAATCCCGAAGAGCCCGATCAGGATAATCGCATAAATTTGTCAAATTTTTGTAATGTCATCCGTCCTTGATAAGTGCGCCAATTTACAATTCAACCCGACGTTTTAAAGTGGGTGAAAATAACGTTCAAAGATTTCGTTACAAACATACATACATACATTCCGTGTGGTGACGGATTAAGAATACGGAGTGTCACCACCCCTATTCATCTCGTCGGTATCGTAAGATGCGACTAAGGCAGCAAACTATGCAGGACAACAGCACTGCAAAGAGAAGGACAACTTAAAAAAAACCAACCAACCCGCCTTGCCAGCGTGGTATAGTAGGCCAAAACCTCCTATCTAAGGAGAACCATATCTCCAGCAGTGGACTATTAAAGGCTAGTAAAAGCCTATTATTAAAAACTAATCCTTCTTTCCTACTATGGACGATCCATAAGACATAAGTACGCCTTTTAGGCTTTTTTCTTTCCGTGCGGAAAGCCCCTCGGATACCACCTATCGGTGGCATGTCGGACTCGAAACGACTAAAACCGCACGCCGTCTCGGGTACCTACTAATAGCCGGGGAACCAGGTATACCCTAGAAAACGCCTTTTACCCTGAACCAATTATTGCTCACAACTGAGTGCTTTACGCGTGTCCTAGAGAAATACCGATAGATAAGTACTAGTACTTTAGATTTTAAAAGGATTTAATTTTAAGTTTAGTGTAACTTTCTTTCTTAAGTTTTGAAATGATTCTGGATCGCTGCATAGAGTGAACATAAAACGTTAGATACCCAATTGAGCACCAGGGCCTTCCTTTCTAGGGTATACCTGGTTCCCCGGCTATTAGTACCCGGCGAAGGCGTGCGGTTTTAGTCGGTTCGAGTCCGACATGCCACCGACAGGTGGGTATCCGAGGGGATTTCCGCACGGAAAAAAAAAAAAAAAAAAAAAAAGATACCCAATTGAATTCAAAAAACTGTTTTTTTTTTATAAAGTGCATATAGTTGTATGACTGTCTGATAACAACCGAAACATTGCGAGCTTCAAGATAAGCAGTGTAAATACAAACAAACAACTACAAGATCTTTGAACTTAATAAGCTTTCCCACCGGTGTAAACAAACTAAGCCGGTAGACGACACGGCAAATACTCACTAGAGATAAAAACTTGTTATAATACGAAGGCGGCACATACGATCAATTAGTGCTGTCGCGGTTTCGCGAGCGCCCTCCTTCTTTCTTATTACCTATCTAAAACAAAGTCATTCAAAATGGCACCCGGTGTCGTACAGAACACTGAAACCGTTATAAACGATACTCTTATTATCGAAAACGGTAATACAAGTATCGTCAAAAACAATTGAACCTAAAACGTGTCCGTTACCTTCAGTGTGATTAACCAATTTGAGAAGCTCGACAAGAAACCAGTTCGCAAAAGTTATTAGGGCCAAAGGTTTTGAAGAACGTTGAGAGTCATGAGTATCTATACGATCGGCTTTATGATGAGCCCTGTCCTAGGGTGGTAAGTACTTCAATATACATATTATTACATGATAAGTTATTAGAAACGGGATATTTATCATATTTATTTTAGTATTGATTTTCAATATTTCGGCACCGATGCAAGCGCCATGATCACGGATGAAGTTTATTCGTGATTATAGCGCAGAATGAGCATAGTAGTTTAAGTCGATATATGTATATTATTAAGCTATCTATGTTAAGTGCAGATTATTACTAAAATAAAAAGAAATACATGATATATATTAATTTTAAAGGCCTTTTGTAAAATCGATACCAAAAAGTGGTCATCTTAAATTATATTTTTCTTTTTATTTAGTTTTTCTTAAAACATTTTAAATTTTATTTAACTAATCATATATTTAAACTAATATGCGTGATAATACTTATTATACCTATTAAAATATCAATTAGTTCAATCTTTTATAAACGGTGGTATCGACAAAGAAATATGTTGCAGACCTCTGGAATAATCTTGGAATATTTTTCTACCTCACAACATGTTCCAAAGTCCTAAAAATTTAAGTAACATAATCAATAACGAACCATTAAAATACGTATTATTGTTACTCATATTTGTATATATTGAACAGCTCAGCACGTGCCCATCTAAGTCAATAATTACCTTTGGAGCAACTTAGAGAATATGGTGATGGATAGGAATGCGTATTATTGTGTTAATGTTTTAAGTGCTCTTGAATTCTATAATGTAAGGTTGCGAATGTATAAGATTATATTAACTAACTTTCGACCGCGGTTTTTATTGTACTAATGTCAATTTTTGGATAAATTCAGAAATTCCTCTGGCAAAATAGAAAAAAAATCCTATTTCTCTGAAAATCTGTATTCAAAATTTCTTAATGTGTGATTGAGTAGTTATGACAAACAAACTTATATTGGCATTTATGATAGTAAGTTTGATTGTTGACAGCTTACTTCTATTTTAATTTATTAGCACTTTCTTCTAAGTAATGTGTCAAAAACTTTACAAAGATTATTGCTGCAGTATAAGCTTGCTACGCACTAAACAACACCTTTTTAGTAACTGTTTTTAACAAATAGAAGTTATCTTCTTTTCAATATTAACCCTCGAATGGTTTAACATTGCTGTTTAGAAGCCTTAAACACTAAAGCTTACAGATATTAAAAACCAAAATACACGCGGAGACGCCCTGCAATTATCTGCTAATCACACAGACGCTTTTATATTATTTAAACTGTAAGGGTTTCATGATTTCATCAACGTCCCTGAGGACCTAAAGTGTAACGTTTCCTATCCAGTTGTTGATTTAATCATTGTCAAATATGTACCAACACTAATGTCAGTTGGCGTGACGGGGTTTTTTATTTTACAACCATCCGATTTGTTGCGTTCTGAACATAAAATAATGTGTGCTTTAACATGACGAAAGCAAACATTGTAAGTATACATACAAGAAACAAAATGTCTCATCACTGATCAAAACAAACAATATTGCAATAATTGTTCACGGCAGTTTAAAACTTTTGTTTGTTTAAGGAACAATAGAAGTCTCGTTTCGATAGTTAAACTGCCGTGTGACTAAAAATTTATATTTGTTTCAAGTGAAAATAAAATATTGTTTACTAACTTATCCTCAATACAATTTATGTTAATTTAATAAGACCACAACAAATGCGGTTTTAGGTTTTAAAAACGATTTAAAAGATTTTAAAATACAACTAATTCATGGAAGAGATGTGAGTTTACATTTTTAATCATAATTGTTAGTATTATTATGAATGAAGAAATATTAATTTTGACTACAAAAGGCAAAATCAACGAGGAAATTAAACACCGTCAGTCTTTTAGTTGGAATTTAAAACTTTATTTCGACATAAACTCACAACAATAGCTCATACATATTTTAAGGACAAAAAGCTTAGCACTTTGGCATACTTAACAATGAAAAACCTTTGTACGTTTCAGTTTTGCAAGTTTTAAATTTTAACCAACTCGTGCATTCGGAAAAATGATTCAATATTTATTTCTTGTTTCCTTAGAGCGCACTGAAAGTTGGCGCGTGGTGGAACCGCCGCAGGGCGCTGTTTCCAAGTTACTGTGCCGGAACTTTGTCTCACATGTAGGGGTGTCGGCTCAAGATAACGTTTAATATATGTCGTTTTAAAATGGAATACTTTAGCAGCTGGCAAATATATACTTTTTTAATGTAGAGAAAAGACTTACCAATATTTCGATATCTGTAGGAATTAGGATTTACGTTTTAATGTTTGCTTTTCTGTTATTTCAACGTGATATAATACAATTGAGATATTTAAATGGCTTTTTTAATGATAATATTTAAGAGCCTCAATAGACTTCTAGATCAAAGAACTGATGAAGTAGTTCTCTTCGATAGTCAGCAGGTTTACTTTTATCAGAACCTACACCACAATTATCCCTAAACCTCTACGTGAAAGTCGAATACCCTAATGCGGCGATAGGTAGGTCACATTATTAATTAGAAAAATAAAGGTTCTTATTCAAATAACTTACGTATGGGTACTAATTTTTTGCTACAGAAGTAATACATTTTAACAGTAATGTATAAAGTTTGTACTAAAAATGAGTAATTTGAATATTTCAAACACAATACTTGGCCAAAATTAGTCTTATCGTCTTAATAAAGTGTGTAAATGATGGTATGCGTTGAAAAACTTTTCCCATTAAGTATTATATTCTTGGTTCAGGCCATTGTGTTCCGTCACGTGTGTGTTGGCCAGACGACTGAAGGTATAACGAGCATATAATAATTTTAAAACTGGGAATTTTTTTACGTACTCATAGTTTTGTTTAGTGAAAAATTTTGTAAGAATTGTAGGATACTTTTACAAATACTTTTTATTTATTATGAACGTAAACTTGCTTGTTTTCGTAAGAAACTGGTGACTATTTTTTTTGCTTGAGCCTTGACTCATATTTAAAATGTTTTTTATATGAAATGTATAAACGTACGCATAAATTTTGCAGTATGGTGTGTTTAAATGGGATATAAATCATCAGTAAATAAATCGCTTTCTGCAAACCGACAAGTCTATCCCCCTCCAATACCATTACACTTGGGTTATAAAGTAATTGTAGTTTGTAATGAAATAGGGGCGCTATATTTCAGTCCATCTCAGTTCAAGTATTTATAATGGTGTCTTAATATCTCATAAGAATGCGGATGTTCTCTCCATGTGAAATTCTTAATTAAAGTAATGTAATTAAATTTGGCGAATATCATTCTCAATCTATTTTAATTACTCATTTAAGTAGTTAAATTAAAAACCAAAAAACATTTTGAAATGAATTGTTTACATATGAATAATATTAGAACAAAAAAAACATAACAAATTCCTGTTTTAAATAAAACTGCCTCACCATAGCCTCTTTAAGTTACCACCCGTTATTCATTCGTGACTTGTTCAACTAAAACTCTCTTTATTTCACAATTTTTTTCAAATTGTTTGAAATCGTCTTTTATCTAGACTCTAAAGTCATAGATCAACACACACAAAAGCAACAATCTCTGTTTTGTGGAATAGTAAGCAAATAAATTTAACAAAAATCAAACCCATACAAAATCTATGATATGCCTGTGCCGATCTACAACCGCCCGTTTCAAAGGGGTCGAGCCTTATGAGAAGAAAGGGCAAACAAACTCATGGACTCATTGTACTGGACTTACCCCCTTTGACTTTTTTCCTTCTGAAAACGATTAGTGCCAAAAAGTAATGAAACTACCATTAAAAAAGTTTTTGGAATTGTCCCATTCTAAATAACATTGCAAATATCATTTTTTTTGTATTCTAAAACAAAAAACAACTTAATTTCTAGTGCACCTACTACGATATTTCCCCACCACCCAAAGGTTGACTGGGACAATTTCATGCCTGTGGCATTAAGTCCGCCATTGTACAATTAATTTGTGCGTAAAGAAATAAATAAATAGTTTTACATCATCCATAAATACTTTAAGTTATATGTATTTTCGCTAATACACCGTATGAGATATTAGAATTAACAAAACCAAACCACCTCACATGTTTGTGAAATATTAGTGTGATTCCTTGAGGGAAATAAAAAATAAGTACATGTAGTTTTTATCACAAGTTCTTGTAGATGAAACTAAACGTGTCATTTGTCTCAGTTGCTGAATGTCATTTCAGTTCATAGTCTTTGAGCTGAATTGTGGTATATTGATAGTCATTTATAATACAATAAATATATATTTTAAAACACTTCATCAGTTTAAAAAAAAGCTCCTAACGTACGTTTTAGCCAGTCACTTCTGACGCGTTTTCCTCTAAAAATACGTAAAATGTTTGATATTATTATAAACAATTTAGAATCTTTTAGTTTGAAATTGGCAGAATTTGAGATGCAAATAAGATTTCTTGGAACATTATAATTAAGTTTACTAAAAATATGTTGCAAATTCACATACCTCCTCTACTAGTATTACTTCGTACGTGCATACACACATGTACAAGCAAATAGCGATATGTTGTGTGTAACCTACCTTGAAGGCAAAAAGTACAGCACTTCAATTCGAAACTGTGCTTTTTTTTTCAAAATCTAAATTAGGATCACATGATGCAATTGTGTCTGCAACTTTAAACAATGAATTTAATTTAGGTAGGTCATAGCTGAGTAAACACTTACAAAAATATTAATACACAAAAAAAGAAGGTACGATCTCATTTTCTCGTATAAAGAAACAATATTAAGAGGATCTATACAAGGAATTCGATGAACTCATTTAATTTTGACTACTTAACACTAGTAAAACTTCTTTTTATCAAGACTGATTTTCTTTTCTGAATTTTCCTAATACTTTTCACTACTTATTTTGATAATTAAATAGTTATGTACATTCCAACCAATAAAAATGAGCGATCTTTTGCGATGTACTCTTATTACTTCATATTTCCAAGACTTGACGCCTCAATATGAAGTGATAAACGCGCCATAGGAATTTGTATCGCAAAATGATTGAATCGCCGTAAAAATAACATCATGTTTTATGGACTTCATTCTTTATGGTTACGTAGTGCGAAAATATTGCGAACATAAAAATGTGAGAGTTAAGAAGATTTGATATTCAGTTAGGAACTTCATAAAATAAGAGAACGTATTAAAGATTTCAGTGCATTAATAATGGGATAAATTTATTTGTTTCTCGAATCTAAAATTTGTCCCAAAGCAACTAAGTCTACATACTATTATATTATGTGTGGTACTTACACTCTTTTTCAATAAACCTTAATAATTTTGTCTTCTACAAAAACAATCCTTTGTTTAATTGTGCCTTTAATCTGCGGTAGGATATGAAATAATAACTCACTCTAGGCACCAGTTTTAAATTCAGACACAAGTATTTTCAAACAGCTTATAAGTTTAATAAATAATATTGTACCTCTATATTCTAAACAAAAAAAAGGCAAGAGTAAAGTAATATTAAGCGGCTTATAGGATTGGGTGTCTAATAGCTGTCGTAAACATTGGATTATAAAATTAAGACTGTTTGGTACAAGATCATACATTATTAAAAATATTCTAAATATCATTTTTAAAGTCTGTTTCATATCTCTTAACGGTCATTCCATTATCTGACATAATTATCTACCAACTACGTAAATCCGTTTAAAACAATACACAAATACAAAACAAGAACTGGTATAATGAAACACTGTATAACAATGTTGTTGTTTAATATAAGTGTAATTTGTCTGATAAATACGAGTAAAATCTATTTAGTATGTTGCACATTTTTATCTCTCATCTTAGTTGTATTCAAACATCACAAAAGTTCGTTCACTGCCAGACATAGGTCTCTCCCAAAAATCGCCACAAAAACCAGCATTCCGGTACCGTCCGTACCAACCATAGAGTTAACAGTAGATTATTAGTAGGTATAGTTAACATAATACTAAAAGATTTTAGAAAAATAGTATATGTCTCAACTTTAGCACTGCGCAGTTATATATGGACGTCAAATAACCCATGTCACTCAATGTATGCGAGTCACGAAGAAAAATTATTTACCATTCCACAACGATTTGTGGTCCTTGCTCTTTACGTAATTGAGGCCAAAGTTACTGTTTATTTTTATAAGAGAAACATGCTTAGCTAAAGAATATAGAAGTTGAAATATTCTATGGAACATCTATAGAACATTTCTTACACTATTATAGACTTTCATTTCAGTAGGAACGGTATGGTTTACAAAAAACAGGGGTTGAAAATACTATTGGAGTTTAAATGTATGGTAATCCAATTTAATATTTTTTTATTTAATTATTATAAATTAATTAATTTAATTAAACAAATATTTTAAATGTAGTACAAAAATGCAATACCGACAATACAATAACAACACACAACGACGATAACAACATATTTAATTACAATAAAATTTAAAATATATTGTACAATTAAGACATTTCAGTTCTACGAGTACACTATCAACAATTGCATTACAAAAAGTCCAGTTTTTATTCTAATGACATTCCGCAACACAGTAGAAATCTATTTTCCCTAGTAATTAGATTCAAACCTTTTTTATGATTTAACGCAATCTTGTCCTTACAATAGAATGCTAATGCACTTCTTATTGTATTTTCCTTTCCCCAGTATCACTTTATTTTCAAATGACATTTCCCCAGATGATTGTTATTGAATCTGTATTTCTATTATTTTTACTCAGCGTGCACTTTTATTTTATGTTTATTGTGACTTCACATACCACTCGATTGAACATTTTTGTTTCTAAAGGCTTTTTCTAATTTTACCTAGTCTAGTTTAATATGATGCTCTAAAACGTAACTTAAATTTCATAAACCATAGTGTTAACCAAAAATAAAAATATTTTATCCAAAAATATGTATTTATTAATTCAAAAGTGACTAATACAGACAGACGATCAGGCCAAAAAATATTTTGACACACGTTTTTAACTTTATTTATTTTTTCCAATTCTAGTGAATTTTTATTAACATACGTATTTAGTTATAAATAGAATTAAAAAAAAAAGCCGTTCTCTGATAACATAATAACCAAAATAAAAACCTTACATATGTATGTTTGCTATGGGTTCTTACATTCGATTTCAAGATCTTGAATATTTCCATCCTTAGATGACGATGTAGATTATTCTCCTAGTAAAGGTTCCTGTAAACTCATTCTAGAGACCTTTTCCAGATGAAACAAATTTCTTATACCTAACAAGACCGTTGCCGCCACAAGTGTAATTTAGCCAAAGAAAAATATTTATAAATGGTAGTCATTTTGTTTTGGCGAGGGTTCTACTGTTTAAAATAACAACTTCATGTTATAATTTTAAATGGTTTAAATTATTGATGTTTTCAAATGACTACAGTTCAATGAACTCATATAATACAGGTTATAAAGTTTTATGTTGATAAAAAAGAAGACCATGACTTATACTGATACCTAGTATTAAATAAAATTTTAAAACAATGAATGAACAAAAAACTAATCAGTAACTACTTAAACAGTGATAACCTTTAACTTATTAGTAAATTAGATGCCATTGTAAGTGATTATGCCTTTCAAATGGTCATCTAAACATCTGCTGCGTTTTACTATCAGATCCCAAGTTGTTTCATAGGGAATTAATTACAGAAACCCTCATAGGTAGTAACTGCATCAGTTTTAAACATTTTACATCTTTTACAATATTCTGAAGTTAGTTTAAGTATTCAATTCTTAATTGTTATTACTAACCTGTACACTTGTTATTGTCAACAGCCAACACTATGCAACGAGCGAGCTTGCCTTGGAAGTATTATGGCCATACCTGGCCGTGGCGACGTGCCCCGAGAATCCGAAGAAGTATTGAAGGATGCTAAAGACTTCTTAGGGCAGTACTTTGCTTCTATACGAAGGTGAGTGAACCAGTGTCTGTTTCCTGTTTCCTTTCAACCTTAACTTTGGGAAATTGGGATTGTTTTTAAAGAATCCAATTTAAAACAAGTAATCCAGAAAAAAAAAACTGGGTTCACGGTATTGCTACCGCCGAGACGAGCCACATTTTCTCGAAGCGCTTGATCGTTTTTTGAACCCTGATAACAAGAATTTAGATTGTACCAGATAAACGAAAACCTTGGGATATGATGTCAATAGTAGACTTATTAAAAATATAAATTATTGCGTAGCTATTATACTTTAGATTGTATTGACACATCGCAAACTCTATACCTTTTTGTTACCGTCACATGGGCCTATGGTGAAAAAATTATTACGCTACCATCACATGGGCGTAAGGTGAAAAATTTGATTCGCTACCGTCACATGGGTATAAGGTGAAAAATGTACTTACTGTTCAATACTTTTCTGTTATACAATAGTTCTTGTAGTAACGAAACGGACAAGCCATATATAATATTTAGACAAAGGTGTAGAGTTTGTGAAGTGAGGGCTTGTAGAGTTAGGCCGTGTAGAGTTAGAAGTTTGGCTCTACATAAGATCTGATAACTTTTTGACTATGCGAGCCATGATCTCGTCTTGGCAACGTTTTACATGAAAACGTTTTTGGTGGGATTAAATTGGTAATGAGATTATTTAAAATATTGCTGTTTTAAGACGAAAATCATCAATGCATGAATTCAATTGTATGAAAGAATAAACTTATCGTCTTGTTGATTATATCAACCAGACGGAAAGTAAACATACATTGAGCCTTTTAGCTAGATATTTTTATATATTAGCACAATGCTATAAATAGTTATGATGGGATTATAATATCAACCAGTTATATTAAGTCCCTATTACTTCAAAATAAATATTTTTTTTTAATTTTAATTTTGATAAAACTGGGTTTTTGCGACCAAAAAATTAATGCATTGAAAAATCTAAAAAAAAAACTTTTGCCCCAACCCGGCATTGTTTTTTGAGAGTCTCGCCCCTTTTTTTGGCCCCCTCATCTGACCTTATATGATTTCTCATTTTTTTTTAAAGGGGCCCGAAAATAGGCCCCATTTTAAAATTTTTTTCTTTTTTTTAAATAACTTTAGGAGCAATATTTAGATTTAAAAAAGGGAAAAAGTTTTTTAACCCCAATTTTTTAAAAATTAAAAATCGTTTTTTGTTAAATTTGGATTTTAAATTAATAGAAAATTTTTCAAAAAATTAATTTGCCAAAGCAAAAAAATTTGGGCTACCTTTTGGTAACCAAAAAGGGTTTTAAGGGATCTTTAGTATTACTTTAGTTTTTATGACCCCCAAAAAATTAGGAAAGGGTAAGAAGAGATTGCATAAGATTTTTTTGGCCTACAAAGTAATCCATCTTCAAAGAAGCTGAAATATAAGGTTTTTTTACTTTTGGATAAAACTACCAGTGCTAAATTTTGAACTAATACTGGGGATTTATTATTTAAAAAAACAGTTGGAATATAGAAAAAGGTTTGATGAATTAATTCGAATCTGCGGACACCACGCGTTTGAGGGAATTTTAAAAATTGTTTGTTTGGATTTAAAAATTTCTAATTTGTATCCAAAAATTTTTTAAATTTGTTACCTAAATGTTGTTGTTGTGAAAAGAACCTGTTATGTATTTTTTAATTTTTCGTTTTGTAACATATTTTTTGCTTTTTGTGGAAAAGAAATAATTTTTTAGATGAAAAAAATTACCCTAGAAAAAAAATTGTTTTACCTAAAAACGTGAGAAAATTTTTTCGAATTTCATAGTAACTTCCGCAACACAAAAAATAAAACGTAAATTTTCATTACATATTTTATAACTTTATTTTCTTGAAATTGCAGGGTATGAATATAATCACTTGAAACAACACTTGATTGTCTGTGTTGCACGAAAAAAACCGGAATAACAACCACTACAAAAAAAAAGGGAAAAAAATTTTTTGGAAAAAAGGAAATAATTTTTTTTTACAGAGCCAAAACTCCGCACATGAAGCCGTTGGGTTGTTCAAAAGAGTACTGGACAGGAACTTACCAATTTACCCCCACAAGTTAGTCTTTGGGGCTAACTTGCTTGGGAAACCCAGCCCAGCATTTTGGGAAATACGTGGTTAAATTGCAGGGAGGAGATTTTATAAAAGATTCAAAACGGAAGAATGTCATGAAATTAAAAATGATGGCATTATAAAAAATGATTATGAAGATTAAAAAAAAAATGATTTAATTAAAAAAGAAATGAAAAACAACAAAAAATCTTTTCATATCTTATAAACCTTTCCTTTCATGATTTCCTTAAAAATTTTTAACCAAACTTGTAATTGTCAATAATAAAAACAATAAAAGTACTGGCTGTTAAAACTAAGGTAAAAAATAATATCCTTGTTTTTTTCGGTTTTCTTTTGTCAAAACGAGCAAAAATTTTAGGAAAGAATTTTCCCATCTAATGAGAAAACTCCCCTTTCGCCTGCAAAAGAAAAAACTGTACAATTAACTACTAGTTAGAAGTTTTGTCTGTGGTTCTACCAATTTTTTCGAGCTTTTGTGTGGGACGATTGTTTTATTTTTCATTTTTGGGAAAAACCCTTTTTTTTTTGAACAAAGAATGTCATTCAGTTTTTATATTGAAAATGACAATTCTTTCTTAATAAAAAATTTATCAATTTTTTTTGTTTAATTACATGATTTTGATGCTTAAAATTGTAAAAATACTAATAAAAAAGAATGACGGGGTAGGGGGATTATTTTTTTTATTTTTAATATTAAAATTCCAACTTTTGCGCAAGAATATCACAAAACATATTCTTCACCTCTGAACAAAAAGCTTTTCTTTTTGCCCAAACGTTTTGGAAAATTTCGAGAAAATAATATTTTAATAAAATTGATTATACAATCAATAATTATTATCTTTGACTATCCCTTTTAAATGTTAATATTTTAAGAAACAACTTTAACTCCCCCAACCTAAGTTTGGGGTTTACAAAGCAATAAATTTCCTCTAAACAAAAACCTTAAAAAAACTTGAAGAACAGACGGGACTTCTAATTGCATGGAATTATTCGAAGAGTCAATAGCCCTTATTAAAAAGTAAACGAAACAAAAAAATTATTGTATTTTAGTAGTCCCAAATTTTTTTTAAGTGCAAAGAAATAGACGTTTCGGGGTTTTTTAGAGTATACTGTTTCGATTCCCCTTTTGCTCCTACTACTATTTTCCCAAAATGAATCGTTTTTAAAAAGTTAACATCAAATATTATCGAATTTAAAATTTTGGCAACGACTAACGATTTTAAATTTCATTGTTCTTTCCTTTGGGTTTCGCTCGGTTGCGAAGGATAGGTTTTTAAAAGGGTTTCCCGGACCCGACTGCAATCCTTGTGATGTTGCAAGTCGTTTTGAAATTTACGCAGCTTAAATAATTGTTTGGGTTTAAGGGGTACGAAGTTTGATTATAGACTCCAATTAAGTTGCTTTTTTTAGATACTATTCTTTTTTCAATACATCTTCGTTCTACAAAACCTTTTTAATATATTTTTTAATTTTTTATTAAAAACGGCCCTTTTTCTTAAAAAAAAATTAAAAAAGGTGATGATTTTGATTCATTTTTGGGTTAAATTCTTTGTGTAAATCTTTTCATAAAAAAGGGGCTTTGTTACCCCCTAGCATGCGGCCTTTCTTATTAATGTTTTATTAAAATTTTTGTGTAAGTTTTTAGAGCAAAAAAAGTGTAAAATTACAGCCCCTGTGGAATACTTTTTTGTTTTTTTTAAAAATAAAAATTGTTTGTAATCTCCGGGGCCTCTAAGAAATTCCCAATGTCGTAGTGCCACGAGATAAAATCAAATTAAAAAAAAAGCTTTTCTTCAGAGTGTTTTAATCTATAAGTTTTTTATAAGGTAAAATTGTATTAAATCAAAAAATTCCTTGGACACATTCTCGTCTGTTTTTCTCGTAAAGAATAAATGGATTCTATCTCAAAGCCCTTACAGGGCCCGGTGGAAATAGGTTTTTATTTTAAATGGAGGTTTAGGCCCACTAAAATGTAAAGTGTTATAATGTTTATTTTAAAAAACTTGCGATTTAATGGCGGGAAAAATTTTTTTTTAAACCCTGAAATTTTTGTTGAGTCTAAAAGATTTCAATCATTTCACCGTGCTGACAGGTATAAAATTTTCATATTTTTTTATTTTTTTTTTTATACATATAAAAAAAACAACAAATTTTCTCAAAAAAATTTTATAATATTTAAAAGCAATTCGCAAAATTGCCCATGTAAAAAGGTACTATTTGTTATATACCAATATAACAAAAATGGCTTTATTTTTTTAAAAAGCCTTTTTTTTAGAATACTTAAAAAAAAAATATATAATAAAACTTTTTTACCAAAATTTTTATATTTATTCATCTTAATGAAATTTAAAATATAGAAAAAAAAAGAAAAAAAATAATTATAAGTTTTAAATAATACGTATTTTTGTTGAAAAAAAAGCAGTGATGAGGTTTTGGTTAAACATATTTTGGATCAAAAAAAAACAGTTGTAAAATCTAAGGTCCATTTTAAAAACCTTTCTTTTAACGTATTTATTCATTAAAAAAAAAAGTTTTTTAAAAAAAATTTAATTTGGTTTCTTTAAAATCAGATTTATGAAGAGAAGTACCCGGGGATACAGCATCGCGGAAATTCTCGTGGTACCCCCCCAAACCCTCTAAAACGTCTCAAGCATTAAAAATTCCGGTTTTTGGCGTTTAGTACTATTTTAAAAGGCTTTCAGTTTTTGTTTTTTTTCATATAATAAAGGTTTTAACCCCCTGAAACCTAAAACCCCGGCTCCCCTCTTGCCTTTACATTTTTTGGGGTTTAATTCGCCTATACCCCGCATGTGCAAAATTTAAAACAAAAGTAGCACCGGGTGATGTCCCTCTGTTTAAATTTGGGGTTTGTCAGATCTAAAACGTAAAAAATTGATTTAGTCATTTGCTTTGAATTATTTTCTAGAAATAGGTTAAAAAAATAATTTTTTAAAATTATGAATAAATTTTGTAAAAAATACTTTTGCATGGGGTTTTTCCCTTAAAAATTTGGGGTTGTGCAGTTAGATTAAGACACAAATTTTAAAGATCCACCGTATTTATCTGAAAAATTTTTAGTGCCTTTAAAATAAATAAATAAAGAAGGAGTTCAGTATGTCGAGTTCTGTCGAAGGCAAACCGTAGCTAAAACTTTACAGATTGGAAGTAAAACGAAGATAGTGACGCTACCCCTCATATACAGTGCGTAACTGTTTGAGAGAGGAAATAATATAAGCCGAAAGCATATTTAGAAACCAATTCAAGGATAAAAGTCAGTTTATAAAAAGAACTGTGTGGCGGTTTCATATAAGCACCAGAAACATCACTTTTGCTAGGACGTCACAATGCCACAGACGTATTGACGAAAAGGCTTGAAGTTTGGAGTTGGAAAAAAACCTATTTGTGTTAAGGATCAAAATAAAATCACCCTGTATTGTTCATGTCCTTAGTAAAAGGGTCAAACTCTTTAATGCTTACTAAGCCGAAACCCTTAGTACACTGCGATAATTTCATCAACACTCTCCCCTTCTTTATTATTGGCCTTTAAAAAAAAAAGGACTTGGGTTTTTGGCAAATTGGTTTCGGGAAATTTTTATTTACTTAAAGTTTTCCCCACGTTCCAAAAAATGTTTATTAAATCCTTCAAATTTTCCCAAACTTTATTTTCTTTTTAAATTTTAAAACGCTGATACAATTAATGACTATCGGTTTTTTTTTTAATTTTACCAGAGAATTTTTCCAAATCAAAATTTCATAATATGCCTATGGGTAAAATTTTTTATTTACGCAAAATGTTTATTCGTATAATATTAAAAACAATATGTAAAATATCTTAAATTAAACCTACAATCTTTTCGCCAAAAAAAATCAAAATTCCAAAACCCTTCCTGTGTTTTGGTATGGGAACTATGGAGTAAAAAAAGGTGGTATGAAAAAGGTATTCGATTGTGCAATGACAACTACAAGCGGTAGTTCGAGGCTCTTTGAACCACACAAATCAGCCCCAAAAAAGGGGAATATTAGTGAGTTTTGTAACTATAGTATTTTTATTTCTTTAGTTTTCGTTTTTGGGGAAAAGATTGTTCCCAAAGCTACTGCGGCGAAAAAAAATAAAAAAAAGTATTTTAAAGGGTCTTATAAAAAAGAAAACATCACCTTTCTGCTTTCCCAAACCCGAAAATTTTACATTTCTTCTCAAAATGGGGAAAAACCTTTGTAAATAAAACCAAATTTAAAATTCTAAGAGTATAAGTTAAGGGGCTGACGTAAGGGATGACGTCAGTGCCCTTTTAGTAAGATTGGTTTTTTAGTTTGCCATTCAAAAAACATTTTAGTTTTTTCAGTTTGTTAAGTTGTAGAGAAATTAATATTTTTTAATTTAATTTAAAATTGTATCCAAAAGGTCAGCAAAAACAGTATTCCCTCAACTCGGACGGCAAGACGTATAGGTTTGGGAAATAGCCAGCCATCGCTATGCGGTTCCCGCCAAACCGGATGGCACGTGTTTGGCGAACCCAATTGGATTCCGAGGATTGAGGAGGTGGTAGATGCAAAAAGGTTGTCGATATAAGCAAATAAAAAGGGGGGGATTTTATATCAAATTTAAAATACAAAATTGAAAAGGGAACCACCAAAACGAACAAAAAAATTTTGCAAATTGCCCAATTCAAAAAAACAAAAACTTTTAACTTTTTGAAAGCTTTTTTTTAAAAAAGTAATCGCAAAGAAAATATTAAAAATAATCTATTTTAGACTTCAAACAATCTTGAAAATGGTCAATAAAAATTTTTTCTTTTTTATCTTATTCTTTTTTTGGAATGACGAAATTGTACAAAGTTTTTTTTAATAAAAAAACAATGTTCTTTACCATAACCATATGTAACAGTTTTCTATTCTTTATCATAGCCGTATTCCATTGTTTCTAGCGACAAATTTACATTAAAATATTTCCAATAAAACTTGTACTGAAACCGTAGAGAGATTGATGGCCATTGAAAAACATTCCAGTTATTGCGGTCTGCTATAAATAATCATTCATCAACTGAATATCTCACTGTTCATGCACCTGCTCTATGTAAACAGTAATAAAATTGTATTGTACCACAATTTGTTTACACACTAAATGTATGAACAAATAAATTTTACTTGCAGTATACAGCCTGTTAACGAGTACCATAGAACGACTGATAGTATTCACGTGCTATTCTATTCCAGTTTTCAATATATTCACATGCTATTCAAGTCCAGATTTCAATCTTTTAATCGGAATGTACTAACTATACTATTAATATGGTAAAAGTCAACTGTTGCAAAAACTAGTTATACTAAAAACTCTTTATTAAATGAGTGAGCTACCAATCCTAAATGGTTTAAACTGTCCTGGAACTATTATTAGTCATTCGTTTGTTTTTTTCTTCTTATAGTATGCCCACGAGTGACACTGTCTTCTGATCTTATACTATCTCCATTAAAGTTCCTTTCTTTTTGTCATAGTGACACTGTAACACAATTATAGAACAACATAAATCTCCAACTGATGCAAGCAAGCAAGCAATTTCTCAAGACACTTAGTACAAAACTTATAGCAATATGTGGTTGTATTCAGCTCTGCTTGAAACTTGGCTGGAAGCCCCCGCGGTCCGCTTGGGACATCTGCCCCTTGTGTTGTCGGCCAATGGGAAAGATCCAGACTACTTCGAAATCCCGCGGAACTTATCATGGAGATAAGCATGACCCATCCCACGTAAGTTTCAGATCAGTTGTATTTTAAGTTTTTCCATTTGAATAAGTGTAAACAAATGAACTCTTATCGTGAATAAGGAAGAATGTATTTCTACCGCTAGGTTAATTAAGTCAAAAAAAAAGAAATAAATATTAAAAATATATAAAGTTAAAATAATAGAGTATTTAATTCGTATTCCAAATAGTCATTATTTTAACGTCTACGAAGGATTGACCGGAGATATAATATAAAACACATTTTACTAGCTGTATATTTTAATATTTATTGATTGATTAGCTTATTTTAGTAGTAAATAGTTTTTGATACATGATCATATTTCCTAATAAGATACAAAAATAACTTCATATTAACTATCTATTACTTTGTAAGTTAAAATTGTCACAATGACTAATAGAAAATCTTTTCAAAACAATTTGTCTCCCACTCTATTACAAAGCAACGTCATACTATTTCATAGTTTCTCAGAAACACAACAAAATTATTACAGTATATATATTTTTAATGCTAATCACAAACATTATTTGTGACAGTATTGCGTATTTAAAAGAGCGTTTTAGTTTAGACATGATTGTGTTTTTGCAGACAAGTTCTATTTAGTGAAACTTGTACGACTGGGTTGTTTAAGTTTTAGGCAATTACAATAGATTTGACAGAAACAAGTTTTATTCTACACAAATGTAAATGTATACATCTGAATAACAATAAATGTACTTACATTAACACAAACTGCGTGTAGCCTAAGGAGTAGTTTGTAAAACTTAAATGGGATCAGGAAAATACAAGGGAACAGTTGTTTTCAACTCCTCCGCATAATATATTTTTCGCAACTGTTTCTGTAATACATTGTTCTTCTAATAGAACATTTACAGAGCACTCGGTTAAGTGTACATTAATCCAGACCAAATATAAATCTTTTGCTGTACTTAACTAATAGGCATGGCCGTAATTTTTAATTTGTTATCATTAAGCCTGTTTCCAAAGTGTTTCCATCTGTTAGTGTGATGTTTGTAAACTGTCCTACCTTCATAAAATACTTTCGCAACATGAAAATGTTCAAACTTTTTAGAAGCAGTGGGTTATTACCAAATATAAAAAAACAAATTTTACACCCTAAATAAGCAAATTCCTAAATTAAGAACAATACCTACAGTATAATGGTTTTTATCCCAAAAATCCAAAAAAAAAACCATTTTGTATTTCCTTAATAATATAATCTTTTAAAATTAAATAAGAAAATACATGTATACAAAGACATATGTTACAATATTCGGCGAAATAAAAAAAAACATAATTTATAAGTAGAAATTCAAACAAATCCTGTAACTATCAGTAAATAAGTAATATTGACTGCTCAACAAAATTGAATCCAAACAAAACATTCCCGATAAAAGAAACAGGAAGGAACTAACAAACTTCTGAGTTATAAATCTAAAGATTGTTCTTCACTTGCAAAAACTCACGTTTACGGAAAGATCCAGAGTTAGGGCACAAATCTATGCTTTATATAGCAACACATGACCTTCTTATATTCCATCACAGATTTATGCTAGCATAAAAAGGTCTGGGAATGCATATAATGTCAAGTAGAGGCGTGCAAATATAAGAACGACGTAGCGTCCATTCAACACAGATTGCTTATCGTAAAAGTGTGGTCCAGTGATCTCCAATCTACTTTTATTGGTCATAAATCCGGTGCTATTCAATAATGTATCGCTATTGATAATGTGAACGGGCGTTAATGCCTAATAAACAAGCGAGATAACTTGTGATTAGGTAATTCTCTCCGAATGACAGTTGACTTCGTTTATCATTTTATTTGGTTATTATCTGTTACATTTTTTTTACCTGACTCTTTTGTTTTGTATTTCTTTTACATTTAACATTTAGTGTTAATTAAAACATTTTTTTTAGTTTAATCCCAATAAAGATTTTATTTTTGGACGGACAAAGAAGTTAAATATACATTACACAACAACACAACACATGCATGATTGGAAGTGTTTATAAACCAAAGACATTTGAATAATTTTTAGTTTTATCGTCGATCTTTCAACAAAAATAAATAATTTACATTTTTTCCTCTAGGCATGAATGGTTCGAAGAGTTAAACCTCCGTTGGTACGCATTACCAGCGGTGTCAGGCATGCGTTTCGACTGTGGAGGTATCGAATTCACTGCTAATGCTTTCAATGGCTGGTACATGAGCACTGAAATCGGCTGCCGCAACTTCTGCGACAATAACCGTCTTAATATGTTAGAGGTAAGGTCTTTATTTGTCGCTAAATCGTATACAACATCTTTGATCTAAATATAGCACGGAGTAATCAATTATCTACGTACCTCTTAAGGAAAAACTGTTGTTGTTGGAAGAATAAAAGTTGTGGCTATGACTTGTATGGGAATAAAACCCACTGACCTACACGGCTGCAAAGATCTACAGGTGTCCAGTATAAGTTGACCTGTCTACACAATGACGGTACTAGTTATACTAAAACAAAACAAAAGTCAACAACTTCCAGGCGAACTATAGTAATCCTAAATATATATGTTGCTTTTCTTCGATTTTTTTTCGAACTGCCTTTACACAGTTTAACTGCTATGCTACTTATTAAATATTAGTGGTTAAAGTATGAAATTGCCGATTGGTACTGAATAATTGAAACTTGTTTTTTGTTCTATGATGTAGGTAACATATTTATTTAATCAAAATATTTACCCTCATTATCTATACATTGCTACCATCAAAACGGAAGTTCATTTATGCTTTTACGATAAAACTCTGAGGATCTAGATTCGACAAACTGTGTGAAAGCATTTTGTACTGCCTCCTGGGAAGATTTTTTTATCACGTAGAAAAATTGTCTATATCACGAAAAAAGTTGTAGTAAGTTGGAGCAGTCTAGCGAGTATGGAGGTTGACGTATGATTCCTAACTGCAGCTCCTGTAGAGTCACAGCCGTTTCTCGTGCAGTATGAGGTTTTGCGTTTTCATGGAGCAATAATAGTGAAGATCGATTTACGAGTCAGGGCTGTTTCACTGCCAGTTTCGCCATCATTGTTTGAAGTTCAGCACAGTAAACATCTGGCCACTGTTGCGGCGATTGAACTGTTGTCAGCCATTCCATTTTTCGCTTACGGTTATCGTGAACAATCCATTTTTCGTCACATGTCACAATTTGATCTAATATTCCTTCATTTCTGTACCGATTCCATAAGGCAACACAAGTTTCCCACCCATTTTTCATATTTTTTTACTTATTGATTTGATGCAAACGAGTCAGTATTGTGGGTAGGGCAATGTTAAACCAATTTGACTCGGATCGGCTTGCACCATCTCC
This sequence comes from Arctia plantaginis, assembly GCA_902825455.1. Lineage (NCBI taxonomy): Eukaryota > Metazoa > Arthropoda > Insecta > Lepidoptera > Erebidae > Arctia > Arctia plantaginis. The sequence goes on along the minus strand of CADEBD010000364.1, from coordinate 1,299,767 downwards.
ATCTCTCTCAGTCGAAGTTTCTAAAGTGCGTTTATTAGCAGACTCCTCTCGAAACGCAGCGTTGATATAGCAAGCCGTTTCTGCCGCGTTAGCGCTGCTTCGGAACTCGTATTCAAAAATGCCTTCGAAGTATCCTTCTTTGACGTCTAAACTGAATAAAATAATAATAATTGAAAGTCGAAAATCTAATGCTGCAAAGTAGAACCTCATAGGTATCATGTGAACAAAGTTTCACACGAAAATCTCACACCATGAAGGTTGTATGTCTATTCAAAATTATCTATTACTATACAACGGCAATTTCATATTTTAACCCCTATTATTAAAATACATATATGATATTAGCTCATAATCATTATTAATATTAAATGTAAATCGCTTATGTCATATGTAATAAAACGATTGTTTCCATAAATCCTTGTTTGCGTCAGATTTTCAACCACCAATATGGCGTAATATGCGGTTGTAGTTTTCTTTGATTGATTGACAACTACTTATAACAGCACATTTCAATATTACAAATTAATTGCATACTAGCTGTATGCTAATTTTGCACCTGTACCGTAGATAGAGTTCAGGCTTTTAAAAAATGTATTTAAAATGTCTCAAAAATATTTTATCATGTCATTTCATGGCATCAATATAAATAAATATTCTATATTATTTAAATGCATTACAAGTAAAAATTTCGAAAATAAAATGATTTAACCAATAATTTAGTTCTAGATGCCTTCAAGTTCTCTGTAAAAATTACCTATAAGATTTTTTTATTTACTCAGAAAATAGCTCAAAAGATGGGTCTGGATACAAGAACTCCCATTACCCTTTGGAAGGATAAGGCTCTAGTGGAGTGCAATGTGGCTGTTCTACACAGTTTCCAACAACACAATGCTACTATAGTGGATCACCACACTGCTTCTGAGAGCTTTGTAAAGCATCTTGACAATGAAAATAGATTGAGGTAAGTTTTAGCACCATTATCCTATCACATTGACTTGTATTGTTAGTTTAGACTGTGACTTTGGTTTGAGAGAATATTACTCATAAGAAACTTTAACGACTGAAAATATATTTATTTAATAAAATTATTGTATTCAGTATGCAACGTGCTATGTACGTAGAGTCAGGAGCTAAAGACATAAATTGTGTAAAAAGTACTGCTATGTACATAAAGTTTTCCCAATTTTAAATAGAGTTATGTTTGTGTGAATAATACCCTTATTACTATATCCCATCATATTTCAATATGCAGTACCTTATATAAAATATAAGGTATGGTTATATATTGTGTATCTTTTACGGACAAAAATATTAAGGCAAAATCTTGCTTAACACCGATTTTCTGTGAGGCCGTGGTATCGCTCGGGTCGAACCGGTCCACTTGTCGCGAAACATGGCTCTCCCACGGTTATGTGCTTCTTCATTTTAGTTCTCACCAGTATCAAAACTGTTAATGTTACTAGAATCACTGTAAACAATAAAAAAAAATTAAATTGCTTACAGATAGACGTAATCTAAGCTTTGAAGGATGCTCTCATTTTTTATTCATACGGTGTTAAAAACTATGTTAAGAAAACATAACGTTTTGACTGTAGTAAATAGTTTGCGGATGCGAAAACGACAACCAGACTTAATTGATCATTAAACTGTCAGCACCAAATCCTTGCTAACAGCACGTTGCACATGTGGTCAAAGGAAGGACTTAATAATAAACAACTGATTTGATCATTCTTAACCATCGTGTGATTGTTTTGGTTTCCCACTTTACCACGCGACTGTACACGTAAATCGATTACGTCATTTTATTTATCTGTGTCTTAGAATCTGTTCAATCATCCTATATGTTACGGTTATATTTTTTGTCCATGATGTGCAGGATACCGACAAATAGATTAGGTTTTTACGTATGCAAAAAAATATTTGGGATTTCGTTGTTTTATTAAAAAAATTAGGTAATGGTAGAACGGTCTTAAATAATAGACCGGATAATGATTGTCGTCATAATACCTATGAATATTTAGAAAGTTTTCGACTTTATTAATAATTTTCAAATTGGTTGAAAACAAGTGGTTTAGCGTTAAAGTAAAAGTATTTACCTTCAAAACTCGACTCCTCCAGTTCCACTTTTTTCGTTCTTTTTAGCTTATTGGCATAAACGCGATATGACTATATTGTGACGTGATTTTTCAGAGAAGTTTCTATCACGGAAGATGTACATAATAAATAAGGACAAAATTTCTAATATTTCCTGTTTGTATAAATATTTTGTAACCCTAATTTTATTCCTCTATTTTTAAAACACGCTAATACAATGAATCATTTCATTGTTTATACCTGTTTATGTTCTGCATACGTCATATTTTACGAGCAAACTTTGATTCAGTGCCATAAATAGGGTGCTGTAACAATAGGATGTGGCTAAAATGCCCTGGATAATTTCGTATGATTATTAAGCCAAATTTGTTACAAGTTACGCATTCCCCGAGTACAAGATTACATTTCATTGTGAGCTCAGAAATAAAAAAAAAGATTTTTAAGACCAGTATATCAACTTTATGAACATTTTAACATTCTTTTTGTAAATAGAGATTTGCAAATGTGGCTTTCTGACCTTTTTTGGATCGATATCGATTGATCAATTTGAATCGATTTACTAAATTGTACTCTTTTTTTAATCTGTTCTTATTCTTTGACTATAAAACATATTTGAAATAATAAGTTGCAAACCTAAGAATCGAGTTTTATAAATAAAAAAATAGTAAAAGGTAGTTAGGTAGTATCAAGAGAATACAGGGTATTTGAATTACTATTCAACATTGATCATAACAAAGACTTAATCGATATTTATTAAGGGTCCTTCTACGTATAATTAGACTTTTATATTTAATTTTTCTAACTTACACCATGAAATAAACAGGAACATTGCTTTACTCAAGGAAATCACGTCTTGCTGTTTACGCATGACTAGAGCTGATTTGGACCATGCCTTTGTCATTAGCATCGTATTTCCGTGGATTGTTTTCAAAGAGTGTCAACTTTACTTTTACTTGTTTCAATTCTTTCCAAGGTTCTGATTTCTTTATTCTTGAATCTACTTAATGTGCCTTTGTATTAATAGGTCGGGCTGCCCAGCAGACTGGATTTGGATTGTTCCTCCAATGTCATCATCTGTTACTCCAGTTTTCCATCAAGAAATGGCGCTATATTACCTAAGACCTTCTTATGAATATCAGGTTTGTATATAATTAATTTTAAATGCAAGTTTTCTTTTTTTCAATTAATAATATGTAAATCATTTTATTAATTTACAAATTTATTTTATACGAAACCAGGAACCCGCTTGGAAGACTCACCAGTGGCAGAAATTGAAACCGATAAGTGGCAAGAAACCCATTAATAGGAAGTTTCATTTCAAGCAAATAGCACGCGCTGTCAAATTTACATCTAAGCTATTTGGACGCGCCCTTTCCAAGCGGATAAAAGCGACCGTCTTGTATGCAACCGAGACTGGTAAATCTGAGCAATATGCTAAGGAACTCGGGGTTATTTTCGGACATGCATTTAACGCTCAAGTATGTAATAGCAAAATGTTAAAGTTTCCACAATACTGTTTGAAAACTGGACAAAATTGATCCAATAACTATTATACATTTTAGGTCCACTGTATGGCTGATTATGATATAACATCTATAGAACACGAAGCACTTCTTCTAGTGGTAACCTCAACTTTCGGAAATGGTGACCCACCAGAGAACGGTGTCGTAAGTAACATCATCACAATATGATTTGTCGCTATAGCATTTTGCATTTTGACTCATACATTTATTTCTTACAGGCCTTTGGAGAACATCTCTGCGAATTACTATATGCCGATCAGGTCGAAGAAAATTCTGGGTAAGTAATAAAATTTAAATCACAATATTTATGAGTTAGGTGTTCATCACATCACATTAACAGCATTTAATAGTCCACTGCTGGACATAAGCCTCTCCTTAGAAAGGAGGTTTTGGCCTACTTTACCACGCTGGCTAGACGGGTTGGTATAGGGTTTATGTCAAGTTTTCCTTCTCTCTTCAGCAGTGCTGTTGTGCTGCGTAGTTTTCTCCCTTAGTCGGCTCTTACGACACCCACAGGATGAATAGGGGTGGTGACACTTTGTATTTTTCAACCGTCACCACACGGGACGGTGTTCATAACAATAAAAAAATATTTTTTTGTTTACAGTAATCAAATGTTGACACCCAAATCTTTCATAAAGGCCAATAGTCAAATAGAATTGCAAAGATATGCTTCAAGTAATCCAAGAAAATTGAATAGATTGGAATCGTTGAAAGGTAAAAACACGTCATAATAATTACACTGTGGTTATTGGAAATTACACTGTGGTTATAACCCTGATACGTTACTTTGGCTCAAAGTGTTTAAATAGCTTCAACTTCGACCCTAAAATTCAGTAGCTCAAAATTTCAGCTTACAACAGCGTTGCCGTTTTTTTTTGGGTCAAGGTAACGTTAGAGTAAATGTGCCCAGAAATTCTTTTATGAAAAATTATTCGAAATTTATGAAATTTTAGGTAGCACAACTGACGCCACATCTATAGACAGTTTTGGTCCCCTGAGCAATGTCCGTTTCGCGGTATTCGCTCTGGGCTCAAGTGCATATCCAAACTTTTGTAACTTCGGCAAGTACGTAGACAAGTTGCTTGTTGACCTTGGAGGGGAACGAATTCACGACCTTGCGACCGGTGACGAGATGTGCGGTCAAGATCAGGCCTTCCGGAAGTGGGCCTCTAGCGTCTTTAACGTAAGTGACTTTAAACGACGTATCTAATTTGTAATTATTCGCTCTGAAACTAGTGCGACAGTTAGAACTTAAGCAACTCAATTTTAATCGTTAAGAAGTATAGAAATTGAAAACACAAGTAAAAGTTTCAGTAATCATTTTTTTAAATACTTTACGCCTAATGCTTTACGCCTAAATTCATGCTTAGCTCGTTTTGTATTTAAATGTTCTAATTTAATACTATTTTCAATATTTACTTATTTACTTTCAATATTTACTTATGCTATACTTTTCTATAGGTTTCGTGTGAAACATTCTGCTTGGACGATGATGAAACTTTACAAGAAGCTAAGAGAGCCCTAGGCACAGTAGCTCTTAGTGAGGAAACAGTACGTTTTACGAACCCAACGTGTCGCCCTCCGGCGTTGCAAAGCGCCTTGCAGTCAGCTCTTAATAAAAAATTTGTGAATTGTCTTGTAAAAGCTAACAAAGATTTAGGAGACGAATCTGCCGAGAGGTCCACCATATTCATTGATTTAGAGCCGAAGGTAAAATTAATACCAATAAAATTTAATTATTTATAAATATTTAAAAAAATACTTAAGATCAAATAATATCACAGGAGGAGATCAAGTACGACCCTGGTGATCACGTTGGCATAATTGCTTGCAATCGTAAAGAGCTAGTTGACAGCATATTGTCCCGTGTAAAAGACGTTGATAACTTTGACGAACCTTTACAACTACAATTTATGAAAGAAACACATACTTCGAGCGGTAAGAAGACCTTTCAGATTATTTATTTTTAAATATTTACAAGCTGCACGTTTTGAATTTTTACAAAACCACTACTCACCAGGTCCAGTAAAAACTTGGGAGCCTCATGAAAGACTTCCAGTTGTGAGCGTTCGAGATCTATTTACAAGATTTTTGGATATTACAACACCACCAACGATAATTCTGCTTCAGTATTTAGCTACAACTTGTGAAAATGAAGAAGAGGCCAAACAGCTTAACACACTTGCAACTGTTAGTATTTAATAATTACAAAAAAAAATTTGTGATGTGCATTGTAGTAAAATACTGAGATTACTAAATAAAACTGTTTTAATTAGGATCCGGGAGCGTACGAGGATTGGCGTCATTATTACTTCCCAACTGTCGCTGAAGTATTAGAAAAATACCCCTCAGCACGTCCCAGCGCATCTCTGCTCACAGCATTACTTTCGCCACTGCAGCCAAGATTTTATTCAATTTCATCGTCCCCGATAGCTCATCCGAAACGACTCACCTAACCGTCGCTGTAGTTCACATACAAAACACAAGGTTAGTATTCAAAAGTATTATGAAGACAATATTTTACAGTTTATTATTACAAATTCCCACACACATTTCAACATCAAACCACTGATTTCATTTACATCCATTTTATAATCTGTTCTAATTTTGACGACGTCCGTTCTAAACAATCTGATAGGTGAGTCGACTAGTATTAGCGACATAGACATTTGTAAGGTTAATTAGTTTACTATTTATGATGCGGTTGGATAAAGTAAAACAATGATGTCATGTTCCAACAGATGGTGAAGGACCTGTTCACTATGGAGTTTGCTCGAATTATCTTATGGATCGTAAACCTGGGGATGAGGTTTATCTGTTCATCAGAAGGTATTTTAAATTTTGTTAAGCGTATTATATTTATACGACCCTAAGTATACCAATACGATTATCTGTGTCTTTGTTACAGTGCTCCAAACTTCCATCTCCCTCAAGACTTGTCAGTTCCCCTAATTCTAATTGGACCTGGAACTGGTATTGCGCCTTTCCGTGGATTCTGGCATCATCGTCGAGCTCAACTTAACTCTCGTACGCGTTCCAATGCTGGTCCGGTGTGGCTATTCTTTGGGTGTCGAACAAAGAACATGGACTTGTACAACGAAGAAAAAGAACAGGCGCTCAAAGAAGGAGTTCTCTCTAAAGTTTTTCTTGCGTTGTCTCGAGAGAATAACGTCCCAAAAGTAACTAAACTCTTATTAATATTGAATAAAACACTAACAATTAATAAAAAAAATAACTCGTTTAATTTTTGCTCCTTAGATGTACGTTCAAGAATTAGCGGAGAAGGAAGGACTTGAAATTCATGACTTATTAGTGAACCGAGGAGCACATTTCTATGTTTGTGGAGACTGTAAAATGGCTGAAGACGTTCATCAGAAGCTTAAAGGAATTATAAAGAAACACGGCAATATGGCCGATGAACAAGTACAAAACTTTATGTACATGCTAAAGGTTTGTAATTTAATATAATTTATTACTATGCAAGTAACATATTGTCTATTATTAACGAATAAAAAATCAGTTTGCATTTTAATTATTTTTTCTATTTAGTTTCACAATCTTAGTAGCACCTGTTTCTTCTTTAATTACTAGTTTCTTCTTACTGAAACTCTTACAAACTTACTTTACATTTTCGTTTCAAGATTCTTTATTACATTTTAAAATAATTTATAATTTAGGAGGAAAATCGATATCATGAAGACATCTTCGGCATCACACTGCGCACTGCCGAAGTCCATTCTGCTTCCCGGGAATCAGCTCGTAGAAACCGTGTAGCTGCGCAACCTTGACGCCGGTCTTCACGTTTCCACACGAATGCGCTCACCTAGCTTGACTTCTATCTCTCCATACAACTCACTTAACATGTCAACTGTTTTGAATCCAAATATCAATACAGGTACATCGTCTTCTTATATTCTATAATCGGCAGTTTTAATTCGCTAGCTTATATCTGAGGTTTATTATTTAGTATTGTCAATTTATATTACTGGTTAAAATGTCAATTATATCTATTTTGGGTTTTGGTCTAGAACAATTTGTCGATCGCTACTGAGGTTGTGCTTTAAAACTGATCTTGTATACATAGTCTCACCTAGATACGGCTTAGTTACATTCCATTTCAGTATTATTCGGATGCTCATAACCAGAGGCTGCTAAAATGTTTGTTATAGTTTATGAAATTATTTTAAAAGAATTTAAAGCAGGGTTTTATATTTATTACGCACAAAACGCATTACCATCTCATAAGTTTTTCTTGAAAGCTTAACAATTATTGTTCATGTATATCAAATGAATTCAAAAATATTTACAATGTTAAGAACGGCTACAATTATATAATATTTAGATGTAATTTTATTCCACTTAATAATAATATAATGACTTTAATTGACGTCATAATATAAAATATTGTCCACTTATTGCTAACAATACTTTAAAATATATTTTGTTAGTAGATAATAACAAAAAAGTAATTGAATTAGTCTAGTTAGTCGCTAAACATTTTCCAAATTATTTTTTATGTCGTTGTTACATCGCTGATCAACAACGATTCTTTCTTGTAATGCTTACATTGCCAAATGTTGTACAGAATGTAGTACCTATAGTTATTTTATGCTATCGATGTAAATAAACATATTTTAGGTTTTTTTATAATCTTGTATTGTATTATTTTAGTAATAAATCATCATCATCATCATCATCAACAGCCTTTAACAGTCCACTGCTGGACATAGGCCTCTCCTTAAAAAGGAGGTTTTGGCCTACTATACCACGCTGGCCAGACGGGTTGGTATAGGGTTTGTGTCAAGTTTTCCTTCTCTCTGCAGTGCTGTTGTCCTGCGTATTTCGCTCCCTTAGTCGCCTCTTACGACACCCACGGGATGAATAGGGGTGGTGACACTCTGTATTCTTAATCCGTCACCACACGGATAAAACTTAATCTTAATTTGAAATTATTTAGACATTTTTTTAAGTAATGTTTCGTTTAAGATTTTCTATCAATGTTATTTATAAAACGACCATATTATTATGCGTATATAGGATATATATATAAAATATAATGATCATGTGCAGCTATAATCTAATGTTTATTCAAATATATTTTTAATCCATGTCCTTTATATTTGAGTATTAGGTGTGAGTGTTACATTTTGTGAAACTTTAACTAGTCATAAGAAATGTATTCATATTTTCTATTATTCGTATTATGAGAATTTAATATACAAAAAATCTTTTCTGATTTTACTTAACATTTCTATATTAAAATATAATATTATAAATGTCTTTGCCGATAATTTACAATATCTTCTAAATTAATCATAATATGCACATTTGAGACTAATAACAATGACGTTATAAAATTCATATCACGCAAAGTATTATTGTAAAGCACTATTTCATCTTATAAAAGAAACTTTTTGAAATATTCAAGAAACATCTACGTATATAATTGGATTGCAAAAATATTTGTCTGTTATTGGTCAAATAAAGTTCCTTCGTATTCGAAAATGCAATACGATTTTTATTTATTGTACCCATTTAACACCCAGTGTGAAAGCTTCGCTTCTACATATATATGGTTTATCATTTTAACTGAGAGTCAGGTCTCAAAAGGGCTTTAGTTTTTGGATTGTTAATTGGATTGATATTATAGATGTCTAAGGCTTCTCGGTAATGTGTCACCACATACATACATTTTGTGGTCCAAGAGTATTATTCTTTCGTTGTGAGACTATCGTCATTTTGTCAAGTAGTTCAATTTAATGAGATTACATTTAGATCACAAATTAATTAGACCACGGGTCCATTCAGGCGCATCGCAGAACGACCTCCGTCCTCCATAAGCGCAGGCCTCATCATTATAATTTATAAGCCGTAGATGGCCCGAGGTACGTCGGGGTATCCGGGTTTTCCTTACTAGGGTAGACCTGGTTCCCCGGCTACTGGTACCTGGAGACGGCGTGTGGTTTTGGTCGGTTCGAGTCCGATATAACCACCCTACTGGTGAATAGAATCCGAGGGGAGTTCATCACAGAAAAAAAAGGGTGACATATTTTAAGTTGCGACAGTTTTTTTACTGTCAGACTTTGGTAAATGAATCGCCACTTACTTACTACGGTCTGTAACTTTTTTAATCGGTGAAGGTACTCTTTGACACTCTCATGAATCTGAACAGAACTGGCCCTAAAAAGGTCCACGTATCTATAAAACAGCGTTTCACTATGCTATTTTTGGCGCTATGTTGAGATAATGCAATAATACTGCTACTCTCATTATACCTTGTTTATTCTATACGTATACAAAATGATTGAACCATATATAAATTTTATAATTAAAACCACATAATTTAAATATCATTTAAAATTAGTTTCTCTCGTATTACTATCATTAAAATGAAGGAATTTAATCTCCGGACAGTAATCTCCGGAGCCACTGCAACTATGTCAAAGACAAGACTGTATAATGAAGACTAGTGGTTCTTGTATCAATAACTCTCGTGAATAAAGATTTGATATTATCGTTTACTAAAAAAGGTAAATTTCATTGCATTCAACTACATCAAGGATTCACTTTGTATATAGATCAATAAACAATCATCATCATCAGTCTATCGCAGTCCACTGTCGGACATGGGCCTCTCAATTTAGATCGGTTTTGGGCTTCTCGCATCCAGCCCGTGCCAGTCATTATGAGCATATTGTCACTCTACCAAAAAACAATAACGTCAGCAAATATTCTTTTTTCTTGAGCAAACCTAGTTACAAAATTGTTAATGGCGAAAAAGCCATTAGACATCTTTTAGGCATAGACGGGTATCGAATTTTCTCGAATAATGTTTAAAAACATGAATTGTGACAGATTACATAACATATACATAATTATATATTGACATGGGCTAATCGGTTTTACATGTCTTTGAATTGTTTGAAGTTTATTTTTACATTGGCCGCGGGTACAGGCTGATTTGATGTTGCGAGTGTTACCTCCTAAGTGGAATTTGAAATTGTGACCCGTTTCATCAAGTTCATAATTATTATGCAGATGACGGCCCTCATTTGTATTACAAATAAATTCTATCTTGGATATTCACAACCTCATCATATCAGTATATTTTTCTAATTGTCAGTAGGGTACAACGAGAGCTTGCCATGTTGCCTGACACTTAAGTATAACTAAAAAATCTAGATCTGTTTGTGGAGTCATTAAAATTGATGACTTTTAATTTTAGTGACTAATGAAAAATAAAATTTCTATTCTTAACGAGACGAAACACAAGAACATTGCTAACTTATCATTTTATGTACCGAAACCATTTATATGAATAACAATGACTAATGAACTAAACAAAATATTGTAAGTCATAAACGAAAATGACATTTTGTTTAGTTTAATTTCATCCTGCTCAGTCAATGGACTTCCAATATTAAATTCTTACGTCACTCACGGTTAGTAATATTTCTTGGTAATCTTTAAATCAATGACGTTATTGGCATTTGATGTCAGCGTACTGAAATGTGCATTAGCAAAAGTTAATACCCTGAGAAATCTGTAATAAGTAAAACCCCAGCTCCTAAGGAAGTTCTAAAGTTGACATTAAAGTTAGTTCCTTCTTCGTATAAAAAAAAAGAGGTTTTCACTTTACAGCATAGACAATGCTGAACACATAATTTGAATTTTCGAATGTGGAATAAAGTTAAGAATGAATATAGTAGTTTATAATACGAATAGATAAAGTGATAAAATATGTTTATTTTTTATCACTTTCCTATAAATTTTTCGTGAATAACGACTTTAGTAGTTAAGTATATTTAAAACATTGCAATAAATTTACTACACCATTCTAATTCCACCGGTACACATATTTTTCCATTGAAACGACGTAAATGGTAATACCTACGTTCGAAATTTTAATTATTTTTAATTCTGCGATCACTCGTCTCTGCGATCAGTGTAATACCATCGAAACGTTAGCAAACCAAAAAGGTATTGTTTCTTGTTATAAATAAGTATCTTTTACACAACTAAGAAATATACAAGGATCTACAGATAAATATGGCTTTTTCTTCTCAAAGATTAAAAAGGGTCATGTAGATTGATTGACTGTGAGAATGAAATGGTGCAATGTGACAGTGATCATCACTCGGCACTATGCCGATGTATGAATTCCAATACGAGGCAAGAATTTACGTAATCTACTTATAACTGTCCCATGTCTCAGTTCTTTTGTTTGCATAAGTCTTAAAGTGTGTGAAACAGGAAAGAAAGACTGAGAACTGCCATTTTCCTACTATCCTAACCGATATCATGTTAAAATCGTACAACAGTAAATTACGATTTTAAACTAAAAAGTAGATTCAGGTAGGAAATGGTTATTGAGTACCCTTATAAAGTTCTCTCATGAAATCCTCGAAATGATAATGTAGAATATCGTGAAGAAGTATAATCAATAATTTGTATGGTGTATATGGCAAGGTTTACCATAGTCTTTGATATTCTAAATATTACAGATAGAGTTTATTGCTTCTTTGTTATGGGTATGAACAATTTTCTGCTAAATTCTAAGACCTAAGCATTAGAACTACATGTTTCTATTTTCATCTATGTTCATGAAGGAGTAATGTAAGTAGGCCTAGCTAAAGCCGCTATTCGGGCAAGTTTCCAGAGACTGTTATATTCCTGAGAATTGCTTAACAAAAAGCCATTTGACCTTGATTTCAATGGCGTGGGAGATCTCACAATTATCTGCGATCAATGCGATGCAATTACAATAAAATACCGTATATTTAGCTTTATCAAAGAAATCATACCCTTACTTTATAAGATTGCATTATTTTTATTTAAGAGAGAAATAGGCTTCATACAAAACTACATAAAAACGAGCGTCACTAGAAATACATGGCGTGACATTGAAGGCAATAATCTTTTATAGTAATAATAACTTTACACATCTCACACACGGCAGTCTGATCCCAAACTAGGCAGAGCCTGTAACATGGTCACCAGACTACTGATAAACATACTTACATATTTCGATATACATACATACGAGTATCATAGAAAAATTACACCCAGACACAAAAAATATTTTGCTCATCACACAATATTTGCCCTGTATGGGAATCGAACCCACGACCTCCGGCTTAGCACTATGTCACTAACCACTATGCGAACATGTCCGACAAATGTCAATAATGAAAACCATCAACGATCATGTTGATTACATCTATACTTTAGATAAGAGCTCCGAAAGTATTCGAATGACAATTCATAATATTTCGTTTGACGGTGATCGACCTTCACATACCGGAAGAGTTAGAAAGTTACTAGTCGATAACTATGAGCATGAAGTGACATTTTGTAAAATGGGTTCGTAGTTTTTAACTAGGAAGCAATCTACTGACGTATCTAAGAACCTGTATTTACACCCAACTAGTTATTTTATTAAATATTGTACGGTGTTTGGGTATAATTATTATCGAATGCGTCACACACATCTTACTTCAAAAAGAAAAAGTTTCTGAAATGTTTTAATAAGACATACAGGTATACAGGTTTTTTTAGTAACAATATTAATTTTATTTTATTGTAATTTAAAGATGTACGAACAGTATCAACTTTTTTGCTCATGTATTTATTTTCAAGTTACAAGGAAGAAGCCAACCACTCACTTCTTGAATAAATAAATGGTAAAAAGGCATTTGAATATCTTTTTTCACATGAAAGAACCTGAAAGTTATCATTTAGTATTTATATTGCCTATTCATTAGCGATAAATAAAGTGGTAATGTTTTTTATCATTCTTTTATTATTATTATCGTTTTACCATAATTTTTTTCTATTGTTGGGAAGCTACGTCGAGTCTTCTCATCGTAGATCCCACAGTGCCTATAGACCAAAGTCTTCAATGAGTGCGTCCTACCCGTCATGACATATGAAGCCGAAACGTGGACAATTACGGTACGGCTGGTTCACAAGCTTACAGTCGCTCAGTGTGCCATGGAGAGCGCTATGCTCGGCGTTCCTCTAAGGGATCGCATCAGGAATGAGGAGATGAACATACATGAGCAGAGATCGAAGATCATCGAGATAGCCTACCGGATTAGCAATCTTAAGTGGCAGTGAACTGGCCATATTAGCCGCAGAAACGACAACCGAGGCACACGAGCTCTTGAGCAGAGACCGCGTCTAGGCAAACGTAGTGTAGGACGCCCAAAGGTCTGGTAGAGTGACGCTCTGGGCAAGATGGCTGGCAGGAGCTGCATGTGAGAAGCCGAAAACCGATCTAAGCGGCGTGAAATGGGAGAGGCTTATGTCCAGCAGTGGACTGCGATAGGCTGATGATGACGGCGATGATGTTGATGTTCTATAACTATTTAACCCCAAACGTGATTTTTTTCTCAAATTCTTATTCAATTTAATATTCAAATACCACTAACATAAAAGCACATAGAACGAATAAGATCAAATAAAAATAATAGGTTATACGATACCCAAAGACCCCAGTATTAAACATAGACGAAGTAAAAGAAACTGGAATAAAATACATGCGCGACACGTTAACCTTTGCCCAAATAACTGCTAGAAAATCCCAGATTTGCTCAAATATCCCTTTGCTCAAATAACTGCTAGAAAATCAGATAGAATAGTTTATTGTATATTTGTATTGTGTATATGTATAAACGTATACCTTATTTAGTTCTGAGACCTGCATAAGCCTCTATAATGATGTTTTTACACTTACAAACAGGTTTTTTGTATTTAATCTGTTACCATGACGTTTATTACAGCTTGGGAATTTTTGTTCTTTATACAGTTAAATGATAAAATATCTAACGTTTCTTCTTAATTTACATTTGCCTACTACCGAGCATTAATTTTTATTTCTTAGTTTTAAGAAACTGTTTATTAAATTTTAAAGTAAGTAATTAATTTGTATGGTCGTAAAAAAATTAATTGCACATTTAGTCATGTCAAATAATAATAACTTGAGATATCTCAATCATGACAACTACATATAAAACTAATTAGGAAACTATAAGAAATAACTAATAGGAATTTACAAACACTCAAGCGAAATACAAATAAATATTTTTTTATCACGTAAGAAGTCGAAATCATAAAATAATTTATGTAGGTATATCGGACACAAATTTTGGGAGTAGAAACGCAGGGCTTAACGAAGTGTTGATCTGTTATGCTTGTGGGGATAAGATCACCATATTTCGAAAATGAAAAAACAACTTTAAACCTCAGAAACGTAGTCGTGATAAATATCAATGTGCTAGATAGCCAATTGTCAAGGCTATTACCAATTAACCTTGTCGTAACTTGTTAAAATAGTTTTTTTATTACTACTGTCTCTACGCAACATTTTGATCTATCCTGTTTATTATATTTGTATTCTATTTATCTATTTTAATAACAGAATGACCACGGTTAAATATAAGGCTGAAATATAGTTAAAAGAAGAATGTATTTTTCATCTTTCTTACACGTTTCCTCATCACCTACTCAAACGATCACAATTACAACTTTGCTCAAAAAAATCATAGCTACAGCAACCGACATAGAGTAACTTTGATTCAAAAAAGTACTGGTCATTATACCAGATTTTGTCAATTAAATCTGGTAAGAATTATACCAGATTTAATTGACAAACTCTACATTATCACATAGATTTTGCTGCTAACTGCTAACTCAAATACGTATCTAGGTTTTATACATTTCTAGGTGAAAAAATACCTATAAAATCAAATCGCTAGCTAAATAATTTACAATATAAAAGTAAGTGTAAGTATATACTAGAAGTCCATTAAGGATATATTGCATTACCATGTGATAAACTCTTAATCATCGCTGTGATTACAATAACACGAAAGCATTAAGATAAGGCTTAGAGAAAAAAGCAATTTATGCGCATATTAAATATTTTATCACTAGATAACCTAATAATAATTTAGAGATAATAATCTCATATATTTATTATTATATAGTTACAACATAATTAAAGTTTTCCAAACTAGGGTTTATGGTGAGTCCAAACCACTACGCCTTTTTAGGAGCAATATTTTGTAACATGAGAAGATTAAATAACATTGTAGATTCCGAAACTGTTAAGATGGTTGAGATATAATTATAATATTGTTAGTTATAATTATAATACTAATATTGTGTGTAAGAATACAGAGTGTCACCATCAATATTCATCCTCTGGGGGTCGCAAGAGGCGACTAAGGGAGCAAACTACGCAGGACAACAGCACTGCACAGAGAAGGACAACTTGACACAAACCCTATACCAACCCGTCTGGCCAGCGTGGTATAGTTGACCAAAACCTCCTTTCTAAGGCGAGGCCTATGTCCAGCAGTGGACTATTAAAGGCTGTTGATGTGATGTGATGTAGTTTTTTTTAATAATATCAAGTTGCAAACATTGGTTTAAGTTTCCCTCAAAATATAACCGATAAAATAAAAGTATGACAATACCTTTTGTTATAATTCCTGTGCTTACTTTGTGGGTAGTTAGAACCATCTCATAACGTTATAACATTATTTTTGTTATTCCAGGATATTATGATACACACAATAACATGGTTTAGTTATGACGGTAAAGGTGTATGTTTACAGTTTTGTTTTATCAAAAGATGTGGGTCATACCTGATTATACGAATGAATGTGTGTTGTTCAGTTATTGACTTTATTGACCTCATTTGATCCATCTTTATTTTCCATTACAGATATTATTATTTTTTTTCTTTAAAAGACAACTCCCGCATTAGGAATACATTCCTGTGTCGCGGGGGACTTTACAAACATACATGAAACGGACACAAAGAACACCCAGACTCAGAACAACAATTTGTGGATCACACAAAGTGTAACCCCACATGGGGGTTTGAACCTACAACACTCGGCGTAGTAGGAAGCGGCGAGGTGACCGCTTAAACCACTACGCCATCCGTGCAGTCAATCAGACCTAAGTAAAACATCCAGGCTATAATACAATACTATATAAAATGATTATTATTATCTTCTAACAAAACTTTTTTCTAAAGTAAAGAATGTATTTATTCTCGATAGTTTTTCTAGTGTTTCAGAGATTTAAGTAATATTTATATAAGACACTTTGTAAGTCATTTTTGAGATAGTACTAAACACTCTGGGAATACAATGTATGATGGAACAGCTAGTTATATAATAAAAATAAAAAAAAAAATAGTTCAGTTACCATAGCAACAACCAATCCACCATCCAACAAATCACATTAGATCTAATGAGTGATTTTATGTTATCAGTGCGGACTGTCATTTTGTAAGCTATCTACACCGAAAACATACAAAAAAAAAATTTTCCCTTGTAGATTTGATTAATGCAGTTTAATCAATATCTAAACATATAAGTGGTGGTGCAGTGGAAGCGTATGCGACTGCTGTGCTGATTGCTTGTGTGATGTGCAAATCTTTGTTTCGGAGCTTGGGTGATTACTATGTAAAATATTCATGTATTTACAAAAAAAGTACATAAATATTCTATCAGTCAAGTTAGTTTTCATAGTACAAGCTCTGCAGTTTGAAACTAGATGGCGTTGTGTGTCAGATGTAAGAAAAATATATAAAAAAATAGCAGCTAGTATTTGTTCACTAACATTAAAAACCATTATGCATACAAATACCTTTTTGCAGTACTTTGATAGCATCAGCCTTCCTAAATGCTGTCTATATTACATGACTTTTCAGAATACATTTCCTTGGGGCAAAATTTTTTCCCCACCTCTTGGATAATTGGCACTCCACCACTGTGCGCTTTTCAAGACACTTTTTGCCTCGCACTACCAACCTGTAGAACAAGTTATCGTCTGTGGTATTTCCGTATCGGACCTTCAAGAAAAGAGCATACTCCTTTCTCAAAGGCCGGTAACCCGCTTGTGACTCCTGAGTTGCAGGCGTTCATAAGCAGCGGTAGACGCTTTCTAATGCACTTTCGCTAAAAAAGTACAGTTAAAAGTAAAACAACCATTTGTATATAGACCACCGTGGAAGAGTCATATTTCGGCACAAAAAGGCTTTTCACCGAGTAAGTAAGGTTACTGGATCCCAAACTTCTCCTCTTCTTGATTGTGGTAGAGCAACTTAGAAGGAAGAACTTAGAAAAGAACAAGACAAGACAAGAGGCTCCAAGAAGTCTCTGTACTACCAGATTAACTTAAACGAAATTTAATAAACAGTAAAAGAAAAGTGACATGGGTAAATAGGTGGATAATAATCGCTATAAATTGTAGAATTGGAACGTCATTGTAGAGACAGCGACGATACTAAAGCAGCATTCCACGTTTGGAATTCAATCAAATCAAAGTGTCAGTGTCAATTGATACCAGTTGACAAATATCTCAAAGATGTTTATCAGACATTTATCGTAATATACCAGTAACATAACAAATTAGAATTCTCGTAAACCGAGGTCAGTTCAATGAAGTTTTATTACTTGAAAGTGCTCATCGGTCCAAAGGTTTAAGCGCACATTTCGTTTGCCATTTTATAAGTAGGATGAGACCCAGACGATAGGCCCACGATTAATCAAGTTATTGTAATAAAATGCACCATCACTCGAGATGACATAAGAACGCTTAGTGCATTGCTTCAATCTTTGTACGTCTTTGATTGTTGTTAGATGAATTTAACTATGTTACGTAACACACTTGTATTGAACTATGCTGTGTAGTTAGTTTCATAAAACATTTCAACTTGAACTTCAAGGAAGAAGGATTCATCTGATTAATATTTGGCAAACTTTAATGAAAATATTTGACCATCAGTTTTCATCTTGCGTTAAGTCAATGACAATTTATTATAATGTAGATATATATATATATATATATATATATATATATATATATATATATATATATATATATATATATATATATATATATATATATATATATAATACTATCAATCCTAATAACTATGCGTTGTGATCAATTTGACTTTTTTTTAAAAAGACTTTCCACGCCACGCCATTAAGGTAGTTGGATGCCTCAATTTGTTTTAAGAATTCAAAACTTTATTGACGTGGTCTTAAAAAATAAATAAAAACACCAATCATTAATTTTATTACTTCAACTAAACCAAATCACGTATGGCAAACTGATAAAAATACTAATTCATTTTTTTTAATTATGTGTAATTTATACTTGTAATCTTTAAAAGTAAAAGAAGGAAATTCAAACCGTGTAAAATGTTTTTGTAGTTTATTTCACAAAAAACTTAGGAGTATATTTTTAGATAGTTCTAGATAGTTTTTTATTTGAATTGGAGTGACCTACAAGCATTATCTTATCGAAGATACGATAAAGTGAAAAAGAAATGAAAGATCCGGTGGAATCTCTTCTCAATTCAAACTATGCACAAACTTCAGACTATCCCCTGTAGAGGATCTATGGTACAGATCGTAAAACTTTTCACGACCTCGAGATGCGGCAGCGATCGCACTCGGCGTGCACTCCACAGGACTAATTAGTGTAGTGTAGTCTGATATGTACGTGATCATCTCTGCAAATATGAGCTAGAGACTGAAACGGAATGGGGATTTTTCAAACAACAGGTTCTGCTTGCGATGCCTAAATAGAAAAATCACACATAGTATTCTCCCAAAGCAGAATTGGTATTAATTCACCTTTTCTGTTTTTTACGTGTTTGTAGGATACTGTGAAATTTCATTACACTACGATACAAATATGTAAATAAAACATAGTCTGTAGTTAAAAGTACTAATCTTCCTTACTTAGTAATATTAGGTCTTATTACATCACCTTTGAAGTTGGAGATTTTTAAAACCTGAATTTCAGATTTAATTATCTATGGACTGGCAGGCTATTCAAAATTCAAATAAATTTTATTAGAAAGCCTTGTTATTTTAATTTAAAAATCATTAATTTGTTTGAAATAGTGTTTGGTTTTTGTGAAATTGTGGTAGCTTTTAGCGCCATGGATAAACTCACTAACCTATTATCTGTTGAAAGGTGTTAATATCAAGTAAATAATTAATTCTACTTATTAAGATTTCTTGGAACAGTCCCTGATATACACTGTTTTATCAGTATCTTGTTCTAATTTTAATCGTTCATCTACGATACGATCGTTTAAATCTTTCAACGAAAATTAATTCTGATATACATAGTAATATAATATGTTCAGAATTTTATATTCGATATTTTTATAATTTAAAACATTTAAGAAATCACAATTAGTATTCATGGTTTATTTTAAGGATTTAATGGATATATTATTATCAATTCCCTTAATTATCTGAGGCCCATGTACAATCATCTAGTAATACTGGCGTACCTTTTTTTTTTTTTTTTTTTTTTTCCCATGCGGAAATCCCCTCGGATACCACCTGTCGGTGGCATGTCGGACTCGAACCGACTAAAACCGCACGCCTTCGCCGGGTACTAATAGCCGGGGAACCAGGTATACCCTAGAAAGGAAGGCCCTGGTGCCCCGACATACCTCGGGTCATCTACAGACGAGTAGACGACCCCCGCCCCGTGTGGGAACCCCATGTTCCCTGTGCTCCCTGGAAGCGAGCGCGCTTCGCAACGCGCTCGCCGCCACCCCGGCCTGCTTCTGCTAGGGTGACAGATGGCCTCACCTGTCACCCCCAGGCCTGCGCTTATGGAGGACGGAGGTCGTTCTGCGACCTCCGGCGCCTAAGTCGCCTGCGCTGCCTGGCCCGTGCCCGAGCCTGGCGGGCTGGGAGAGTTCTAAACCTCTCCCGGTCCCGCTCCGCCGTAATACTCAATTTTTTTCCAGGTACGCCACCTGGAAAAAAATTGAACTGTGCAGCAAAACTTTCTGACTATTTCAAATTATCTGTAACTTGATGTAAGAAAGGCGGAGAAGACCTTTATAAGTATTTATACTTAGATGTTAATTAATTCGTAATTTGAAGTGAATTTTAAATCTTGATGTTGTTATGTGTTATTTTACTAAAACTAATAACCAAATGTGTTAAGATAATATAATGATTTAGAAACGTATATCATTTCAGAGTAGTTAAGAGATTGTTTTTAAGGTGAAATAAACCTTTAATAAACATATTGAAATGTCTTCTTAATACCAATCAGATAAATCCAAACACTCGGGACTTTACATAGCAAATGCAAATACCTGATGAAGCCAGCTTACAGCCAGTTACATACTATAAAAATATGTCTCTTTTATACGGTCATATAACCATTGATAACTTGCTAATCATGTTGATCAATAACAAGGACGGAATCCGGATCAAAGTAACGATTATAGTTGTGTACAGCCTGATAATACCTCTCACGACGTAATTGTAACCTTGATCTAAGCTGATAACATCCGTCATCCCACTAGTAACTCGTTAGAGAGACTGTGACAAAGCCGGCGCGGGCGCGCGGACCTGCATGTAGTTGTTGTTTTTTTTTGCAAGCCCACCGCTCTGTTACCGAACCGAAGTAACCGATTTTAGTTCTCCTCCGGAGCTGCTCCGGTATGCATATATATTATGCTGCAGAATACGTTGCCGCCAGTTTGACCGAACCGTACACACGCGGGAGCAGTGATCAACTTTGCGTCTAATATCAACTTTGTTTTTTTCTGTAAAAGATTTAAATGATCCGGTGAATGAGTTTCCTGAGAAGATGGAACAGGTTAATAATATTGGAGCGAAATCTCCCCACAATGTTAGTGAACAATTTAATGGCGAAAAAGCTGATAATGGTTTTGTGAAGCCTAAACTACGTATAAAAGTTCCACAAGCGCTTTCGTTGAAGAATCATATTGTTGATTACGAGGCTGTGGACAGCTTACACTCAAAACTTGAAGAAGAGACTACTTATATCGTAAGTAAATATTCATTTATTTTTGTTTCACAATTAAGAAGAATATCAATCATTTAAAAAAAGAAATAGTTTACACTCAAACAATATCACATCAGACAGGAAACACGTATTTATTAGCCATATATTACAACGTTTATGATAGTGGGTTAAACAACAAACAATGATTTTATTCGGCTATCAATCAGTTGATTGATCGACCTTTAAAGTGATAGTGCTGTGTATATCTACAGAAATACGTTCGTTACTTACGTTCAATTATGTGGAGAAAATTTGTTCTCAAAATTAAACATCACATACCTGTTGCTTAAATCTGACTGAATCAGATTTTACTGATATCAAGTAAAAGTGATTCATCAAGATCGTAATAATCTTATCTTTGGAGTCGGTGTTTGTTCTACTCGTGGTCTGATTGAACTCTTATCTTGATTCATTTTTAACATCGTCATTTATTATTTTTATTGTATATTATTTCCAAATATCTCAGTAACCGATTTAAAATGTAATTCTAAATTTACATTCATCAAATAATTCTAAGTTATTGGTTTATATTTTAATTTCTAATCAGCGGGGTTAAATAATTAATATTTAATTCATAATTGTTCCTTAATTGTGGTAGAAAATTTTGAGATTAGGGTGTACGGATCGTGCACTAATTTTAATGATAAACTAGAAAACTGACTCAGAATCTCTTAGTTTGATCCCACATTCCATTTTTTGTATAATTCGTAGAAAGTTGTTCTGAGTTTGGATCTGCTTTAGTTGTTAATGCAACCAAATTTTATGCGAACACTTTAATAATAAAGTATGTTATATAGTAATATTTGAGGCCTACGATGCCCTAAATTTAAAAAAGATACATAATTGACATTCCAAACTGAAAGTTTTCTTATATTCTCAAGCTTTGTCTAAGTTAAAAGTTCTTTTAAAATTAATACTGAAGCAAGAGGAAGTACCCTAAAACCTACAATTGTAATTTGTATTAATTAATTTGAATAAATACCATAATTTAATTAAATTTTTCATTTTGACGGATTGAGAATACGGAGGGTCACCACAACTTTTTTTTTCCGTGCGGAAATTCCCTCGGATACCACCTGTCGGTGGCATGTCGGACTCGAACCGACTAAAACCGCACGCCGGAAGTCCCTGGTGCCCACCCCTATTCATCCCGTGGGTGTCCTAAGAGCCGACAAAGGGAGCTAAACTAAGCAGGACAAAGCACTGCAAAGAGAAGGAAAACTTGAAATAAACCTTATACCAACCCGTCTGGCCAACGTGATCTCTCTATTATATTCTTAGATACCTATAACTAATATTTATATACACATATATATATGATGTTTCTCTTTGTCCAGCCTTTAATTCTTATTAATTTTATTTTTTACTTAATTTATTCACACATTACCATCTGTAAACCAGTTATAAAAGAAATAACTATATTTCTGATGAGAAGAGACACAAAAAGCTCTTATGCGATATAAGCCTAGATATATTACACAATCTACTTAATATTCCATTGTTAATGACAATGTATTAAGAATTGTGTTCGCAAAAAGCATAAAACACAATGGCTGATTAAAATAAGGTGTTATGAATATCAATTTAGACAATCTTGATTACATCTCATGATCATAAGATGTGGGCGAATGCTTCAATGTTTGTTCAATTAGTGTACTGTCATATTGGCCAGCCATAACAGACTGAATAATAAATCATTTAGAATCTATACAAGTGAATTTAGAATCTTTACACGTGGAGCTCGTGTCCAAGTTATAACCGAGTAGGTTAACACATAACAAAGTTAGACCTAGCCAAGTCAGATTATGTCGAGGCACCAGGGACTTGCTTTCTAGGGTATACCTAGTTCCCCGGCTATTAGTACCCAAGACGGCGTGCGGTTTTAGTCGGTTCGGTGGTATCCGAGGGGATTTCCGCAAAAAGGTCAGTATATAGATGGGTGACCATACTTAACACATTGAGGACAGTCCGTGCCTCGGAGAGCACATTAAGCCGTCGATCCCGGTTGCCGCACGAATAACTGTGGCAATTTTTACGGGTAGTTGGAGCATTTAGGGTCCGAAAACAGCCTTTCTATAGAACTTCGATATCGTCTAGTATTAGCGAGTTTTATAACTATAGGGAAAAAGAAGCATGCCCGCCTGGTTTGAATTTTAGAGGTAAACAGATTAAAGTTTTAAAAAACTAGTAGTGGCCTTAGAACTGATGTCGGTAAACAGTTAATATGTTAAATGATCAACAATATTTGCTGTGCGTTTAGCGTATATTTACTAAACAGTATTAGTGTTTATATAGAACCCACTTTAACTGCGCATATTGCATACCATACATACCACATCATGTGTTTATTATATACGTCCGTAAATAAATCATCATTCTCTGAGCCTTTTCCCAAACTAAGTTGGGGTCGGCTTTTTGTCTACTACGACATGGCTTAACTGTTTTTTTTACGTGGAGCGACTGCCACAAACCAAGTACTCGACGATAACATAGTTCTGTATAAATGGGCTGTTGTCTAAATGCTTAGGGTTCCTTCGAGGCAGATGGGCAATCTGCCCATAGCGATTGCCACAGATTGAACGTATGACCATGTTGACAGAAGGACTTAACGTGGTCTCCGAGGCACGGACGCGAGTAAATAAATAAGAAACAAAAATATACTAAAACAGGATGCTTAATTAGTATGATATAAAGTATTTTTCTAATGCAAGTTCTTGTCTAATCAGATTGAAATATTTATAATTAATAAAACTACAAAATCCAATTAAATAGTGAATCGAAATGTTGGTTTTATTCCGTCAAAACTAATTCCACGGGCTCGTGAAAACTAATGAAATAAGCCCAAAGTAATTAGGTTTACTAGTAGCCACTGACGCGTTCTAATATCCACCTCCTTATAGAATAAGACGGTAACTTATAGTATCGTCATCGAACATACATTCATACTATTACTATATATAATAATATTATAAATGCAAAAGTGTGTGTCTGTTTATTTGTTTCCTCTTCACGCTTAAACCTCTGGACCGATTTAGATGAAATTTGGTACGAAGATAATTTGAGTTGTGGGGCAAGATATCGGCTTACTTTTAATCGCGATAACCGACATTCACGAGGGCGGAAGCGCGGAAAAAAGGTAGTAATATATACGTTCAAAATTTAATTTCGGTACGGCAGTTAAAAGTATAATAAACTTATTTTTTACATTTTAAACGCTTACTTAGATGTTTTGTTAGTCATTTAAGTCTTTAGTTACACGTGTGGCTAATAAAAACGTGTTAAAAGTATAAAAAAATCAACAATGTTCTTTAAAAATGTGTCTAGGTCTAGTTGACTTCAGTCAACAAGGCTACTCAAATCAATACGCCATCCGTGAAAAAATTACGTAAATTGAATGTAATTACGCAGAGCAAACCGCATATTCCGGATTAATCTTCTGTAGTTAAATATAATGACATTCTTCCACCGTGTTGAATATCTAAATTACTTTTCATTGGAAAATTATCTCTCTGCAACATAAAATAAATTTTCGTATTTTAAAAATTCAGAAGTAGACCTTAGTTATTGTAGAGTTTTGTTTTTATACAACTAAATAAAAAACAAGTACTTGCACGCGCATGATAGTGAGCGGGTTCCTGTCCCAGTTATTATAATAATAAAACAATACCAATCGTATCGTCTCTCGTGGACGTCTGATTGCGCCATTGCAAACTTCTGTCGAGTGTAGAGAGTGGATACATCGAGTTGGATGAAGACGGCTGCCCATGTCAATTTAAATAAAATTCTGTTCTACCCTATTTCATTTTTAACTTTTTTTTAAAGACAACTCCCGCACTAGGAATAAATCTTGTGTCACGGAGGCTTTATAAACTTACATGAAACGGACACAAAGAACACCCAGACTCAGTTCAACAATTTGTGGGTCACACAAAGTGTTGTTCTATGTGGGGATCGACTTTTTTGATTTTGTATTCATATAGGATACAGTACTTTTTTGAAGAATGAAAGGTTTGCAATGTCTTTTTCTATACGCTTGACAAAATGTTCTTAAATGTTATTAATGGTAATGCTTTATATGTTGATTGGTTAAGTTTTAAGGCTCAAAAATGTAACCAATAAATAAACAAACTCCATACTACGTAAGTATAGTTGCCATATAAGTAAACTATAATAAAGTGTTCGACAGACGCATGAGCGTCTCCATTGTCTAACAGTCAAACTTTCAGGACATACTCAAAACAATGAGGCCATGAACTCAAAAGAAAAACAGGGTAAGGTCTTGGTTACATATGATTTACATCTTAAGCCATTAGATTCTTATAGAAAGCTACTAAAGCTAACACAAAACTAGTAGTATTTAATAAAATATATTTTTCTTAAGATTATCAATGAAACAGGCTTTTACAAAGGTTTCGTTCTTATGTGACCAATCTCTCATAGAGCAGTCGTTTTACCAGGTAAAAGAGAATACGACACTCTTCGTTCGTCGAATCCTCCCAAATCATACTGATCCGGTGCATCATGAATGATAACTAATAGACCACGTTGCATATTTTCGTATTCATAATTTTTAAAATACATAATTAATTAAAAAACCTGCAAAACATATATATTAAAGGTTAAATGTAATGTGTCGTCACTCTACTGGTACACATCGAAAACCAGTTGCAACCACTACAAAAATTTGAATGATTTTACATTATTTTTTGACTACATACATATTTTGTGATTACAAATGTAAAAAAAAAAAATGATTTTCAAGTTCATTTTCTCCGTTGAATATTTTTTATCATATAAAAAATAAGAAATTGAACTCAAAATAATTATTTTTCTCAATAATAACTTTTTATGTGTCTGTGTGTGTGTGTGTGTGTGTAAATTAGAGAAAATAAAATAGTTTACTTTTAGTTTAATACAGAGACCAAAGCTACCGGCATCAATGTGAACTTAAGACAAAAGCTTGCATTCTTGGGAACGATAGCAGGTTTAACAAGTTTCAAGCATCCAGGAGTGTTGCAAACTTAGGAGGTTTCCGTTTTCACCCAAATTTAAGCAGAAGTGATTGGGATTCTATTGATTTAAATCAGACCCTTAAAGATTCAGGCCCGTATTTTAAGAGATGTCTCAAGTATCGGTTGAACTCTAATTACCTGGAACTAGTTTTAAGTGCAGATCAAAACTTAAGCCTCGATCTTTATTATAGAACGCGTTTTAAGTTTTACTCGGTTAAAACTACTTACTTACTTACTACCTGATTAGAACTTACAGTCTGTTCTCAATTACGTTTTCGCATGATCGACATAATTATTCCGCATTACGCAGCAAATTATTAAAAATAACTTTTACTAACATCATTTCTGTAAATTTGTATATACTCGTAGTATACTATTGGCTAGTGTACCAATGTAAACATAATATTAACAAGCTTGTTGTTCGTCCAAAATTAAATATAATTAATAATAAAATAAAAATGATTAGTTATCAGCTATAACGGAACGTACAAGTTATTTATCAATTGTCTTGTTGAATTATCGGACAATGTTTTTATTTTTATATTTATAAAATTTATATTACTAAAATAATTTAATAATTTTAACATAAACCAAAAGGTTGTGGTGATTTTAATTTAAACAAGTATGAAAGTGAAAAATAAGGGAGGAAATTCTAGTATCTAGTACAAAAATAAAAATGAAATTAAGAATAAAAATTAGATAAAATTAAGTTAGAATATTTAATTATGGTTTAACAATTCAACAAAAAATACATTTAAAATACATTCACTATAAATGTACTTGACTAAAATGTGTAAGTGTTAGTCTAAGCGTTGGGCTGTTCGCTGTTTTCTTACTTCTAGCATTCTTAGACCACTCATATCTTTTAAATTAATTTGTTTACTGATTTAACTTACTTTTAAATATATTACTTTTACTATAGTTAACTAAGGTCTGATATGGACTTTTACAAATAGTAATATATTCATTTCTAATAAGATCACTTAAATATAACAACAACAATTTTTAAAGCTAATAAAAATTAGTAAAACACACACAATACTTGTTATTTGCTAATAAATAACAAGTATTGTGTGTGTAAAATGTGAATTTCAGTGAATTAATATCAGTTAAGGTAAATTGAAATGAATTGATTATGTATGCTAATTCTTTCGTAAATATAGTAAAGTAAATCTTTCGTAATTATTCAGAAACAAATCATAAACACAAACAAATAAAATTCCCTAAAAATCACCGCTTGCGATTAGTTTCAGCTTATCTCACGTAAACAAAGCTCACATCTGTCAAAATCTATAACCTCAGTAAAGATTTCGATATAAATATTATTCTAAAATAAGCTATGACTCACTTGAGTATGGATCTGTGAATTTCGTTTTAAGTGAAGTTCAATAATAAAATCTCTACTTAGGTAATATTAGTTTTAAGACTAGATTCATGGCTGAGACTGAATAATAACTACAACTGAATAAATGAGAATGCGGATGTGATTTGCATGGCGATTATAATAACTAACCTTAAAAGTTTATTGTCACAAAATACATCAAAATCTGGTGCTGTTAAATATCTGAAGACGAGTGACTAATCTCAGTTTTATGTGATTCTTTTCCGTGCCCTTTTGTGGAATTATACCTACTTTTATCAATACATATTTACCACTGTACATTTCATACATATACATCATACAAAATTTTCAACACCGAAAAAAAAACTCGATTTTAGAAGTTCATGTAGAATTTAACTTTGATTTAAATAGTGTTCCTCCACAACTTGTTGGTTTTGTCATGCTGACACGTCTACGATCTAACTAATACGTGCTCGGCGCTTAATAAAATTCGGCTGTCACTGAAAAGAGCTCGTCTAGTTACACGACGTATTCTCGCTTCATTAAAATTTGGACCTCTGATACAAAAAGAGATCTGGAACAGTCTACGAATAGCACTGTTAGTTTAATTTTAGATTGCAAAACGATGAATTGCAAAGTTATGATAAATTTAAATTTGCCCAAAAGAATATACAGAGTATTTTTGCTAAAAAATATCATTTTTTCCAATAGTAATTCACCGGAAATCTTTTCGAATTTTATTTCATTTGTATAATCAAGATCAAATCAAGAGAAGATTTGTAAGAAAAATTCTTAGAAAAACCGCTTCAGCGCCCTTTTTTATTTTACCAAACTGCCAAACAATCATAACCGATGAGAGTCAACAAAACCAAACAATAATAATATCAATATGTGTTAATAAATAATTGCTAATTATGTGCATTGAATGAATTCACGGATTGACCATCCCGATTCAGTCCGTGGGTGTCGTAAAAACCGACTAAGGGAGCAAACTACGCAGGCCAACAGCACTGCAAAGAGGAGGAACACTTGGAAAAAAACTCTATACCAACCCGTCTGGGCAGCGTGGTATAGTATGCCAAAGCCTCCTTTTTAATGAGAGGCCTATATTCAGCAGTGGACTACTAAGGGCTGTTGATGATGATGATGATGACGGATTGTGTAATCAACTTGATTGAGATATAAAACATATAGAACCGAGCTGAACACATTTTATTCAAAAGCCGTACAACTGCGTACCTCTGAGAGCACATAAAGGGCTCGGTCATAACTGTCACGTATTACAATAACAGTCAGTTATAGTCTCGCCAAAAAGAGTGGTATGGATTACAAGGTCAAAAACTCTGTAAACTAGGAACAATTGCTTCTTCGCGGAAGGCGCAATAGGTTAAATGATCGACTCGTTACTTATTAGCACTGATTGTTACCGGTGCAATGACCGCATGAAATAATAAACTGTCAACTACGGTACTGTTGATTTAAAATAATGTTGCATCTACTTAACAGTCATTTAACTAACTTTCTTAAAACCTTTCCGAAATAAAGTTTGAATTTAAATATTTCATGAAAGTACTTATTTTTATTTCTTTTAGCATAGAATCTTACTGCTATTTGTTTCTAAAGAGATAAGTTAGAGGTGTATTAAATGTTGTTTTCTCATTTTCTTTTTTACTACTTATTACATCATATTAATAAAAATACTATTTGTTAAGGCTCAGGAGTTTGAAAGTCCACGCTAGAAAAAATGGCAGTTATCTAACTTAGCAGTGTTTTAGCGGGATCACAAGTTCGGTACGACACATATAAGGTAATCTACGTACATAACGTACGATTAAGTTCTGGTAATCGCTTTCTGTCAGGTGGATTATTTATTTGAAAAGTTAGTTGAATAATAAAAAAAACAAATTTTCAAAAAGACGTCACGTTAACACCGTAACTCATTTCTGGGGTACGATTGTGATTTTATCGCGAACACCCCCCAGGGAATGCCACGGTGTTCTGTGGACCGTGAAACGAGGCGAAACTCAAGCGAACGTGTTTATTACTTATGCGTTTCACCCGCCAATGTCGTAAAATGTATTGGATATTTTACTTTGCACGGGTGAGGAAAGGCCTTAGTTCCTAACGATAATTTAAAGGCAACAGGAGCGAAGATATGTTTTAAAAGTAACTTTTATTTGTTTATACGGGCGTTGAACCCATATATATAGTCGTATATACAATATACTCAACAATATACTCGTATATTTATTTATTTCTGTACGGCGTCGTCGTCGTCGTTTCTGTTTCTGTGTCTGTTTTTTGATGCACTTCTGGTGATCCTGTCACCAGAAGTGCATCAAAAAACAAAAACATGATACTCAGCAAGTCAAAGGGATAGTTGAACTGTCCTAAGTACATTACCATTCTTTAAAATAATTATTTCCATAGTGCAGCGAGAGACAAATGATAATTTCGCTTTCAACACCTCTTACAGTTTTTATTTTTTTGGAAAAAAGTACCCGATGTTCTTTGTCCCCTGAAAACGCTTGTGCCAAATTTGTTAATCATCAAGTTGAGTATTTAGACCGTAAAGTATATTCAAAAAAACACTACTCACCGCTAAGATGCCCATTAATTCATCTCATTTATTTCCCAACTACGCTAACACCTTTAGTTAAACCGATTAAGTTTCTTCCATTAATAGAATATCTTTAATCTACTGAACCAATTTCAATTCTCGTTAGCTAATTAATAAGATTGTCTAGAAATAAACCGTTCTTTTAAGTCTCCACAACAATGATAAGCTATATTTTATTTTTTATCAAGTGCGAGACATCGTACTGCTTAGATAGGTATTTTTTTTGCCATAATGAATTTTCTAACAAAGCGTGTTTTTTACTATAAATCTTTGAAAATATGAAGAAATTTGAGAAAATATGAGGTAAAAAATATTCACTTTTTTTAATGATATGGGGCGCAAACCAGCAGACGAAAAGCATTTACCATCGTATCTTTACAGTCGTATGCAACCATGCGACTCTAAAGATACAAGTGAAAGAAAGTAAGAAACAGTGCCGACAGAAGTGAAAACTTATCTACTTATATACAGAGGTGTCGGTAACGGTAACAGTGTCGCGAGTTCAATGGATTTTTCCCATTTAATACATTCTTTTGTTTGTTGTTCAAAAATGCCTAACGCGCCTAAAGAAGTTTTCACTTCAAAGGAAGAAAAGAATATAGAGAAAAAGCAAGTTTTATTTTTGTTTTGGTAATAACACAACACTTTTAAGTGCATTACACTTTTTGAGTGCCCCTCATCGAGAGTTAGGGAGCAGGGTTGGTTCTACGGCATCCTCACTCCCTCGATGAAAAGCTACGAAAGAATTGCTTAACACCGGTTTGCTGTAATTTACCGCCCTTTGAGAGTTTTGAGCCTCCGTTAACTTAATTCTGTCGGTTATAAACGAAAGAAGGTTTACTAGCAACCGAAATTATGAGTATTCCTGTTAACCCCTCCAGCTAAGCTAACTTGCTTGTGTTAGGCATGGGCACGTTAGTAGTGTACTGATCAGGATTCGAACCCATGACCTCTTGATCGCAAGTCCAACGCCTTAACCACTAGGCTACCGCCGCTTCAAGAAAGCGGCTTTTGAAAGAGTTTGCTTAACACTGGTTTTAGGTTGATTACTGTTGTCGAGTTTGCTCGTATGTGGGAAAGCATCGCTCTCCCCGGTTTAAACAAAAGCCTATAAGGAAGAATTAACTTTAAACTGTACTTTTCCTTTACGGCACGTTCTCAATCTTTATCAAATATACTCGAAAACTCTTTTTCTCGAAATTTATTACGTTACGTTTACGTATCGTACGTACGTACATAACGTTTGTGGATTTTTTCACCTCCAAGAATAGGAGGTGGGTAGATGGTGGTGGTAGAGGTAATGCAACATTGAAGGGCTACTAAGACGGTGACATAATGATCCGTGTCAATTTGCCTTATCTTTTTTCACACTCCATGCACTACACATAACGTTTCTTATAAGTCTTTATTATTAAGGTCTATTCCACCCAATCCATTGCTAGATATAATAGCTGTAAATGTCTGTCAATTAGAGTTTTTATTTAAACTTCAATCTTAAGCGAATAGTTCTTGTTGTCAAGTTGTCTGTAAATAGATAATGTTAGCTTCTCCGATACCTGTTTAAACTAACAAGACATTACGAGTATTAATAAATATCTTGCTATGTTAATATAGAAATAAGAACATAATACTACTGACTTTTATTTTATAGATACACATACGAGTAAATACAATTCCGACTATAAACTCATATTAATTATGTAAAATCTTTTAAAACCAGTCGAACAACGAACTAATTTCCATAACTATATAAATATGTGGCATAAAGTCTGCATCTTTATAATGATTTAAGGTTAAATAATTCATACAACTATTATAAATTATAAATATTATTACAAAATGAAGTGTGTTTTTGTAATACTTCCCCCCGTCATCAGAAATCATCCTAAACAACAAAATTCAAGGATGGAAGGACACACCATTTGTATCTGTTTGTAAAGCAACGTGTGTTACAATGATTAGTATATGGGACAGTTGTTAGAAAGAAATACATTACTACACTTCAACTTAGAGTTTCTTAAATAGTCTTTGAACCTTATACTCACAGTAAGTTCGTTCGCAGTCTAATGCGAAGCGTCATATAAAATAATGCTTCGCATTAGACTGCTGTGAAATTTCCAAATAAAGGATTTGTTCCTCGTTAAATTCAAAATACATAATTATTTACAACTGATCGGTTGCTATTACTATTATTTACAATTTTTTCGAGCTCAAAGCGGCTGAAGCCACACGGTATTGCGTTAAAGTCGAGGCATTGGGATACCCTAAAAATTGACAGCGATCTTATAGCCACAGGATGAAAACCTGCCATCACCGAACGATATATGACAAGGAAATGTCTGCTAAGAAGTAATATTTACTTTCCAAATTTTGTGGTTTCCGACCTTTTCGGAATAACACGGGCGGAGCAGCATGTTTATTTTATGTGCCTTTTTAAATGTTAGTTGCTTATGCGTTGCTAGCTTATGCTCGTAGCTTAGCTCTAAGTAATGTTTCTATTTCTCGGCAGTACTATTTTCGGGATGAAAGTACGAAGTAAATGAACTTACTTTTACATTTAATGTATTAATCAGGAACATGATCAGAATTCATTTATTGATCACACAGAAGAATTAAATTTAAAAATTAATTTCAAATTGAAGATTTACGTTAGAAAGCCATTGTAACTTAAAAAATATATCTTGATTTGTATATATCTTGATAGGAAGCTTCTTATTTTAATGTAAGTTGGGAATACTTCTACAAATTTAATTTTTACATTCATCGTCATCGGTTTGGCCCTCTCCCAACACAATTCGGGGCTTAGTGCTATATGTAACAATTGGTCGGTTTTGGCTGGTTTCTTTAGGTATATATCCCATCGCCCACCAGCCAATACTTCTTGAAAATGTAATGGTTATCAGATATTTAAATTCGGCTAAGAAAAAGGAAGCCAAGGCAGTTTGTGTAAAAAATAGCCAAGAAGGGAACAAAGTCTCGACAGGCCCTGGAGCAATTGCCCGTATGTCCAGCCAAGCCTCTAGAAAAACGACATCGATTACACAGACATTGACTGGAATTTATGCCATATAATTTTTAAGGAAAACCTTGAAGAGTCATCTTTAAAAGTTAATTACACCTTGTGTTATTCCAAACTTGTTAACATTGTTCTTATGGTATAATAGATATTGCAATTTGGGTTTCCTGTTTTAATTTGCAGGAGTGTAAGTCTTACAAATTTATCCCCTTAAAAAATGTCTCGCCCGAAAGAGAATCTAATTTTAAAATTACGTCCCCTAGTTTAAGCAATCACACATAATTTTAAAACGGTCTTTCAGCGATCTAAGAGTCATTGTTGGTACGTAAAAATAATCCTTGCTAAACTACAAAAATAATTAAATGTGTTTTATGTATCATAATTATCATTTGAATCACCCATTTTTTTTGCGATACTAGGTATAAATATATATACGTTATATGTTTTTCTATAAGGTACTACCAATGTAGTATCAACAAAAAAAATGGTAACTTATTTGTGTATTATTAACTAATAATTTGTGTGGCAATCTTTGTTCTATTATGACCACAAGTTTGCCATAAATTACTATACGGTCATTGAAATCAACTGAACTAATTTTAGCATATCAAATACATGATAACTTCAGAATAATGATTAGAGTTCATAATGATATAGAATTATATTAAATATTGGTGATAGCAATTATTCATTACAAATAGAGGCTTGTTGGTTCATTTCTACAATGATGAATGTGTCAATAAATTTTATATTTTTCTTTTTCTCTATTTGAATTTTTTACATAAATATTCTCACGTCTTTTATCCCTGTGAACTTGAGGTATATTAAAACAGCCTTATTTTGCGGCTACAATTTCGGTCCCACTAACGTTATA
This sequence comes from Arctia plantaginis, assembly GCA_902825455.1. Lineage (NCBI taxonomy): Eukaryota > Metazoa > Arthropoda > Insecta > Lepidoptera > Erebidae > Arctia > Arctia plantaginis. Next base: position 1,265,400 of record CADEBD010000364.1, on the reverse strand, counting down.
GGTGACAAGCCTATTTGCGTCAACTGAACACTTATATTTATGAATAAACATGTTTATATATTTGTAAATGAATACATATTATAAATTAATTACACCCAGACACAGAACATCGTGCCCACGATCTCAGGCGTAGCAGTCAGTCCAACCGCCCTTCTTATAGGCCACGTACATGTAGTGTGTCGTGATATATCTATACTAATATTATAAAGCTGAAGAGTTTGTTTGTTTGTTTGAACGCCCTCATCTCAGGAACTACTGGTCCGATTTGAATAATTATTTCAGTGTTAGATAGCCCATTCATCGAGGAAGGCTATAGGCTATATATCATCACGCTAAGACCAATAGGAGCGGAGCCCCAATGAAGAATGTTTCAAAAACGGAGAAAATTTATTACTATTGAGAGACGCAGACGAAGTTGCGCGGGTCAGCTAGTTTCATATAAGCTCAGAACTGAATAAATGAAAGCAGTCGTTCTAAAATTATATTTTTTACGATTTTGTGTGGATGACGCCTTGAAGTTTAATACTCCTCCGCCTTGTAACACAATGTCACTTCGTTGACCCCTACTCTTACCTCATCGTGAGATGTAATTAATGGATGGCTTCTAATTATGACATCTTCATCATCAGCATATCGCAGTCCACTGCTGGACATACATGGTCCACTTTGATCGATTTTGGGCTTCTCGCCTCCATATGTTATCTAAGTGCAATACATAGATTAAAACTAAAACCAAAAACCTAAACATAAATGCGAAGCGCGCATACTCGTAAAATTATTAAAACAGAAATCTTTGATGTAACTTGGTAAAATGTCGCCTACAGTCTAGCAAGTTGTGCACGTGACACGATTTCATGAGACACTGACACTAATTTTCCTTCATATTACGAATAAATAGAGTAAAAAATAATGATCTGTCTTAGAAAAGTGACAGGAATAAGGTAACATAATACACTGTTATCTCCGCAAAGGCTTTATAAAGCCGACATAAGTAATGTCTGGTAATGAGCGTGTTACCGTCTTGTCTTTGTCTTGTGTGTACACAACTGGCAGGTATCGATATAAGATTGTAATTAAAACGAGTTCAAAGCAAAGTCTCGTTAGCATACGTCAACAACAATATTATAGGCACGCGTATATATGTAAATAGGTTCCTTGTACTCGTAATTATAAAAGTAGGTATTTATCATGTTTTAGCCAAGACCGTTGTATATATTACGAGTATATCAGTCAGTTCTTAAGTAATATGTCGATATATTTAGTAACATACAGAATATTTAACCTATTTAACTTAATGTTTTATTAATTTTGTAATCTTTCTCCAAGCCTTTTTTACGCGGATCGACTGCCCAGGCGAAACTTCTGTAAAATGACTTTTACTGGACTTCCAACTACCCGTAACTGCTCTCCGAGATACGAAAGTGTCTCAATGCGTTAAAATGGTCACCCATCCAAAGCCTGACCTGACTATGATTACTTAACTTTGCAATGTGTTAATCAACTCGGTTACTACTTTGCTACGGCCCCAGCCCCTTTAGATTTGTACTAAAAAGTTTTTAATTTATTTATTTGTAAAAATAACAACACATCACATACAGCTAGAGATTTTTGGGACCTAGGACCCGTAATATTTTGAGGCTGTGGTGCTTCCCTGTTTAAAAGGATGTATGCATATTTTACTTCATTTTGTCCCCTAAGGAGCAGTGGATTTACTGTATTTCCAACTCCTCCAATTTTCTTCTGATTAATTGCGTTGCGGGTTCCAAGACAGTTTAACTTCTTCCTGGGACTACCCGAGTGTGCTGAGCTGTGGATCCTGGTGTGCAGGAGTTACAGTATTGGGCGTGTGGGTGGGATTGGATACAGCTAGACTCATTAGATACAGCTTCAATCGCACCTGTCGCCTTCAACGGCGCAGTTATACCTTGGAGCCCGGTAGCCAAAGACCTAGGCCTGATCATCGACTCAACCCTTGATTGGGGGGCTCAAGTTATTTAAGTGAGTCAATTAGTAACTGGAAATCTGAGAACACTACACTGTCTTGAGAATTACCTACATCCATGCAGTCCCTAATTATTCCTATAATTGACTATGGTGAAGTGTGTTACTTCAACCTGAACGCAGACCTCATTAATAAGCTAGACCGTCTTCTTAATAACTGCATTCGATACATATTCAAGCATCGCAAGTCTGACCATGTGTCTGCTTTACGTTCCCAATTAAAATGGCTACCTATTCGCCTGCGCCGTAATCAGCAAGCGCTGACCTCTCAGTTTTCATTCCTCAACTAAATCCGCCGATGTACATAAGCGCAGAAAGTTATAAATAAATAAATTCCAGTGAAACATTACTTAGAGCCAACTCTACATCTAACACACACACACTCGTTTCGTACACTTTCAATATGACGTAAGTGATTTATTTATATACTTGTAAAATTGTTAAGTCATAAATTCCTTAATGATATATCTCGTTTTTTAATGACGCATTATATTTCTAAAGATTTATAATTTCTACTTCTGAGTAAGTTAAAACTTATATCAACTGCATTAAGATTTTATTACTAAAATACAATGGGAGTTCACTGCACTTTGTACAAAGCGTAGACGAATCGAGATCGGTAGGCGACCACTCTTGAATGGTCATTAGGTATAAACTTCCAAGCACAGCTTAATACTTAAAGAGAATTGTTCGCTTGATTTCACTTACTATTCCGACTAAACGATGACAATTTTTTAGTAGTTACAATGACTTGCGTTTAATGTTTAATATCTTGAAAACGCTAGTTATTTGAGGAAAAGACAAGACTATGCGGAAGTTAGGTATTAATTATATTGCTATCCAAAAAACATAAATAAGGTCTCCCATGTATTTAATATTTTGTGTTTTTATTAGATACTCGACTGCGCCGCAAGGAGGGTTATGTCTTTTGATTGAATATATGTAAAAAAAAACACGCTCTGGATTTTTTGTTTTGTTTTTCAATAATGATAAATTGTTTTATAGTGTTTTATTTGTGTTGAAGTTTAGGTTCAATTGAACCTAACCTGCTCAATTGAGCAAGACCAATTTCATTGAACATGCGTTAAAATATTCGATACGAAGATAAATTATTTTTAAAATCAAGGCTTTTAAATGGTAAAAGAATTTCACTAGTGTATTGTCGTCAACGAATCTTATTTACGTGTCAATTAGACTGTTAAATTTCGTTTTATTTCCTGACAAAAACATTTTTTAACTTTTATTACTGTTTTGTTTTGTTTTGTTTTTACCTAGACACTATACATAGATCGTAACAAAACTAACTGTGACTGTGTTTACTATAACTACTACTAACTCTTTCTGTCTGTTACGCTAAATCGCTGCACCGATTTTAGTGAAATTTGGCTATAATGGACATACACGCGAGCGGTGCCGCGAGCGAAAGCTAGTATAGTATAAAGGTTATTCAGTTATATTGCTATAATTATGATTGTCTTTTTAATTATGATTCTTTGCATAGGGAAACTTGCACCAAGTTTTAATTATTTATTAGCCCACCCGCAGGGACAAAGTATCTATCTCACCGATCACGTTCGTATGGGGTACGATTACTCATTCTATTCTGCAGCGACTGAATGGAATTGATCGCTTTGACTGATAATGAAAGCAATTGTTTTGTTTGACTTCTTTTTCCTCATCCTGATTCGCTATTTACTATATTGCAATTTTTTTAAATGGTTTTATTGACCAATTAGGAAAATAATTTCATTTTTGTTTGGAAAATAAAACATACTTCCAAAGGGATGTGTTTGGCGACACCCGTCTTTCAATAAAAATCTTTATACATTTCTCTTTGTTTTTTGTACACCATGGGTCACCTTTCATTCGGTCAAAAGAGATCTTCAAGGTTACAATAATGTGCATAAATCTTAAATGTTTACGAATGTTGGAAACACCATCAAGAATGAAACGTGAAAAGTTACCAAGTATTAGATTGCTTTTGCATTTTACTACCAACCCGTAAATTTTATCAGAAAATATTTAAGAAATAAATCGTAGATTTAGAAGTTGTCCAAGATCAGTCCAAATTTCAAATTGTTTGACAAAATTCACCCTAACAGGAATAAAGCCGAAGGCAGAAGCTTGTTGGATAATCCTAGTGTAGTGTAATTGCTAAAGAGAAAAAGTCTTAAATGTATGTACAACATAATGCACGTCACGATAAGGCACGTCACTATTATAAAATCCTATCTAACCCTGCGACTAGAGAAGTGCGTCGACATTTCGAAGTCCAGCACTTATCTAGTACACCAAAATCACCTGTACTTGCAACAGCAATGTTGTCACTTATAGGCTCCAATATTTCAAAAGCTATTGATTTTCATAATTGTGCAAAGGTTCATCACTTTAGAAGTTACATCGTAACTGCATCACCGTCGCGTCGTTTAAAGCAGGTTCAACCTATTTTGCTCATTTACCGGTATTGTCTAAATCTTGTTCTGCATATACATAATATTATAAAACAAAACTTGTTAGTGAATGCCGTTTGTAAAATAATAAAACTTTGATATTTATTTATCAGGTACATATGCATACATTAAATATAAAACAAATATTTAAAATCGAAAATTAGATTGAAAAGAAGTTTTTAATGAGTTGCACTTTTGTGTTGCCGTTGCAGTCACTCTTGTTTGAAACCTACAACAACTAAATATAACTGTTAAAGTAGTTTGGAGTTGAAGTGCCATTAAATGAAAAAATATCATTTTTTTTATTACATTATTAAATAAGCTCACCAACCGGCTATTACGTTTGATTGCCATATCTTTATATATATAATTCTTCTGAGCGTGTGTATGTTACTGAACTTCTAAACAGCTCGACCGACTTTGATGAATTTTTTGAGTGTGTTCGATTGGATTCGAGTATGGTTTAGATTCACAGTTCGGTTCACTTCAAAATGACTTTTGTTTTTTTTTTTAAACATGTACATGAAAACGTCTATCGAGTGAGCTAGTTATTAATAAAAAATTAATGACATCAGATAGTCAATAGAAAAAACTACAGGTTATTATATAGTAACAGAGTACAAGTACAAGTGGAGATACAATCAAAGTAATTATTATTATTAGAAAGTCAATCAGAAGCAATCATCTATACAGTACACGGTTACACAAGGCATTGTTCAATGGTAACAATGGCGAAACAGATAATTTTATATTCTGATTAAGTTATAATTTGGTAATAAGTTTGCGGTCATCTGTGGCATTGTTGATGCCATTCACAGGTAGTAACTTAAATTGTAAAAGGTGAAGGTTGTAATGATGGATTGAATTTTATCTCTGAATCAGTAGTAAAATTACCGTGAAGTACGACTGGTTGGACTTGGAGCAGTAAATCCGACTTCGACTGCACAGATGGCGTAGCGCTTTGGGCGGTCGCCACGCCGCTTTATACTATGCTGAGTGTTGTGGATTCGATCTCCCACCCACACCACTTTGTGTAATCCACAAATTGTTGTTCTGATTCTGAGTGTTCTTGGTGTCCGTTTCATGTACGTTTGTCAAGTCCCCCGCGACACCATATATATATTCCTAATCCGGGCGTTGTTTTTAAAAAGAAAAAAGCTGAATTAGAAATTTATAGAATATTTAGAATAGTGTAGTATTCTTCTGTAGATAGAGACATTGTAACATTTTTAGATAATCGATTTTTAAATATAATATTCATTTTGAATATTTAAAAAGAAGATTCTACAGAAGTTTCACTTCTTTAGAATCGTTGTGATTTGAAACTCGATGAAACGAAATTGCGTCACGATAGAAATAAACACATAAATGTACAGGATTAAGTCGGCGACAGAATGAGATAGAATACATTACCACAGTATGAATATTTTTATCTTTTTATTTTATACTAGCTGGTAACTGCGACGTCGGTTACGAGGAATTTGAAAAACGCAGCAGGTTTTTCTGTGATAAATTAAAAATATTTTTTTTTGCACGGACGAAGTGTCCGAAGTGTTGTTTTTTAATATTTTCATTACCCTTTGCAGTTTGAATTGATATAGGAAAGCAACATATTTATCAATCACATAAAAAACAGCAAATATAAAAAACGTAGTATATGTACCATGAGCCTAAGCTCGAGTCTAGTCATTTAAATAACGAAAAATTCAAAGGTTACACTTAAAACTCTGTACAACAATGTATAAAACATTTTTCTGGAACAGAAGTTATTATAAAGAAATGAGTTCTCTCCTCTGTTTGACGTATGATAATTAAATACAAATATAAATAGGTACACACTTGCATCAACAACCGGTTCAAAGTTACAACAAGTACATTAAAAAAATCTAGCGCAACTAGAGGACGCAACGACGGCCGTGAGAACTACATACATGTGACTTGTTAATTTATTAACAAAGCCTTGTTCAAGGCCTCTTTTCAAAAGTGAGTTAGTTTCTCGAACACCTCGTTAGTACACATTGTTAAATTACCGGTAACTGGAATTTTTAATCATTTCACATGTGTGAAAATAATGCTTGTTTCTGCCAGTCTGTGTACTAAACGTAGAGCCAATAGTAGTAGTAACAGAAGTGAAGAATCTGTTACAGTTATTAACAATACAAAACATAATGTCGGTCCCCTGACAACTTATTCTTAAACTTTAGGATGATCAGTGATGATCAGAGTAGTTAAGGCCTAACAAAATCAACAAAGAAACTTAATTTCACATTTAATTTTAGTTAGGAAGCTAGGACTGGTCATAATAAATGTTCCATTATTCTTACTCGAAGCGATTTACATAGTTATTAATATAATTTAATACCCTAGCCGTATTTACTAGCAGGTGCAAGAACAATTACACTGGATCCTTTCTCATACCATGACCTCCATCTAATTTAAACATGGAGCCTGATACGATGAAAGTTAGCAGTTCAATATGCAAATACCTGAAATTTTGAGCAAATTATATTAATCAGGGAAAACCGTAGAAGGTAATACGAATCTCGGAATTATTCCGAATCGTATTTCTTAAAGATTACCTTCACTAAAATACTAGTGACACGTGTCTGCCTATCCTTTCTTGACGATTTCATTCTTTTATTAGTTTATTTACGACTGGAGACTATCTTATTAATTTGTTTTTTCTACGATTGTCAACGAAAAATGTTATACCGAGTGAAACTAAAACTTTTTTAACGTTCGTTTTTCACATAACCTGAAATTTTCGGGAAAAGAATGAAAATCTACGTTTTACATTTTTAATTTTTATTCTAATGTTTTGCATCCTTCCATCCATTCCACCTTTACCCAACTTGATTAAATAGTGGTATTTTAAACAGTTAAGAAGCTTTGCAAAAGAAAAAAATGCGAAAAGCTGTCAATTTTTGTACACATCAATGTCTAGTGTCTACCTAGTCACATACTCGTATTTCCACACCATCCTAAGGTAGACTAGGAGAAAATGAATTTGAATTGAAACGAATTGAACAATTCGTGTCTGGACATAATGAATTAAAATAAATAAATACAAAAAAAAATGGAAAATTTGAAATTTGAAGTGACCGCAAAAAACGGTTGATCTTGTAGAAATTCTTAGTATCTACAATATTTTGTAAATAATATCTATTTACATGTAATATATTATGTTTGTAGAGAAGGTCTAGTTTTGTCGAAAAACCGTGAACCATGTTATACCGTCGTAACTCTGATTGTGTTTAATTTTATTTACCTGTTACTGGCGCTATATTTTCTTTTTCCTAACAGTTCTATAGCTTTTTCTATTTATTTAAATGTTTTTCCTCTAAGAAATACCTATCTGCTCTTGCTTAAAACCCATAGAGCAAAGCGCCTGCTGAGGATAAGGACAGCGTAAAATTATTTTTAACGCCATTAATACTACGTCAAATATGGTGCTATATCACCTTCTTGAAACCGGTTGTTGTGTTTTTCTTCTTAACAGGAAAAGTCAAACGTAACACATACGATACTACAAATACTGATTATAAACGTAACATTTAAAATATTCAAAATTTAAACATCTGTTAAACGGGCTTGACTATGAATTGCCTTCTTATCGTAGTTATATAATAATTATACAGACTAAAACAATTATATTATACTTTGAATTATTTTATCGAACGAAGAAGTTACTCGCGTTAAAGTTGTTGCTTTATTTAGAACACTAGTTTTTATTCGTGATAAACTGTGTCCAATGTCTTTATCTGTGAAAACGTATTTAAAAATTCTTAATTATTTCTTAATTTGAAAAAGACAACTTCCGCACTTGGAATAAATCCTGTGTTGGGGACTTTACAAACATACATACAACGGACACAAAGGACACCCAGACTTAGAACAACGATTTGTAGATAAGACAAAGTGTCGTACTATATGGGGATCGGACCCACAACAATCAGCGTAGTAGTAAGCATCGTGGCGACCGCTTAAACCACTGCGCCATCCGTGCAGTCCATATTAAAATCGTATCAAACAAAGACAAACAAGCATATCTAATTTTCGCATAAATTGTATTGGTTTGTATTCGTTACTTACCTTTAGTTTTCTGCGTGAGTTTGGACGCTATATTTATTTTTCATTTTATTGTGACATATTTTTTTTTCTTTAATGGATGGAACTTCCCACCAATGGAATTTTGTAAACGTAAACAAAACAGGAAGTTAGTTTTAAAACTGGCTCATTTTAATACATTACCTACTTTTAGCTTTAATATTTAAGTTTTTCGTTTCCTTCCTACTAACAAACACATTGTCATGTTTATATTTTAAATATTCGAATTTATAATTATGTAATCGTAATTATCAAAACTATACGTTAGTATAGATAAGATGTGCTTAAGTTACTTCTAGACTAGACTACGACAACTTAGACTTTACTTAATTAGTTTTATTTTATATTCAACTTTTTAAAGTCACAGTAAATAAGAGCTATACTCATAAGAAAGGATTGGCATTTAAATCTTATACCTAACTGATGATGATGGTGATGCTAACTGATGGAAATGGTGTATAAGTTTTATCATAACAACATGTCTAAAAACGGCAACTGATACAACTCATCAAGAACTAGTAGTTTCCAAGGATGCTAGTTCTTCTTTTTCATATTTAATACGGATTTAAAATATAATCGTAAATAATATTGTAAAGTAATAATTTCATACAACCAAAAAATCTGATAAGATCAGAAGAGAAGAAGAGAAGAATTAATATTATGCATTCGTTTTGAAATCTACGTTTAAAAAGATCTCACACCATGCAGTAAATGATACGATCTATTTCAATGTCGAAATTCATACAGTTTTCCTCTAGAATTAGAACTTGACTCCATAATTAACATCTATGCAGACTTTTACATTAATTATTATAAAATATCTAATCAGCAGTTCCACATTCATTGATTTTTAATTCCGTATGCCCTTGCGTTCATCCAGAAAATCTATCATAAAGAATCAGCATCCACATCCAAATCATCAATTATACTACTACTTTATGTAGACGTATCATAGAATTCTTTTTGCGCCTTCACGTGACTGAACCGGATGCTGGGAATACCTACGCTCTGCGGATACGTCATTAAAATTGATATAATATTGTTATGTTATGCTGTTATTATGTTGCATTACGATTATACAATACATCTTCACTTCAAGGACTATCGACTGAATGAAAAAATCTGACTGAATCATTATGATTCACCATTCTGTGTAGATACTGCCGAACAAATAAATATTAGACTAGCTTTTGCCCGCGGCTCCGCCCGCATGTATGTCGCCTGGTTATAGTGGTAAATAGTAGCTCGCTGACAATGTAGCTTTCAATTGGTGAAATAATTTTTAAAATCGGTTAAGTAGTTTAGGCGTGAAAGCACAACAAACAAACAATGTGTTCATTGTATACTAGATTTCTTAAAAACAGATTTCAAAATACACGAATACCGAAATATCATATATTTTTTTGATATTTCAAATAAAATTATGGAAGATAGTCATAGGGTTATAAGAAACCAACATAAAAATCACAATCACGACATAAGGATCACAGTTCCAAATCAAAACATGGAACTTATACACATCTAGGGTACAAAAAAGGACATAGGGAACCTTTCATCCTCATTCATCATTCCATCATCATAGTATTCTAGAGACTGCTTCGTATTTGACTGACAAAATGTACGTTAACACGAGTAAAACCACAGGCAGAGGCAAATATGATATGTAGTTGTAAATAACACAACACAAAAACCTAACAAAAACCTGCTAATCTTTATTTTACGATGTGTTAACTTATAAGCATTTGACAAAAATATGTGTATTTAAGCGATGTTATCATCGAGCATGTAAGGACACAACATACTTATTGTAAACATATTGTGTAATTAACATACTATGACATGACAACATATACAATCGTACGATAACAGCACTGCAAAGAGAAGGAAACTTGACACAAACCTACACCAAGCCGTCTGACCAAAGCCGACAAACAAAATCATCAACAAGCCACACAAGGCGACAAGCCACAAAAAATTGCTACGTGTACTTTTTCCTCATTAAGAATTTGGGCAAATAAAAAAATACAATTACACATAACATCAAATTATATATGTTATATAACAAATATATAACTACATTACATTTATAACTAAATATAGTATCTATTCTAGAAGCCATAATAATTAATTTAAAAAATCAACGTAAAATCATAAAGAAAGTAATCTTAAAAGCTTCTAATCTACTGGTAATCTTAAAAGAACAGTAAATTTTTAATAGAATTGTATTTCAACATATCGAAGTCTACAAGTATGTAGAAACAAATAAAACGCTTAATTAGTAGACAATAAATTGCCTTTAAGCGTGGTCTCGAGTAGAAGTGGTAGTAGTATCTACACAAAATAATGCGATGGTCACTTGAGCAGTTAAGGCTTGCGTGAACAAACAAATAGACTTATCTTCACTGTTAAAAAAAGTTAAGGAAAAGTATGTTGTGTTATCTTAGCTTGAGAAGACTATACAGAAAAACTTTAACAACGCTATTCTGTAAACAGTCATAACATTTATGTGTCAATTACACGTTGGTAATCCTGCCCTTCCTCTTTAACACTAGTGCTGTTTTCAACAAGTCATGATCTTCGGTCATCACTGTGCTTGAAGGGTTCAGTAGTACACAACCCTTGTTTGGGTTCATCAACAGCCATTATAGTCCACTGTTTACTTAAGGTCTCTCTTTAGAAAGAAGATTTAAATTGTTATTTATTGCTTTGTTTGGATTATTGAACTGTTATTTTATTTCACTTTTCTTTCAAAGCTACTAATGTGCTTCAAAAATTAAATTCAGATGTATTAATTTCACTTATTTATACGTCTAGCTTAAAACTCATAATTATAAATAATTAACTTTTTTTAGTCTAGTATTAGCATACTTACCACTGCCATTACCATGGTAGTTTACCACGAATTTTTCGCATGACTTGAAGAAGTCATGCGAAAAATAATAAAGCATTGTCATTCAGGTCCGTGAACTGTAATTATTACAGTTCGTAGATTTTTCTATCTAATAGTAATACGGAAAAAACTATAAAGGCCAGATGGGTTTCATTTAATCTAATTTTACAGCAATGACAATCACCCGGCATATTCTAAGAATACGATTATGTCATTGTGTTGGGAATTTCACACGGTATTTTTAACGCTACACCTATTTAAAGGTAGATTTTTTGTTGCAAGGTTTGATCGTATATACTTATACAAAGGTAACTTTGATTTATAAGAATATTAACTTTTAAGTAGTCTATATTTATTTATTAAATTATAAACTGACTGGCTGATTCACTAACTGATCGGACACAGCATAAACCACTGGGTTTAGAAGCATGAAATTTTACATAAATGTTCTTTTAATTATGTAAGAGTGCACTAAGAAAGGATTTTTGAAACTTTATTCCCTAAATGCGTAAAATAAGGGAATACAAAATTTCATACATCTACTTCTGGTTACAAATAAATGGACATGTGTATTGTAGTTTTGCAAAATTTTACCAAAAGGAGGTAAGTTGTAATAATCACACCCTAATAATTATAGTTAGTGATGACTCATGTACGTAAGAAAATAATATTATAAGTTAGTCAATTAGCAAAGTTATAGTGTCATGTTGTGTTTGTCTTTATGTATTTGTATTTACAAACGTTGGTGAACCTTAATAAATAAAAAAAAAAAAGGGGTGTAAGTAATATGGGAAATTCGACATTTTCAAAGTTAGTAAGTTGAAGTTTCTTGTACCTACTTCTAGTTTGAATATTTATATCTTCCACGACGTCTGATGTTAGCCACGGGGATGAAGTTGTGGCAAAAGCCAATTTAAAAAAAATTTTCTTCTTTTGTTAATCGTGTTTTTGTGCTATATTAACTATATTGGGATGAATACTACCTAACATTTATTAGTATTATAATATGTATAAGTATGCAACTTTCCGATATTCAGTGTGGGAATGCGGCAAACTTAACATAATTACCTAGCCGTGTCAGAAGATTTCTTCCTTGTGTTAGCAAGATATTACCTTCACTAGGTTATTTAGCTTTTTCTTCGGTTGTGCCGAATAAAAAGCTTAAATAAAACGTTATGTGACTAGCAAACGGCTGACGAACTAAGCTATTTAAAAACATGTTATTCTTATCTTTGTTGAATCATTCCCTGATTGTAATTTTACGTTAATTCTTATCGTGTAAACATAGCATGCGTTGTAGCAACATATCACTGACGGATGACAGAAAGCTTTTACGATGGGCCGATCACAAAATAGATAAAACGGTCTCTATGGTAATATTGTCATAGCTGTAATTACGTTCCATGTCATCGTTACCTGTGAAACTTGATAAATTATACTTTTTATATTCTCTAATGTGGCTAAACCTATGACGTAGTATTATCTATGCTGGGTTTACCGAACATTACAGTTCAAATAACTACTTATTGTGTACGTCAATCTTAATATTAAATGCAACAGTTTATTGATTTAGCCCTAACCTAGCAGTCAGCCTCTGTGAATTAGTTAGAATTGTTACAAGCTAACAATTCATTCCACGTGGTGGCTATCGATGCCAAAAGCTCATACAACAACAATGCAGCGCTAATTGTGGTAACTTTACATATCCACGTTGAATATGAAACAGAATCAATGCAAATACGACGAGGTGTATATGAATATGTTAGATACTAACTACACAAACTATTATGGGGGCAATAATTCAATTCACGTGCTAGGTACCGCCAACAAATACCTACAATACATATCTGATTGGCGCTACTTGACACATACAAATTGAATATTAAACAGTGTTAATTGAAATGGGTACATAGAATTACAGTGTACGAAAACGTCTTACATTAAATAGGAACTGGCTATACCTGCCTGTAACATTGTGGTTGCACTGATCAAAAATGAACAAAAATGACGCAAAAAACTGATAAAATAATCTTAAAAGCGGGTTGAATGTCGTGTCAAAATTTGGGTTCAATAGGTGCGGAACTTTTTGAGTTTGTGAGGCGTACAAAGACGAACGTAACATTTTTATAGAAAAAATAAGATAAACACACAAGATAAGTTTTGTTCATATCATGCTTATGACGTCAATAGTCTAGTTGCATAAATATGCAACTAGACTGTAGCTGACTTCGAATAAGTAGATCGAATGATCTACTTATTCGAAGGGTATTGTATGACTAATAGTACAATAGATACCTACCATTCATCACCACTTTATGCTCTGTCTGAAAGCAATTATGCCCAAATCAGTACATATTCTAGTAATCACAATGTCTCGATGGTTGATGTATTTCATGATTGTTTTGTGATCTCAACAAGAAATTTTGAGTTAAAATCTCTCTTTCCGAAGAGGCGATATTTAAAAAAAAAAATAACGAATAATAAGGCATAAAATACATAAAAGCTCGTATCAGATAACCCATAATGTAGGGTTCTGTAGTTTATAACCACATGTTTTTAAAAAGTTACAACTTCTAAGTATTTTTTTTTTTGCACGAAATTTTCAGATCATTCAAATTTTATAAGTAGAGCGACTATGATTCCAAAAGTAATATATCTGACTTAGCCGTAATACTATTTCTTCTAAACTGATTTTATGTACCACCATTAAAAATCATCCCCCCTTAATGTGTAGGGAAGGTACCTTATAATAGAAAATTCAAGAGTTTATTTACCACTTCGTCGACCTCGACATAATTAAATATGCCCTTGCAAAATTACAAGTAACTAATATTTACAGTCTCTGAGTTTAAACCTTGAAGGACCGGACGGAAGGACGGGCAGACAAGTCGAAAGCGTGAGCTTAAACAATACTGCGTTCATTGTTAAAAAAACTTCCTATATAATAAAAATAAAATGCCCGTTTTCGAATGTTTTTTTTATGGCATAGACAAACAACTTGTTATAATAACTTACTGACATTGATAGCTTGAACACGATGTGTTAACCAGACATCAGTACAAATATAGCGTGTTATTTATAATACAATTAGACCATCAATATATTAGGTGACATTAACACCTCGTATGACAAGTAGACAAAAAAAAGACTGAGTACATAGCTTACCTAATTTCAATACCATCATAATCAACAGCAACGTACAAATTGAATTTAACAGATCCTGAAAATGGTTTTTTTTTCAAGACATTGTCATAGACCCGCTTATGCCATATAAAATGCAGGCTTTTATAATGTGAGATACTGAGTAACCCATTTAAAACACTGAAGACACTTTAAGAGCATTTTTTACAGAGATGAAACTTTTTTTACCAGAATGATTTAATTCTGTAATGTTAAAAGTGATTTTTATTTTAAAAATAGGAAAAATTATTAAAATTAAGTTAAATTGTAATGCTTCTCTATATGTTAAAAACAGATGTTGCTATATTAAAGTTAGTAATAAAACAATTACTCATGATAGATAATCGTATTTGGATGTCCTAGCTACAAAATAATGCAACGTAGATCTTAGAAGGGTTGAAAGTCGTCTCGGTTCCTGTTTACAAAATTATAAATAAATAAACATAAATATTTATATGCCGGACATCTGACGCACACCGCCATCTAGTTTCAAACTAAGCAAAGCTTTTTCTATGGAAGCTAGATTGACTGATAGAATACTTATATACTTTTTTTTTGTAAATACATACATATTATACATAGATGAACTCTTAGGGTTTTTATTAGTATAGGGTTTATATTAGTCGGATTGTTTCGATTTGTTACTATTATTGAATGCTGCTCAATATTCTCTTTTGGTATTACTTAGAGACATAGATTTTTTGTGACCGGCTATCATAAGTAACACAAAATAGTTTTTAATAATTACGAGCATTCTTAGACCATAATACAATATCCAGTTATAAACACAACTCACGACCATTACCACCACATTCAACCAAACATTAAACAAAAATAACTAAAGTTTATATTTTGAACGAAATTATTCAATAAAACTAAAAAATAACTAGAGAAACACGTGTCATAGACAAAAAACGAATTCTGTTATTACACGAAAGATTTTTAAGGGCTTCCAAACCAAAAATTGTAATATTTAACAAATTATACAAATTTTTACTGTTATACAAATACAGGAAAGTCGTTACAGTGTGTTCAATTAAAATATCATATAATTATTACTATTATTTTTTCATTTTATCATAATTATAGTTACAATCATAGTAAACCTGGTTTTAAATACAATTCTTACATAAAGCATATGTTAGACTATGTCAATTTGCCATTTATTTTTAATATTAAGATAACATAATTATTAATAGAATTTATTTATTAAAATCAATTGAAATATTTACAATATTTACAATGTTAGACTGCATATTGTATGCGTTAACATTATGTTACCTACATGACTGGTAATACGCCTTTTACATATATGTAGCGGGTGCACAGATCACTGATTGGAAACCACCATGATTACTTCCAGTGAACCTGAGGTACACAATGAAAACTTGGCCAAGAATAATTATTTGAATAGATCTTTTTTTTTTTCAAACATTAGCTATCCGGCTTGAATTATTAAATAAATATATTAAGATTAAGATGCATACCTAGTTT
This sequence comes from Arctia plantaginis, assembly GCA_902825455.1. Taxonomy (NCBI): domain Eukaryota; kingdom Metazoa; phylum Arthropoda; class Insecta; order Lepidoptera; family Erebidae; genus Arctia; species Arctia plantaginis. The sequence goes on along the minus strand of CADEBD010000364.1, from coordinate 1,249,278 downwards.
AGACTAATTGTATACTAAAGACGAAATGGTTTATATTTAGATTGCCATACAAACCAGATTCCCTTGTTATCCGTCTATTTGCACCTTTGTCTATCTGTTTCCATTTTTTAGAAATATGTGAAGCTACAGTTGATGGATCACAAGTTACAGTGTCGTGAAATCGTGTTTTTTATTGTATAGATGGATAAACAAGGTGACGGGTCTCCTGACATACTTTGAACCCCTCTGAAATGGCAGAGGGGGGCTCACTTATGTGGGGAAAAACAAAAAAAAATGCTTAACACGTGTTTTATGGTGGTATTACTCCAGCCCATTTGTGACGAAGAAAGACGTTCTAACCGAAAAACGGAATATCTGATTTATGCACAATGCATACAAGAGGTAGATACAAAACTAATTAGGACCACAAAAAGCGCGCGCACGTACTAATTATTTCAAAAAGATTCATAACATGCCTTCTGTCGCTGTACTGATTATAAATAGCTGTATCTTTCACTCTTATGCTTTCCCCTATTTCCTATCGCACTTGTAGCGTATGTTTTGTTCTAAAATACATTAATAGATTTGTGTATAGTATTCGGAATATGTCGTGCGTGCAGTATGTATAACAACGTATCTTCCTTCTAATATTGTTTTTTCGTATTAGTCACGACTATCGGAAAAATACAATCAGATAATAATTTAATGATAACTGAAGGACAACTATTAAGATCTTTGACTAAAGGTACATTGTTTGAAACAACAAAATAATGTAAAAAATGTTATGATGTTTCAACTTCTACTTTATGAGAATTTTGTGTAGACATGTTAAATAAGTGTTAATAAGTATTTTGTTGTTAACTAAAATGGGCGGTAACCTTGAAATCAATAAAGTGATTCTTTATTATGAAATAATGAACAACACGCTACAATATTACTACGAATTATAATGGAAAATATATATAGGAAATAAATATATCAAGTTATGTATTTGTATTCCTTATAAACATTACAATCCGTAAGACTTTTGATCTTGTCTTAGAATAAATAAGTTATTATATTCTACATAATATAATGATGTAGTTATCTATTGTACCTGCTGAGCTGAAACCGAAGTGTGAAACTGTATGACAAATGTATCTTTGGCCTCTGCGATACAAGCCTCGAGCTTAGTGCTGTGGCCGCTGAAAAAGTTATTGTTTCACATACCTTTTTGAAATAAATTTATTCTATTCTTATTCTATTCATATGTGGAACCTGTCACGTAAGTTGCGGTGATGAGGTAATGAGGTGAGGGAAATGTATTGTGGTATTGTAAACTATGCTCATAACTGCTTTTGATGCTTTAACTTCGAAAGAACAAGGTGTAGCTATAATTCTAGTCCTAATATTAAAGTTAATATTTTCCTCAATCTCGTATAATAGTTACATGTTCTTATAAAACGTTATTGGTGTGAACGTCATTTTATTTATTTTTGTTAATAAACTGCTAAACATTATTTAAGATACAATGCTAATTTCGTTTAAACTTTGAAGAAATGCTTGAAAAGAATTCTAGTAGTTTACAATTCGAAACTTATTGTAACTTAGAATTTACCTTTCACAAGTGAGAAGCAATAGAAAGACGAGGTTATTTGAAGGCAGAAATATTTTGAAATCAAGCTTGTGACAAGAACTGTAGATTCTTCTAAAACCTTGAATGCAGTGTTTTTACGGTATGGAGGGAAATTGAGCCCACGAGTCACATGATAGTAAGTGACTACCGGCGCCCATAAACCTCTTAATAAAATCACAACTAAGTTGGCGGTTTTTGAGTGTCGCCGCCGGGAGGTTGGACCTCCAGAACTAACTTACTAGTTGAAATACTACAAAAGAATAGCTAAACAACGGTTTCGTATGAGGCCATGGTCATCTCATCATCATCTCAGCCTCCCCCAAGTTTCGTCACAACAACCCGTCCTGTGATTTCTGCGGCCTTCACCAGGTCGTCGGATCACCTCGTGCCACCAGCCTACCCTACCCACGCTGCGTTTTCCAGTACGCGGCTGCCACTCGAGAACTTTGTGGCCATTTGTGACCTTGAGGCTATGGTATTACTCCATATCGTTCTCCCACAGTCGACACAGTCCCACATTATTAATGCACTGACTATAAAATAAGGAATACAGTAGCATTACTAAGTGTTATTTGTATTTAAAAAAATTGTCTACGATATCAATCGCTTGACAACCTGTCGAGTGTTGTCAGAATATGTGTAAAACATCATTTTATTCATCATGTTACATCTTCACCTTGAGAAAACAAAATCATACGAGTATCTTGACAGCCTATTATTACGGACATTTTAATGAAATATTGTTTATAATTGCCACAGTCCAACGTACGATGATGAATGATGGCTCATTAGACCGCGGTCAATTTTAGGGCATTTTATAATGAACTACTACTAGTGTAGTTCATTCGCGTGGAATTTGAAAAGCGCTTCCTTAATGGTTTCGATTCCTGGACCGTGCAAAATTTTATAGGGTTTTTCTGAGATAAAAAAGCCTAGGCTAAGTTACTCTTTTTGTAGATAGCTACCTAATAGTAAAATATTCTCAAAATCAGTCAAACCGTTTTAAAGATTACCCTGAACAAACAGACAGACAGACACCAAATATTTAAATTGGTTTTTAGGCATAGGTATCGTGTAAATAACTGTGTGAGTATGGAAAAAACCTAATCTTTTGACATTACAAACAGACACTTTAATTTTATTTATTTGTATAGACATGCAGAATTGTGTAAAGAAATAAATTTTAATAAATTCCAGTTTATCCGTGTTACATAATTTATGTAAATTTTATCAATACTGGTTCATCAACCGCCTTTAAAGTTCACTGCTGGACAACGTTTATGATTTGTGTGTGTTTTTATTCTCTTTACAGTGCTGTTGTCCTCCGTAGATTGCTTCCTTAGTCGGCTCTTACGAAACCCACGGGATGAATAGGGATAGCGACACTCGATATTACGTTACTATTTTGCCGCAATACTAGTTACGAGTAACAATATCCGTGTTCCCAATTTGTATTTTTTAATGATGAAGAACAACGAAATAATGTCGAAATAATGTTTTCAGTGAGGCCGTGGTTTATTTCCGATCGAGTGGTCCATACATATATTAGGAATTTATTTTATGACACATGCTATTAAGTAATTACTGTAACTACTTAAAACTTCAAGTATAGGTATATTAAAATTAATTGCTATTCGTAATTGTTAACTATGTGTGAATAAACTACGGTATAGTTCATTTATTAGAAGTAAACTCGGCAGCCAATCGTAATTTTATTTTATTGATTTGCGAGCTACATCGATGTGGTTTTTTTGAAAATGGTTACATTCATCATACATTGAAACTGTAGAATAGTTATGATATTCACTAGAGACTTATGAAAATAAAGAAGAAGTTGGAATATTGTTATTCTTGTATTTTACTTAAATTACAAATGTGCACCCACACATATTAGACATTAAATAATTGCCTATTATATACCATTAATTACCGTCAGCCTTTCTCCCAAAATAAGTATCATGTATTAAGAGATTAATGATCACGATGAGTTGAAAAATTATTCAGGTAAGAGGGTGCGATCTTTCTCGTGATCATTTAGTATTTTGTGGATATAAACTCTTTAACGATAGTTGGTATATACAGCATAGTAAAAGAAACAAGACGAATGTGGAACCAAAGTCAAAGGTAAACTAACTTAAGATTCTTTATAAACGATTTTTGTAAATCGGTAAACAGTATAACATGCGTTTGTGTTCAGAGGGATCCCTGACCTGTTCGAGGAGTGTAAGTAATAGTGCTTATTTACTTTTCTTTTCATATTTCAATCCCATTATTTGGCCGTGTGTTGACGGATTAGAAATGCGGAGTGTGACACAGATGAATAGGGGGAGTGCCTCCTTTTCATCTGTGTCATAAGAACCGACTAAAGAAGCAATCGAAGCACGACAATAGCACTGCAAAGAGAAGGACAACTTTAAACAATCTCTATACCAACCCGTGTAGCTAGAGTGGTATCGTAGGCCAAAACTTCCTTTCAAAGAAGAGGGCTATCTCTATCAGTGGTCTATTAATTGCTTGGTTAATACAGGCTTAGTTAAATCCACATCTGCTTACCCCTTAGGGTAAGTATATATAACACTATGCTTAAGTATATATATAACACGCATAAACAGTAAATGCCGAATAAAAAAACAACAAAAAAAAACAAATGATATTATTAAATGTCTAACGTGGCTTACATTTTTTTAATTTATTTGTTATATCTGCTAAAAGAGATTTGACACATGTATTGCTTTTTTTCTAAATACTTCTCTATTGTTTCAGCCGATAGCATGTACAGAGAAAGTTTGCCAGTCGAGTATCATGAACATTCCGGGAAGGGGCGACACACCGCGTCCTCCAGAGGAAGTGTTCAAAGAGGCAGAAATTTTCCTCAGACAGTTTTATCGCTCGATGCACAGGTAAAAGAACATAATCAGTTTAGAAAATGTTCACAGCCCCACTTCAATGCGGTTACCAAAGCAAGTGCGCGTAATATGCTTAAAACTAGTTACCCGTTGGAAACTTTACACGATGTCATATGTGAAGGAGGTCCTGTGAAGTTTCTTCTTCATCATAAGAAGTCTAACACTTTCTCTCTCTCTCATTATATTTTGGTTTTAATATTTTTTTTTTTACTTTCATAATATATACATAATTTGTATTTATTTAATATTTCCTTGTTGTGATACGCTATACCAAAATGGTAAACTTATAAACGTATACCAATATGGTAACGGTAACGCGTTGCTAACTCTGTGTTACCATCCAAAAATAACAATATCGCACTTTTGGTATTGCGCCAGCTAATGCTCTTTTAGTGGAATTTAATGTACTGAACTTGTTAAGTGGACTTTGGACTTCAATCTGAGGATAACCCTTCCTAACCTATAAAAAAACCCCTAAAGCCGAATTCTTATCGAGGCTAACAGTGACATCGTATATTAAGACTTAAACCAAAAGTCCTGTACTGCGGAAAAAAGTGCCGAAAATGCCCACAATCGCGTCTGAATAGAACCATGTTTTATAATACCTTCATAAAAACTTTATACTATGTAATAATTTAATTTTTCAATTATTTGTTTACATTTACAGTGAAAACTCCCCACGGCATCGAGCAAGAATAGCAGAAGTCAAGAGAGAATTAGATTCAACTGGCACTTACAATTTAAAAAGCAACGAGTTATCGTTTGGTGCTAAGTTGGCTTGGCGTAATGCACCTAGATGCATTGGAAGAGCCACTTGGAAAAATTTAACGGTGAATATTCTTCATTTGTTTACTTTAATTAACATTACGAACAAAATAGATTCAGAAAACAGGAACTCCGAATGGTCAGTAGTTACCCCAATTAATTAAAACAGACATGCGTTACTAACAATTTCTTTGCCAAAGAAACCTAGTTATCGTCTTAGTATTATTAGTAGAAATAAAACACAATGAATGTTTTTTAAAGCAATAAGTCTGTGAATTAATCGCGTCTTCTAATACTGTAACACCTATGCGTTAAAAAACTTCGTACGTATGTACGTATTTTATTTATTTTTTATTTAATTGGTTTTATTCTTTTACAATATTTACTGACTATTTTGACAATTATATAGGTATGTATATTATACATATATTATCTATTATCTAACATACATATATCTAACATTTAGCTTCTTTACAAAAACAAACTATGTCACGGAAAATAAATCTCACAGAAAATACTAAGTATCGTGCAATATTTTTTACAAATACATTTTACCTTAAAATACCAAATTCCCTAAAAAGTAGATTTTCCAAGAACTAGAATCCATTATATAGGATCACTTAGTCCATATAAAGCAGTGTAAGTATGTACTAACTCTGTAAAAAGCTGAACGTAGTTAATCTTTTAAAGAAATACATTCGTTTTTAATTATTGAGTTGATCACAAACGCCAGTCTAGTCCACTTACGCCAGTTACTGCCACATATTTAGATATAAACGTTGCGTGTATAAAACCATTTACTAAATTCTTTTTTGCTACTGCGGGTAGACGTTGAAAAACTGGTACCCGCTCCGGGAAGCTTCTAAATTAGATTTGGTTCTTGACCACGGGCCACGGTTAATGTAAAATGTAGGGTAAATATAACACAGTTTGAATCACATTTCGATGGTTGGTTGGATAAAACCTCATCAATAAATGAATGGAGACTTAAACAACCTTATAATTAAAGCATTTAAACAAACTGAAATTATTCTTATATGACTGATCATATGCCACAAATGAACAGCTTACTAAGAAAGATTTCTGCGCCTCTTTTATAGAACGACACAAAGTGGTAAACCAAATCTTTGTTAATCTAGTAGAGGTTAGAGAGAGAGGTGCTAAACTTCTACTATAGCTATAATAAAACTTGAATTTTAAAGGAAATTAAATAACTAGATGTTTATCATGACGGATATTTTTAATCAAAAGAAGTAACATCAATTCTGTCATTAAGGCTCACCAAATAGATTTCAAATTGTAAATTAATATAATCCGAAAGGCAAACTTAAGAAAACTGTTAAATAAACCCATTGTCATTTCTTAGTAGCAATTAAAAAAACTTTGTAAAAACTTTTTTGTTTTCGCGAATCTCTTTTATGTGATATTAACGCCCAGCAGTCGTTTCCGTACGAGCAATGAAATTGTATGCATTGCCGTGAAACTCAGTAACGTAACGGACTGCGTGGAATCTTTGAAGTTATCTTTGATGAATTGTAATTCGATTTGAATGGATACAGAAATATGAAGTAATTTTTTATGATAATATGATGTCAGACCGGTATTCAGCTATCGTCCAGTGTACATTGTTATAAGAATCGGTAATTTCTAACTACAAATTTTGCTAGTCATATTCATATTGTTATAGATTGTGAAGGAAATCGTAGGTTTTTTATTGACTATTGAAATAGAGATTTGTTATACTCGCTTGACACATGGTGTAGATGAAAACAAAGATGATACACATTTATTCAAGTCCTACGAAGCGACGCAGTAAGGTATTTTATTAGACCGTAACGATAAAAAGAGGTCGAGGGTATGATTCCTGCTCTGTGCAAATATAATGAAAATAATTTTATATATCTTACACACAGCCTGATGGAAAAATAGATCTCTAAATTTGTTCGTTTATACCATTCCAATTAGACTGCTGATGATAAATACATTTACATTAATGTAAATACTTACTTATACCCAGAGACAGAAGAACACACTCACAGAGTTATTCATCTAAGGTGAGAATTGAACCCACGACCTTTGGTTCAGTAGTCAGGGTCACTTGCCATTAAATCAATAGGCCTATCAATTATTTTTATGCATGAATACCTATGTGTATTTACAATAGTCGCGCAGTTATGTATAAAACGTGTGTATTTGCATAAACTGTTTACGTATGTTTATTTATGTTCTAGAACCCATAGTCCAAGGCCTGTTTAGTCTAGATAGCCGTGTGTAATATATCAAAAAATGAAAAAATATTATTAATATTCTAAGTTTTAAACTATTTGTGGGAATTAACGCGCTCATTCTAGGTATCAGCAAAGTAGATACCTCCTTCCTAAGGAAAGGCCTTTGTTCTTTTGTGCACTATTAAAGGACAACCTTGATGACAACCTGTTCATTACCTGACGTTTCGACAGTTTGCGTTAGCCAGCCTCGTCGTAATTACCACAGACTGAAATATCGTAAGCTATCGCTAATTCTTCTAAATAAAATTACATTGGTGGTACATGTTGTTCGAAAACGCTCTAAACTAAACTAAAAATCACTAATAAAAAAAATTGTCCTGTCATTTTTTACGTTTTCATAATAGGAAACGTTGATTGACAGAACTAAACAGATTTTTAGTGATTTTTAGTTTAGTTTAAAGATTTATCGAACAACAGAATTAGCACCATTATCTATCTAATACTTTTAAACGAGCAATTCTTGTATATATAATCTGAATCTCGAAAATGGCTCCAACGATTTTCATGAAATTTAGTATTCTGCATACTACTACTGGGTTTTGGGGGCGATTAATCGATCAAGTTTGGATTTATTTTTAGTAAATTTACCAAAAAAAACTACCGTGCAAAGCTCGGTCATCCAGGTACTTAATATTTATTAGAGTTCGTGTACAGTAACGGAGGTGCCACTATAAACAACATAATTAGATCATAACCTCATTAGCCGAAAAATTGCTGCTGTATGCGTTACTTATAAGTAACGAATACAGCAGCTATTTTTACTACATTGTTTTTTTTGCACTTTTGATTTCACTTTAACGCCTATTAGCGTAAAAGTGAAATCAAAATTAGAAAACATGGGTGTCAACGACTTTTTGAAATAATTTCATCAAATCTGCCGCAAAGTCACATATACGAACTTTTAATTGGGGTTGCACAGCTTACCTACAACTTTATAACGAGCCACAAACTAAATGTCATTAGACGCGTGCACACCCTGTAGATACAAGGTGGTGTTTGGTACAATCAACGTTCGCTAAATATAATGAAAAAAAAACCGTTAAACTTGTTACAGTTAAACTGAACATAGTTTGTGCTATAGAGTCCATGATACGAATAATAATAATAACTTCACACATCTTACGCAGTCTCCCCAATCCAAGCAGAGCTTGTACTAGAGTAACCACACTGCTGATAAACATACTTGTATCTTTCTACATACATACATATTTATAGAAAAATTACACCACTAAACAGATCAAATGATCGCGCTCATCACAAAATTGTTTGCCTTGGGTTGTAATCGAACCCACAACCTCTGGCTTAGCAGTCAGGACCACGAACCGCTAGGCCAACGGGGTAGTAAAATGATTTAAACTAACACAAAAAAAACAATAAAAATAAACTTTGCCAACCGCTATCTCGTGGAATGTTATGTTTGCATTCAATTCTCAGATGAGGTAGTTATTCATAGGATTTACAGACAGTAGTTCCGAGTCAGTTTTCTTTTAAGTTTTCTTTGTGATAAAAAGAGAGGTAAAAAGTTAATGGTATTCAAAGTAGTAGGTACGTACGAACGTACGAACCGAGTTCAAACCATTTAGCTTTTAAAATCTTGTTTACCATCTTCGTAATTTCGTTGTATTCTTTTTAGAAGTACTTTCGTAAATAACAATAAAAAAAATATTCGATTTTAAATCGTACACTTTCATAGTGAGTTAAAAAATATAAGTTTGGTATAATTAATAGAAAAAAAACTAATTAATAGAAAAAGGACGTAATATGCTTGTTATGAAACTAATTTTTTTTATGTTGTTAAGTATTAGATGATAAGCGAGTGATAAAAATAACAATGATTAACTTTTCCTCGTGGCATATTTTAGTAGATATAAGTAATTAATGTAGTGTAATTTTACAGATTTACGACTGTAGAGAAGTGACGACGGCTACGGGAATGTTCGAAGCTCTATGCACACACATTAAATTCAGCACAAATAAAGGAAATATTAAGTAAGTAGCAATGAAACTGTAAAAGAAAAAAGAAACATTAGATTTCCCAAGCACAAGTTTTTCTTAAGAGAAACTTGTATAAACCTGTATAAATCCCTATATCAGATCCCCATTTGTCTTAACAGGTCAATAACTCCGTAATAATATTAATCGTTTACTCCCAAAAAAAAAACGAATCGATAACATTAATTGTGTATACTCTGACCCCCGTATAATAAACTGTGTGTCAGGGATAAAGGTCCTATCACAAATTTCAAAAGGTTTATACAAGTTTCTCTTAAGAGAAACTTGTATAAACCTGTATAAATCCCTATATCAGATCCCCATTTGTCTTAACAGGTCAATAACTCCGTAATAATAATAATCGTTTACTCCCAAAAAAAAAACGAATCGATAACATTAATTGTGTATACTCTGACCCCCGTATAATAAACTGTGTGTCAGGGATAAAGGTCCTATCACAAATTTCACATTAAAATAGGCTTGTGTCCACTAATAACTAATTACTTGGTTTATATATTCAAATTATAAATGAAGAGACATAGATAAAAAAATCAATCTATTTCTCATAAAAGTTAGATTATTAATATTTAAAAAAAAGCCGTACAAAATAGTCACGTGACAGCGAACACCAATCAAAAAGTGTTAGGTCACGCCACTCAAAACATATTACTCCTTATTCCTTTTTCATTTTTTGAAAACAGTTGACACTGGACACAGATGTAAACAGTTTTATTTCGCAGACTGTGACGTCGTTCAAGACGACACTATTCAGCGTTTTCGAAGGAAATTTAAATTGTTTTTTTTTAAATAGAAAATACATAATGTAAATATTGCTTTTTCCTTATAATAAAGGTTTTTTGGGATACAATAGATATTAAAGTATATAAATAACCAAGTTTTCAAATTGATTCAACAAGCCTATTGTTATAGTTAAACCGCCATAAGCTTGGCCCTCCTGATGGTTTGCGGGACGCGGGGCGGGTGATGCGCTCGGCTATACATGACACGATGTACTAACTCGATATCTTCAGATTTATTTGTTTGAGATTTAATCTACACACGATGTAATAAAAATCGAATTTATTTCCATGTATTATAATTTCAGTGTATTGTAAGTTTTTATAATTAATTGTAAAATTTAATACTGTAAAATAATTTTAATAAAATCACCTTATCTTCATCATGTAAATTATATTCAGATACAATTTAAAAATTAAGTAAAATAATAAATATTCTTTCATCATCATCATCATCATCAACAGCCTATAACAGTCCACTGCTGGACATAGGCCTCTCCTTAGAAAGGAGGTTTTGGCCTACTATACCACGCTGGCCAGACGGGTTTGGTATAGGGTTTGTTTCAAGTTTTCCTTCTCTTTTGCAGTGCTGTTGTCCTGCGTAGTTTGGTCCCTTAGTCGGCTCTTACGACACCCACGGGATGAATAGGGGTGGTGACATTACGTATTCTTATTCCGTCACCACACGGACACAAATATTCTTTATTAGAACTTTAACAGTAGAACCTCTGTAAGCCGAACTTCAAGTTTTTAAATCTTTTTGTGACGCAGAGTCGGCAAATTATCCATGTTGCAAAATAATACCGTGTGTAGCAGTCTTAAGAAAAATAACACGTACAGCCATGCTTTCAAGTCAGTCAGTGCCGGCGGACAGCGACGCACTAGCTAATTGGTTGAATGCACCCCCGCCCCGCGTCCCCCAAACCATCAGGAGGGCCAAGCTTACGGCGGCGGCGGTTTAACTATAGTACACAAACTGTACAAGTTGTACTTTTTGCAGTCTTTGTAGGATTTTATGTCTGCATTGTAGGAATTTGGGGCTATAACATTTAAGTGTCGTAGGCTATTGGTAGTTTTGACGAATTGGTCAATAAATTCAAAAGTTAACGCTTTTAAATGAAAACAGTATTTTTTTTAAATCTCTTTCCCTCACAGTTCCGCCATATCAATATTTCGTCAACGGACCGACGGCAAACATGACTACAGAATATGGAATCCACAGCTTCTAGGCTACGCTGGTTACCGGCAGCCTGATGGCACGATAATCGGTGATCCTGCTCGTGTGGAATTCACTGAGGTATGCACTACAATTATTTATTTACTTTTTTAATTATAAATAACTAGCAATTAAAAAAATGCATCAAATCGAATCCGGAGTGTTACCACCCCTGTTCATCCCGTGGGTATCGTAAGAGTCGACTAAGGGAGCAATAGGACAACAGCATTGCAAAGAGAAGGAAAACTTGAAACAAATCCTACCCCACCCACAACCCGTCTGGCCAGTGTGGTATAGTAGACCAAAACCTCATTCCTAAAACGAGGCCTATGTCCACTAGTAGACTATTAAAGGCTGGTCATGACGATGAAAAAATTGCATCACAGATTCATCGATCTTCATATATTTATAGGTGTGTCAGAAACTTGGGTGGAAGGGACCAGGCACTGCGTGGGACTTATTGCCTCTGGTGCTATCAGCTGACGGCAAGGATCCAGAATTCTTTGATTTGCCTCGGGAGATTGTCATGGAGGTCAAAATGGAACATCCGAAGTAAGTAAGATGACTGACTGTACCATGTCACACAACTAAATTTCAGTAAATGGTATTATGTACACCGTAATTGTCATACATATCAAGTATAATGCCACATATTGTCAAAATTAGGTACAAGTAGTTGTACTTATTAATAAATAAATAAAAATTAAATAAAAGTACAAACACAAGAAGCTGATATTCTTGTTTTTTTTTGTAAACAGCTGGTACTTAAATAAATTTCTAGTATTATTGTAAAAGACTATATTACATCGGCAAAATTGAACACAAAAAAAATATACGAAGTTTAAATTTTACAACGTAGTTATCATATACGAGTAAGTGTATGGTAGGTATAAAATTTCTACAACTAATCGTAATAAACACATCAGGTTTTTTCACAGTTTTCAATAATAAATAAAAACCGCAGGCACTTAATTTCAAACTTTGGTGACGTCGACCAAAGTTAAAAAAAAACAATAAACAGGCAATTTATGTTGCTTAAGAGAATAGTTTCTAATACGTGAGCATATCGTCTTAATGCATACTGTTTTGTCATAATATAATATAAATTATTCTAAAATGTGCAGTTTAAAAGAACACCAAATTTAGGTTTTAACCCGTACATGATTGCTTTAGGTACGACTGGTTCAAGGATCTGGGACTCCAATGGTACGCTGTGCCAGCGGTCTCTAATATGAGAATGGACTGTGGAGGCTTGGAGTTTACAGCAACTGCCTTCAATGGCTGGTATATGAGTACTGAGATTGCTTGCAGAACCTTCTGCGATATTAATAGATTTAATATGATAGAGGTGAGTGTGTATTGACAAAATTTGGTAGCCCATGGTTATATGATATTTTAAAATCATAGGAAAATTAGCATCCAAATACGAGTTGAACTTATGTGGACCGGGTTCAGTTTTATCCTAAGAGCAAAACATAACACGGTTCTTGAATAGCATATTCTCTTGTATATTTCACCGACAAATGTAAGTGTGTATGCACAATAATGAAAGATCTACTGTTCTTTATAGACCTCAGAGTTATCATACGTTTTTCTGTAATCTGGAGTAAAAAAATTGTGAAAATCTAAAGACCTTATCCGTAAAAATAATTAATGAATCACAAACTTATTTATATTCGAACAGGTCAACGTTTGGCAATTACATACATATATACAGACGCTTCCACCTTTATCCCCGAAGGCATAGACAATAATTTAAACCCACTTACGTAAGAGAGGGAAACTTATAACCGTCAACCGGCACATATAAATAAAACCGTTGGTCTAGTGGTTTGTGACCCTGACTGCTATATCGGAGGTCGTGGGTTCGATTCTCACCCAGCACAAATATTTGTGTGATGAGCACGATTATTTCTTTTGTGACTGGGTATAATTTCTGGGTGGTCTATGTTTGTATTTAGAAATATATAAGTATGTTTATCAGCAGTCTGGTTCCCATAGTACAGGCTCTGCCTAGTTTGGAATCTGACAACAGTTAGGATCGGTCACCGCTCGAGACCAATAGGGCAGTTTTATAAATATGAAAAAAAAAAATGTTTCACAGAAAGTAGCTACAGAAATGGGGTTAGATACGGACGCGAAACCACCTCTTTGGAAGGATAAAGCTCTGGTGGAAATGAACATAGCAGTGGTGCACAGTTTCCTCAGAGACCGAGTAACTATTGTCGACCATCACACAGCTTCTGAAACGTTTATGAGTCACTTGAAAACTGAAAACAGAACTCGGTAAGAACCTAATCCTAGTCTACATTTAACAATAAGTTGCACGTTTTACCTACCAACTTTAAAATAACTTCCACTGCTTATTTTAATATTGAACATAGATTTTTTATTTCTGACATTAAAAAGTCTTTTTAAAAAAAAAAAAATTGCTGGTTATTTGAATGTTTTTGAAAAATATTGCCTCTTTATGGTAGTACATTTTTTTTTGGAAACTAAAACACCGTAGTTTTAGTTAAACAGGAAATAATGTTTTACAAGTTTTATACCACTGAGGGCCTGGCCAGGAGCTCATCTTGAGCTGGTTAAAAATGTTTTTCAAAATCATCGGTTAAAAAAAAAATGTTTTAACTCAAATAAACTTTTGTACAAGTGTACCATCTCACATACATATATTTATAACTCAGAACATTAAACTCTTATCACTTTTACTTTCTAGTCTACCGTCTTTGCTAAAGTTTTACAGATTAATACCAAATAAGTTAATATGATTCCATATTTAAGTAGTTTATGTAGTTCGTGTTTTTGACAGTTTTCTTAATAGCCGACTTTCCTTGGTTCCCCACACAGTGAAATCATTTAATAACATTAAGGTTAATTTAAAAAAAAATGTAATTAAAGTTGTCTTTCAGAGGAGGCTGTCCGGCAGATTGGATTTGGATCGTCCCTCCGATGTCATCATCCTTGACACCGGTATTTCATCAAGAAATGGCTTTTTACATTCTCAGACCTTCTTACGAGTACCAGGTGAGGTTGTTCATCCCGATTTGTTTTAATATTTAACTGTGATTTAACTGTATTACAACATAAATTTTAATAAATCTTAATAAAAGCTGTAAACTTCTACCTACATAAAAAAATAAAAACTGTAAACTAATCATAATTGTCACTAACTTCAGGTTTATTTGATAAATTACTTAACCACTCAACTAATAATACATTTTATAAGAGTAGTTGTCTTGTTAAGAATGATTGAGCCCGATTGTGGTATTTATTTCGGATCATTACTCATCTTCCTCCCCGTTTCGCAATTATTCAGGGTCGATCGAGCCGGGATCAATTCTAACGTAATCTGACACTATCCGTAAATTCCTCATTAAATATACCTACAATCATATTAAATGAAGTGTTTTCTTTATCATAGCATTGATTTAGGTTGTTTGTGAAATGAAACGTGACTGACAATATTATTAATGATCATAACTATCCATCAGTATCTTTCTATTCTCTTCTTAGTTGTATTTGAAAAAATGTATACTCTCCATTTCTTGTTTGAAAAATAAAGAATTCTCTTTACGTATATACACACACACATACACATATTGTATGTGTATGAATGAAATGGAGCAACCGCACTCCAAATTGCTCATTTTTCGTTTAGGTATAGGTATATATATTTCATTAAAATATCCTTCAGTAAACATGTATCTAATTTAAAGTATAACTAAGACATAGAGTTAAATATCTTTTTCTAAATACAAACAGAAAACAATAACTTTTGTGCCTATAAATGAAAAAAAAAACTTTACTTTTGTTTATTGTAAATTTTACTTTTATTTTTCCAGGACCCGGCTTGGAAATGCTACATCTGGAAAAAAACAGACACAACACGAAAAGTCAAAAGGAAGTTCCACTTCAGGCAGATTGCTCGAGCTGTTAAATTTACTGCTAAACTATTTTCAAGAGCTCTATCTAAACGAGTTAGGGCGACCATCTTGTATGCTAGTGAGACAGGCAAATCTGAACACTATGCCAAAAATTTAGGAATCATTTTTGGCCATGCCTTTAACACACAGGTAAGTTCTGAATTTCCAATATGTTATTTTGTGCAGAAGTGCGAGTTCGTTTAGAGAGTTTTCTTAAGATGTCACGTTTTAACTTCTTTGCTTAAAAATCATCTGATTTTAAGAATATATCGATTAAACATAGTGTAATTACTTGAAGTATAAGAGTTTGAACTTTAATCAGTACACTACCAATGCTGACCTACTCCTCAAGTATTAAAGTTAGCTTTTGGTCTTAAAATAATTATAATAAAGTGTAAATATTGGATTGACTTTTAATATTATCATAGTAGACTTGATATTTCATTGAAAAATCACGACAACATTGTAAATAAACTTGTTTTGGAACAGGTACAATGCATGTCGGAATACGATTTCTTCTCCATTGAGCACGAAACTTTACTTATCATCGTAGCATCAACTTTTGGTAACGGGGAACCACCGGCAAACGGATTAGTAAGTATAAATTCTCAAGAATATTCACTTTATGTTTGAACTATTTAAAAAAAAAAACACATTTTAGTAATTAATTAACTCCTCTCTGTGTGTGTTTGATTTCTTTATATTCGATCCCTTCAGGAAAAGTACCTTTATCGAAAAAAAAACAAACAGATTTTCATAGATGCTTAGTAAGATTATTTACTGTCAGTATCATATTCAATTATTATAAATTATTAATGTTTTAAACATTAATAATTTATAGACCATTAATAACTTTCGTTCCTTATCGCTAAACTTTATGCGGGTTATTAAACGGTTACAGTCGGTGACAAAAAAGTAATGTGGCTTTAATATACTTTTTACACACAAGGTTTTACCTTAATGTATATTCTATTCAAAGCTGTTGTATAGTTCCATTTGTTATACCATAAGGCCAAACAAGCATACAGGGTACCTGATGGAAGGTTTCTACTATCGCTCATGGACTCCTGCAGCTCAAGACTCGCAGGTGCATTGTCTCCCTTTAAGTATAGGGGCTCCCAAGAAGAGGAGTTACTTAATTACTAAAATGTTCCCACTGTGCACGTACTTTCAATCCTAAGATAGGGTACGTAAACCACATAAGACCACACGCTAGAAACTAAGACCCTCAAACATTACAAGCAAGACAGTAGTTAATTTTCAACCCTTTTGCAGTAGGAAAAAGATTCTGAAATCATCTGTAGGAAAATAAAATAAAAGATACATCCTTTAGTCAGCATTGGATATACACATAGGGTGTCCCATAATTAGGGGCTCCGGCTACCTCACTCCTTCAATGCAAGCAATGAAAGAATTTTACAGTCTAACACCAGCTTTCTGTAAGGTTTCTGTTTTATGCCTAATCATAATTATGATACTAAAATGTTCCTATTTCAGAATAAAGTGTGTTGTGAAATGATGCTTCAAGCGTTAATATTATTTTAGGGGTTAAATTAAATACGTATTGGTCACACATGTTTATATAAACTAAGTGTCCTCTTATTTATTGATTTCTTCTTTTTAATAAACCCTGTTTTATTCACAGGACTTCATGGAACACCTATTTGTAATGTTAAGGAATGAAAAAGAGAATAAAGAAGATGAGAGAACGGATCAAAGCGCGACGTAAGTTACAAACAAGACAGTAGTTAAACTTTCAACCCTTTGCAGTAGGAAAAAGGTTTTAAAGTCGTCTGTGTAAAGTATTTTACGTATATAGCCTTTTATAATGATAAGTGATGACCTGGATGACCGAGCTTTGCTCACAATTTTTTTTTTGGTACATTTTCTAAAAATGAAACCTAGCTAGATCGATTCATCCCCCATGAAACAAAATTTCATGAAAATCGTTGAAGCCGTTTCCGAGATTGGGATTATATACATTTATACAGATATACAAGAATGATAACAGATATATTATTATGTCAAAACACATAGTCGATCAGTTTAGGTTTTACTTCCGCTGAAGAAAGTTTAACTTAACTATTTTTATTTTATTGCAGGAGCTTCAAAACCCCGACACTGAGAGCTCTATTTCGGACTAACAGCGTCTTGGCAGCTAGTATGGAGTACAGTAGGCAAACAAGCAAGCAAAGTATACAAAGACAACTTTCTCGAATCTCTGACAAAAGTAATAATTATTATTACATGATTACTACACTCAAGGGCCATGATTCTGGGTCCCTAAAGTTGTTTGAAAATCTCGGACACGTTAAATTGAATAAACTTAGAGAAGTGAAAAGCTTAGAAAATGGTATTCAATTGATAGTTAAATACTTCTCTATTAAAAAAAAAACTTATCACTGTTTTATATTGGAAAAAAAAACTAACATTTCTGTAGTTATATGGTTTGAAATGCTGTAAAATATTTTATACCATGTTGGAGAACGCTCTTTGTTTTCTTGAAAGTAAATATTAAGTTTTTGAAACTGAATTTGGGAACTTTTCTTGTCTCATTATCCGAGCTCTATTGACGATCAAAAACAACGTCATTCACAATACGACCCACTTCGTTGCTCTTAAGTGTATTAAGGAGTATAAATATGAATTCTGTCAATAAATAGCTCCATTTTGTTTCAGGCAGTATTCCAACATCATCAGATCAAATATCGGCATTAAGTAATGTTCGATTTGCTGTATTTGGTCTGGGTTCAAGCGCATATCCAAAATTCTGCAATTTTGCAGTCAATATTGACAACATACTAGACGAATTGGGTGCGGAACGACTACTACCTGTGGCTCGTGGAGATGAATTGTGTGGGCAAGAACAAGCATTCCGTAAATGGTCTTCAGACATTTTCCAAGTATGTTCTTTCTAGCAGACTGTGCGTGTTACAGAAATATTTGGAGTTCTAACATAGTAACTAATGCGGTAACCACTCTTTATTACAGGTTTCATGCGAAACGTTTTGCTTAGACGAGAATGACATGATGAAAGACGCACAAAATGCTTTTGACACAATTTCTCTTACACCAGAAACGGTTCGATTTGGTTTGCCAAACCGGAATGATTGCGAACAGTTGACTTTACGACAAGGTTTAGAATCTGCTTACAGAAAACAGATGTTATCATTAAAAGTAGAAGAAGTTAAATATTTGGGAAAACACGAAGCAACGAAAAGCGCTACCATTTTTGTCAACCTGAAATCAGAAGTAAGAAATGTGATCACTTCAGTTATAATAATAATTAACAACCACAATATAATGATTTAAACTTAATTAAAAAATAGACATTTAAAAAAGCTTTGCTTTCTCGACACTAAGCCCTTTTTTTTATAAACACTTTTTAAGCTTATGTATTTAAAAATCTATTTAGACAGTAGTCTTAAAAATATAGCCTAAGTTACTCCTTATGTCATCAGCTATCTGCCAGTGAAAGTCCCGTCGAATTCGGTCCAGCCGTTCCAGAGATTACCCGGAACAAATAGACAGACAGACAAAAATTGAAAAAATACATATGCATTTAGTAAAAAGCGGTTATTTTAATATTACAAACAGTCACTCCAATTTTATTTATTTGTATAGATTGATTTTAATGTTTGAAATTTAAAATCCAAATTACACTGAATATATTTTTTTAACAGCATTCAAAGTACGACCCTGGTGATCACATTGCAATACTACCCTGTAATCCTAGAAATGATGTAGATGTCATACTAAGTCGCATCACAGATGCTGACAATTACGACAAACAAGTACAACTTCAAGTGCAAGTGGAAAAACTGACAGCGACAGGTAAACTACCCGAACTATTTTCTAAAAGAAATCCATCTAGATTTTTAATTGCTATCTGGCACTTAGAACTGCAGTATGATGATTGAAGTCTAGGATTTATTCCTGATATTCACGTGACATATATCTTATAGATTTATCTTTGTATCGCTCAAAGGTAGACTGGCCATCGAATATAATCGTGTTATAAGATTGGAGAATATTTATATTTGTGTATTTGTTTTAGGTATCGCAAAGTCCTGGGTGAACCACGATCACCTGCCACCAGTATCCGTTCGTGACATTTTTACTAGATTTGTGGACATTACAAGCCCTCCGAAAATACCGGTGTTGAAGTACCTGGCTAGTGCGTGTACGGATAGCAATGAAGCTGAAAAGATTAGGGAATTAATTGCGGTAAAGAATAATTTTATGCTTATGTTACTTAAACAAAGTAAAGAATACACTTTTCACCGTTTAAGTACATTATTTGACGGGCATTACACCTTACAGTATACAGTAACGCATAAACTATGTTCCGACAAATATTTGCCTGATTATATAAATTGCCTTAAGCCAACTAGCATGTCCTATAAGCAATCCGCACTGTAAAACACCAAAGGTCTTTGTTATGTAAAATCCGCAAATAAAAATAGAAATACCAGAATTAAAACAGTTATACACTTTTAGGATTCAAATAAGTATGACGACTGGAGTTATTTCAACCACCCGAATATAGCCGATGTTCTGGAACAGTTTCCATCATGCAAGCCCAAAGGATCTATGTTAGCTGCGTCACTGCCTCCACTGCAGCCAAGGCGATATTCAATATCATCTTCACCTTTGGTGCATCGGGATAATGTTCATTTAACTGTTGCAGTTGTAGTTTTTAGAACGCAAAGTAAGTAGTATTAATAATGTGGATCAAATTTCCTACGTATTTGTTTATTAAAATTTGTAAATTTTAATGTAAATCATATAATACGTCTTTCAACTGTATCTTGAATATCTTAAAATTTATTTGAGAGCGAGTTTAAGTTATGTCTACCATAGGAAAAACATTAAAATGATACCAAAATATACAGACACTTACAAATATTTTTAGAATCATCAGGTCAAATATTAAGAGTGCATTGGTTTGAAACACTATTTTTTAATCAGGTTAATATAGAAAAATGCTGCTAACAACGTTACCTTTCCGTATCCGTATTAGTTAACTATAAGAATTATTATTAAAATCATAAATCTTTAACGAATATTGAACTTTCAGATGGCAATGGCCCACTGCGGCAAGGCGTTTGCTCAACCTATTTACAAAATCTGAAGCCCGGTGATGAAGTAATAGGATTCATGAGAAGGTAAGTCAGTATGTCCGGTCCTGTCCATGTCGTTAAGGATTTAGGGTACGGACGGTCAGTACTTCTATTTATCCCGTAGGTGTCGTAAGAGCCGACTGAGGGAGCAAACTACGCACGACAACAGCACTGCAAAGAGAAGGAAAACTTGAAACAAACCCTATACCAATTCGTCTGGCCAGCGTGGTATAGTAGGCCAAACCATCCTTTCTAAGGAGAGGCCTATGTGCAGCAGTGGACAATTAAAAGCTATTGATGAAGTCATTATATTATTATATACAAATAATCTATTTTGCATTGTTTGCTGAAGCCCCTACCAAATTTTGTTTTGAGTTTTATAGAATTATTAGAACCCATTGGTTGATTCCGAGACCATAAATAATATTTTGCAGAATCTCCTAATCCACCTATTACGTGACGGACCCGCAATACCTCAAAGCCATACCATAGGTGGTACGGTGGGTCAAAAGCGATACTACCAAACCAGAAATAGGAACCTGACCTTATTTATGCTGTGTCCCTATTGAACTGTAATCAACAAAATGATTTATTTAACAACAGGGCACCAACATTCCACATGCCGGAATCAATCTCAGCGCCCATAATTATGGTCGGACCCGGTACCGGTATAGCACCATTTAGAGGGTTTTGGCATCACAGAAGGCATCTTATTCAACATTCTAAACAAAATGCCGGCCCAGCATGGCTATACTTTGGGTGTAAATATAAGGACATGGATTTATACAAAGAGGAGAAAGAAAAAGTTGTGGAAGAAAAAGTGATTCATAAAGCAAGACTTGCTATGTCAAGAGAAGCCGGTGTAGAAAAAGTAAGTGTTAGAATGTTTTGTAACATTTAAATAATGATTCGTCTAGTAGCCTCCCTCTCAAAACTCAATTCTATAGTAACGGAGATATCGGTCGAAAAGGATTTAAAGATTTAAATAAAATTTGCATTATTTGAGTATTCGGGGTTGAAAATTGGTCTAACTAGATTTTATCGTTGTAAAAACTCGTTTTACACGGATAATCAAGGACAGACATTTCACATTTACAACCAACTGATGCCCTTTACTAAATGCCTATTGTTGTAAGTGTAATTTTTTTCCGAATGTTATGAACAATAAAAAATCACTAAATATATGTAATTGTCAACATGTATCAGTTGTGTAAAACAATGTAAGTTTTGATGTTCTTTTAGAAATACGTACAAGCATATTTAGAGGATGATGCGAAAGACTTATGTCGAATGCTGACAGAAGAAGAAGGCCATTTTTACGTATGTGGTGATATCAAAATGGCGGATGATGTAAGATCAAAATTAAAAGAAATATTCATTAAACATGCTGGTATGACAGACGAAGAAGTAGAAGACTTTCTCATTGAAATGGTGGTAAGTATTTTAATGCTTTTGTTGTTAGGATTCATTCAATGACTTTACATTGTTAAGCTTGTAAGGCATCGTGAAAGTGAGACCTTAAAAAAAAAGAATAGGAATAATTGTTTGTAATGTTATGAAAACTATTAGAAATCATAAAAATCTAGTACTTAGTATAAAAGAAGTGCATTTTGGGAAGGTGAAGGTGTTATAACTTACTAATTAAAAAATTAAGAACACATGGAAATAGAAATAATAAAAAATAACATTTAGGAGTAATCTGTATTTTTTTTAAAGATTTCTGAGTACCCCAAGGGTTTTCTATTCTTTGTGCAAGCATTTAGAAATAGAATAAAGAGACTCGCATACGTACAAACATGCTTACACATTAACTCTTATAAACTTTTTGGTACGTTACGTAAAAAACATTACTTCTTTATTGCTATTTACAGATTGTGTAAAATAAATTATTTTTTGGAAAACTTAATCACTACTAAATAAACTGTAGTTTTTAATGTAGAAACGGTGGCATCTTGTCGCATCAATGACTAAAAGTAAAACACAAAGGACACTCAGATAAAGAACACAAAAGACGAATTTAGTCATAAGGATATTAAAATCTGTTTTTTTGTTTTAGAACGAGAACAGATACCATCAAGACATCTACGGTGTAACATTCCGTACAGCAGAAGTCCATAGCGCTTCTAGAGAAACGGCAAAGAGAACCAGATTGGAGTCACTGCGTTGATGGATATGATGCTTAAAACATAGCTTTAAGAACACATTTCTTTAGAAACGCGCATCAGATGGCCTATTCTCATCAACACAAACTTTCGATCTCATTAAAGTCCAATTTTGATCGCCAAAGTCTTTATAAGGACATGTCATGTTTATAGATATGTCGTCAGCTGTCGCCATCTCCGCAACTGTCTACTGCAATAAGTGTTAATAGACATCAGGTTTGTCAATAAAAATAAAGATCAGACGCACTTGTTAGGATTGTGTCACAAATCAAGGATTTCTCAAACTTTATCATGTAAGAAAGTTAATTATAATGTTATATAATATAGTTACATAATATACAATTTTCTTTTTTTTATGTTACGCCTTTTCAATTTTAAGGTGGACTTACATGCAAATTGCAAAAAAATATCAGACTGTTTTTATTAAGGTAGAACAGAAAAATCGTTGTTTAGTGTAATAAGACGAATCATACCTTAACGGCAAACAAATATCACGGTAGTGATTTCTTGTGTTCCTGATTGAGAAAAATCAACTTAATTACGAAATATCCCATAAATAGTTTTATAAACTGAATATTTCTCTTAGGAGTTATATTAGTTATAAGATTGTATTACCTTACCTCCAGTGTTAATAACGTCCTAATTGTGTAATACATACATTTAAAATTACACTCAATTTTAAAATTTGTATGTCTTACTGATCTGGTTATTTCTGTAATTTGATTTCATTCCTTTTAGGTCTTTGGACTAAGACGTTGGATTTGTGATCAAGCAGTTGTGGGTTCAAACCCCACCCAATTTATATTATTATGTTAAATTTGAGCGTTTTAACATCAAGGTGGACTGTCTGTTTAAGACCTTTAAAATGGTTATCTGTGTTTAATAAATAAATGATTCTGATATACCATCGACTTTAAACAATTGGTTATATATGTAGTGCTGTTTACAAAAAAAAGTTAGTCATTTCGTCGTTAAGTATCTCAAAGATCAGAAAAATAACATTCATGTAGAAAGGCGTGCTCTAACATTTATAATAATTCTATGTTACACGGCAGTAGCTGCTTTAGTTTTACTCGGCATCTTTAAAAATCAGTCTAAGTGTATATGAGCAACTATACAGACGGTAAATATCTTACTAGTGTGTGAATCATGCTTCCAAACTTGCCTTGAAACCATGATTCCAGCACGCAAGTCGTTCAAAGGATAATAGTAGGGTAGTTGTAGATTATAGAAAGAACGGAATTGATGATATTTATGTAAAATATTTAATGATTTTAATCAATTCTTTATTACAAATACATAGAAATTTGCCAGATTTACATGATTTATTATAATTTCTCTTATAAATATCGTTGTTGTCATAGGGAAACATATTTTCTTAATTATGTCTTCCATATTGCATTTTATCGACATAGTTTATGTAGTCAGCCTTATATCAAGCGTGTATATTAAAATTCATCATATACGGAAATAGATAACTATAAAAGTTGGCGTGGAATAGTTGCTAATTTAGCATACTCAGCTTCTTCTTCTAACTACATGGTCGTATATTTCAATCTGGGTGTATTTTTTTGAGTATATTCTCTGTTTTGTAGTGTTCTGTCCTGGGTCTTGTTGTGGGTCCGGACATATGATCTTATGGTCGTGTCGATTCTGGAATATCAATCCTTTCTCTGGGTCCATTACTGGCTGGAGAAGAAAGTAACAATTACTAAAACTGTTACACTATTATTCTTTAATATTAGATTAATAAGTTTTTTAATATAGGCAATTTACAATGTTTATTTTCGGGAAATAGTTTTCAATGTTTTGTGATTGCTACAACCACTATGATCACGGATTAACGAATAACTGAAACCTGCGTTTCTAATAACTACAAATTAACGGAATTAACCACGGTAGTTTGAATAAATAAAATGCTCTATTGAATTCATTACCCTACTCGAATCTCCACTCGACTCGGGAATAATATTGATTGATAAAAACTTTTTAAAACACCACTTTTCAAAAACATTATGATGACTAACTGTTTCTGTCTGTAATACAAACTTTGATCGATGGTTCCTAGCTTTATTAAGTCGTTTTTAAAATGCCAATTTTATAAGGTATTTTATGATGTTGATCAGTGTCTGTAAAATAGGCCCAGAATAACTGGAATCCCATATAATGATTAAAAATACTTTTTGATATAAAATGTTGGTAAGTAACTTAGGTTGAGCATTGTCACACGGGAACTGCCTAGATGCCCAAATATGCTCATCATGTAGTAAGAACTTACATATCTAAATTGTATCATCTTATAATTTTATTTAGTTTTATTTCATTGTGTTTTCATACCATAATTTAAAGGTGCTTAATACCCGTTGATAATAAAGTTAATAAATAAGAAAACTTGCGACAGTGTTATATTTTATGGGTAAAAAGTTACTCAGTTTGATAATTACAGATTTATTATTAGGCATTGATAACGCACGTCCCAACACTTAATATTATAACAGACAGTCGTGATTTGTCGTTACTGTTTTAAGTCAATTATTTCAATATCTTGAAATATCAACGTTGATCTTATAATGCAAGGAAGAAAAGCCAGTCTTACTGAAGTAGGCAACCAAAATAATCCTTAATCCCTTAACCCCGCATTTTTAGCATTTTCAGTTATTTTGTCAGACCGGTCTGGACGCGCGCCTGTCTGTATCGTGTTCATGCCAAAACGACCTGAACCGACAAACTTATCGTCTTTAGTACCTAAAAATCCATGTTTACACAACTGTACCTAGTAACTTTCTGGCTTAATATTATATTACATTTTAAGTTTATTTTTAAATAAGCAACGGTTTACCTATTTCCTGTTTTCTACACTTCTATATTATTATAGATAGGTAAACAAGCAGTATAGGTACTTAAGGTAATCACTATTCACTTAGAGAAGAAATTTAAAATATTATAAACATAATGTCAGACGGCATTTAGTTATTGTCAAAACTTGATTTACGTATCTTCAAGGAAATAACCGGTGTTAAGCAATTCTTTCGTTGCCTTTCACTGAGCGAGTGAGGTCACCGGAGCCCAAATTCCCCCCTCCCGCTGACTCGAGCGGGAGGGACTCCATGGGCGGCAACGCACTTGTGACTTTTGAGTTGTAGGTGACTCCATGGGCGGCGTTAGTTGCTTACCATCAGGTGAGCCGTCTGCTCGTTTGCCCCCTATGGCATAAAAAAAAAGATTGACTTCAAATTATAAATTCAAATAGAAATTTACTCTTTTAATAGTTACGAAATTTCGCATATCAGCTTTATAGATAGTGACATAGAATATCTTTTATCCAGAAATAGAAAAGCTGGTAACAGAATAGTATCAAAAAACCCCAAAATTCAGCAAAGAGTTGATTTCATAAAATTTAAGTAAGTACATTTACAATGATGCGACATAAAAATGAATGGCTCATTTTGGTCGCAATTGATGTAAGAGTATATAATATACCCATTTTGAAGATATCATTTAGTTTTATTCGAAAGGATAACATTCATAATCTAACTTTCGCTGCAACGAAGAGTGATGGTAAAGATGACGTAACAAGGCAGTTTATAGTAAAATATTTCAAAAGTATAAATTGTACATGGTTTTTGGTTTCAATATATATATATAAAATTAGTTACTTCCGCTGCACAGACTATACTAAAGTACATTAAATCATTTTCTAATTTTATTTACCTTAACCATTAAATCTCAGAATCAACCACTAAAAAAAAAATCGTTACCCCAATTGTTACAAATGCTTATCTGTACATTTCAAACAATTAAACTTTATAATAATTCAAAAGGTGTAACTTTTACAAAAGTTACAGTTGTCAATATTTTAAGTACTAGTCAATATTTTTATTACATAGTTTTACTAAAGTGGGCAAAAATTTATATTGGAAAGTAAAAAAAAACAATACGTTATTCCAAATTTAGGATTTAAAAATTGACAATCGAAATTCTAATTAAACTTTTAGGTTGTAGATCATGGTAAAACAGGGCTATAATTGCCAGTTCCCTACCGATCAAAATAAATACTCACATGAGAAGATTAAAAATAACCGTAGGATTATTTCGGATCTCCTACAACAGCTCTGGACAAGTACTACTGCACAATATTCTATGAACAAATAA
Organism: Arctia plantaginis; assembly: GCA_902825455.1. NCBI lineage: Eukaryota > Metazoa > Arthropoda > Insecta > Lepidoptera > Erebidae > Arctia > Arctia plantaginis. The sequence goes on along the minus strand of CADEBD010000364.1, from coordinate 1,222,357 downwards.
TGTCGAGCTCTGAAGTTAAGTAACGAAAGATGAAACTTAAGATCGTTGAAGAACTTGGCAAAGTGCCACTATCTAACTTTAGATCCTATTATTTTCTACCAAACTTGGAAACAGCATGACAACCTTTTATACGGATGAACAGAGATACAAGCTATAATTAGAATTTACTACGTTAATTATCAAATCAAGCAGCATAAAGACTTTGGCGAAAAAAAAATCCCCAATTTTGGGATCAAAAGATTTGGCAAGGCAAAGATATAACCTTCGTCATCATGCCCTTCTTGTATTACTACGAGAGTTCCTATATCAAGCTTAGTGCCTGAAATATTCTTCAAAGGCACACTACTACCTTATCTAATCTAAGTGGTATAATCTCTATTGACAAGTTCTTTTGGAAGCGTATCTAGGATATTTTGGTGCCCATAAAACCCGATAATACAGCCAAAGTATGCGTACATGTACATGGAGTATAAGCATCGTCATGTCATCAATATGAAAGTCTGTTTGACAGAACATTTTAAGGTATTTAACAATATTTTGACCTATTTTAGATTAAAGCTTAGTAATACTTAAATGCTGTAATTTAATAGAAGTCAATTCTAATAAATAAAAATCTGGTATATTGAAGCTATAGTGTATGTGTACTTTTTCAAGATTTATGCGTTTTGGAAGAAAGATTGTATCCGCTGTTGTATTTCTAAAGCTTATAATTATATGTATATGCTTATAACCTTATAATTTCTGCTTATATTACTCCTCACGGTGCCATGCCGCCAATGATAGTAACCAAGGTCATTTTCCTTCGGCCACAACATCTTTTTGCCTCTAAAAAATGATCCCCAGTTCTCAGTTAACAGTCGGTGAGCGTAGTCTATGTAACCAGATATTTCGAATCCTCCTTTCGTGAAGTGTCGGATGAAGACAATGGACTAAAAACAAAACAATATTTTTAAATAAGGGATTTTTTTCTTTTCTTTAAATTCCTTAAATAATCTGCTAACGATTTTAAAAAATACATCTTAATATCCTGTCGAACAAAATTAATTCGATTTTCGTCCACATTTTGTAGTTGAACTACACAACGATGATTCTTAAATTTGTCGACAACTTCTCAACAAGTTCATGGAGAGAGAGAAAGAGACTAAGAGGTTCTCGTTATTTTCAAACAACTGCTTCAAAAGAGTTTGCTAGATAAATGTAAGACATTTATACTTTTAAGCTAATTAGTAATGAGAATAGTATATTCTCCGTTGTTAGTTGAGTTTTTCTTTGGCATCTGTACTGATGAAGTTTGTTGCAAAAGAGGACTTGACTTGTTCACAGATGCTTATCAATTAAACTTTACACTTATAATTAATAGTTAATCTAAATATAATTCGCCTCTGCCCACCTATGACCACGTTTATATTTAATTTAATACACTGATTATAAATTTGTCATGCAATTTTATATGGAGAGCGAGCAGCAAATTTAACAAGAACAAGTTTTTTTTTTCTTAACGGTGAGTGCAGTTGTTACTATACCAATCACGGTAATATACTAACTTGCAAAATTCCGACCCTGTTGGCTCGTTCTCGCACAGCGAGCTCCCTAGTAAAATTATCTTCTAGATCTGCTCCCTCACTGACCAACACATACGCTTTGGCTTTTGGAAACACAATGCTTTCGATTACTTGTCGACGGGCGTAAAACTCCTTTTCGGAAAGAGTATCACCATTTGCTCTGAAATTTTTTAGCAGTATTGTATTATAACTATTTTTATTATGCAAACAGTTATCCTGAGTCTGAGTTTTCTTTGTGTCCGTCCTTTGAAGATTTATAAGGTCTCCGCAGGATTCAGAAATAATCCTTATTCGGAAGTTGTATCTTTAAAAATAAAATGAACAAAACTCGGTCGGTAACACAGAGGGGACCTCTATTTTACAATAAACGCATTGCTAATTCAAAGGATTTGCTGGTTCGCAAACCACCAGACGGGTCATCTGATAGTAAGTGACTACCGCCGCCCATGAGACCGCAACTCAAGAAACATAAGAGCGATTTTGTGGGCAAATAAAAAAGGTTACCTACGATAAGATTTGTAATTAAAAAAAAAATTGTGGTTTAAATTTACAAATAAAAAATTCATTGTTGTCCTAGCACAAAGTGAACATTCATCGCAATGACTGACATACCTGTCTACGTCACTTGGGAAATTAGCGTTTATCTGTAGTATAAAGACTTTTCATTTACTAACAGTAATCTTTAAAATGGTTGCTACATAGATGTGACCTAGCAAAATCTTATGTAATGTGGAATTAGCATAAAGCCCGTCCAAGCTCCAAAATAGCTTTAAAACATCGTCGTTCTTATTGATCACTCCATGTGACATCAAATAAATCGGAGATAGCGGTGAAGTGCAAGGTGGGCTGAAAATCGGACGTTCTTCCATAGCTTCTCGTATATGTAAATGAATATGTGGTGGTGTATAAATGGACAAGCAGGTAGCGACAACATAAAGTTGTATCTATGCTTATTTGCCTTCACAATAATATTTAAAAGAAAACCCCGTTTTATGTTTAGAAGACCTACGCAGACTTTGCCATTAAACATTATGGTATGAAATCAGCTTCTACGGTATCTTCTTGAATAAACTTCTATAGAGGGTTTTCTGTACCTGTATCCAAAGGCAGCAATAGTCCTTGCTGAAGTGATGCTTCTCAAGTTTCTTAGATCAGTAAGCTCGATGAGAGAGTCTAAGTAGTCTTCCCAAGTATCAAAAGGCAATAGCTTTCTGTCCGCCTCCACACTCGCTGGGTATTCGTTTTTCTTTTCTGCCATCGCCATGATTGCAATAAAATATACTAAAAATGTAGCTTAAAATATAAATAATTAAAATTTCATGATAAAATACTTCAAAAATGCTGATGTTTTGACATTTGCCATAACAGACAATGTAAGCAAAGAGTTTCTAACGTTGGAGATTTAAAATACATTTTGTTAGTCTATGGTAAAGAGTGTAATTATTTTTATTGAAAATGCAAAACCTATCTGTACTAATATTATAAATGCGAAAGTTTGTCTGTCTGTTGGTTTGTCTATCTGTCTGTCTGTTACCTCTTCACGTTTAAACCGCTGAACCTATTTGGATGAAATTTAGTATAGAGATAGTTTAAGTCTCGGGAAAGGACATGGGATAGTTTTTATCCCAGAAATTGTCCTTTAAGGGGATGAAAAGGGGGGTGGAAGTTTGTATGGGGAATCAATAACCGCTGAACTAAATGAGATGAAATTTTGGTATGGAAATAGTTTGAGTTTTGACATACTAGCGGGCGGAGCCGTGGGCAAAAGCTAGTTAGAAATAAATAAGGACATTCTATAATTATTAACATTTTATCTATGGAGATTACAAAATATACCCCAATTATGGTTTTCAAAGAAAAACATACTTACTATCGTGAACAATAGCCAAGTAGAATTTTTGAATCTTCAACATAAAAGTGAACATCCACAACATACTTATTTTACTTCTATAAATATAAATACTGGCTAATGCTCGCTTTTGCAATTACTGTTTTTCACGGGTACCACGTTTTAAAGAGCTTCCAGCATTGTCAATATTTCATGTGAAACGAGAACACGATTGATGTAACATTTACATTGCCATTCGGGTATCCTTTTACTACGGGATAAATATTAAAACATATCTCTTTATGTTCTGATTGAGTATTCTCTTTGCAATAGAAAATGTATTTTTGTTGTCTTGTTCGTATTTTAGTAAAGATTATACGGTGGGTTCTAAAAGTATATTATGCACGAGAGTTCTACATAAGGGACCAAGTTGAAAAAAATTGACTGCTAGGTTTGTGCAACTACGAAAATAACTAACTTGCAAAAGTCCGACCCTGTTGGCTCGTTGTTTGTACTCGCACAGCGAGCCCTAGTAGTAATTATCTTCTAGAATCTGCTCCCTCACTGACCAATCACATACGCTTTGGCTTTTGGAGCACACAATGCTTCGCATACTTGTCGACGGGCGTTTAAATCCTTTTCGGAAACGTAGTTATCACCTTTGCTCGAAGATTTTTTAGCAGGATGGTATGATAAAAACGATTTTTTATTATGAAAACAGTATCCTGAGTCTGAGTTTTTCTTGTGTGTCCGAGTCTTGAAGATTATAGGTCTCGCACGGATCAGAAATAATCCTTATCGGAAGTTTGTTAAGCTGTTATCTTAAAAATTAAATATGAACGAAAAACTCGGTCGGTAACACAGATGGGACACCTCGTATTTACAATAATACGCATGCTAATTTCAAGATTGCTGGTTCGCAAACCCACCAGACGGCCAGTATCTGATAGTAAGTGACTACCGCCGCCCAGGAGAGTGCCGCACTCAAGCAAACTATAGGAGCGATTTATGGGGGCAAAGTAACAAAAGGTTACCTACGATATAGGATGTTTGTAATTAAGAAAAATAAATTGTGGGTTAAATTTCACAAATAAAAATGCATTGGGCTGTCCTAGCACAAAATGAACAGTTCACGCATGGACGGACTACCTGTACGTCACTTGGTGAAAATTAGCGTTCTATCTGTAGTATAAAGAATTTTCATTACTAACCAGTAATCTTGAAACTGGTGCGCTACATAGATGGTACCTAGCAAATCTTATGTAATGTGGACCTTAGCATAATAGCCCGTCCAAGTCTGTCAATAAAGCTTTAAACATAGTCGTAGTCTTAGTGGATCACGTCCGGTGTGCCATCAAATAATATCGGAGGATAGCGGTGTGCAAGGTGGGCTGAAAAATCGGACGTTCTTCCATAGCTTTCGTATATGTAAGATGAATATGGGGTGATTGTATAAAGGACAAGCAGGTAGCGACAACATAAAGTTGTTATCATGCTGATGCTCGTTCACAAAATATGTAAAAGATAAACCCCGTTTGATGTTTAGAAAGACCTAGCAGCCTGTTGCCATTAACATGTATGGTATGAAATCAGGCTTGCGCGGTTTCTTCTTGAATTAGGTAATTTCTATAGAGGGTTTCGTACCTGTATCACAAATTTTTGGCAGCAATAGTCCTTGATGAAGTGAGTGCCTCTCAATGTTTCGTTAGATCAGGTAAGCTCAGCGATGATGAGTCTTAAGTCAGTTCGAAAGTATCAAAAAGGCAATAGCTTTCCTGTCCAGCCATCACAATCGTGGGTATTCGTTGCTTGGTCTGCCCGTCGCCATTATTCACAAGATAAGATATACTAAAATGTGTAGCTTAAAATATAATGAATTAAATATTGTCATGAGAAAAGAGTACTCAAAAATGCTGATGTTTTGACATTTGTCCATAAATCAGACAAGTAGGCAAAGAGACGTTTCTGAATCAGTTGGAGATTAATTAGATTAACATTTTGTTAGCTCTATGGTAAAGAGTGTGTGTAATTAATTTTTATTGAAGATGGAAAACCTATCTGGCAATATTATAAATGGAAAGTGCATCTGTCTGTTGTTTGTTATGCGGTCTGTCTGTTACTCTTCACGTGTTAAACAGTCTGAAAACTATTTGGATGAAATTAGTATAGAGATAGTTTAAGTCTCGGAAAGGACATGGGATAGTTTTTATCGACCAGAAAATGTCCTTTAAGGGGATGTAAAAGGGGGTGGAAGTTTGTATGGGGATATCAAGAACCGCCTGTAAACGAAATGATGATGCAAATTTTGGTATTGTATGGAAATAGTGTGAGTTTTTTGACATACTAGCGGGCGGAGCCGGGGCAAAAGCTAGTTAGAAGATAAATAAGGACATTCTTTTTCTTATTAGACATCTTTATCTATGGAGATTACAAAACTATTCGCCGAATTAGGTTTTCTAAGGAAAAACATACTTACTATCGTGAACAATAGCAAGTTAGAATTTTGAATCTTTACACAAGCATAAAAGTGAAACATCCAAAACATACTATATTTCTGTAGTATCCAATTATAAATACAGGCTATATGCTCGCTTTGTGCAATTACTGTTTTTCACGGGTTATCCAAGTTTAAAGAGCTATCGATCATTGTCAAATTTCATGTGAAACGAGATAAACCGATGGATTGTACCATTACATGGCCATGGGTATCCTTTGACTACGGGATAAATATTAACAGGATCTCTTTAGGTCTGAGTTGAGTATTCTTTTCTCTCTTTGCGAGAGAAAATGTATTTTGATGTGTGTTCGTATTTTAGTAAAGCTTATTACGGTGGGCTTCTAAACGGTATTATATGCATCGACGCGTTAGCTAACGTATAGGGACCAAGGTAAGCCGATGAAAAGGTCGGTTGACGAAGCGTAAGATTTTTAGTTAGCAGCCAATACGATAAATAAAATTAAATTTTAGCTACAACACACACGTCGCGCACACTACACAGAATGCACTCAAGTCTTATATTGTAACCCTGAACGGTGTTAGACAGCATTATTAGAGAGCCTACATTACATATTGGTAAACGCTCACCTGTCCATAGAGAAAGGAAACTCTTAAGTTTTAGTTTAATTCCCGCTAGGTGAGGCTGTCGGCACGTATCAAGCCCCTTGATGCATATATCTGACCATCCCGCACGCACGCCGCTAAAAGAACACAGGTCGGTGACGTCTGATGACGGCGAGGCACATCCGTCACGTATGTTTTCTCTCCGCTACCGCCGTTATTTTTCTCGGCCGCTGACCGCATACTCACTATTACTTTAATAAAACCAAAATGATTGGTATAACATCGCGCCGGGTTCGAGTGTCTTCGGATCACGCTACCGCATTGTCCGCTGAGGGTTAAATCCGTCGCCGTGCGCCGGCAAGCTAGTTGTCTGTTATACCGCGCACAGCCCCCTGCGCACGCATTTGTTTCACCAAGCCACACCGAAGCCACGAGAGACCAGGACCGCTCGCGATCAGGTCCCGCCTAGGTCCTGGACAAGCAGATCGACCAGCTCTCAAGACCATCAAGGTAGGCGTCTGCGGGCCAGCATCCCTTTTACCCACCTGTCGGCAGCCGTAACGTACTCATGCATATCAGTTTAGGCAGCGCGTGAGTCGCGAAGATATGATGCGCCACTCACGCTCTCAGTATTAGCCGCCAATAAATCTATGTGGCCCACCGTCAAAGTGCGCGCTAAGCATACATATGTATGGTTCCCTTCTGGCGGATCTGCAGAGTAGCAGTCTATCCTTTGGGGTCCCTTTGACCCCCCGCCTTTGTTTGTGTCAACGGTCTAGAATTAGTATCTATATCAGTCCTTTATAAACGTTCCCACTAAGTAAGTTAGATCATCTAGAACTTAAACGCGCTTTAACTAAGATCGAGTATCCCGCCATATTTTCGCATATCTAAGCTATTGCCCGCTTAGTCTATATATCTAATTAAAATAATTTCCTACCTACGGTAAACATGCTACGATACCCAATTAGCATTCATCTTCCGTCGCCTTTATAGAGTTACTTACTTACTTAGTTACAATAATTGATTCATTCGTCAATTACGGGTAATCTTATTTGTTTATGGGATGGTATATTACTCGTAGTGCAAAGATTCGGTAATAAAGTACCTACCCACATTTATAGTGCATATATTAATATCGCGCCGCTCGCCGTTAGTAACTGTACAGTTGTAGGTAGTAAATTTGTTTGACGGAGCCACGGTCGATCTCCCTGCTGTCTTGCGGTGAGATAATAACATTAGCGCGACAATGCCCAGGAAAGCGGATCCGAGTCTTTTCGTCGTAGACTGAACAGACAATGAGATTATTCTCGAAATTAATACGAGATGCGCTGTTCGAGTTTGTTCAGACTATTTACACATTCGAAAAAGGTTCATTAAAAGTGTGAGTAGGAAGATTTTCCTTGGTGTAGTTCTGTGTAGCAACTATCGATAGGTATTCGCCTCTGAGTTCAGGGAAAATAGTCAATGCGCACAATCGGCTCACTCAAAAATGAGTACCAGCAGTATAAACCTAACTATAATGTTTAACTCGTTGTTCTCAACAGCTTACTGTCATATAAAATCGTTGTATGAAAGTGTGAGAACCACAAATCCGTCCATCGAAGGACACGGATCGTTATCAGGACGGTTCGACCGACCGCAGGCGGCTTGAAACATATTATTGCCTTCTTTGCCCGCCGATCGAGATAATGTGTTTTGACGGCGACACGAAAGTTGGCGCTTTTTTGTACGCTGGGTTCAAGTTCATCACTACACGAACATCCGCCTACGATGACAAATCTACTGGAGGTTTGTTACTATTTAATAGGGAAGTATTCCCGAGTACAGGTGCACAAACTGTCTTTAGCACCACTGCCGCATCTGCTGAAAATTATGACACCGATTATTACGATGTGATTATAGATAGTATGACGACAAGCGCTACGCGCGGATCATACCTACATAGATCAGGATGTTAATGTTAAGTTGACCGGCCCCGATTATTTCACGAAATTCCAGGCATTCATTGGATCAGTTTGTCAGTCTGCCGCAAACGACGTCATTAGAAATCTAACAAATGATAATTAAGCGACTGCTACTGCTGTAACCGTCGCTTTAAAGAAGTTGGTGACGAATAGACGATCCTGCGCGTTTTGAGTCTCAGGACCGCGCTACAGAAAGTACTACTTATCGGTCAGCTGATCGGAATTATTAAAAGGACAGTACAAGTAAGTAGCATAACATACGCTCCCAGCGCATAGTTTACTTCTACTGCTCATTCTTCACACGAAAGAAACCGCGGGTTCATGTGCCTTAACCGCATGCTTATTATGTAGCAATCTTATCTATCGCCGCACAAGAAATGTCTTTGTGCACAACTTCGTATCTATGACCAACTTATTTAAATGGCTATCGTTTAATAATTTTAACCGCCTTCAGCCCGATTTATTGACGTTAAATGAACGTATAACGCTTGCAATTAATTGCCTTAGTGTTAAAAAACAAAGCACGCGATTGTCATTCGAACATGAACTGCCGCAGCTGTGGCCAGAGGCATCATACGCTGCTGCACTTCGATAACGCTCGCAGTCAGGCTTCACAGCAAACGCCTGACCACCGAATGGCTGCCTCGGGAATCGAACCCGGGACCGTAGCCGCCGCGCCCGCTCCGCGCCGCACTCAACCATCGTCGCCGCCGCGCACGCAGACGTCTATAGCGCCACAGATTAGCTCAACGCGCGATGTGAGCGTATCATCGCTGCATGCATCCCTTGCCGCGCCAATACCGAACGCTTCGAATAATAAGGTTCAGAGCGCGCAATGTACGCAACCTATGACGGTACTGCTGTCGACCGCTCAGGTTGTTGTCTACGATAAAATGGGACGCGCCCATACGATTAGAGTTCTTTTGGACACGGGGTCGCAAATCAGCTTTATTACGAGTGAATGTTGCGCGCGCTTAGGTTTGGATTGCGATAGAAATACGAGGACGATTGTTCGAGTTTTTGGTGGTGCTGAAAAGCCTATTCGAGGTTCCACAGAATTTCAAATATTTTCGCGTTTCTCTAATAAAATTCATTTTGAAGTATCGGCATTTATTGTCGACCGCATAACGGACAACCTACCTACGGTGCCCGTTGACTTATCAGCGTTTTCTCACTTGAAGTCGCTCCCGCTCGCGGACAGTATGTTCGCCTCGCCCGCCGAGGTTCACGTTCTCCTCGGCGCGAATTATTTCCCCCACTTGCTGCTACCAGGCGTGGTACATAGTAATGTTGCAGGGATAACGCCCGCTATAGAAAGTGTTCTAGGATATATAATCATGGGTTCTGTGCCCGCATTATTGTCTAAACACGAAATTAAAAAATACAACCGCTTGTTGTGCTGTTCTTGAACAGTCGTTGGACAGCATTCTCAAAAGGTTTTGGGAACTTGAAGAGGTCTCCGCTCCGCCCGCCCACAGTCAAGATGACCTTGAATGTGAGAATCACTTCCGTGCCACCACTACGCGCGATGCTAGTGGTAGGTATACCGTTTCGTTGCCGTTTAGGGACGATGTTTATAAATTAGGGGATTCTCTCGCCGCCGCTAAAAGACGCTTCATGTGTTTGGAACGAAAATTGGAGTCATCAGCTACATTGCGCACGGCCTACAATGATATAATACGCGAGTACATTGATAAGGGCTACATTACCGAGATAGGATCTATTGATAAAATAACTCCCGCCGATTCTTATTTCGTGCCGCATTTTTGTGTGCAACGATCGGATAAAACGACTACCAAGGTTCGAATGGTTCTAGATGCCAGTTGTAAAACCAGCACAGGGTTGTCACTTAACGAAGTTTTACATTCCGGCCCTAAACTACAGGGTGACTTAAATTGCATACTTTTGAATTTCCGCCTGTTTAAAATAGCTATATCCGCTGACTGTCGTCAAATGTTTTTGCAGATTGGTATGCTCAAAGCAGATCGCAAATTTCAACGGATTCTTTTTAGATTCTCGCCGCAAGACCGATTAGTAATTCTAGAATTTAATCGAGTTTGTTTCGGGATGAAGTCAAGCGTGTTTCACGCTGTACGCGTCGTTCAGCAGCTCATCGCTGATGAACGACATAAGTTTCCTACCGCCGCCGCTATCGCATCCAGTTCCACGTACATGGATGATGTATGCTTCAGTATAATGTCAGATGACTCATCGCGCTCTGATGAGGCCGCTGCTGTTGCCGCTTGTACGGAACTCATTGACTTGTTCAAGTGTGGACAGTTCGACCTTGTGAAGTGGACTAGTAACTCCCCCGCTGTTATGCGCGCCATTCCCGCATCGCACCGCGCCTCCTCGGATCTTGAACTAGACAGGGGTGGCACGCCTCATAAAATATTAGGCACGCACTGGGATAGGTCTAATGATGATTTTAATTTCAAGGTCAATACACCTGAGTCAGGATGCACAAAACGAATTATTCTGTCCGTCATTGCACGCTTATGGGACAATTTGGGCTTAGTGGCTCCCGTCATTTTGCACGCGAAGCTCCTCATTCAGGAGTTATGGCTATTGAAATGTGGCTGGGATGACACGCCTCCCCAACGCATTGTGACCCTCTGGTCCCAATTTTGTAGTGAGCTACCTGCGCTCAACGCTATCCATATTCCTCGACATTTAGGAGTGGTTCAGGGGTGCATAGCTAACCTCTTGGGCTTTGCTGATGCAAGCGAACGCGCCTACGGTTGTGTGGTATACCTACAGGTCACCGTTGGTGCTGTTAGGTTCGTTAGGCTCGTGTGCTCGAAATCTAAGGTGTCGCCGCTCAAAACCGTTTCTATCGCTAGGTTAGAGCTATGTGCCGCAGTACTTCTGTCGAAGTTGATGCGTAGGGTACTTGACGTTTTTGAGCTGCGCTATAAAGTCTCAAACGTATTCGCCTTCACCGACTCAAAGGTCGTCCTTTGTTGGATCAACTCGTCCCCTCACCGCTGGCAGACGTTTGTCGCGAACAGGGTTGTCAAGGTCGTTGAGAACTTGCCTGCCAGCTGTTTCCATCACATACCGGGTGTTGAAAACCCCGCTGACTGCCTATCGCGCGGCCTCTCCCCCGCTTCGCTAATCAACCATCCTCTGTGGTTTGAGGGACCGCCGTGGGCATCTGAGGATCCATCGGAGTGGCCCATCGCCGAGTTTAATAGTGACGCCGTCGGTGAGGTTCCGGACATGAAACCGCTTGCCCATGCTGTGACCGTACCCGCTAATGAATCGCTCATTTACACTCTCGCTCAGCGTATATCCTCGTGGTCGAAGTTATTACGTATTGTTGTTTACATTTTCCGATTCTCAAAATCGTTAACGCGCAGATCTTCTGTCACCCGCTCAGATCTCGAATTCGCTGAAATTAAAGTATTGTACGCATTACAACAAGTTCACTTCCGTGACGACATTCATAAAATAAAGGAAGGTCAAATCTGCTCGCCCGCCTTACAGAGATTGAAACCATTTCTAGATGAAAATGGTCTTTTTCGCGTCGGCGGCCGGCTGTCGAACGCCGATATCGACTATTCGCTAATGCATCCGTGTGTGCTCCCGCGCCATGATCATGTGGTCGATATATTAATCGATTTATATCATAGGAAGCATTTACACGCCGGTCCCGAACATTTGATGTCCTTACTCAGACATCATTATTGGATACTCTCCGCACGACGTGTTATCCGTCACCGCATACACAAGTGCAATACTTGCTTCAGAGCAAGGCCGCGTCCATCGTTTCCGATGATGTCGGACTTGCAGCGCTCCCGCGTAAACCCGTCTATAAAGGCATACGCCCACTGTGGGTGTGACTATGCCGGTCCTATACGTTTCACCCCCATGAGGGGTAGGGGCGTTAAGAGCCGTAAAGCATGGTTATGCATCTTTACGTGCCTTACTACCCGCTGTATACACATAGAAGTATCTACGGAGCTGAGTACAGTCAGCTTTCTCGCCGCACTCAAGCGTTTTCTTTCTCGCCGCGGACCGGTACAGTGCTTTTATACTGACGACGGAACTAATTTTGTGGGTTGCCGCTCATACTTACGCGACGTTTATAAGTTCCTTGACGAATTTCGTCCGCACCTCGAACACGAGTTGACAGAGAGTCGCATCGATTTCAAACGTATCCCGCCTGCTAGCCCTCATTGGGGTGGATGCTGGGAGTCAATGGTGAAGGTCGTTAAGACTCATCTCTTCAAGGTGATAGGTCAGCAGATACTCACTTACGAGGAGCTCTTAACTGTGCTTACTCAGGTCGAGGCACTCATAAATTCACGCCCTCTTACCGCTTTAAGTAGCGATCCCGCTGAGCCATCGGCGCTAACGCCGGCTCATTTTCTTCACACTGCACCGCTATTTTCGCTACCCGCACCACACGTAGAATCAGCTAACCTGCTCGAGAGGCACTCACTCCTAGACAAGCTGATTCAATCGTTTTGGCAGCGATGGAGAGTCGAGTATCTGCATAAGTTGCAGGCTCGAGCCAAGTGGACCACGCCCACTACACCGATCCAGCTGGGATCAGTAGTGGTAATCATCGTCGATAACGCACCGCCACTTTCGTGGCCGCTCGGGGTTGTAGAAGCCGTTCATCCTTCGAAAGATGGAACAACGCGAGTAGTCACAGTTAGAACTAGTAAAGGGAGCTTCTTGCGCCCAGTGGTCCGATTGTGCCCATTGCCTAGTCAATAATCAATATTATAAATCCTCACAAATAGTTTTAAATAGGCTTAAAGTAGGTTAGATATTATGTACGAGTATATACATTTTCCGCACCTTTTGCATCTTTTTGCAAAATATTACCGCGTTTTCTTACCGCATTTTTAATATTTTTTAAAGGTAACCCTTTAAGGTCGGGGGAATGGTAACGCCACCTGTCCATAGCGAAAGGAACTCCTTAAGTTTTAGTTTAAATTCCCGCTAGGTGAGGCTGTCGGCACCTATCAATCCCTTGATCATATATCGACATCCCGCACGCACGCCGCTAAAAGAACACAGTTCGGTGACGTTCGAGACGCGAGACACACCGCACGTTATTTTTTTCTCTCCGCTACCGCATCTCATATAAACTTTAAAAACCAAAAATATTGGTATAACACGCGCCGCGTTCGAGTGTCTTCGGATCACGCTACCGCATTGTCCGCTGAGTGTTAAATCGTGCCTTGCCGGCAAGCTAGTGTCTTTATACCGCGCAGCGCGCCGCCATTTTGTTTTCACAAGCCACACCGAAGCCACGAGAGACCAGGCCGCCTGATCAGCCCGCCAGGTCTGGACAGCAGCTCGACCAGCATCTCAAGACCATCAAGGTAGGCGTGCTTTCCCATATCCTTTTACCCACCTGTCCGGCAGCCGTAACGTACTCAGCATATCAGTTTCAGGCAGCGCTTAGTCGCTGAAGATATCTGCGCACCCGCTCATATGTATTAGCGCCAATAAATTCTATGGCCACCGCCAGTTGGCGCTAACACATATTATGGGGTTAGCCTATTGAATTCAACTGGGCACATATGTATCTATATTTCTAAATGTACACAATATAGATAAATTACGCACAGGCACAGAACAACATTATTGTTGTTGTTAGTTATTGTTAACCCAAACGCACTAAAACTCCCTATTCTTGTCCCTTTTTTTTTTTTTTTTTTTTTTCCGTGCGGAAATCCCCTCGGATACCACCTGTCGGTGGCATGTCGGACTCGAACCGACTAAAACCGCACGCCTTCGCCGGGTACTAATAGCCGGGGAACCAGGTATACCCTAGAAAGGAAGGCCCTGGTGCCCCGACATACCTCGGGTCATCTACAGACGAGTAGACGACCCCCGCCCCGTGTGGGAACCCCATGTTCCCTGTGCTCCCTGGAAGCGAGCGCGCTTCGCAACGCGCTCGCCGCCACCCCGGCCTGCTTCTGCTAGGGTGACAGATGGCCTCACCTGTCACCCCCAGGCCTGCGCTTATGGAGGACGAAGGTCGTTCTGCGACCTCCGGCGCCTGAGTCGCCTGCGCTGCCTGGCCCGTGCCCGGGCCTGGCGGGCCGGGAGAGTTCTAAACCTCTCCCGGTCCCGCTCCGCCGTCTCCTTCGCGAGCATAACTTGCTCGCAGAAGGAGACGGCAGAGTTCCACGCACTCTCGCTCCGCATGATAGCCGCAATCAGGCTATCGAGCGAGAGAACTCCCACTCCGATGGCCGCCACGAGGTCTCGCCTCTGCTCAACCCACGCCGGGCACTCTGCCAGCGTGTGGAGAGCCGTGTCCACGGTCTGGCCATCGCAGTGGTGGCACTCAGGCGTTGGCTCCTTGCGGATCAGACACAGGTGATCTCCGAAACATCCCTTCCCAGTGATCACCTGCGTCAATCGGTATGAGAGGGTCCCGTGACGCCTCTCGAGCCAATCCTCCATAACGGGTCTTACCGCCGCAATGACGGCGTGCCCGGCGCTCGGTTGCCCGAGTCGTTCCCTCCACTCCCCTATGATGACCTGGCGGAGTTGGGATTTCCGGTCATCGATTTCTCGAATCTCGGGGTATCGACCCAACTCCTGCGCCTCCTTGCGCCACTGATACAGTGCTGCAAGGGCTCTCGCCTCCAGGTCCCACGGTGGAGTTCCGGCCAGGAGACTCGCCGCCTCGAAGGAGATCGTGCGGTACCCCCTTATGATCCTGATGGCCAGCATTCGCTGCGGTCGCCGCAGTATCGCGACGTTGCTGGCCTTCAGGGCCCCCGCCCATACTGGGCACCCGTAAAGGGCCATGGACCGCACAACCCCCGAGTAGAGTCTCCGGCAGGAGTCATCGGGTCCCTTCATGTTGGGCAGCAGCCGCGCCAACGCACGCGCTGCCCCAACCAACTTGGGGACCAGACCTCGGAAATGATATCCGAAGTCCCATCGGCCATCGAGTACGAGCCCCAGATACCTGATCGAGGGCTCGATGCCGATGCGAGTGCCTCCTACCGTGAGGCTAGATCCCTCAGGCGGCTTCCTCCGAAGCCCGTGGAAGAACAGGGCCTCAGACTTGTGCAGAGCCACCTCGAGACCCAGCCGCCGGATACGCTCAACGACTTGGGCAACCCCGGCCGTGGCCCTCAGGGTTGCCTCGTGGTGCGTCTTGCCGCGCGCCGTCACGAGTGTGTCGTCCGCGTAGCACACGACGGCGACACCATCCAAGAAGGTACCACGAAGCACCCAGTCGTAGCCGATGTTCCACAAGAGTGGCCCTAACACCGACCCCTGTAACATGCGGTAGCATTTGGACCGGTGAACTGCCTCTATGCTGAGGCCCCGGGTTCGATTCCCGGGTCGGACCAAATATATGTATGATCTACAAATATTTGTTTTGGAGTTTAAGAGTTTTCTAGGTACAATATTTATGTATTACGAAAAAAGCATATAGGTACGTATTCTATCAGTCAATCTAGCGTTTATAATACAAGCTCTTTTTAGTTTGAAACTAGATGGCGTTGTGTGTCAGATTTTTTTTTTCTTATCTTATGAACCATTAAAAAGCAATGTTTTTCAACGACTAACTCGAAATTTTATATTAAAAATTACAGTTAAAGTAAATACTCAAAAACTTTGATCTGACAATTTTAAAATAAACAATCTCACTATGTATGTGGTTATTTTATTGTTATTTTGTTATAAAAATATAATGTAATGCACACAATCAATTTCATGAAAAGTACATACAAGTTCCACCTTCCAAATTTCAAACAATTGCACAGAGTACGTTATTAAAGGAAAAACACGTCTTATTTCATTAATTTTAACATTTGTTACGATTCCGTTTTGTAAACTCCTATGCTTCGATGATATGAAAATATTGGGACAAGTGCGAGTCGGACTCGCCCACCGAGGGTTCCGTACAAATTTGTAGGTACATTATGTATTATACAGTTACAGTTTTTTCTGAGCTTTTGCCGAAAGTTTCCAAAACCTATACTTCTATTATTGTTTTTTATAAGTAAAATTATACCTCGATTGATATATACTTTAAATAAATACTATATTTTTAAAGATTTAATTACAAATGTATAGTTTCAGATGTTTTCCTGTATTTGTAGTATAAGGCGATATTGCTTACGAAATTTTATAGTTCTAGGTCAACGGTAAGTGGTAAGTATTCCATAAATTTTGATTCCCTTGAGACTGTCGAAATATGGGTTTATAACGGCATAAACAGCCGTATCTTTTTTTACGTAAACTTAGAAGTTTAAATTTTCACAGGTACAAGGGACTGTAGACTTGAATGTATAGTTTTAATTTCAACTCGATACCTCTACGCGTTCTCAAAATAAAGAGTCTTGATAGAAGGACAGACAGACAGACGAGCAACAAAGTGATCTTAAAAGGGTTCCGTTTTTTTTTCCTTTTGAGGTACGGCACTCTAAAAATAGCCTTTACTCCTTAAATCAATGTTGCCTTCAAATTATAAAACAATTTTTGAAATTGAATCCGGTATAAAATCCCTTGTTACAATAGTATAATAACCATATCTAATCCATTTTCCTCTTCTCCTGAATGCGTGTGTGTTATTGTTAATAGACCAACTACGGAGGATTATCAGAACAGGTGTATCCAGAGCTGTCATCCATTTTGATGATGTTCATCAGTCACGCGGTTTTATTTCGCGATATTTACGTTCACATTCTTGTCTGTGGTTTGACGTTGATTAGTACTATCCAACACGGGTTACAAAATACATTCCGAAGTTTTAGTTGTAGGTATAAAAAGTAAAAGTTTACAACTATATACTTTCTTATACTTATACACATGTTAAAAGGATTAATCTTTCTAAGGAGAGGCCTATGTCCAGCAGTGGACTGTTAAAGGCTGTTGATGATGATGTTACACATGTTAAAAGAATTGATATGGATAGGTAAAATTAGGTTTTTGATTTTTACTAGTTTTCACCTAGGGATCGAATTTCGACTGTGGCTGTGTGTGTTCATTGAATTTGTTTTTTCCTGTGCCAGCGTAACTTAAACTCTCAGAATAAAGGCTTACAATTCTACTACGACATATAAATATATATATTTTGGACGCCTATACTGCGTATACCCGCTTCGCAGTTAGGTAGGTCTATTAAAGATTCAAAATATAATCAACAGAAGATCAAAAGATCTTGTTTAAAATTAACACAAAATAAAGCTTTATCCAAAAATTTAACTAAACTAAAATTTCAAAAAACCTGTACATTTTACACTTAACCGTTTTAAGCGCTTAGAAAAAAAGCCAACTCTAATTTAACTGTTCAACTAAACAATGAACTAAAGTAAACGTGAGAAATCTGGCGACAACCAAGACGAGCCAGGCGAAGCGCTAGGACACTGCATACCATTTCTCGAAGTGCTACATCGTTTTTTAACCCTCATAACTTGGGTTTGGATTATACCAGATAAACAAAATGGTATACAAATTATTTTTTATCGGGACACATGATATCGATAGTGGACTTATTAAACATACATCTAAAGTTTCAATTGCATATCTCTCATACATTTGATTTATTGATAACTAAAAACCACGATTACGTCACTGACTCACTGATGATCATCGAAAATTCTTAGGGTACATCTTGAAGTCTTAGAAAGCTAAAATTTGGTATGTAAGCTAGTTACTACTATACTAACTATTTAATAGGTAATACTGGCTGGTTAATTTTTTTTTATTAAAATTATCATTATACTAATGTATACAAACTACAAAAAAAAACTAAAACTTGGAACATTTACCTCCCAACCCCTTAAACTAGGGGAGGGATAATACTATTATACCGTATATAATAGGAACTCATTGCTACAAATAATATACTATCGCCAAACTATAGAGCCAAGCTTCTAACTGTACACGTCATAACTCGACAAGCCCTAACTTCAAAAACTCTACACTTTAGTCAAAATATGTAGCTTCGCACTTTCGCTACCGCCCCATGGGCATAAGGTGAATACTAATAATAATAATAATAATATTCTACCACATTCACACAACGCCATCTAGTCCCAAACTAAGCAGAGCTTGTACTATGGGTACTAGATAACTGATATAAATACATATATACTTTTTTTTTTTGTAAATACATACTTATTATACATAGAAACACCCAGACCAAATCAAACAATAAATGTTCATGCACACAAATGTTTGACTTGAGCGGGAATCGAACCCGTGACCTTTGGAATAGCAGTCCGTTACACAAACAACTACGCCATTCGGTCGTCAAAAAAAAATAAAAAAATTATGTTCATTACTTTTCAGTTATACAAAAGTTCTTCTAGAACGGAACGGCCAATTTACATATTTTGGCTAAGGTGTAGAGCTTCCAAAGTTAGGGCTTGGCTCTACATGAGATCTGATAAATTTTTGACATTGCGAGCCATATGGTCTCGTAAAATGTTGCCAAGGTAACATTTTACATGAAAATATTAATGGAAGGATAAATAAGTCTGTTCTTATCTGCAATGGCACTAGAATCTATTTTACTTAGAAAGTTAAAAACTTAACGATAATAAATTATTAACTCTGAACTATCTCGGGCACTCCATTTGTAGAAGGCAGAAAGTATTAGTTTCCGAGAGATCACTTACAGGTCGGGCACATTTTTAACCAGCAAGATAAACTGCAAGTAACAATGAAATATCTAAAGTAAAACCTTAGTAGTTAGTTATTTTTAATTAGATATTTAGTAACCTTTCAATTTTAATATCTTTTTAATATTTATTATCTTTAGTATATCTAAGAATTCAAAACCTTTTTACAACAAAGGTTTATTTTGAAGGTTACTATTTTTACTACTTTAACTTAGTGCTTTCACTATCTTGATACTATCCCCTAAACGGGAAACACTCTTATTTTACTTGTGGACTCCCTTCTTCGGTCTCTAATACAGCTGGTACTTTCTAGAGAAAATCTGAATACTTAACCGTACTTAACAATGTTTGAAAATGTTCTGAGTCATCGCTGTTACCATTGCCATAGCAGCGATTTGCTGAACTCTCCTCTTAATACAACAATCTCAGGGATAACTTGTAACATACCCATTAAACTCTCTTATTCCAATAAATACCTATCGCCAATATAAATAATTACTTATCAGAAAATCTGGATAATTTAAGCATGCGTGACGACGAATTTCGAGAGGTATTACCTAAATCGGTTTAAAAGTACCAACCTAGTGGTTCGGAGGTAATTTTTTCGAGTGCCACACAAGTGGGGTGAAGCATGTTCTTAAAATAAATTCGCATAAAGGACCTTCCACACATCCGCATGTAAAAAAATACTAGTTAGTGTACAATATTATTATCAGACAAAATTAGTTTTAATATTTACTGAGACTAAAAACATTTTTTATCACTTTTCTTGTAATTTCGTCACAACTAGTGGTGAATGTGTTGACTGCACGAATGGCGTAGTGGTTTAAGCGGTCGCCACGCCGCTTCCTACTACGCCGAGTGTTGTGGGTTCAAACCCCACGTGGGACGACACTTTGTGTGATCCACAAATTGTTGTTCTGAGTCTGGATGTTCTTTGTGTCCGTTTCATCTATGTTTGTAAAGTCCCCCGCGACACAGGATTTATTCCTAATGCGGGCGTTGTCTTTTTTTAAAAAAAAAAAGAAAAAATATACACAATATCGTAGTTTGCAAATCTTTTTTTAGTTTCTTATTCTTTTAAGTCTCTTTTCACATAGGTTTCACGACTTCAAGGCTAACAAATCGGTGCACTACGACACAAAAACTTATCAGGATAATCATTTCTTCAAAGTTTTAAGTTCATAATTACTCTGCGGCTTAGCTCACGTAAACGTTTTTCTATCCCTCAGTATCATTTTTTTTCTAGTTTAAGATAACACTTTATCAAACTCTTAAAATTACAACTGATATGTTTGGAACCCCTTCCCTTTCGACATTCAAGAACGAGTGAATGTCGAAAGGGAAAAGGGTAATAAAGCTATAATTATATATGACAAGCTTGTCATATAAAATAATAAAATCAAAAAAAGGAGCCTCCCAAACTCGCCGGAAAATGCCCCAAACAATTTTGCCCAGCAAATACCTCATGTAAATAAAAAGAACAAAACTGTAGTTGCCCTTACAAAGCAAAAGTCTTCGAGTCTGCCCGATAACATTGTAAAACCGGGGATATTAAACTACGTGACTATCAAGAACAATAATAACAACACAAACAAAGAATACAATGCCACCAAACCATAGCAACGAGCAACCCCTCCCGAAAAACCCGAAAAACCACAATAACACACAACAACACCCAAAACACATCTCCCAATCCGGCCGGTCATCGCGGGAGGAAAAGACCGAAACCCTCCAGAGACGAATACCTCAAATAAGTTGGAACCTACATATAATAACCTACTCTATATTGCAACATTCTATGTAAATACATTATCTTTTACCCGAAAAAGAGGAAGACCTATAACCAGATGGGTGGACGATATCACACAAGTAGCAGGCAAAGACTGGCAAACAGTAGCCAATGACCGAGACCACTGGAGTTCTCTGGAGGAGGCCTTCTTGAGGGGTTCATGCATTTTTTTATTAGAAACTTTTTTTTAATTTAAAACAATTTCAATTATTAAAACAAGGAAATTTATTTTTTTAACTTTACGCATCTTTAATAATTAACATTATTATTATAAGAGCAATCAAAATATTTTAATTTATTTTAATTTAATCAATTCAAAATAACAAATCAATTCTATATATTGTTTTTATGATTGTAACTAGTGTAATGCAAAAACAAAAAAAAAGAATTGTTAATATTGGATATTTAATGCATGAAATAAAAGGCTTTTTTATTTTTATTTTATTTTATTATGTGTGGAACGTCCTTTACAGGGTTGTAGTTCCCGCCCCTAATTCGATTAACTGACTGATTATCAATCCAGTGTACCTACTGTACAGATTTGAAAAAAAATGTTAAATTAATTGTTTGATAATTGACCTTTTTCACATACAACCATTAATTAACTTTAACTAAGTAAATACTTAGCTCTTAATACTTACGTTACATGTTTATGTAACTTTTAAATTGTACATGTCTTCTGTTCTCTGACTCCTTCATTTCCTAAAACCCGGGTTCCGTATAAAAAGTATAAAATGATACATTTTCATTTATATAAAGTCTTCAAACCGTATGATATTTGTAGAACAGAGTTAGATACAAAATACACTTTTCATATCAAAGCTTTCAATTATTTATTTCTTCTTTAAATATGCATTAAGGTGAATAATAAATAAATAACATTAAATTAAAAAAAAACAAAACGCATGGCATGGCATTACGTGATAAAGTTAGTAAAATACGAGTACTAAGCAAATTATAAATTTTCGAATGTTTTCGAATACTAAAAGTACTACACCAATAACAAGAATATACAGTTTTTGCCATATACAAATTTAATTTACTAGCAATCAGGATTACTTTATCAAGTTAACATTACAATTTCTATGATAAAGGGCAAAATAATATCTCTAATAATATAAGATGAGTTACAAAAATAAACGAGTGTTTATAAGCTTATTCAGTCATATGACAAACCAATTCACTTTCTAATGCAAATTCTAGTTAAATGATTTCATTCATTCGTAGAGGCGGTGGCATAAGGCAATGCTCACCCTTCTGGCTACAAGCTTGAATTATATTGTTAACTGGTACCGTCAGAAAATTTGATTTTTGTATTTCCCGTTTCATATTTTAAATTAACTATTAGCTTTTAGCTGTAACTTCGTTAGCATAAAAAAAATATTCCATCCTTCAGATATTTTTTCTGCATGAAAGGTATTCTACGTCCATTACTATATTCCTGGCAAAGTGTTTGTTTTCATGATGATAGGATAAACAGTACGGTATTAGCAAAATCTACAAACAAATAAACATTTTTTTTTGTGATATTTTATGCCTCTCCTTAGAAAGAAGGTTTTGGCTAACTATACCACACCAGACGAATTGGTATACGGTTTGTGTCAAATTTTCCTTCATTTTGTATTGCTGTTTTCCTACGTAGTTTGCTCACTTAGTTATTTGCTCCATTAGTGGATAAATCGGGGTGTTGACATTCCGTATTCTTAATCCGTCACCACATCACACACCAATAGTATGATACATAAAAATAATATAATATCAGTCTGCCTCGTTAATACTAAATAATCTAGAGGTCGACCATGACTTGTTTAGAATTAATATTGCTAAAATGAATAGCGACCTTGGCTTGAAACTTCTTTAGCAGTATCTAATTAATTATTTCTGTCATGTTTATGTTTTTTCTTTGTTCTTTTTATACAATTCTGACCTTTCAATTTCGTGTTATTCAATTATTTATGACATTCAAGTTATCAATATTGTCTTAATTTGTTTACACTACTACCGAAATAATGATTAACCATGGAAACTTTTAATTGGCCTTAATAAGTATATTTCATTGTAACATTAACTGCAAGTTTTCTTGAAATAAAAAATTATGATTTTGGACCTTCGTATTATTATGCATTTAGTTTGTTCTTTGGTTTAAATCATCATCATCAGCCTATCCCAGCTGGACATAGGCCTCTCCAATTCCAAGCAGCACCGATCGATAATCGGGTTCTCGGTTTAAATAATAGATATAGTATATTACGAAAATTTAAGATCAAAACTAAGATACTATTGTGTATGTAACCATAGCTTATTTGACATAAAAAGTAAATAACATAAGAATTCAAAAAAAATCCTACCTTGCTATCCTAGGAATAATAGGACGGATCTAGCTCAGCAAATGGTAATCAGCACGGCATGCAGTGAAATAACTAACGTTATGCATGCGCAGATTTAACCAGTTTTGAAATACTTACTTAGTATCAGTGCTAGTAGTAGGCAGTTTATTATTTTAAAATAACCTCTGTATAAAAATTAACAAGAAGAATAGCAAATCACGGGGTTTAGAAAATATAATATGGTATAGTTGTAAAGGATGCATCAGACAGATATTTTCCAATATGTTACTATTTTTATGTGTACTGTACAGATGTCAAGTTAATGGTTTATTGTAATAGCAAGGAAGTTGAGACAATAGAACAGGTGCGTCAAATTTAATTTGGGCAAAGGGATTAACATTTAAATATGGATATAAGGACAACCTCTCGAAACAACATTTAATTAAATTTAAAATACATTTCTTACTTATTTGTTACAATAGCGTACATTTACATAACGGTGGCCCCCAATTCTCCAGAAGATTGTTTTATGAATTCAAATTACTAAAAGCTAGCTGAACATCTGATGGACGTCTTTCGGCTGAAATGATGATGAAAAGTTAGCTTGACCAATTTGAATATTTTTAATTTGAAAGAGTGTATTTTCTAATTAGTCCCCGAAATCCCAGTTAACAGGGGCCTCATCTAACTCGATTCGATCAAAAACTTATGTCGTTCTTTATCATTCAAAACATTAGTTCAAGAGGAGCCGTATGTTTGAGCTTTGTACTTACTCTTCTATGAATGATCTTTGTGTCACATCGAATACTAAGCAAACAGACAACGAATGCAACAGTAATACGGAAGCCACATTAGCATTCCTCTCGTGTTCAGCTGCTGTCGTAAAATAACCAAAGTTGTGTCAACGTTGCCGACATTATAATAACTCTGAGGACTAAGTTCTGGCAGCGTCGTTGCACTGAACACTGAGTGTATCTGCGGTTTGCTAATATTATTTTTCTTTGTGTTTAGAATTTTGTTTACGCTGGCAAACAAGTTTTAAGAGTATTACGTATAAGTTTTACAAATATTAAAAAAAAGCAACTACACGGGGGTACTGGAACTACATCCACTATATCTTAGCTCGATACATGGTATTAAGGGCCCTTTAAAACTACCGTTTGTGCAGCGTAGGCGTTCGATGAAGGTATACGTGGTGCTAGCGCATCGTGCTCATGTGCCTTTTTTTTTGGTGACGGGATGGAAAATCCCTTCGGATCTCCAGGTGTTTCCATTAAAAACCACCCCGACGGCCGGACTCAGACTCCCTACTCCAAGGAGGACCCGAACCATGCTATTTCAGATCCCCCTCAGATCGATGATGTAGACCTAGTAAGACCCTATCCCTATCCCGATCCCAATCATTATAATATGATGCAGCCCGATCGCATTTTCGCGATCCGGCCGCCATCCTATCGCCTACCGCAGCAGTTAATCTGCCACCAAAGGACCCCACTCTCTGGCAGCCTGCGGGCTCGTTGACGGCTGGTATCGCCGCCGACGTCCTCTACGCTTGGAAGTGGGGTCAAAACAATGCACTAAGCCCATTCAGCAAATTTTTATTACATATTTTAAGTAGCTGCTTAGTTTGCTCATACGACATAATTTGTAAATAGTTATGTAAAGTGTTTTTACAGCTAACATTATTTAATTTATAAATACTCTCTATTTCATCTATTAAATAAATGAATTTTGAGCCTGATTGTGAGGCACAGACTATATCCTAAGGAGGCCTTATATATAGATGTAATACTTATATCTCGATGTGATTTCATCGTATTATAAAAACTAACTTAGCATCAATCAAGAAACAATTTCTGGTTCTAAATATTCGTGAATTCAACTTCATGTTTAGGCCGTCTGATAAAAACCGACTTAAAAAATTCTAAGCTCGAATAGGACAATTCACTAGCATATGTTTGGCTTACCGGTTCTTTTAAGGAATACCATTAGTGACACTTGTGTATAGTTAACCCTGTGTCACCCCCTTGATAAATGACAACAGTAGCAGTAGCCATGACTTTTGGCATATTAAGCAAGTAGATAGGGAATAGCAGACTATAAGCTATCTACTACGTGTACATCGTGATCCCTGAAAACCATCTCATTCCATTTATAAACATTCAGACACAGATAAATACAATAACGCCTTTAAAGTATGTGAATATCGTCTCTCGAATTCAATCCCGGCATATTTTATCTTTCATTTTCCTTCAGCGAACATGCATTGTTGTGCATCATGATAGGTACGTCTGATGTTTTCAATGCATAAGTTTTGTGCTACTCAATAATTCATTTTTAATATTTGATTTTACTTTAAACAATTTATAATAATTTTAAAAGGGACCATTTATATTATGTAACCAGTCTATACATCGATTATATTAAGATGTTTGGGACGATTACTTAAGTAAGTTTCCCAAAATACTTTCAAAATATAATATCCGTGCAAATCAAATGTAATAAATGCTCATTGCCCAATTACACGTTAAAGTAATGTTCTTGAGATGCTTCACATCACATCACATCAACAGCCTTTAATAGTCCACTGCTGGACATAAGCCTCTCCTTAGTAAGGAGGTTTTGACTTGATGCTTACTTATGTAAATTTAAAAAATATATGTTACATGGAATTGTATATATTTTATTTCAAACCCAAAATTTTCATAATCATACACGATCACATATTTCACTCGATCAAACCAATCAAAGAAAAGCACATTAAGCTTATTTTATCTCGACATTTATTACCGAATTATATTATATTTATTGACATCCATACTAATGCGAAAGTACGTCTGTCTGTCTGTCTGTTACCTCTTCACGCTTAAACCGTTGAACCGATTTAGATGAAATTGAGGCTACTCTTTACTGCGATAACAAAAGCTAGTAATAAATAATATGATATAAACAAAAAGCTCGTTCCTGGTGCAAAGGATTGTATTTATTCATAACTAAATAAGGAGAATACATATTTAGTTATGAATATTCCATAAATAAAACAATAATAATAATTTTTAAACAAATATAAACAAACAATACATTTTTTTGTTTCTGTTTTTACAAGTTATAGCGAACGGGGAACGTGAAATATTAAATACTTGAATTTGTATACAGAGAAGAATTGCATGAAGCTAAAGTTTTTGAAGAGCATGTTTACGTTTACAAGAGGATCATCATCATCAACAGCCTATACTAGTCCACTGCTGGACATAGGCCTCTCCTTAGAAAGGAGGTTTAGGCCTACTATACCACGCTGGCCAGACGGGTTGGTATAGGGTTTGTTTCAAGTTTTCCTTCTCTTTGCAGTGCTGTTGTCCTGCTTAGTTTGCTCCCTTAGTCGGCTCTTACGACACCCACGGGATGAATTGGGGTAGTGACAATTTGTATTCTTAATCCGTCACCACACGGACTTACAAGAGGATGTTACGTGACAATGAATACAACAAGCTCCACGTGTCAAAGTGCATATGTTTATTTGTCTTTATATGGATGTCTATATAATCGCAGGCAAATAACAAAAAAATATGATTCCGATTCGATCATTTAACGATCGCAAATTTTTATTATTAATTCACAGAAAACCTACATTTTGCAATTTTCTGTTAAAAGTACTGCCATCATTACATATCATACACATACATTCACTGCCTTGGTGGTGCAGTGGTAGCGATTGCTGTGCTGAGGTCTCGGTTTTGATTCTCGGGTCGGACCAAATATTTGTTTTCTGTGTATACTATGCATGGATTTACAAAAAAAGCTTTTAAGTATTCTATCAGTGAATCTAGCTTTCATAGTCATCTTTTGTACCAGCCCTTGACCTAATGACTGGCCTGTTGGTCTAGTGGTTAGTGACCTTGACTGCTATGCCAGAGGTCGTGGGTTCCCACCCAGGACAAATAATTGTGTGATGAGCACGGTCATTTGTTATATGTCTGGGTGTAATTTATCTATAATATGTATGTATTTAGAAATATATAAGTATGTTTATCAGCAGTCTGGTTATCATGGTACAGGGCTTGCCTTGTTTGGGATCAGACGGCCGTGTGTAAAATGTGTGAAAATATTATTATATTATTATTATAGTACAAGCTCTGTTTAGTTTGAAACTGGAATGCGTTTTGTGTTAGATGTCCGAAAAAAATTATTATTTTTATTTTACATCCACAGCTTTACATAATAAATGCATCCTTTGGTTATGTCTCTAGTATTATTTTAACATTTAAGGGCGCACACTATCCTTAAACCTACATTTATTGACCTATTCGTATCATATAAAGACATTTTAATGATTTAAGATAGTAGTAAATTCAACAAACAGTAGCTATCTAGTCTAACTTTATTGCCCTTATCATTAATTAACTGAGTACTTTACAGTGAAATTAATTACAGTTCTACAATAAATAACAGATAAAACCTTTTAAAAAAACAAAAGTAATCCTCCCCGGCGGGGAATCGAACCCCGGTCTCCCGCGTGACAGGCGGGGATACTTACCAGTATACTACCGAGGACACATTTAATGACTGCCAAATATTGGTAGAGTTGCTGATAGTTTTGGATGTGCACAGCTTTTCGTTAAAATACACAAGTGATGACGTCACGACTTTGTATTTCTCCCTTATTCTTTGCTCCCTTCGTCACTGCGATTTGACCTGACCTGTTTGAATAAGGTAGTTTCCAATGGTTAAAAAATATTGTTTTCCAGTATAAATGGTAATATCTATATTCGGTGCTGGTTTAAGTTCTTGCATTATTGTAATTGATAAAAAAAAAATTAAACAATTTGCCTTTAGTTATATGCAACGTTAGAACTCTTTATTTTCAAACTCACGTGTGCGTTTCCCACATACAACAGATAGAGGCAGGCGTTAAAAATGTACCCCCGTCGGTTCCGAAACAAGTTGGCCATTCCCGAAATACAAAACCAATCACAAAAGGTATTATTCCAATATTTTCTAAGGTCAATTACATTCAGTGCATAAAACATTTGAAATGTTATTAAGATGAGGTGGTAATAGATCAACCAAGTTTAATCATAAAATAATGTTCCCTCCTGTCGTAAGAACCATATATCAAGCGGTTTTCCTTCTGTGTACAATCAATCCTTTCTTCTTGAGATGTATCTGACCCATCTCTTATTAAATCTAATCAAATACAAGTCGAGATTAACTTGTAGATATTAATTCAATAACACCGGGAAGCTCCTTCTAATTTGACTTTCAGTTTCAGTACGACGAGGGCCGCAATTCTGCTATTTTATGTTAACATACAAACCACTGTCATTCCATTGACACGCTATTGAGATGCCACATCGGTCAAAATATCGGTACTCTACGAACAACGTGAATTTATCACAGTGTTAATAGACTGTCGATGAACTGACAATGACTTTTCGTTCCAAATTTAAAATGTACAGTTTACCAAACTATTACAAAGACATCGACGACTTTTGTATCAGTGACAGTTCAGTGACAAGTCATCGGGAGATCATTGGTTTAATATAGGTTAGTAGAATACTAAAAGTGCAAAACTATTCCGACTACAGCCCATCGACAGTTTATTGATACAATATTAAAATGGCAGAATTGAGGCCCAGTTTGTATGGCGATGTCCAAATTTAATTATTTGTTAGTTTGCTTAGTTAAATAACAATTTCTTTCAATATGTAATTTATTCAAAGAATGCCTTCTTTTATATGATAAATTGTAGATTATAATATATATCTTCATCATCATCAGCTTCCGGCCCCTATTCACACTTGGGGTCGACGCCATGTGAAACATTGATGGTTTCTTTTATAACCAGCTGCCTGACTGACTATTAACTTTCCTAGGCAACGTACCTAATCATTTTCAGATGGGACAAAGTCAAAGACAGTCAAGATGGTTTATTTTGATTACGAACGGTGTCATGATATCGCAATGATAAAAGTAATATTTAAGTAATATTTGAATTTTTCTTCTTTCTTCTTCTTCCTTACAATTGGTGGCAATTCTCTAATATATATGAATATTTATGTATTTAATTAAAGACAGATAATAAAGTAAATGTTCCCCAACTCCAACATAAAAAGTACTAACGAACTGCAGTTTGCCCGGCACATGGACGCAATGTGACTTTTAAGAACAAAAAACATGGATACTATAACTTGAATCACCGTTGATTGAAACCGTATCATTATTGAACTTGTACCGGTGTTTCACTTTGTTGAACAATTGCATCGGTTTCAAGACTACTATTTGTTTTCCATAAAATGTACGTCGAATATCAGAAGATAAAAGATGACAGGTTAAACTTCACAATATCCTTAAAGTATAACTATCCTAGTTTATGTATATATTTTAGTCGAAAAGAAGTTGAAAAGAAAATAAAATAAAATATCACTTTAATTATAAAGTTCACAAATTGTCTAAATGTGACAGGTGGGCCATCGTTTGACGACCCTTAAAACTTTTATCTAGAGATTCAAACATTTGTTAAGCGAAGTCCGTTAAAAGAGAAAGAAAATTAAAGAAACTGATGGACAGAGTGGACCAAATAACCACAATTCGTGGCAATCATGTGGGGAATAGTAGTCATAAAACTTTAATTCAATATGCTGCTATTTTACTGCTTCGGCTGCTTGATTTTTACGTACTTGCAGTAAAACAACCCGTAGTAGTAGTAGGTAGTAACTCTTTAAAAAAAAAAAAAAAATCTATATGCTAATACAATACTAACAACCACGGAGACTTTTTTTTTTGACGTGGTAGAAAATGCCTTTCAATTTCTACAGCTTAACGGAAAGAGACCACAGTGGTCTCCCCAGTCCTCTTTACCCACCACCATGACTGCTGGCATGGACAGACCTCTCGTTCAGACGCCTACTCGGGGCAGTCAGCAGTAAATTTTTGCAAGCAATATTTCTAGTAACCGTTTTTAGTAGTAAAAACCTAACTAGTTCCCAGGTTAACAATTCCAGAAAAAAAAGTCCTTCCTTCTTAAAAAATATATATCATAAATATATATACAGTTGTAAGTAACTCCTAAAACCTTACCTTTGAATATCCTTTTTAGAAAAAGAGTCCCCTTTTAAACTTGTAACATTAAAATAAAGAAATGCCGTTACTGTTAAACGTTTTTATTAACACCGTTCGAAAGGACCAACTCTATTAGGACTTCAGAAAATGATTTGTATACAGGCTTCAAATACCTCTTTATTGATTGATTAGCCAGTTTCTTATGTAACTTGAATGCGTGCCTATAGTTGTCTACATAATATGTTTCTGTGTATGTGTACAAAATTCTATAATGTACCTATCAGTATAATAAAGAAAACTTTAAATTCTAATTCTTTTGTGTATTTTGCATTTCTCGTTAAGCTGACCTGTTGGTCTGGTGGTTAGTGACTGCGAACAAAAAGGTCGTGGGTTAGATTCCCACCGAGGAGAAGTATTGTGTGATGAGTACGGTCATTTGTTATGTGTCTAATGTAATTTTATCTATAATTTATGCATGTATTTAGAAATATATAAGTATGTTTATCAGCAGTTTGGTTACCATAGTACAGGCTTTGCCTAGTTTGGGATCAAACTGCCGTGAAATTAAAATTTTCAATATCAGTAAGCTATCCAACATATTAATATTTACTGTTTACTTACGCAATGATTCATAATTAATATGTATTTTATACATGGTATATACTGCCAAGAAACTTCTTTTATCTTATTCAAATTCTGCTTACATCAAAACAATGCGCGTTCCCTTTCTTCTTTTTCGTTATCAAAGTATTCTGTGATGTGAATAAATATTGTATTATCCACGTGCTTCAAACTCCTAAAGGTAGCTTAATGTATGCGCATGCATTTACCCCCAATATTTTGTTTTTGTACGTAGAGAGGTCATTGTATTTTAAGAAATATTTGAAATAAAACCTTTTTAAATGATTATTTAATGCGGCTCTATTTATCTATATAAATAAAATATAATTATAATATATATATATATATCGTGTCGTATATAGTATAACAAGCAATATATAAATTTTCAACAAACAGCTACGAATAATCTTAGTTATTAGTGAATTGTGTCATCATCATCAACAGCCTTTAATAGTCTACTGCTGGATATAGGCCTCTCCTTAGAAAGGAGGTTTTAGTCTACTAGTAGTGAGTTGTCTGTGTTATTAATATTAATTATTTTTCCTACATGGACAAACAAACTTTCATGGATTTTTACTCCAGCCACATTTGATTCCCATTATATCTTTTCTTCCAACTTTTTCACATTATGACACATTATTTAAATGTATGACATGTCATGGCATACATTTAAAAAATTACATATTTAATGAATTTTCTTAATTACTTACTTATCGTATCGATGGCAACACTTTACACGGTTTTGACCCAGTGCTCGGCGACGCAAATGGCGTTTGACCTTGCTTGATACAAGTCGTCAAGCGTACACGAATTTGGGCTCGCGGGGCATGTTAACAAGTGGACCATTGTCTGTGAAGATGCGCCACAGTCGCATTTATTTGCGCTAGAAATCCCCACCTTGACAGATTGTCCTTAGATCTGCCAACCTGGCCAGGAGAGTTTATCTCCTGGAGGTAGTTTTTCTGCCAAAGGACGAAATTGGGAAGAGAAATTTCCTTGCTGAAAACAATGTATAATGTGAATAAATATTTCGTATGCAAGTATGCAGGATTTTTACTTTACAAAGTTAGTTACAGAGTGATGAACCTGCGACTAGTGACCCTATTATCTATTATTCCAATCATTTATTACCTACAAAACAATTTAATAAAATAAAACTAAACAATTACTTGACACCGTACCGGGTGCAGCTAGTCCATCCATTTTAATACATTTACCAAAGGTTTTTTTCTCGTTACAAATTTAACAACTCGTTTTAAAATGTTTTTTTTTCGATTAAAAACGATTATTTTCAGCGTTAAGTTGAGAAACTTCGCAAAAGAATTTCAATTAAGATTGTTTACGGAAGCATTCAGTAAAGGGATCGCCCTTTCATTAAGTTAATACGTCAAAATTAGTGCAGTGTTGTGAAGTGATGGTTTTTTTAATCAGTTCTATTTACAAAAATTTATGTGATTTTTATTATGTTTTTATTTTGGAGCTCAAATATTTAAAATTTCCTGGCAAAGAACAACGTTTCGTTTTTCTATATTCAATAAATCTAGCCCTAATCAAAATTCCTGACAGGCGCTGAATGCTTTAATAAGGCTCGCTACCTTGGGCTGAGAATCAAAAGTAACATAAATATAGGGGGTAGTCATAAATATAATTTATTTATTTCCTCTTTCCAACAGATTGTTTTGTTTATTGAACATTTCACTTGTCATGACCTATGTCATGTCAAAAATGTTTACCCATTACGTAGAGAGAGTTACTATAGATTCTTGAATAGTTTACGAGTGAACATTAATTTGTTATATTTACAAAGTGTGTATAAAAGAGGTGACACGTTTTTTTTCAATAAATTCAATTTAAACTTCTTCATGAAATGTTTAAAGAATAAGCTAGTTACTGAAAAAAAAGAAACCCGACTGCTTAAAAATTTATTTACCATTAAAATTTACCAACAGGCGAAATTAATTTTAAAATTTTTCATAGTCACTCATAACAAAGACGAATGTAACGACACCTCCTGAGCCAAAATCCATAACGGGTTTAAACTACAAAGCGTGCCAAATTAATTTATACGTACATTCGAAAAGCATAAACTTCTGGCACAGTCGAATAAAAATGTTTATACTTTAATGAATTATGCTGTAACAGAACGGAGCATATTTTAAACACAGTTAAAGTAGGTCAAACAAACATTCGTTCTCCAAGCTGACCGTACAGTATTGCTTTATAAACCTGCCTCTAACTTTGCTATTCTTCTTTCTAATTCTGGTAAGATTGGTTGCTAGCTAAGTGAAAATATTACCAAAGAAAAGAAAAAAAAACCGAGTAGCTATCGTTCAAAGAATCTACATTATATAAATATAATTGGCAAACTGTTTTCTTACATTGATAGCTTAGTTTACGAAGGTAAACAAGAAAAATATTGCGCACTTTATCTTAAGCCACTTACATCACAAAACATAGCTTTTGGTAACAAGTTAATTTGTAAAGTCTGACAGCTTATTCTTGTAAATAGAAGCACGGTTTTTTTTGAGAAATACCAGTAAGTAGACTTAGCGTCGAGGATGTGTCACCAACGTCTATTAGATTGTAATTAAAAAAATATATTTGGCCCCAAGTATTTGACTGGGAGATATATCTTATATATAAAATTCACGTGTCACAATGTTCGTTCCCGTACTCCTCCGAAACGCCTTGACCGATTCTCATGAAATTTTGTGTGCACATCGGGTAGGTCTGAGAATCGGCCAACATCTATTTTTCATACCCCTAAATGGTAAGGGTGACCCATCCCTAATTTTTTTTTGTTTTGCAATACAACGTTTACCGGGTCAGCTAGTATATTTATATATAGAAAAATTGCTCATTCAAAGGTATATTTTAATCCTATTAGTCATATCCCCTTACTTTGCAACATACTTTAGGTTATTAATTGAGTATGAGTACATTACATTGCTATATTTTTTCGAGATATTGACCCGAATCCTGTCAACTTCTGTTACCATCCGTCCATGTCAGTGTAAGGAGGAGGGATGTTCGAATTTAATATTTTGTTCAGCATATTTTTATGCAAACTGTTTAACGTGTTTTGTGTTTATATTTAAAAGTAAAACTCATAGAACCATAACCATAAAACCAATATATTAAGTTATTTTCAGTTCCTTCTTGGGTAAAATTTCCGACACCATATTCCATAAATCATAAAATTATAGTGCTCTTTTAATTCGTAGAACAGTATTATAGTTTTTGACTGCACGGATGGCGTAGTGGTTTAAGCGGTAGCCACGCCGCTTCCTACACGTGGGACACCACTTTGTGTGATCCACAAATTGTTGTTCTGAGTCTGGGTGTTCTTTGTGTCCATTTTATATATTTTTGTAAATTCCCCCGCGACAGGATATATATTCCTAATGCGGGAGTTATCTTTTACAGTATTTTTTTTTGTACTCGTACAAGTTTGTGTTTAAGTGTTGTGGAACTTTATGACGATATATTGTGTTTTACATTTATTCTTTCATACTCTGTGTTATACAAATTAAACAAAAATCTGCCTTATATAAAATATAACTTTATATTGTATCTTTAAACTCCATAGGTTTCTAAAAAACAGTTCACACAACAGACTCTTGCTAGAGTGGGGCCACAGATGTCCCAATTGAACCGGATCACTAAAAAGGTAGAAAGTTATTGCCCTAATTCTAACAAAGAGTTTGATCATGAATGAAATACATTTGTGTAGTGTTGATGTTTTCGAACGCAACAGAATTTCGTAAATAGTAAATAAAGGAGCAGATGGTGAATGGAAACTGATAATTTGTCTTTCCACATAACGTATTCGAAAATTCCCAATGCTTTATGTAAGCACTAACTAACATTATCTTAATTTATTCGCAATAGCTTAGCTTTTTAATGCGATAAACATACTAGATATTTTTAACAGAACCCTGAATGCAGTTAAAGGAATATTTTTTAAATTATATTATATTTATATAATTATATTATATATTATTATATATATTTTTATTGGTAAATGGAGTTAATATAAAATATTGCACAGTTAAGCAAAATAACCAATGGAACCATACCAAAAGCTAAGTCAACAATTTTGCTCAAGATAATCGTTTAAAATTTGCTAATTATTGCAAAAGTTGTTACACAGCATACAATAAAGTAAGAATATAAAGAAAAGGCACTTCAGAATACAATTGGCTTCGTTTAACTTATTTTTTTAACCAGAATTGTGCAAGAAACCATGAAAAGTTTAATAAAATATACGAAACACCCAACTTCGGCCGTGAAGGCTTTTCCTTACAACTTATGATTATAAGAAGTAATACGTAGAACACCTGAGTACGTAATAGAAATTACCTAAGCTAAATATTCACCAAACCTAAAAAAAGGAATCTTAGGCACATTTCCTATGGAATATTTTAAACCTCTTTGTATCACTTACTGCCTTTTTAAGGGTTACGTATTCTTAACAAAGAATTCTTATGATTTCGTCATGTCACATCACGTCACGCACTTGGCCGGTTATTTAATGAATAACTACGCTTTATCATCTTAAGTAAATGCTATATTGTCTTTCTTTTTGTTGACAAATGACACAGCATTGAAATGAAATAATCTCACACATCTGACGAACGGCCTTTTGATCCCTGTTTGAGGAGGAGCCTGTGCTATGGTATAGACAGTTCAACTCAGTTGTGCGCGCGGCCCTATGTGTGCGTGGGCTTGTAAATATACAACTTTCATTCGTGTGGCAGTCGTCGTCCGAGCACCGCGTCACTGCCACACGAATGAATGTTGTATATTTACAAGCGCGCACAACTGAGTTGAACTATCTATAACCATGCTTCCGATAATTATAAATACATAGAACAAATGATCGTCATCATCACACAATTATTTGTACTTTGTGAGAATCAAAACCATGACCTCTGGATTAGCAGTCAGGATCGCTAACTATTACATCAACCACCCCTACATACCCTTTGTTTTTGTTTATATCATTTCTTATATTGTAACATACATTGTTATGGTAAGTTTTGATCGTTATAACACTTCATGATACATTTCATATCAACATGAGCAAAATAAGATTTGTAAAATATATTAAAATCAGGATCAGGATGGCCCGCAACACTTTCTTTTAAAATGAAGGAGTATCTGATCAAACAACTGGCAGAATTAACTAGCTCATTATTTTTAATATAAAAGTGTCAATACTATTAACATTTTTAAATGTGTTAATATACTTTTATATTGTATTAATGTATTTTAATGGATGTACTTATGTGTAATAGGTATATGTATAGTATATGTAAGGTTGGTATATATGTGTATGTATATGTGATTTTGTATTCAGTATACATTGACTACTTTAGTTAGTCTAAAATTAAATAAAAACAGAATTCACCTAATTCCTGTTTTCTCTGCATAACCCAATGGTTGACCGGTAGGGAATGCTTTATGAATTGGGTCCGCCAGTGCACCAAATATGCATGACGTGTAAAAAAACAAACTGAGAGGACAACAGA
Organism: Arctia plantaginis; assembly: GCA_902825455.1. Lineage (NCBI taxonomy): Eukaryota > Metazoa > Arthropoda > Insecta > Lepidoptera > Erebidae > Arctia > Arctia plantaginis. The sequence goes on along the minus strand of CADEBD010000364.1, from coordinate 1,185,984 downwards.
ACTAGTTGTGTATTCAAAAATGTTAAGCCAATTTAGAGCGATCTCATCGCTTATAATTGGCACGGTTATGTCACAAAATTTTGGAGATTGCAAAAACTTTAAATAGCTTTCCCTAAATAAAGTCACGTTTTGTTTTTCGTGATTGACACAATGACTAAATAATTGACAGACTTTTTTGTCAAAATTTTTGATAATGTGCTCATTGTTCTGATAATGTTTTAATATCATCTTTTTTTATGATACAGGGGCCAAACAAGCAGACAGTCACCTGATGGAAAGCGACTGCGAAGCCCATGAACGCCTGCAACTCAGAATGATGAACAATGGTCATTCTGACTTACAGGCGTATCAGTATCAGTCGTTTTGATCTGTCAACAGTCCGTAAAATTGTCTTTTTCATGTTTACGTAATAAAATACTGTAAATTCAAGATTTTTCTTAACAAATATTCATCTAAAGACATCAATTCAGAGTGAACAAACTCCTTACGAGCGTGCTCCAATTACAACGGGGGCGCAAAGCCTCATAAAACATCACGTGATAAAATCAAGCTGTTTATATATTATTTACATTAACTTGAAGTTGCTGTTGCGTCCTACTCCTGTAAGGAACTTCAATTTAAGTTTTAAGGTTAGTCTTTTTTTTTTACGTGTGGAAACCCCCTCGGGCTGTCACCCCACCGGGGTTTGCGGCAGGATGGTGTGTAGGAATCGGACCGACTAAAACCACACGGTGTGCCACTCTGCGCCTGTAATAGGAGAGATCCGGGAACTGCTGTTATTAAGACATCCGGACACCACCTTCGGGTACAATCTCCATTTAGGCGACGTCCGGCACACGCGGACAACGCCTCCTCGCGGCTGGCTGTTATGGCGGGTGGAGGGGAAAACCCGTCCCGTCCACCCACGGCCACACTCAGGGCTCGACGATGACCGGCTGGAGCGCCTTAACGGCGGCAAAGCCAGCACGTAGAGCCTCCAGCCGGGACGACTAACGAGCCATCGTGGTTCGACGAGCGGCCTCACGCCACTCACGTATCTCTTCGGGCAGGGGCCGACTGCCACTATCCGCCTTGTACTTAGCCGTCCGCCAATATACTTCGGCGAGCACTTCCGACTCCAAATCCCACGGGCGAGTACCGGCTAATGCGCACGCCGCCTCCGTCGAAACGGTGCGGTAACCGCGTATGGCTCTAACCGCCAATATCCTCTGAGGGCGCCAGAGGCGTGCCCTATTCTGGGCGGTCAGAGCCGCCGCCCACACAGGTGCACCATACAGTGCCAAAGTTTTAAGGTTAGTCTCACCTGATGGTATATGTCGCTCTCCCAGAGACTGAAAATATGTCCGTTTGACTACATTCTGGTTTTGATGTCGTATTTCTTTTTTATATTGGTCATCCGTGCTCCAGTCAAGTAGTGATCCTATACAAGTTTTAGAAAGGTATTTTCAATGATAAACATAACATGATGGTATTGTAGCTTTTAATTTTTTTTAAAGATATATTCTCATTAACCTATTGAGCTGAGCGAAGGCCACCCCCAAGGTGCGCCAACTATCCTGGTCTTGGGCAGTCCGCATCCATCCGCTGCCAACCACTTTCTTTAAATTGTCGGCTTCCTACACTAATATGTTTGACTAATCGCAGTCTCTAATCTAGCACATTTCGGCCCCAGCGACCATCAGAATAAAGATATATAAAATAATACGAATAAAAATAATTGTTAAACCTATTACAAGTCTGTTTAACCATTTCACAGTAAAAGTTTTTATAAAGTTATCTATATATAGATTTGTCACCAAATGTTTTAAATCATCTAATGTCTATACTTCTTAAGTTATACTCAAACAACATTTTATCCTATTTATTAATTGCATTTGTATTTTTCTTTCCTTATTTATATAAATATTAAAATATGTCATTTAAAAAAGCCTACTGAACCCAACACTACAGTACTAACTACTACTACAGTAATTTATAAACTTCAAAAAATTCTCAACATCTTTAGTTCGCCCGCCCGCGCATTTGATTTAGGTAATTGTAATTTCTAGACGTAAGTTTGAGTCGCGGCGCGCGTAGCCGACTCGCGCCGCGTTGTGACCCGATGCGTCTATGTATACGATACGTTAGAGGGTAGTCGATCTTGCTGAAATTTTGTAGGCTAACTGGAGGCTACAAAACCCACATTCTTACCAAATTCGGAGTCTTAATATTGATTAAAACGCGAGTTATATATTTTTTAAATAGAAAAAAAAACGCCGTATTTTGCAATTTGCAAAAAAAAACTATTTAACCAATCGGGACTCTACATGTCTCATTTTATTTGTTATTTATTACATTTTTTTACGATTTGAAGTTTTCTTGTAAAAGGCGATAAATCGTTTTTGACAGTTTTTGACATTTTTTAATAATGTTCCCACAAACAGATCCGCGTTGATGATGAAAAATTAAATATGTAAAACGTTGTCAACTAATGGATAAAAAAAGAAAATTGAGGTTATCAATTTCACGATGTTTAGACCCATTTTCCGCTAATTCTATCCGACTACTGGGGTGAGGTTACACACCGCTCTGCAAGATGGTTCAAAAATGGTTTAACTGTTGAGTTTCTTGCAGCGATTTCTTCTTAACAGGTTAATTCTGTCAAAGAGCTGGTAGGAAAGAAAGGTTGTGATGTGCAAAGAATTTCATCTGAATTATCATGCAAAATTACTGTTTTGAGTTTCGAATTAAATTTGAATTTTGAATCTCCAGTTCTAATTAAGGAACGCGGTTTCTTTTGATCTGATACTTTGTGAAATTTGAAGAACAACCTCTTTTTTGTGGTTTTGCTATGTAAATTGGTTGAGTTAGAGGGTTTTAACTCAAACCAATTTTTATACCAAGACAGCTGTCAACATTTAACTTAATGCTGCGGTTACAGGCATTGTTCTAAGAATTATTTACAAATTACTTGAAATTTTTAGTACCTAAATTATTATTCATTACAGTTGATGTTGAACTAAATGACACACATTTTACAAACAAAGCCTCTATTGATTGAATATTTCTTAAGAAATACTTGTAATTTTACAGAATCACAAAATGTAAAAGTCTGGTTCTGTGATGCACGCTGTGAAGTAAAAGACTAGAACTTCGGCGCTATAGTAGCCTACTCAACGCTCGCCTACTAGGCATTTGAACTTTTAACACGAAGTAGGATAGTATTAGAATAATATTAAGCTATATATATAATACTAATATTTAGCTACTCCTTAATATGGCTTTAAAAGCCCAAAAAAATCTACATTACCCTAAGAGGAAAATTCTTTCCGTAGTTAACAAAATTGGGCTGTTCAATATTAAGTACGTAGTATATACACTACAAGGCAAACACGTCAGTAGCGTTTATTATTATAACTTTCTCAGTAAGAGATCTTCACAAACTAATGCACTAAAAGATACGATTGTCTAAACACATTGCATTAACTATGTAATCTGTCCTCACAATAGAGCTCACGATACTCTTTGTTCAAAGACGGCTATTTCAAAATATAGTACAATGCCAAACTCTCTAGCGTGTAATAACTTTCGTTAGTATGAAGGAGAGTTATTGAAGCAAAACATCACAGACCTGAACTTTAGTTCAATGGAGACCTACACTTCTCCTTACCTAAACTTAAAAGTGTAGGTTTAGACAATTGTAAATAAAACCTGCAACGTTTTTAGTATACATTAACGTTTTCTGCCTTCACAGTCTTTGTCGATTGAGAAACAACCACCATCATCAGCCTATCGCAGTCCACTGCTGGACATAGGCCTCTCCCATTGCACGCCACTTAGATCGATTTTGGGCTTCTCGCATCCAGCTCCTGCAAGCCATCTTGCGCAAATCGTCACTCCACCTGGCGTGTGGGCGTCCTACACTACGTTTGCCGAGACGCGGTCTCCACAAAAAAATAAAAACAATACTCTAAGAAACAATACTATAGGTAAATTTATTCCATATAATGACTCAATCATTGAAACATTGTCACGTGACAATACTAAACTGGCTTAAATATGACTATTTAATCGATAAAATGAATAAAGGAAACTGATTACTTAAAAATACACAGCTTTTTTAGGATTTGAAGGTAATTACTTTTGGATAAATTCTTAACTCATGAGCAGAAGAATCAATTATTTTATGTCCGTTTCTTGTAGGTATAACTGTGAAGTCCCCGACACATGATATATTCCTAGTTCGGGAGTTGTTATTTTTAAAAACAAATAAAACAAAACAATTTGCACGTAATATAATAAACTACATAAATGTGTATTATACCAGCCTAACATTAAAAACAACCGTTTTTAAATCTTCATCAGCCGGTAAAAAGTCATTCTTGGTCACTGGAGCACAAGCGCGATAACTAAAAACATTCTAAGCTATAAGCTGGGTATGTCCCCAGTTACAAAATGATCCTTTCATTTAACCAGGTAGGTATACTTATATGGATTCTTACAGATATGTTCTGACCTGATTACAAATTACCTTACACGTTACACATCTCTGAAAGTGAATATACCGGTGAAACTACTTATTCTAAAACTCTTACTCGAGTGTTTTGTATGTATGACAAATGCAACCCAAGAATCACAAATGCGTTGGCACTCTTTAAGTTTCTCCCTTCAGAATTAAGTAATTTATAATTTTATTTACTAATTAAATATTTAAATCCTTGCCATGTCGCTTGCTCGAATCAAATATGATGGTATTTTTATAAGACAGACGCAGAAAATTAGGGTTTAAAAATAACTAATTTAACACTTGCTTACAAATCATAGACATTTTATTGCAGTGCACGTTTCAACTATAAAATTTCAAAGCAAAATAACAGTTGCACAACTCACAAACTATGTTATTTGCTGCACATTTTGCAAAAGCAACATTCAGTTACTTTAGCAGAATCGCATTCCGTTGAATTGAGTGGCGCTGCCCGTGCTGCCAAACTCTTTAAAATTACGATTGCATTTTAAGAGAGGACAAAGGAACTATTTCAATCTGTGAAACCGGTTCAGAGTTCTGGATTCTTCTAATTTGTACCTGAAGAATGGAATCCAACAATTCAGCTATCGTGGAAACTCTATGAAACTTTGTGAGTTAGAGAGACGTGTCTGTCTTCTCAATTCTGTTAATTTGTTGAAATTCAGAATCGAGTTGGCGTACATTTGCATGTTGTCAACGCAGATTTTAGTGACAACTAGTTGAACTAGATTTGTGAAATGTTTGTGAGCATGGAGTATTAAAATCTTTAAAAAGAAGTTTCGTATGTCCTTAAAAGAGTAGACTTATTCCAAATAATATATTTATTCGAATAAAGTTCTTAAATAGGAGAATCAAGATGATTTTACTTACCACAGTAAGAAATAGTTACTTTTAAAGTAAGAATTTTAATAATATTTTACAACTTGGTTGAATATGTGCACTTGTATTGATATTAAGATTTCCACTTACCGTATAGATTTTCGATTGAAGTTTACAGGCTTGTTTAGTGTTAAGACGTTCCCTTCAAAACTTTATTCTCAAATGGCCTAGCTTGCAGAAGTAAATTAACATTTACATGCAACAATAAGCCGCTGTTCTAAATATAAGTGGTCTATTAAGTTTATTGTTTATTATATGAATTCAATTCTTAGTCTAACAACGTCATTTTAAAATAAAAATATATGTACAAACTACCTTAATAAAAATAATTTGATTGCTTTAAATTAGATTCTAATACAATGCGCGTACTCGGTCATTCTCGCTCAAGCCATCGGTCTGTACGGACCTATGTACGACTGTTGGTAAGACCTTGGAACACACCTTTAATTGTGTTTACTGTTGTTGTTGTTATTTTCTACAGCTTTTATAAAGAAAAAACACGATCATGTGAATATATAATATTTTAGTAAAAAATAACCCAGATATCGGTCCTCCGTCATATATATTACATTTTTCTCTGGCAAAACTATTGACGGTAATATTTGACATAACAACAATACCTATTAAAGAAATTGTTAAGATTTATTCTTGCTAGAAAAAACGTCACGCACGGTAAGAAGCGAAGGATATATGTTGCCAATAGGATTTTTACAAAGGACAACATTCTTAATGTTAAATCTACCCTAAAGTAATTGGTTACTGATGCGCTGTTTGTGATACATTTATAGGATACTAAGGAAAGGATTTTCTAAAACGGTAATACTTTAGATAATAAGTATATGTTGGGGCAATTCGATATTCAATATATCAATTTGAGATTTGCATGGTATAAGTGATAGTTTAACAGTGTATTTAAGTACAATGTTTATGTTCTTGCGCAGGGACACTATTAATCTCTATCTCTCTCTATATACTATTTAATCTCATCGTTACGGGCATTCTATGAAAAAATGAAAGAGTTTTTTAGTTTCCAATATTTTAAAAGTATATAATTAGTATGACTAATAATTAATAGTTAGTGAGATATTTTAATTCTAAAGCTTTTTTTTTCATTTTAGACTTGGTTTAACGCTGTATTTATTTGTATATAAGTTTTTGTGAAGGTTTTGCAACGTTTAATGTTACATGTACAAATATGTAAGTTTAATTTATTTTAGAATTCAAGAAATAGTATAATATTATTCTCACTTAACAGACGCAGTGTATATACTGTTTATATATTTATAATACATTTTTTACACCATCGTGTGTATTACTAAAGTGTAAAATCTGATTCCTGTTTATATATAAACAACATCAAGTAGTTAAATATGTAAAAAAATATATTATTTTTTAATATATTTAAAACAAAAATAACAAAAATATTTTTTGTGCATTAACTTCAAGCTTAAACAAATGTAAATAAGATATACTTAGATACAAAAATAAATAGTAGTAATTCATATACCTACTTTGTTATTATTGCTCTTTAGTTAATTGTGCTAATTATTATTAATTTGCTATTCTTACACTACTAATACATTATAGTAAATGCTATGTACACCGAAATTGTCATACATAGCAAATATAAAACCACATATTGTCAAAATTTGTTATAGTTACAATATATATGAAGTGGTATATTATTAATAAATACATAAATAATTTCACGCAGTGCGTTGTGGTGTATGCGGTCACCTCGTCGCTTCCTACTGCGCTGAGTGTTGTGGGTCCGATCCCCACATGGGACGACACTTTGTGTGATCCACAAATTGTTGTTCCTGAGTCTGGGTGTTCTTTGTGTCCGTTTAATGTATGTTCGTAAAGTCCCCCGCGACAGAGGATATATTCCTAGTTCAATGTTATCTTTAAAAAAGAAAAAACGAGTGTGCTTTAGACCACACGACTGAAGTAAAACTTCTTGGCTATGAGAGAAAGAAAATGTGTGTTCGCACCTCTCTCTCTTGCCCCTACAGTAATATACAAAACGTAACTGTCTCTCTTTTTATCTTCACTAACTTATATCTCCCTCTTAACTTCCGTTCGCCTCGTCCAATCACACTTTTCGTAACGCTCTCGTAACGCATCACCAGCTTACTCCCCAAGTTAAGCGAGCGTAAAGAACTTTTACTTCTAAAAAAATGCGCGTTATGCGAAAACGATTATTGTTATTGTCCTCTCTGTTTTCTTTTATTCCGTTGGTTAAATTATTGGGTAAATAATCGTGTTCCACGTTCCACGAGTGTTAACCCGATATGAGCGAGAATAAATCAAACGAATTCCCATATTTGAACTGTTAATGAACTCACCAACAGAAACAGTAGGGTTATTCGATTTCCTCAATTATTTACACGAGTTTTGCACAATAGATAAGACCACCCAAATTTTTTAATTAATGTAAAATCATTCACAGGCGGAAATGCTCCTTTACCGATATGTTAGGTCGAAATATTTTTGTATTGTCTGTTACTGGGGTTATAAGATTAAGTACAACAAAAATGAAGTATTTCCCATAATATTTTCGAATATAATTGTTGTTCACTTTTCGACATTTACCCAACAGCTCGAACACGTTGATCAATACACGTCCACCTTTTATTTTTACCATCATAACATTGTCACTACGACTCTATGCCGTGCTTAGTGTTAATGGTTTGATTTCAATACAGGAAAAAATTATGTGAATCAGAAGTGGTTGAAGCGAATCTAGAGGTTGTAAAGAGCACAAAGCTTTTTATTCGAACCTGTCAAAGTCACATAGAAATCATTAAGGACCTGGCAGGTGTCTTTAATAAAGGATACTTCTTTGAGCAGATACAATTTTCGAAGAAATTCAGTCCTTGTTGTTAATTTTACGTTATTGATAAACATTGATGGGCACCAAGTTGATAAAAACATCAGACCTAAAATCTATACGTCTAAGTTAATAAATTTTAATTTGATTTAAATGACAATTATATAACGGGTTCATTATTTACGCCGCGTCGTTTTTCCCTCGACCTTTCTGCGGCTGAGTAAATTGGTATATGTGAAAGCCTTTTGTAAACTTAATACTGCCAGTTTACATGAAAAATTGATGTGAAAACGGAGAAGTTGATAACTCTGATTTTAAATAAAAAAACGTAAACAAAAGAAATGGAACAGTTGTATTAATTTAAAGTTTTTTTTTAAATTTATGGTGATCGAAAATATCACTGCTCTATTATTATTTTTAATCTGCTACAAGTCAAATCACCTGTCAAGTCACGTACCTAAGTATTGATGTTAGATTATATTTATTAATGCTGGACATAATCCATACTTCCGCACTAAAATTATAAGTGTAAAAGTGAGTTTGTTTTTTTGGTTTGTTACGTCTTTTACGCCGATTTTAAAAAATCCTTTACCAATGGATAGCTACATTATCAGCGAGCACCATAAACCACTTTTTACCGCTAAAACTGACAAATACGCAGGTGGAGCTGCGGGCAAAAGCTAGTCATCTATTAACCAGATTAATCGATTAGAATAGGTTTACATATTAAGTCGCTTAAACGTTGTCAGTACTTATAATAGTGTCATATAATTTAAAAGGAAATTAGAATGTAATATTTGAACGGTATTCGAAAAACTTACTTTTAAAATTATACAATTTACAATGTTGAGCACTTCTTACCTATATACAAAATCTGTTAACTTTTTGCAAGTCAGTTATTCATTCACCTATTAAATACTTAATACATTGTCATGAAATGTTAAGAAACACGTAAGAAGAAAGACATTGTAGGAGGTACAGTAAAAAATAATTTTATTATATATTGGAAAATATCATTTAATTATGACACGAATTCTTATCACACTTCATTTTTTTACAGAGAGGGTAGTAATCTTTGAACATTTCCTTAAATCCATAAATTAATAATCTACTAGGGTACCGTACAAGACTACAGCATATTAGTACCAAGCTAAAATAAACTTAACCATGATTAACTTAAGGATGATAATGGAACACGGTGCACTAGACCAAGTTAGCGATTAGTATTTTTTGGGTAGTAAAATGTTTAAGAACTATGAACATCGTATCGCTCTTTGAATACTAATAGTCTGAATATTTTATTGATATGCGTAATTTATATCACGACTTCCTTTTGTACCATTTCTAAACATGTGAAAACGGTGATGAGCAGATGTCTTCTCGAATTGGATCCGAGGAATTCTCTCTTTTCTTATCTAGGGGTAGTACTGCCGTTATACTCGTAAAGGGAGTTGAATTACCAAAGGTTGCAAATAATCTTTATTTATCCTTTGCCATTGCTTTGTGTTGAGAAATCTACGATCTTCTATAGTATTGTTATCTCAATCAACATCAGCGTGGCATAAAGCACAACTGTAGCCATTTTTTTAATAATAATATTTTCGGACATCTGATTCACAACGCCATCTAGTTTCAAACTAAACAGAGCTTTTACTGTAACAGGTAGATTGACTAATAGAATACTTGTATACTTTTTTTTTGTAAATACAAACATATTAGACATAGAATCAACGAAACTCCGAAACAAATGACTGCACGAATGGCGTGAGGTATAAGCGGTTGCCACGATGCTTCCTACTACGCTGAGTGTTGTGGGTTCGATCCCTACATGAGACGACACTTTGCATGATCCACATATTGTCGTTCTGAGTAATCTATGTAAAATCCCCCGTGACACTGGATATATTCCAAGCGCGGGTGTTGTCTTTAAAAAAAATATAGCAGATCATACAAACATTTGGTCTGACTCCTGAATGGAGCCCGAGACCTCAGTACAGCAGTCGCTTACATATTAGGGTGTAGAAGTAGTAATACCTTTACGGTTTATGTATGTGTGTATTCTTGAACAGATTTAGATGTATGAGGTTTCTTTGTAGTATAGGGACACACTCAAGAGTCACAAGTACATTGCCACTTTTTGAGCTTCCCTCTCTGATTCAATTCAGAAAGAAAAAATTATTAATTTTCTCTCAAAATTATTAAAAAAACCTCGAGAGGACACGGTAACAATGTATCGAGGAGCCACATTGTTACCGTGTACTCTCGAGGTTTTTTGTAATAACTACAGTACCTATCTTCAGATCAAACCCTAAATTTGATATGTTTTAAATGACAACTTTACAAATCTGTGTTCATCAAAAAGTTTTTAAACAGTTTTTCTTACTTTACTACGGCAGTTAACGTGTTAATACGTGTTTTTCATGAGTTTTCTGTTCTTGCCAGAAAGTTAAAGATTCAAGAATTATTTAAAGATGTAAATTATAAAATGGATATTTAGACTATAAGGACTTACACTTTACAAACATAGAGATGAATACAAAGCACACCCATGTCGAGCCGTTAGATGTACTTGCTTGTACTACAACAATAAACTCAAATTTAATGAATATTAAATCATAGTTAATACTATGGTCATTCAAAGTGAAAAGTCCAACTTAGTCTTCTAAAAAATAACAAAACAAAAGCAAATTACTTGTAGCTTATTGTTCTTTTATTCAACAGATACCAATAAATATTTCCATAAGATCCTTAACATTACTCAAAACCAGACAAAGGTACTGTGAAGTACTTAGACCTTTCTAACGGTATAAGGTCACTTACATACTGAGCAAACTGATTGTAGTAAACTAAAATGTTCCAATACACATACGATAATAGAAGCAATAGAATAAAGATAATACAAGGCTCCTTCAGGTTATCGACATACAATAATACTGAACAAAGCTGTCAGGTATTTCCTAATATGAAGTATGATATTGTTTTTTTAACTATGCAATTCATCCTGCTCTACAGGAGCAACTACGCTAAAGCAAGAATGATTTACTTACGAGTGACTTTATAAATTATAAAGGTGGGCTTACATAGCCATATTATAATAAGTATACTGCGATCTTCGAAGGAGTCAATGGCAGTTTCTCAACCTGACCTCTAAAACTATGAATTAACCAGAGCAGTCCCAAATAACTTTAAGGAAAGAGTAAGCAGCTGAAAATGGAAGTTACGTCCAAAGTTAGTATGAGACCTCATACTAACTTTGGATTAAGTGTCATAGTGTGAGGCCTGGGTAAGCCATGCTTCGGCACTAATGGCCAGGCTCGACTGAAGTAATACGACGGCCTTACAGAAAACCGGTGTAAAACAATTATTTCGTTGCTTTTCACCGAGTGAGTAAGGTTTCCGGAGCCCAAACCCGAACTCTAGGGGGTTGGACTCAAAGGGCGGCCACACACTTGCGACTCTTAAGCTGCAGCTGACCATAGGCGGCGGTAGATACTCACCATCAGGTGACCCAGCTGCTCGAGGCCCCCTCATAGCATAGAAAAAAAACCCTACTACGTTAAAAATAAAACATATATTTATTTATCATAGCAGTATTATAAATGAACTAGCTTTGCCAGCGACTTCGTTCGCGTGGTAGTCGCCAAACATCTAAGAGGATACGCTGCTACCTATAAATAATTAAGTTTCATAAAAGTTTCCAACCCTATTTTGCACCTTATGGGGTGTAATTTTTAAATACCCTTTTGGAGGAACATTTGTGCAAAATTTCATGCTTTTAGACCCAACGGTTTCAGCTGTGCGTTGATCGATCAGTCAGGGAATCGGTCTGTAATTTTCTTCTCTTATATATAAATATATGTCTCTTTTCTAAATGTTTATTCATTTAAGAATGCGTATATATATATGTATGTGTATATGTATATTTGCTGGTATAGTATGTAGGTACTTATATATATGTAGGTTTATTTATTGTGATATGCATTGAAGATGTAAGTATAAAAATTGTAAATGTTTGGAGATAATATAATATGTGTAGTATATGTAATATGTATAGTAGATAATAATAAACAATTAGTAGGTTCACAAATGCAGATATTCAACTACTACTGTCTCTCTGCAACTTTTGATCTATCCTAAGGTTGCCTGGTAGAAATTGCATTTAGCAATAAGGCCGCCCTTTGTATACTCGATATTTGATCGCTGTGTTCCTTTCTTGTAACTCTGTAATTTAGTGTGCAAATAAAGAGTTATCTATCTATCTATCTATATAGCTATATTGCTCGATTGCTCAAAAACATATGTACTTTTTTCAAGTGACTACCGCCGCACTTGAAAGCCGCAATTCAAAACTCACTAGTGCGATGACGGTCTTTAAGGGTATGAGATTTTTAAAAGATTTATTGGACAATAATGTAATAATCGTGGCTCCTAAATGTCTAAATAGATTTAGATGTAGGATTCTAACAATACATAGCGTATTGTTAGAAACCTTTTTTTTTTTGGATATATTTTTTTTTGGCAGAGAAGTAATTTTCTTTTATTTGAAATTAGTTACTTCTTTTACAAACTAATTGATTCATTACAAAACATTTTTTATAGACATAGTAAATACCGTTTTGGTCAAACTAACTAGTGTCGAAAGTCTTGAGAAGAAACGGCGAAAAAAATGAAGGATCCAAGTCTATATCAAATCAAAATAAGCGTGTGCGATGTAGGTATTCCGATTGTTCTTTATGTTCAAGAAATATTTCAGTTTTGATCTTCAAAGCTAATCACTTAGGGGATCCACAACTCGATCTAGTCCACTATCTCAGCCAAACTTTAAAAAAAAATTAATCGATATTGTTATTCACATACAGAACATTAATTCTACTTTTTCTAGCTTGCATGAAAACTGTTAAATAAGTTTTGGAAATTAAGCATCTGCATGATTTTGTCACTAATGATTTTTAATGACAAATATGTAGACAGTAATTGTTTGTACAATCGCAATCCCTACCATAACTCATAAAGCATTTCCGAACACTAATTGCGTTATGTGTAATCGTCCTAAAACTCTCCAAAAAAGATACCTTACAGTTTGTCACCGTCACTGTTATTTCTAGGAGTCGCGGCATTCAAGAGTTTGACAAATACTTCGGTTTGGAGTGGTTTGAGCCAACATATTAACGGGCAATATATTTTTCTCCACACGTTTTAATATCCTCGTTAAAATAAGTTCCATTTCTTAATCTATATTTGAAGTAAGTAGTTGTATTAAGTGTTGTGTGCACTTCATACACAATTTGGCGAATATCGCATTTTAGACAGTAAGAACTACGAAATGGTAAAAGTTTGGTTCTTACAAAAATAAATATTCATCATAATCATCACATTCCAGAATTTTCACCAATTTAATTTGGGATCGGCGCTTTACAAAGGTTTTTGGCTAGTTTATTTTATGTCTGGCAGCCTGAATAATGTCAATCCTCCTTGTGAATGTAATTATGGGTCAAATTAAAAAAGAAAATTGAGTTAGTACAACGGATAGAATAAGGAAGCCAGAGTAAATGAAACTATAAGTCTCGGGAATGGGAAAAACTGAAACCGTACTAGCTCGAAAAGACAGAGTTGTATTCGCCCGATGAAACTAGATGGCGTTGTGTGACAGATGTTCGAAAATATTATTGTTCATCATCAGCCTATCGTAGTCCACATAGGCCTCTCCCATTGCACACCACTTAGATCGATTTTGGGCTTCTCGCATCCAGCTCCTGCCAGGCAAATTGCGCAAATCGTCACTCCACCTGATCTTGTGGGCATCCTACACTACGTTTGTCGGGACGCGGTCTCCACTCAAGAACTCGTTTTTCCCAACGGTTGTCGGTTCTGCGGCTAATATGGCCGGCCCGCTGCCACTTTAGCTTGCACAAAAAAGGGCAATGTATTTCAAAATTTTAAATAAACTTTCCTTACAGTTCTCGGTCTTAGTCAAATACCTAATCGTTGGCGTATCTCCCAGTTATAGCGTGACTTTTTTTATTAACCGACTTCCAAAAAAAGCAATGAGTTCCCAATTATTCTGATTGAGTTTAAAAGGGTATACTTTCCCTTATATTTAAATTTAAAGAAAAATTTCAGCCCTAAGGGTGCAAATTAAGAAATGAACGGTGTAGGTACATCAAAGTACTTTTTTAAGAATTAATATTATTTTTATTGTGCTATTGTTGCTTTATTGCTTTAAGTTATTTAGATTAAAAAATAAATGCTGAACACACACTTGTTGAATTCGCTTTAATCCGTCACGATCAAATAATTAGACGAAGAAAACCCCAAATTGAGCCCTATTCGCGTTAGTCACTTTTATCTATTTCCTTTTCCACAACAAAATATAAGAATTTTTTATTACAAATATCTTTTTTATGGGCGACATCTCAATATTTAAAGATAAGATTCCCTTTGGCCGTTTTACAATAGAGAAAAGCTCCATTGAGCAAAGTAAGAGGAATAATTTTATTTTCATAATATCTTTTCGTCCTCAACCGAGGGACTAAAGTATAGGATTACGTTTTATACAGAAAAAAAAGATTGAGTATATTTAAATGAAACAAGGTATCTAATAACTGACTGGATTACGGTGAATATATTTGGAAAGGAAAGGTACAATAGTATTAAAAGCGAATTTATAACAGAGAAGATAACATTTGTAGTAGATAGATGATAGATAGATAGATGTACATAAATAGATAGAGTAAAAATAACATTCTGACTAACTGAATTAATTCGGAAAAAAAAAACATGCTAAACCTAACTAAAGCTCATAAGTTCAGTTCTTAATAAATTATATAATTTATTCTTTAATTTTCATTGTTAGATATGACTTTTTTTCTTTAAATTTTAATGGCACCTAACGGAAAGTATATATTTTAAATAAATAAAGAATTTTCCAAGTCGGTTTGTAAATGAAAATAAAAGTCCTGAGGTGACAAACATAAAAAAATAATTAAAAATGTTAAAATGTTAAGTGTTGTCCTATTTTTCACAATTTTACTGACGTAACCCCCGAACTCGATCATCATCTATCTAGCACCTTCCTTTTGAGACTGTTCCTATGAACACAAACATATAGCATGTTTGTGTTCATAGGAACAGTCTTATTTGCTGTAAGTTTCTGATTAACGAAGCACTCTGCAGACTATTTGATAACTGAGGTAACAGATTATAACGTACCGAATAAAGTAATTAATTAATTTTGATAAATGAGTTGTGTATCGATTGTATATATTAAGTCCCCAGTGATAGGTTACATTTTATATAATGTTACAGATGTTACATTAAAAGATCAGTTCCACATTTTTAAATGTAGAATTACAACTAACTTTTGTTTGTGTCTTTACAAGCGTGGATGTTAGCGGTAAAAAGTAGCGTAGGTTCTTCTCTTGTATTTAAACTGCTTCTATACTAAACTTATCTAAATCGGTTCAGTATTTGAGGCGTCAAGTAGAACTAAATGTAAAACAAAGAGATAGATACATTTTAGCACCACAAAATTCGAAATAATTTAGAAACATATAGAGTGAATATTAAGGTTCACCATTTTTATGGTTAGAAAAGTTTGTACATTGTGGTTAGACATAGTAAAATGTAATAAGTTTAAAATACTGTCAAAAACACTTCCTATGTTTGTTCCTTTTCTCAACTGTTAAACAATCGTGATATATTTCATGGTTTTTTACGGTGAAAAGTGGATAACAGTCATCCTCATTTTATTTCAGTTTAGTTAAGTTACCATGTCTCTTACCAAGTTACCAAGACTTGCTTATTATGTAGTGGAAACCTCTATGGATCTTCCCTTCAGCGGCATAAACCAGGGTTTTGAACCGACTTAAAACACACCTTGTCAAGAGCCAGGTAATATTTATTATATATAATAGCTTTTATATCGATTATTTAAATAATAAATTTATTAATGGCCATTTAACGCCGGAACTTCCCAAATACGGGCGTTCATTGATCTAATTGGCATTTTGCAATCAAAAAATATCGATCTATTTTGACAAGGGACATTAAATCATTACGTAGTCGGCATAATCGGATGGATTAATTCGTAATTAGTGTTATTGGCTGCAATAATAAAATATCGAGCTTTTGCATTAAATGGTACGTGATAAATATTACAAAATATGCCAGCAAACACAATAACTTATTTTAAAGTTACGCTTTTTGATCAACCACATAAGATCTGTTCTAGTATTTGATAAACATCGGTTCATTTCCTACTTTACAAAAGGGTCTTACTAACTTTTACAGATTCGATTGATTATAAATTTGGTATACGAGTCAATCTTTTACATTTTGTCGTGCTCGGGAAACCTGAGTCATTGCAACTAGATTTTTGTTATTTTGGTTTGTTTTAAGTTTAAGTTATAATCCGCTCAAACGGAAAGCCAAGCACGAATATTAGTCAAACTTTGTGTGCAGAAATGTTCAGAGCTTAATAGTATTGTGGATCAATCACGTGGTTCACATACAGTTATCGCTATGATATTCTGAGAATTTTTTTTATTTATGTATCCTATTTCAATTATTTGTTTCTAAAAAAATAAAGGTAAAAGTGGACTGTAATACGAATCCTACCAGCTCCTCTTAGAAAAGAATTTCAAAGCGAAAAAACAAAAACATTTTATTTCGTATCTGTTTTTTTGAAATCTTAGCTACTTAACATCTCTGAGTGTTATTAATACAATGCATTGTTTTTAATTATATACGTAAATTTATAAACAAAGAGGGGTGCAACAACGAATAAGAATTAAGATCATTTTTTTACAACAAAGATATTAAGTTACAATCTACTAATATTAAGGTACGCGAAATGAAACATAGAATGGAAAAAGTCTGGTTAACCGAATCCGTTATTGGTATGCACTAATTTACATTCGTTACAGACACATAATAGTGACTGCTGGGCTTGCGCCAGGACTTGTATATTAAATGATTAGGCTAATTCTTAGTGATTGAATTCTGTTTGCATACACTGCCGCCGCATGTTGTAATTTGGTTAATGCAAAATTGTATTTCATAGAGAACAAAGGATGGGACATTATTCTCGTTTTAAAAACAAACAAAAACATCAAAACAAAACCAGAAGTATGTAGTATTATTCGTTTTCTCGTTTTCCCCTGACTCGTGATACTGATCTGATATGCAGTTATTCTTTAAAATTTGTTGTGACATCTACATACATAAATGCATATATAAAAACAAACATACATACGTCATCATCACCGCCAAAAGGCGAAACCGGTCAAGTTGAGTTAAATTAAATAGTGGAAAAGAAGTACAAGTGAGTCTGCTTTCAGAATATATTTATTTACGTTCTTTGCACTTGATTCTTCTGACTCAATCCCCAGGGGAATGTACAACACTCACTATTCTACTTCGATCCTCTGTGGTGGAGACTCAACTAGTACTAATACATTTCTATTTTAGTCCCTCTAAAAT
The DNA here is from genome assembly GCA_902825455.1 of Arctia plantaginis. NCBI lineage: Eukaryota > Metazoa > Arthropoda > Insecta > Lepidoptera > Erebidae > Arctia > Arctia plantaginis. The sequence continues at coordinate 1,168,288 of CADEBD010000364.1, read as the reverse complement.
TAATAAATCATAAACTTGTAAATCAAAAGGTTGATTGAAAATCAAACATAGTTTAATTTACTTTTACATTTTTATTATAAAATGACCGGCTGTGATATTTGCGTTTACGTGCGCACCATGGAGCGCACCCGCCCTTTAGGGAGTAGAATGGGAACACCGTGGTTCCCACACAAAAAGGGGTCATCTACAAGCCGTACACCTGGTACACTGGTAGGTGGTATACGAGGGGATTTCTGCACAGAAATAAAAGGGAATCGAATTATAATATTGAGTGTTGTACAATCCCCTGGGGGATTGAGTCGGGGGATTCAATTCAAGTTTGAGGGAATCTTTTTTTATAACTAAAGTGTTTTTTTTTATTACTGACTATTATATATTTTCGTAAAAACCTATCCACAACCTCAGTGTTTATTGTGTCAATAATGAATGCAAACTAAACGGTTGTAAGTGTACTTTCAGTAACAACTTTAAATACTTCTCTCGGTGGCTGTAGATAAGAAACTTAACTAAAATAATCAACACGCCGATAGTTTCCTTAACTATTCAATTTGCGGTCGCGCATACAATTTAAGCTGTTTCTTAAAAGTTTAACGTATAAGCGGACCGATACTGTCCTAGATTTGTGCAACTATGGTGCATTCAGATTAAGAATTTTAGTTTTGCTTTCGTTTACTTGTCAGATAACAAATGAAAATAATTTTTTAATAATAATTAAACAATCATAGTGTCTGTAATATTATAACAAAAGCTTCATAACGTCTGAATGTTGCCACGGTACTTATACCAAAACAACTATTTCAAACAATGCTGTCTGTCTGCTTATCTGAGTCTTCTGAATAATATCCATAACGAGTGACCTGATATTCAGAGACTTGCCCTAGCAGATAGCTAATGTAAAAAAGGTGATTTAGGCTACTGTTATTTAAAAGAATTACATTTTTGCGCTAACCTAAATATGTTTCTATACACGAACGAACGCACAACTGACACAGATAGCACATAATAAAATCACCATACAGACGTCAAGTGATTTTTTGGTTATTAGATGCTCCTCATTTAACAGAATGCAAACATTCTCTTCACTTTTCAATATAGAATATTAACTATATATGTATAATAATAATTTCAAGTTCCAAAAGTTTGAATAAAATGGTGGCTATATGGAATGATGGTGGAATAAAATCTGAAATACATCGTCGATTGGTATTCAATACCCCGAATGTGTTATTTATTGTATTAGTCTTTTTAATAATAATGTATCAATAAGAAGTAGGTCGGTTTACTATCGCGCCTAGAAAATAAATACAGAATGATTCACATTCGTGGTAATGAATTCCGATTGGCGACGGTATGATATATTTTTTGGAAGTACTTTTAATCTCTATTATATATAACTCATGAAAATACTAATATTATAATGATATTATTATTAATACAAGAAATATTAAGTACACTTACGCACAATAAAATATTTAAAACTTCTCATCTACCTTTAAAGTTACATATTCCCGTAATTTAACCACCTACCCAAATACAAGTACCCAAGTACAAAAAAAAAATAGAGTTCAGTTCGTAATGCCCGCTAGCACTCTAGTCGAGCCGTAATGTATTCAGTCATAATCCACACAAAGCTACGAACAACTCAAACACCCTACTTAGTTCTGTTGATATGAATAGGTAAATCAAACTCCGAACCTCAAACAAAGGCGACCGTTTGTCCCACTTTGTTCAATAATATAACTCTGAAAAAAGTTAACACGAGGGTACAACTCGATGCACAAATTTAAATAGAAATTACAGAGTCTCTGTTTATGGGCGAGAATTTTAATTAAAAGTTCTTGGAAGGATTGTATCGAATAGTTATTAAAAATACAACGCAACGAGGGTTTCGTAATTCCTTAAATCATCTATCGAAGATTTTTGCTCGTTTTCTCTAAGTCATCATCTGCGTACCCTTTTCCCAATTTTATTTGGGGTCGGCGCAGTATGTATGATTTTTCCATTCTACCTCTACTCGTTTTCTCTAAGTAACCAACCTAATTAACTAACTAAATTACATGCATATACATAGTTATAATCGATATTAGGAACGCTCACAATATTGATTTTCGAGCGAAAAGTGAAATACTCGTATATAGGGCTTAAAAATTCTTATCTTTTGATAGCGATTGAGACAGCCAGGGATTTCAAAATTACCTCTTCAGAACAAAACCCTAAAAATCAATTTCCTGTCCTTCAATGAGTTCTAGTCTTTCCTGCAGAATCCTTTGCTGCTGAAATACAAAAATTCTGTGTAATCACTATAGTAGAGTCTAGGAGTTCTTGTGGTATCATGATACCACAGTTTTAGAAACTGCCACAAATATGAAGCCCTTTTTATTCGTCTCTCATTGAACCAATGAGACAATTTATTTTTTAATTAACGAAGAAGTAATTTTAGAATTTGAATAAAACTAAAACTTTTTTCCTTAAACCCAATCTGATTTTGATTACAAGGGTTAGCCAACAGTTATAAAAAAAGGGAAGCCAAAAGGGTGTCTGTTGAATTATCCCAAGTTTTTACATGTAGCGTAAAATTGGGCTCTTCTCATTAGGTAAGGGCCATTTATTTCGCCCACTTTTCTCCCCAAGAATTGCTTGTACTTTACATAGTACTATTTCATTGTTGACTGATTTACATCATTTATGACCACCTGCCTTTTTGTGCCATTCGAAATGCCCGTAATTTTTCATTAGGACTTCGAAAATTGCGTAATACATAAAAATATTTAGTTATTATTGTCGTTGATTGTAATTGTGGTTTATTTTAGAAGATAAATTTTTGACATTACAATACAATTGACCTGTTTAAAAGTTCATGGTGGACTCTACTACAGTTTACCTTCAAATACTAAATTCTATGTTAAGAGTAAATTTCGACATCCTGACAAGCTCGTCACTTGAGATACATCGAACGACACCCGCCTTTAACCGACCAAAAATATATAGACCATGTGTGGATAGTCACTCACAGTGGACACTACAATTTCGAAAGAGTAAAACTTTCTTTGTACCTACTCGTTAAAAATGTGTATGTACATTTCTGTAAAAAAAATTGGAAGAACAATAAAGAAATGCTTAACTTTACAGTACAACAGACACGTTGTAAAACGTGCCTTTAACGTAGATATTCGTATTTTATTACCCCATAATTCAACTGATTAAACATTTGGATCAGGTAAGAATTATATTTATGCTGTTAACTATGTGAAGTTAAGGTATTCCTTAAAATTCAATATTTGTACTCAATTCATCTGTCTTCTACGTGCCAAAATACCAACCTGTGCAAAAACAATTTATATTGACATAATACAAAATCATTGAACTGTTTAATATTGCAAGCTCCTAATTAATGACATTGAATCAAATATGTCATTCAGCTAACAACTGAACAACTGAAATTACTCGAAATTAATCAGGTCATCAATTAACTGATGCAAATGTAACATAATTTCGATAATTAATGGCGATGTGAATGCGCCAATGATGTTGTTGGTACGCAATGCATTGCCTCTCCGAGTTTTGGAAATATTATACATATAGCTACCATTTTTAGTAAAAGTATCCATTCATCCATCCATTTTTCTATAATATGTATGTATTTAAAAATATTTAAGTATGTTTATCAGCAGTCTGGTTACTGGCTAATCTGGCTAGTTTGGGATCAGACGGCCCTGTGTGAGAAGTAATTGTTATTTTTATTACTGGTATTTTATTTAATACAACCTGATACTATTATACTTATAAGTACTAGACATGCATGGTATTTCTTCAAAAATATTGCAGCCATAATGTAAAACTTTTCTCGTATTTGAACGAGTTAGTAGTGTCATGAGCATCTGACAATTACAAAGGTACGAACGATTAATCTGTGAGACGATATCTGAGACGAGGATCTCTTTATTAAAGAAACTCTTTATACAATTTTTTTTTTTAAATCCTTAAGAATTAGTATTTTAAAATCAGTTAACAATTTATTTTACTAACACAATATATCATATAAATTCGTATGAATAGTCATTTGATACTCTGTATTTGATATTTCAGCTGCATCAGCGATTATTTAATCATCATCGTCATCGTCAACAACAGCCTTTAATAGTCCTCTGCTAGACATAGGTCTCTCTTTAGAAAAGAGGATTTGGCTTACTATACCAAGCTGGCCAACTGGCAACATGCAACAGGCAACTGACACAGAGAAAAACTCATAACAGGATGTTAACTTTTTAAAGAGAGACGTTTACGAATTGTATTTTTTTTATAATCGTGCTATGTTTTGGTGAGCTTATAATACGAGTACCTTTAAAAAATCTGCAAGCGATTTCATTGTGTTTAAATATCTGGACACTTTCATGTAGTTGGTGCACTTCTTTTTTTATTTAATAATAAACTTTACCAGTACTAAAGTATATAACGCATTGAAAAAAATTAAAAATTTAAATTAGTTGTGCATAATATATCTTTAACATAGTCTGTTTAGAACATTATTAATATTACAAGCTGGTACATTAATATTTCACGTGACGAGTGCCTTATTTCTCATTACGATGGATTCAACCGAACTAATGTTACCTGACTGGCGTGGAGTGCTACAGCGACGTCTACCTATCGAGCCAGGTAATGAATGCTGTGATTAGTTTCATTCAGAGAATATGTGTGACAGTTTCACGCTCCGATGTAATAAGAGCTTGTATTTCTGTTTTAGATTAACGTGTACGTATTATCGTGTTTACCTCAATTTTGATTACGAGAATATATGATAATGGATTAATATAAACTGGTATAATGTTCAGAAATGTACAATAACTTTATGTTTTTATTTTAATTAAGCAACTCTTATACTCGTGAATACTTTGTATGTCGACGGCAGTCCTTACAAACATTTGACATTCGATAGATTTACAGATTCAACAAAAAAATCATATATATTTTAGTTACGGTTATTATAATTAGTACCTGGGTGACCGAGCTTTGCGGTTTTTTTTTTAGGTAAATTTTCTAAAAATGCAACCTAGCTAGATCGATTAATCGCCCCCGAAATACTACCGCCTGCATACTAAATTTCATGAAAATCGTTAGAGCCGTTTCCGATATTCAAAATATATATATATATATAAATATATATATATATATACACACACATACAATATATACAAGAATTGCTTGTTTCAAGGTATTAGATTATTGATTTTGAACCTTGAGTTGTCTATCTGTTTCGTTTCATTGTTCATCTGTCAGTTGTTTTTATTGCGTATAAATACTTTTTTGTATACAGCTCCATATGCTGTAATCTATTAAGTCTTTACTCAATTCTATAAGCCCTAGTGAAAATCACCGGACATTTGATATTTAATCAAGGCAGCACTGAATTTGTTTTATACTAAAATATGAACATCAAATGCTTCAAGAACTCTCAAGTATCTTATTAAATGTGAGCTGAAAGCTAACTGATTGTCTGCATTTTGTTTGCATATCCGATACCCGATTTATCATCTTTCTTAGCGTTTCACTCCAGTCCTGTTTTTAATTTCTGCTGTAAGCTTGGAAGCGCCGATCAATCAAGACAGATTATAGATCACGGAATTTCGCTGACGAAATTGTTGGCTGTGTAATTATCTATGTGAAATAAATGTTTCTGGCAGTATCTAATAAGATAAACTGAGCATTGAACAAGATGCGAATAGGACCATCTGCGGACAGTGCCAATTGCTAATGTGACCTTTTGTGTCATGGGACAAATATGCGAATAGGATAAAATGTGTCAAACCCACGGAGCAAATATCACTCCGTGGTCAAACAGGTTTACCATACCATATGTGCAATAAATACACATATAACTATACTGTATAGCTTTCAATCCTAATGTGTAAAATATCAGGTATTTGCAACAATTATCTGCACCCATTTAGAGCAAAACAAACGTATTCATGCGTACAAATGTGTGAACAGAGAGAAAATAGCACTGGTGATAACTGACGTGGTGGTTAGAAATTGGTGTACCGATAGTGATGTTAAAATTTATACACTGTGGCACATTGTAGTTGCATTGATGAGAAATGAAACCAAAATAACGCGCGAAATAGACAAAACGATCTTTGAAGCGGTTTGTACATCGTATCATAATTTGAGCTCAATCGGTGCAGAGCGTTTTGAGTTTTTGAAGCGTACATAACTTAAAAAATTTATATATACAGATACATGCATAATGGTACGGACATATTTATTAACTATGACCCCAGTGAATAATGTTAATTTTAACAATAAACGAAAAATTTATAAAACCGGAAAATTGTCCCATAAAGCTAATATTTCATAAGAGATAATATTCTATGTAAGAAAAAACAATTGGAATTGACATAAAAAAATAACGAAGATTGATTTTATGTTTTATTTTGTTCTCAGGGCCAATCAATTAGATTTCGGCTACACATTCTTTCAACTAATCTCTCCCAATAGGCCGGCTCGACCGGGATTATTCACACATCCTCACTGAAACCCCGGGGTTAGCAAACTCGTTCCTCGCTTTTCACCGAAGGAGAGGTTGAGCGATAACCTCTTTCAACGTTCCTCTGATATTAGGGGCAACGAATTGAAAGGGCCAATAGGCGGGAGTAGCCCGCGGCTTTCCTGGGATAGGAAACTCCTAGCTCGTGCGTCCCCAAGGAGCCAGACATCCGAAGGGAATTTCCACCCTGTTACCAAAAGACCACATCCTCCACATATCTATATTATGTATGTATTTATAAATATATAAGTATGTTTATCAGCAGTCTGGTTACCATAGCACAGGGTCTGCCTAGTTTGGAACCAGTCGGCCGTGTGTGAAGTTATTATTATTGTTAAAATTGAATTCCCTAAAGGAATTTGTACCATAATTCTCAGACACTACGGAGAAAGTGCAGTCTCTCAATGTGAATAATAAACATCTTGTTTCAGTTATGATTGCTTCACGGGGAGTCATGCAAATAATTAAAATTGTTTCAACCACTGTGCAAACGTGGAGTTCCTGTTTCAAAAATTCTTAGAATACGTAAGTTTAGCAGTTCGGTATTCCTAGGTACATAGAATTATGAGGGGGGAAGTGTTCTCGCCTCCTGGGATAGGGCCTGATTAGGCATGGTGTCAATTCGGGGAGGACCTGAAATAACATGGTCCGGGTCCTCCCAGAGTAGGACGGCCGGCCGTCGGGGTGGTTTTTAGCGGAATCACCACGTACTCCTGTCTCTTGAGCCCCCGAGGATTTTCCAAAAAAAATAAGGTACCGTCAAACCTTGCAACTTTGCCCGAATTCCCTCGGTTTTGATATTTAACGATGAATAACGTAAAGAATAAAAATATTTTTACTACGTAATTGCGTTTATTTGGTAGTAAAGGTACTGTTTTTATAAAATTATCTTATAATGCGAAGATTATCAATATTTCTAGTATAAAAATTTAAATTTAAAGAGTGGGACAATTGGTTTGTACTTTTTACAGCTTTGCCAATCTTGCAGAAACTTGTATAATAACGGTTTGATTATATTCTAGGTCCCACAATTTAAGGGTCCAACAGATAAATAGTTAATCTGACATTGGGCGTTATTATTAACTGGTTAAAAATCATATTGTGTGTGTAAAATGAGTGGGCAAAGTCCTAAATATTATTTAGGAACTTTTCATACAAATAAAACAATGAGCTAGGGTTGTCGCTTTTAATCCCGCGTAAATCTACGTCTCGGTCTTGTTCACCGTTTTTTCGTACCGACATTCAAATATAATATTATTTAATAAAAATAAATAAAAAGGTACTTAGTAAGTCTTAAAATGTCAAAATATGTTCCATATATTTTAGATACAGATATTTAAAGTAGCTGTATCAAACCAGCCAGATTAAGAAGAATTGTATCTGGTATTATCTGGACCTCCTTCAAGCTATTCAGAGTACAAATTTGTAGATTTGTACACCACGTACATATGCAGCAGGAGTGTGCCTTGCAGTAAACATGATGGAAATACAAGTTTTTGTGCTATTTAATATTTTACACCTCTTCTAAAAACACACTTTGAAGTACCTGGATTATCAGATAAATTCGTTTCGTCATAAATTTGGAAATAAATTTTCCATTTCTTATAATCCTTTTTCAGCACGGACTTTTTTTATATGTTGAGTCGTTCTAATGGTCAACATCTGGTGTATGTACAAAAATTCGTCTAACCAGGTATCGCTGAGCAATTTAATATAATGTAATCAAACAAATCAGATCGTGAGTTTTTATCGTATTTGTAAACTAATATTGTTATATGCATTTTTGTCATACAACTGCCATAATCTGGCGAAACTATCAACACCTTTGCCAGTTTTCCTTCCTCTTCTTTACTAAGTTTTTTTTGTCCTCTAGCAGATTTCATGTGGCGATTTCTCACTTTATTTAATATGGTCCGTCGAGGGTTCCAAACCTGTTTTCAGCTTCTCTACTTGAAATTCTTTTATGTTGAACCATGTCAACAGCAAATTCTAACATTTCTTCTGAATAATCTTTATATGTTCTCGATCCGAGAATTCTTTTCCTTTTGCTTATGGTTTGTGTTCCTTCCAACCTTCATTCTAAAACATAAATAATTATCTTAATTATATACTCTACCATTTTCTATCTCTCTCCATTCTATAATAATGCAATAAAATATTGAGGTTGACAAATCGGTTAACATACATAAAAAACCCTTACATGCCGACGAAAATAGAACTTCCACTTTATTTAGTTGGTTAAACATGGAAATGACAACCCTAGCGGTAATGTCTTGGTTGGCAAAGTCGTAAACAATGCTTCAGAAAAAGTAATCGGACATTGCCCACCATATTTTTTTAGTTATTAGATGTTATATTCTATTAAATATTAAAGCATTGTTAGTAATAAGCTACAAATTAAGTCTGGTTAAAGAATTACTTACCTGCGGCAACAGCAACTCGAGATTGATGAAAAGTTTTTCACATGAACCTTTGCCCACTAAACACACCACCAACTTTAACACAGTTTGAGCGCCAACTGAAGTGACATTAATCATAGACACTCATTTAGTCTTGCACACGATGAAATTTTGTACCGTGGATCAAATGATAAACGTAACTTAATTGTTTGTCAAATATTTCTATATTTCTAAAAAGTACTCTTCTGGACAATGTCAGATCAATTGGGCAATCTTGTAATGTTAACGTGGTCAACCGCACTCGCGAGAACAGCTTTTCTCTAGGAACAGCCAACAATTTCAATAAATCCAAGTCCATTGCGGATCACTGATTATACCCGCCATGGCATTAGGTTCTTTCCAGAGAATTTCAAAATAGTTCACGTTACATGCAATTTGCAGTCAAAGTACATTAACCAACCTAAAATTGTGTCTTGTCTTTACGAGACATCGAAACAAATATTACAGAGAGAAAGAATTCAATTTTTTTTCTGTCATGTAACTAATGGTAATCTGATCAAAAACTACTTAATTCATTTAATAAGTTCTTTTACCTACAGAAAGTTATTATAATAAATAACATGGGCTACATACAAAAGTTTCAATATTCATAATTTATCAGTAATACAAAAATGCCTTTATTCTTTATGCGTGGCAAAAATATTCATGAATATGATATGATAATGATTTGTCTCAGTTTTATAAGTAAGTCACAAAAACGATTTCTGTTTAAATTACACGCAATCAATACATGGAAAGAACCAGAGTTTATCATTTCATAAATCGCGGTCGATTATGTACATTTAAATTCTTCTTTTAAATTTTTGAATCTGACATTTCGTTCCCAAGTTACCTGTGAAGAGTACGTAAATGTAAGCTGGCCACCTACGTATAGACCGGGCGCTAGAGTACTCCTACGTATAACCTCAAACTCTTATTTGTAAAGGGAATGTATTGAGTTTGGGGTTGTTGGGTTGTCGAGTTTGAGGTTGTAAGTTTTAGGTTTAATGCGTTTGGGATTTGTGAATTTGGATTCTCTCTTATACTATATTATGAGCATAAGATGTAAAGAATTTATTAAAACTAAGAAACTTTAAAATGTGATATCTCTGCAAAAAATAAGATATCTGACTCTGCAATGAGTTTTAACAGTTTTTGCGAGAAAATTAAGTTACAATGTTACCTCAAAACTGCCTATTTTTGCACTTTTAGGTTAGGATAATTTGGATTCGCATTCAGCGCCTCAAAAATCTTCCGAGAAGCATACTCTGGTTTCTGGATCTCAGAGTTGTCGTAGAGTATATGAGTAGAGGGGGTAAAAAAAAGGAACAAAACATTGATCGGCAAGATCTACATATCAGTATTTATTGTACATTAGGCAATAAAATTTCTCTAAGTGTAGCTGATTTTTGGACTTTTTACGAAAATATATGTTTTGATGTCACAAGAAAACTACTAGGTCAGGAAAGAAATAAATAGAAGATAGAATTAAAACGTCGATATTTTCACAGTTAGAATGAAAAAGAAATATTAATAATCTTTATTTGGAAATGGTTAAAAAGGTAATTAAATAAATAGGTTCAATAGACTCCCGTAGTTGAGAACTGTGGCGCATTAAACGCGTAAGTAATATTTTTTTATTATGTAACTAATATTCTACCGCTGTACGTCATATTTAGAGAATGCGAAACTAGTAATAGGCCTTACTATTGCCCTTTATCAAATGGTAAATCGACGTAGAAAGCCACATAAAAATAAGATTTGGATTTCTATCGTCATCATTATCAGTGCCAACGGCACTTCACTTTTAATTATTAAATTCCTTCAAACACGTCTTTCAAACGAGCAGACAGGTAGATGGTATTCACGGTACGGTAGTCCACCTGCAACTCAAAGGATACAAGTTTGTTGTCACCGTTTGTGTGCGCAAAGTTAGTTGAAGGGGGAGTGAGGGCTTAGTTAGGCTTTCTGAGCTTGTGACTTGCATAGTGAGCTTTAAGTGTTAAGTGTTAGCTGTTGCATCTGAATGTTTGATGGTAGTAAGTGCACATTCAGGTAGGTACTATATTTCAACTTCAGTACTTCAAAACTCATGTTATTATTACGTATTAGGTATGATTATTATTTATTGAATATATGTTTGAATGTAATATTAGAAAAAACTAAATAAAATCACTGGTGATTCTTTAGCGCCCTATAACATAGTGCTTTAACCAAATTTTTAAAGAATTTCTAATTTGGGAACATAAAAATAAAGTTTAATCTTATCCAATGTGTAGACTCTTTTGATAGGGTTGTCAAGATGCGTTTTAAAGTTCAACTTTTATCTTAACCGTGCCTCATTTATGGTCAGCCTAGTAATTTTTACCTTACAAATAATAATCATAACAAATGTATTACCTTACAGTACATTTCAAATATTGGACGAATTAAATTATGCCCGCATAAGATGATACATGTCTAATATCGTAACACCTGTTCAATACAATATTTGCCTTCATAAGTAATGTTCTCGTCTTAGAACTTTGAAGTGAATAAACTAGTCAGCGACGTCTGTGCTAACAACATAACTTTGAGTGTAAACTTAAGTACGGAAGTGTGTTGTTAACGTCAAATACGATGTACCTGTGCAGCAATATAAACTTTATTAAAACGCCAAATGAGTTTAGTAAGAATTACATGCATAAATAGATCTTATTCACATATACTTTGAGTTCTATATTTAAGCTTAGAACAAATAAGTATTTCTGACGTTTGCTGACTTTGCTCGTTTATAAAGTTATTTTCTTATCTATAAAACTACGATTATTCGTGTTCTTAAAAGAAACACTTTTTAAGATGAAATAATAAAGATACTCTCTGTCATTCTCTATACACTAGACAACGTAGGGATTCACAATTAACTTTTTTTAAAGTATCACCGTCTCCTTCTTTAACTTTTACTTTTGGGAGTGGTATTTATTCTTCAAATTTAAATGGGATGAGAAAACGGGCAAGTCCTGACTAAAAAAAAGAATTTTCCAAGTCGGTTGACGGAGTTCTGAATTACCAAATAATAAAAATATATAATAAAAATTGTGTACCTGACGATGACTGTGATTTGGTTTACATTTTTCGGATAACTTACTCATCGTGTCGTGTGTGATGTTATTAGGATTATAACTAGCCATTTACTCGCACGTATTAATAACTTAAACAGAACTGTGACTACATTATATAAGGTTTTCTTGGTATCTCTCAACCTGTCTCAAAGGCTCCGTAGATTAATGAGCGTCCACACCGCAAAGGAACATGAAACGACCGAGACACAGATTAGCTCATGAACTAATTTCCTAGTAGTTACCTAGAAACATATAAGCTTCAATCTAAAATATTTTTGGTAAATAACCGCACTCTCAGTTAATATAAACTTCTTGGCTTGATAGTGTAATTTGTTTAGGCAAGTGTATTAAAATGAATCCATTAACATATTTCTACAGTAGTTTGCCAGCTCTTGTTGCAATACTTTGTTCAAGAAACTAAGCAAAATCAGCAAGGTACCGAAGCTGCAACTTCGGTAAAGAGGCGAATTAATCAATAGACGACGAGTATGGTAAGCTATGCTGACCGCTAAGCTAGAAGTCGTGAGTTCGATTCCCACCCAGGACAAATATTGTGTTATGAGCACAATCAGTTCTGATGTTCTGTATCTGGGTATAGTTTGTCTATAATTATGGATTTAGAAATATATCATCAGTCTATACACCATAGTGTGGGCTCAGCCTAGTTCAGGATCAGACCGCCGTTTGTTAGATGTGTCAAGTTATTATTAAAAAAAAAAAAAAATGGATCATCAAAATCGCCAAGTGGCAACCGAGTAGGTTAACTGACCAATTGTTACGGGTAGTTGGACTCCTAAAAAGTCCGACTGCAGTCTTTCTACAGAACTTTGATATCGCCTACTTGGGTTGTGGAGGTCTGATGGCAGTACTTAAGTTAGAGATCTAAATCTTTTTGTCAATTGAAGACTGAATTTGGCGAAAAAAAAATTAAAAGCCATACATTAATATGTTACAAACTTCTTGTATCTTTATTGTTCATTATTTATTTGAAACTTAAGACATACAGTAAAACTGTTACAAGAAGAAAGGTCTTTATGTGTCGAAACTAATGAAAGCAATAATTTCTACTACAGTTAAACATACAAAATCATTCAATAACAAAAAGTACGTGGCCGCGCAGTCGAAACGTTACTTTGTAGGCTGATATCTCATTATCTGTAATTGCTAGGATTTCAGCGTGAACATCCATTTATTCGACATATTAACCTTCTTAGAATGACATTGTTTTGCTTGTAACAGCTTTTATTAAGACGTCCGGACTCTTCATTTTTTATGGCCGGCTGAGATTTGTGCAAAGACACTTCGAGACCCAGCCGCCGGAACCTCAGTGCGCCTTAGGGCACGTCGTCATGGGCGGGTCGTCCGGAGAAACCATCCAAGAGCACCCAGTCGTAGCCGATGTTCCACAGGAGCGGCCCTAGCACCAACCCCTGAAGAACCCCGAGCAACACCTTCGGGGGAAAACTCTCATTTAGAAGTCGTGCGCCACACGACGACGTCACCTCGCGGTAGGCCTTCGTGGCGAGTGGATTAAAAACTCGTCCACGTGAGACCACACTAAGGGCGGCTATGAGGCGCTTGCAGGCTAGCCAGCCGTGGAGCGTGTTACGGCTGGTAGCAAAAAATCGCATCTGCAATGAGCGCCCGACGCTACGTTGACCTGAGCGGTCAGAGCTTCCACCCACACCGGTGCACCATATGTTAGTGCCATTAACTGTACAACCCTAGTCTATCACTACAACTTATAGTGTAATCTCAACTACAGCTGCAGTTGGGGCAACAACATTTTTGTGTACACGCAGCCTTCGTCTATCAATCTTCGCACCTAAGTATCAGAAAAGGAAAGCAAAATAGTGGCAATTACATAGATTAACCCTAGATGTCAACCTTAAACATCTCCACAGAATTAAAGAATCTATACTAATATTATAAAGCTGAAGAGTTTGTTTGTTTGTTTGTTTGTTTGTTTGAACGCGATAATCTCAGGAACTACTGGTTCGAATTGAAAAATTCTTTTTGTGTTGGATAGTCCATTTATCGAGGAAGGCTTTAGGCTATATAACATCACGCTGCAACTAACAGGAGCGAAGCATCAGTGAAACATGTTGCAAAAACGGGGAAAATTATTCACATTTGAAGGCTTCCGTTGCGTGCGCTGCGTAAACGGTTCAAGTTACCCAAAAATATGTATAAAAGAATTATTCCTCTTTGAATGATCTAAAAAAATGTCCGTGACAGTATATGTCTATCTTTTAAGATTGACTCACTATAACCTTTTTTATGGTAATCAAATTTGGTCGAAATTAATGCATTATTGCCTATTATTTGCCAAAGAGTTTTATCAACATAATATTAATCCTTATCCAAATAAATGTGGTGTTGATTAAGAGTATTTAATTGTGAACAAAATTGTCCTTGACATCACTTAATTTCAATTAACATCTTAGAAGATAATACAATTTTAAAATAACTCCTCAACAAAATTCACACAACACAAGATTGCGCTGGCCGGCGGGCGAGGGGGAGGCGGTGCTTGGTGGCCGCCCGCCGCCGCCGCCGCCACCACCCTCGCATGTAGTTCTACGAGGTACCATGCCGCGCGGCTCAGACGCGTGGTCGGCTCCCTACGGAACGGTTGAATTTAGCGTACTGATTTTTCAATTTGTTTTTGCGATATATCATCGTGTAATAATACTTTCGTAATACACTTTTATTTTGTAGTAGTTATCTATTGTTGTTTCGGCTATATCTAATCGTGTAATACCTAATATTTTTACAATAATTAGCACTTTTTTTGTTTTGATGTAGATAATATAAGTAGGTTTCATCTACATAATTATTCTTATTAGGTTAGGTTTTTGTTTACTAAAGCATACGGTTGGTTTACCTTATTATGTTTAAATATCGAAATAATTAAATTACCTTTATAATATTTCATTTTTTCCATTACACATCAGCGTACTGATTTTTTAATTTGTTTTTGCGATATATCATCGTGTAATAATACTTTCGTAATACACTTTCATTTTGTAGTAGTTTTCCATTGTTGTTTCGGCTATATCTAATCGTGTAATACCTAATACTTTTTCAATACACTTTCATTTTGTAGTAGTTTTCTATATATTGTTTGTTTTAGGGATAGTACCTATTTTGTTTATAATATTTTTACAATAATTAACTTTTTTTTTTGGATGTAGATCATATAAGTATGTGTCATCTACATAATTACTCTTATTAGGTTAGGTTTTTGTTTACTAAAGCATACGGTTAGTTTACCTTATTATGTTTAAAAATCGAAATAATTAATGCACATTATTCATCTATCTAAATAGTTTTTTTTTGCGTTTTCTGACATCATTTTACGGTAATCCCTTTGACATATATTTTATCCGATTTACGTACCAGAAGCAGGTATAAATTATTAAGTACATATTTATTCACCTTATGTTTGTTTTTCTTGATTACGAGATACGGTTTAGTTAAGTTTTAATTTCCTACGTTTTTTCTTTTATCTTTTTCGTTACTATAATGCCTGGAAAAAGAACTCAGCTTTCTCGGCAGACTGCTACTGCAAAGCGGCTGCGACTTTTGCGCAGCAATGAAACAGCGGATGAAAATATGCATAGGTTGGCTACTCAACGAGTGATCAGTGAACAAAACCTTACTAGGCAATCGAGCGTTGAACGTTCGCAGCGATTAGCCTCACAAAATTTCCGAACTTCGGCGAACCGACAACGGGAATCAAGCGCTGAACGATCTCAACGTTTGGCCTCACAGAATTCTCGAACTTTGGCGAACCGACAACGGGAATCAAGCGCTGTACATTCTCAACGTTTGGCCTCACAGAATTCTCGAACTTTGGCGAACCGACAACGGGAATCAAGCGCTGAACGATCTCAACGTTTGGCCTCACAGAATTCTCGAACTTTGGCGAACCGACAACGGGAATCAAGCGCTGAACGTTCTCAACGTTTGGCCTCACAGAATTCTCGAACTTTGGCAAACCGCGAACGGGAATCAAGGGCTGAACGTTCCCATCGATTAGCACAGCAAAATGCACGATCAGCAAGGAATAGAACTCGCAGGCAACATAGTTCATTGAATTCTGCGTTTGCTTATGATTGTACCTTTGACTATGCTGAGCTAAATGATATTGATATTGGCAGAATGGATAAAATATGCAACTTATGCCAAGCAATAAAATGGGCGGCTGAAGCTCCTGGAATATGTTGTAGTGGTGGCAAAGTAAATATACCTAAAATTCCGGCACCAACATCAGTTTTTAAAGAACTGATATCAGGCTCACATCCATCCTCAAAGCATTTCTTAAATCACTCAAGACAATATAATACACTTTTTCAGATGACTTCATTTGGTGCCAAAGAAATTCGTGAGGGAAACTTCATGCCGACTTTTAAAGTCCAGGGGCAAGTTTATCATTTGATCGGTAATTTACTTCCAGCTGAAGGTGCACAACCCGAATTTTTGCAAATATATTTTGTTTCTCATGCAGATCAGGTATCCTTGCGCTCAAATTTAAATCCAACCTTGCAAATCTACCTTATCGACGCTCTCCAAACATATCTTAACGATCATAATATGTATATTCAAAGTTTTAAATACAATCTCGAAAATAGACCAACGAATGATTTTAAACTTATTATTCATGCTGATGTGAAACCTCCTAACGAGCATCGAGGTCGGTATAATGTGCCAATAGTAGATGAAGTAGCTGTTCTTTTGATAGATGAAGACAAAGGTCCCCGAGATATTGTGTTGAATGCGAGAGATGGTAGACTTCAACGAGTTTCTGAAATTCATAGATCTTATGACCCACTTCAATATCCTTTACTGTTTCCCTTTGGAAATGACGGATACTGTATAAATATTCCACAACAGAATACTGCTGCTAGATCTAAAACTGTATCATGTATGCAGTTTTATGCATTTAGATTCATGGTGAGAATAAATGACTTTAACAGCATACATTATTTCAAAGGATTATTCAACCAATATTGTGTTGATATGGCGGCAAAAATGATTTCTGAGAGGCTTGACTTCATCAAAAGAAATCAAAAAAAATTGAGAGCAGAAGAGTACATTCATTTAAGAGATGCCGTGGTTAATGATGGCAATATAGACGGTTCTAATATTGGCCAGCACGTTATATTGCCGTCGTCATTTACAGGTTCCCCCAGATACATGAATGAAAAAAGTCAAGATGCCATGACATACGTCAGGAAGTTTGGAAGACCAGATCTCTTTATTACATTCACATGTAACTCCGAATGGAAAGAAATAAAAATTGAGTTATTACCCGATCAAAATTCTTACGACAGACATGATTTGGTTTCTAGAGTATTTCATTTAAAACTCAAGAAAATGATAGACCTATTAACGAAGAAAAATATCTTTGGACCATCGAAAGCCTTCGTTTACAGCGTAGAATGGCAAAAAAGAGGTTTACCTCACGCCCACATTTTATTGTGGCTGGCTAACAAAGTACAACCAGATTCTATAGATGCAATAATATCGGCTGAAATACCTGACCAACAACAAGATCCAATTCTTCATAATATTGTCATAAAAAATATGATACATGGTCCTTGCGGATTTCACAATCCTGCGTCACCATGTATGAAAGAAAACATTTGTTCTAAAAAGTACCCTAGGCATTTTATTTCTGAAACACAAACTGGGGATGACGGTTACCCAACCTACAGGCGCAGGTCTCTAGATAATGGTGGAAAAACAGCAACAATTCGTGTCAAAGGTACAGAAATGAGCGTGGATAACAGGTGGGTTGTTCCCTATAATCCAGTGCTATCACGAAGTTTCAATGCACACATTAACGTAGAGTTTTGTCAATCGGTCAAAGCTATTAAGTACATCTGTAAGTATATTCATAAAGGTTCTGATCAAGCCACATTTTCGTTGCAAAATAATAATAATGAAGTAGAAAAATATCTAAATGGTCGCTATATAAGTTCCTCGGAAGCGCTCTGGAGATTTTTCCAATTTCCTATTCATGAACGTTTGCCGGCAGTAGTTCATTTAGCAATTCATTTGGAAAATGGACAAAGAGTTTATTTTTATAATAATGAAAATCTCCAAGATCGCGTCAACAATCCTTCACCAACGACACTTACAGCGTTCTTTGATCTTTGCAAAAGAGACAATTTTGCAAAAACCCTTTTATATCACGAAGTACCCCAGTATTACGTATGGGGAAGAAATTCTTTTTCTAGAAGAAGACGTGGGCAAGATGTTGAAGGATATCCCGGTGTAAAAAAAGACACAACTTTAGGCCGTGTCTACAACATTCATCCAACACAAACTGAATGTTATTATTTAAGAATGATACTGCAACATGTTCGCGGTCCAATGTCGTTTGAACATCTAAGGACCGTTAATGGTGTTATTTTCCAAAGTTATCAAGGCGCTTGCAAGGAATTAGGTTTACTGGAGGGAGATGAACATTGGCAAAATACCATGTCAGATGCTGTCATGTCTGAGCCAGCCACAAAATTAAGAGAATTATTTACCATCATTCTCATATTTTGCCAGCCATCTGACCCCTTAGAGTTATGGAATAAATTTCGAAATGATTTATGTGAAGATATATTAAACAGAATGCGTAATGAGAATCAGGATATGACATTAGCATATAGTGATGATATATACAATGATGGACTTATCATAATTGAAGATAAGATTCATGAGATTTGCGATAAATCATTAACTGATTTTGGGCTTCCTGCATCAAAAAGGAATAATTCACATAATAATTTGGATCCGTTAGAAGTAGCGTTGCGAAAGCCGTATGATGTAAATGAATTAAATGAGTATATTACTGAAAATGAACCAAAATTAGTTAATACCCAGGTGACGGCGTACAATCGTGTTATGCACAGTGTTCTTTTTAATGAAGGAAAAATTTTTTTTTTGGATGCTTCAGGTGGAACTGGCAAGACTTTCATTACTAATCTGATATTAGCAAAAGTAAGGTCTCAGGGAAAACTAGCTTTAGCAGTAGCGTCGTCAGGGATCGCTGCAACTTTATTAGCAGGTGGACGCACAGCTCATTCCACTTTTAAACTGCCTCTAACTGTTTCTTTACAGAAAGATAGCGTGTGCTCTATTCGCAAAAATGGCCCTTTGGGAAAAGTTTTGCAAGACGTCACTTTAATAATCTGGGACGAATGTACCATGATCCATAGAGCTCATGTAGAGGCTCTAGATAGGACTCTTAGAGATATTAGAAGCTGTGATAAAATCATGGGTGGGATTACTGTTATGTTTGCTGGGGATTTTCGTCAAACTTTACCGGTAATAGTAAGGGGAACTAGAGCAGACATTATAAAGTCTTGCCTTAAAAGTTCCCCATTATGGAAGTTTGTTCATACCTTAAAACTATCTACGAATATGAGAGCACATTTGGGGGGAGGTAGTACAAATTTTCCTTCAAAGCTACTTTTAATAGGAGACGGGAAAGTACCTCATTTTGAAAATAAAATTGAAATTGATCGCGATTTAGGAGAAAGAGTGACTAGCATTGAGGATTTAATATCGAAAGTTTACCCTGATATCGTCGAAATAGAAAACAAAGATTATCCATGGATGTGTCAAAGGGCAATATTGGCGGCGAGAAACAGTAGCGTTGACGAAATTAACGAGCTAATTTTAACTAAACTTCCAGGAGATAAAGTTACCTACACATCTATTGATAATGTAATGGATCAAGAAGATGCGGTCCATTACCCACAGGAGTTTCTTAATTCTTTAAACCCGAGTGGCCTTCCCCCACATTCACTCAAGTTAAAAATAGGTGCCCCAATAATTTTACTTAGAAATCTTAAACCACCAAATTTATGTAACGGGACCCGACTTCAAGTCAAATTTCTTCGCAACAATGTGATCGTTGCAATAGTTTTGACTGGTCCAGCAGTAGGTCAAACAGTGCTTATACCTCGCATCCCAATGATTCCAAATGATTTACCTTTTAATTTTAAAAGGATTCAATTTCCCGTTAAGTTATCTTTTGCTGTAACAATTAATAAATCACAGGGGCAAACATTTAAACACGTAGGAATCGATTTACGTCAAGACTGCTTTTCACACGGCCAACTATATGTAGCGTTGTCAAGATCGGGTTGCGGAGAAAATCAGTATGTTCTTCTGCCACAAGAAAATAAAACTAAAAATGTCATTTACGCAGAAGTACTTTAAAATATATTCTTTTAAAAACTTCTTAATCGCGATCATAAAAGCAGTTTTTTTTTTTTTTTTTTTAAAAAAGACAACTCCCGCATTAGGAATAAATCCTGTGTCGCGGGGGACTTTACAAACATACATGAAACGGACACAAAGAACACCCAGACTCAGAACAACAATTTGTGGATCACACAAAGTGTCGTCCCATGTGGGGTTTGAACCCACAACACTCGGCGTAGTAGGAAGCGGCGTGGCCGCTTAAACCACTACGCCATCCGTGCAGTCAAACAAAACAAATTGACGCGGACGAAGTCGCGGGCAACAGCTAGTTGTATATATTGTGTATGTGAATGTTAGGCATAGATTTTTTCATTGTTAAAAAATGCTGACCAGAAAGGATGGTATGGGTTTTGGGTCAAGTTTTCCTTCTCTTTGTAGTGCTCTTGTCCTGCGTAGTTTGCTCTCTTAGTCGGCTTTTACGACGCTCATGGGATAAATAGGGTGATGACACTCCATATTTTTTTTATATCCTTCACCACACGGATTATCTGAGTGTACTGTTTATCATATGTAAATATTTTTATTAGTGTTAAGCAATTTTCTTAAACATTGTGTTAATGTTAATTATGATAACAGAAGACGATAAACTTAAAAAATAAAACAAATCTTATAACTTACATACCATTTATTCAATATATTAATCATTAAGTGTACAATAAGGTATATAGACGTATAGGCTGAGGTAAAGTTACACACAATGTAGGCACGTCAGAAATAGGCACCACACTGCGACACTTACTATAATGTAAGAAATAGGTATCAAGTAGACATTTAGGCACAACATTCTTCGTAAACTGACATTGACACGATCCAAGATGACTTTTATGCTAGACATTAGAGATAATATAAGAATAGAGCACGCCAATCCCACCTAACCCAATGCTTTGAGGCGTCCCAAGGTGTGTGAGAGATCGCTGCACGCAGAGGCCCTCTCTATCTCTCTCTCACTGCACGTCACGTTTCTGCGTTGCAACGCTCTCTCGTACCGTGAGACACGGTGAGGCTTCCCTTGCGTGCTCTATTCATATATTATCTCTATGTGCTAGACACATACACAAAAATAAATATTATAATTCCAAATGGTAGCTAATAATTTGAAATAAAATTGCACATAGCGAGTTAAATGTAAAAGAATGACCAAAGCTGCAACTACCATTATTTTTATTTGTCTATAATAGCTTAGAATAAGAAGATAATAATGTACGAATGACAAAGTTGTGATTTTGACATAAGCTAAATATGTGTGTAAGGTCTTATAATAAAACTTAGAGGTGTATCTACCTATATTGTATACACTGGGTAGGTGGGAGAGCGAGTGTCAATTAACAGTAATGAGTAAATTATTCACGAGCAACAAATATGTGCCTCATATAATATGGTTCAGTACATTAACATCTGCAAGAAGTTTATTTGTTAATCAATCCCAGAGCTACGACTTTTGACGTCAGCAGCCTGCGTTAATATTAGCTTATTCGAATTTTATTCTTTTCCAGGTAGCTAATATTGATGTAACTTACAATAGTATCTAAAAGCTCTGCATATGAGGCGAGTTGCTTTTACCTTTACTTAAAATAACATCTCTAAAATGTGATCGTTGGCAGCAAAATGTACTCACTATCTTTCTGAGTTGAGCTTGATAAGAGATACAGATTTTTACAAATAAATTCTAGCCATTGCTCTGTTGAAAGTTAAATTCATTTAAATATTAAATATGTCATTCGAAATAAAAAAACTACCATGTGAAAAAACCATTCAACAAATTAATCATGATTCAAACACGATACAATACAAAATTATAGACTGAATATAAAATTATTGAATCAAATGCTAACATAACGTTATTATATCAACTAGCCTCTGTAATATCTCTCTTTCAATATTTTATTAAAAAAATTGTTTAGATTAAAAAAATATCAGAATCAACCTGAATACGGAACTGAAGCTACCAAAGCCTTGCCTCAGTAAGATGAAAATTTCATATTTAAAAACAATAGTTATGATTTACATAATAAAAGCTCAAAATTCTGAATATTTGAATAAAGTGTACTTTAAAAGTCAGTTAAACTCTTTGTTAACAATATTTAATATAACGCGCGAAACTACTCATCCAAGCCGTATGTAAAAATCTCATCATAATAATACTTATTAGAAGACATTACAAAATGCATATCAAATTGTTTACTCAATAAGAGCAATTGTATAATTTAGGGGCATATTTGAATAATTATCAATAATAAAATGCTTTAGGCACAATTCGTTTAAACAGCTTTTGTGAGTAGGGTTTTATCATTATTTTTCCTGTTGATCTGTTTAAAACATTATAAGCCCGAGCTCAAGCCACTATATTTCACCAAAATATTGTATAACATACATTTATATTCGAGTTTTACTCAGAATCATAATATATTATTTATAAAACATAGTATTAATTAAAGTAATATATTGAGATTTGCCAAATTCAGATCAAGCGGGACGGTTTTATAATTTAAATATTCGACTAAAAGAAAAAATACGAAAATATCGTTTAGTTCCGAAAATTGAACAAATAGTAATGCAAAAATAGCATTATTTCACTTAGGCAAGTGAGAGACTTCACTTACAACACTAATGTCTTCTATATATGTTTTAAAGTAACAGTTTCTAGATGCTCAGCTGACGTTTTAAATATTGCCGTTTATATCTAAATAGCATGACTTGTATAAGATAGAGTGCAGGTAAAATCACCATTTTTTTAAGCAGACAACCATGGTCACTTATCAATCGACTTGTCTATTATAGTAGTCATATCTTCATCACTTACATAAGTATAGGTTGATCTCTCTCCGGAACACTCGGTATAATACGAGTCCTCCAATTGTTCATACGTTTTTTTTATAGGTACTAAACCTGAAATTTTCAGTAGGAAAGGTTTTTATACTACTATAAGACACCTAGTATCATATATAAGATGTATGAATATGATTGATATTGATTTTTTTATATGTTTCGTGGCGATATGTTATAGTCGGGCCACAAGAAATTTCGTATTAATTTTGATTTTTTTTATTGAATAGACGCATCTAGAAACTCCTACTATCATACGGTTGCAATACATACATAAATACTCCATTAAAAGCGATCAAAACAGTACAGGACTTTATATAAAATTGTATGATTCAAATGACATTGAAGCCAAATAATACTAAGAATTAAACGCACGAGACAAATCTAGATGTACTTTAAAGACTTCCTGGCGTTGCTACACTCAGTAGAGGCCGAGAAGACCTAACAAACATTTCTTGTAATGACCGGAGCAATCACCCTGAAAAAAAAATAGATGCTATTTTGTAAAATAACTAGACTTAAAACTAATTTCTGCTAATTTTGATTAATTAATTTAATTTAGTCTATTTCTTTAAAATTTGACTGCTGAGTCACTTTATCCCTACTTAGTTTTATTAACAAAGCTTCTTCGGCTCTAAAGGTTCGACATGCCTATTGGTCTAATGGCTAGTGACCCTGACTGTTAAGCCAGAGGTTGTGGGTTCGATTCCCACCCAGGACAAATAATTGTGTGATGATCATTTGTTGTGTCTGGGTGTGATTTATCAATAAATGCATGTATTTAAAACTATATAAGCATGTTTATCAGTAGTCTGGCTACCATAGTACTGGCCCTGCATAGTTTGGGATCAGATGGCCGTGTCTAAGATATGCCAAGTCAAATTATATCCATCCACAATGCGTGAGTGACACGATCGACATCGCCACTGTGTAGATCTGGTTTTATTTCGAAACTTTTCCAAATCACAATATTTAGTTTCAGATTGTACGTTTACCTCAATCCAGCTCTGCAGGGACTCGCCATATTTGCTCTGGAACATGTCGGATATATCGCCGAGGTCAATCTCGCATCGCGTGACCATGACGCGAATGAGTTGGCGGTCATTGGTGCCGAGACCCTTCATCGACTTATGCAGACGTTCAGCGAAGAACAGAGGCTTGTTGCGCACGATTTTTACTAAACAAAAGTGTTAAATAGTGAGACTTTCAAGATGATTAAAATTACATTTATCCATCTAATTTATGCTATAATAAACCTACATAAGATAGGATAATAAACCAACATTTTTAAGCCGAGTTAATCAATTACAGAATGATTAAACGAAGTAGCTAAGACTTCGCGCCGTAGCCCGTTGCGCTGGTCAGACCAAGTTTGTTCTACTCTCGGCACTACGTTCCATGCTGCCCTGAGGAGTCTCAAGACAGGAACGGTGGGCGATTACTCGCAGAATGGCTACAAATAGGGGTCACGACCCTCAGATTGAAAATAACGACACAAGGAGGAGGAAGATTGCGAGCAAGACATGCAAAAAATGAGCAGGATTAGGATTTTTTATTTTACATTGTGTTAGTACACTGATGTCATTCTTGCTTTGACACTTTAATCAGGGATTATTTAAGTCCGAAAACTATTTTCGTGTGCTTGGGTTACAAATTCAAACATTACTAAGATATTTTTTTATTCAGAAATAAAATTTATTTGAGTACCCGCCGTTTGAATTCTTAAAGCAATGTTTAAAGGCTACTCATCCCACTAAGTTTGTAAATACTATAACGCATTTTAAGTTCGATGTCACTACAGCTTTTTAATTCAATTGCCTAAATATAATGTCTATTTGCTTAAGATATAATTGAAAATTTTCTTACCAATAGCTCTAAGCGCCTTCTCAAGGTCACCCGAGAACTCGGCTTTAATGGCGTCATCGATGTCATGTCCAGTCAAGAAGTGGTACTCCTGGAATATCGCCATCAGCTGTGGGAATGACCTTGAGCATAGTACTGCGTTGAAGATGGACTCGTCAGTGCCGAGACGGAGCTCACCTGAAAGGAAAGGAAGCAATTGATTATGACCGTGATAATGTCTTATTAGTATAGTATCTAACATAACGAACACAAATCACATGGTGACGGATTAAGAATACGGATTGTCACTACCCCTATTGATCCCTTGGGTGTCGTGAGAGCTGACTAAGAGAGCAAACTACGCAGGACAACAGCACTACAGAGAGAAGGATAACTTGACCCAAACATTATACCAACTTTTCTTGTGGTGTAGTAGGCCAGAACCACCTTTCTAACCACTTGAAGTATTGGACTTATTTTTTCATGGCATAGGTTACAAAGTCACCTGACCTGTCACCTGACTTGTCACCTGATTTTGAGTGACTACCGTGAACATCGGTATCTCAAGAGTCACAAGTACCTTGTCGCACTTTGAGCCCCCCCCCCCCCCCCACCTCCCCCGCCCCTCTTACGTTACATTCCCCTACTCGGTAAAAAAGTAACGAAAAATTAAATACTTAACACCTGTTTTGTGTGAAACCTTGGTATTTTAGTGTGTTTATTAGCAGCCTGGTTAGCAAAGTACAGACTCTGGCTGGTTTAGTGTTAGACAGGTGTGTCCCTCACACACAATTATTACTTATGATAACTGATTTATTACTAATATCGCTGTGATTAAATATTACAAACGAGATCAATGAACGAGGTCATTATTTGATACTAACTACATGTGTATGAGTCAAGCATTTAAATTTAGATTCTGACCAAATTATGGTAGGTAATCTCAGCGTTCGAATTACTACTGTACTGAATCCATTCGTTTATCTTTTTCAAGGTCATTAAGTAGTAGCAAAACTACTACACTCCTTTATTTATTTTGTTACCTATAATATTAATTGAAAAAGTAAAAAAAAAACTAAATATGCACACTTACTTGTGGTCTAAAATCAACCGTAATTTATTTAATTTTAAATATATTCTACATTAACAGCATTTCCAATTAAAGCTGAGCTGTCATTGTATAGACTGGTTAACATTGTACACCTACTAAACTTGTGAATCATAATTTGAGACTTACTAATGAATATTTTAATTTTTTTCACTATAATATCGAATACGGACTATTACATACCGGCTTGTAACAAACTCCTGGCATCTTCCCTGGCCCTCTCCTGGTCCACGTGGAATTCCTCAGATCTGTTGCCCTAAAAGTAAAAAATAACAAATTTAGTCCATACTGAAGACCAATTTCTAAAACAATTACTACGTCCTTTTTTAAAATCTTGTGTTAAGTGTTTTCATACAAAATTGTATGAAAACATAATTCCCTTCTACTTTGAGATCCTATGGAATATCATAAAACACTGATATAACAAATACGCATCCAATTTGCTAAATAAAAGCAATGTTTCTCGATGCAATATGATTTGAAACGATGCTATTTGTAGTAAAATAACTTTATGCTATATTCAAATTCATATTTCAATATTCGTATTTAGTATTCCTTAAAACAGCACACTCATGTTTTATTAAACAGGAAAATAACCTGTTTGAATCGCTTTACATAACATTAATGATGTAGGTACAAAGCTATTTTAAAACAAGTTTACACTACATTAGCTATACATAGCATGCGCCTGCATATAATGTATAGATCATTTGCTATAGTCTACGAACCAAAGCTTGCTCTCTCAATACGGTACATAAATTTTAGACAATTATGGCAATTACTGCTACCTTTAAATCATATTCATTTGGTAAAATGATTGGTATTAGTCACGATTGCCGTTACTAATACCAATCATTTCACCGACGATTGACGATAGCGATTGCACATGACGAAACATGATCACATATCTTTATAAATGGCATTAAAATCAATCAAAATTATTTTTATCGAAGATAGCCTAAAGGAATAGACCATTCACTAGCGTAATAATAATAATTAAGTGGCAATGGTTTTCTAAATCGGTCACCGAAGTGATGATATTATTTTTAAATCATATGATTTGTCACATGTGATTGTGATTTTATTCCATCCCTAATAAACTTATAGCTCCGCCCGCGTGTTTGTCGGTTATCGTAGTAAAGATGTCTGCCGGCCGGTAGCCTTTGTCTTTCCTAAAGAAAGTCAATGTCAAA
The DNA here is from genome assembly GCA_902825455.1 of Arctia plantaginis. Taxonomy (NCBI): domain Eukaryota; kingdom Metazoa; phylum Arthropoda; class Insecta; order Lepidoptera; family Erebidae; genus Arctia; species Arctia plantaginis. The sequence goes on along the minus strand of CADEBD010000364.1, from coordinate 1,140,965 downwards.
GTCCCTCCATGCCAAATTTCATTAAAATCGGTTAAGCAGCATCTTTTAAAGGGTGGTTTCTGGGATAAAAACTATTCTATGTCCTTTCCCGGGACTCAAACTATCGATATACCAAATTTCATCTAAATTAAGTGAAGAGGTGACAGACAGGCACTCGCAAGACAATGTATTTTAATTACTTAAAGGTCAACCACCGCATTTAAAATATTAAAAAAAATACTGACATTAAGCTTATATAATGTGACTAATAAATGTAGATATTTAAAAAAATACAATTGTAGTCAGTTTAACCTATTAACAGATACTTTATGTATAATCAGGTAATGTTCAACAGTATTGATTTAACTTTTGCAAGAGTCCAAGTGAAAATCGATTTTATCACTATACAGAATGGTTAATATTGATTTACACGACCGTGGTCATGGGAACTTGGCACCTAGAACAGTCCTTTTAAATGATGGAACAAGTGGGGTAATAGAATAGCGCGGGAAAAAGAAAGGTTTAGGCTAACCATGTTTGGATTTTTTTTATTCTGTTTCATTTACGGTTCACTAAACTGGAAATACAATTTGAAAGAATATACTAACAAATGTCGTTTTTATACCTAAAAAAATAAAATAAGGGCGAGGAAAACGGAAACGGAAACGGGAGAGCCATGATTCAGCATCAATGGGCCGGCTCGGCCGAACTAATCGCCTTACAGAAAACCGGTGTTAATGAGTGCTTTTGTTTGTCACCAAGAAATTCTGGGGAGGTACTGAAAGGGCGACATCGCACTTGTCAATCTCGAGTTGTAGGTGTCCTTGAGCGGCGGTAGTTACTGACCCTCAGGTCTGCTTGTTTGCCTATTATAAATTAAAAAGGTAGGGGAAATGCAGCTGAGACTTCAGTAGTTTGAAATCGGGTTAATAGCGCAGGAACATAATTATTCTCTACTATATATAAATAGAATGAAGAATACACGCACGGATTTTCCCAGATCTTTTAGTCACAATATTATCGCGTTTATGAATCAACACTGTGACGTACCATAGACAATGACGTCATCAGCCTCTTGAAGTTCCCCGATGTGTCACTGCGTAGGTCGTCCTCGAGGAGATTCCCATACACTGAAATTAAGATAGTTAGATAAATGTAATTATCTCATGACAAATACAATTGATTGATGTCGTTAATTAAATTGATTGATACGCTTGTTTGTAGATAGTATTATATCTTTATATTGCGTTATATGTACATAGTATAGACGTAAAACATATGTAGTGATTTTTAATCTAGTAGTTTGTTATGTGTAGATAAGAGCTGACAATTAATTTTTATAATGTTCTGTGAAAATTATGTAGTCACGCGCCGCAGTCGACCTCAGATCTGCATGGTTGCTCATACGCACTAATTGTTATAAAAAACGCTATATTCGGCCTCCATCTATTAAATTCGAGGAACAGTATCATGCAGTTTTAAATAAATAAAAAACTTATTTTATTGGAACGAAGTTGGGAGCGAGATTTTCCGACACTTCTTGCGGAACTTCTTTCCGACCGGGGTCCATATACCCCTCACGCAATTTTTTTACTATTATTTACTTATTTGTATAATCCTTTCACCAATCGAAAGCAATTTCATCTAGAATGAAATTAGGGTAAAATTTATACAGTATAATAGCTAAAACCGGAGGGCGAAGCCGAAATAACAGATTAATGGCATAGTGATAGACGACGGATATAGTTGAACGTCATGCCTAACCGACCTTTTATGATGGATCAGCTACCCTTCAAAGTTACATCTAATAACGTGACAAGACAATTTTTTCGCATAATATCACGTTTGCAAAAACCGTTGTTTTGTTCGGTCTGTGTCATCACTGTTGTCGTCACGAAATGGGGCGTTCCGTTCGATATTTGGAATAGGTCCAAGAATCGGCAAGTAGATAAATTATATGTATGTCTGTATAATATTGTAGCATCTTGAGCCTTAAGACGTAATAAAACGAGATCTCTATTTACGAAGGCACATTTTTAAGTAGTTTGTTCATGAAAATATCTATCTATACATATAAAATGTTGAGTTGGTTTGCGTACGCTTCTAAAATTGTTTCTATTTTATTCTATTCTGTCAGTTTTGTTTTCATTATGGTATTGATAATAAATACTTTACATTATGTTCAAAATACAGTTAATCTGTTCATATATTTATTTCAGTTCGGAGTAAGACACAAATATGTATATATAATATACCATTGGCTTTTGCCCGCGGCTCCGCCCGCGTAAACGTCGGTTAGCGCGGCAAAAACTAAGTCAATATCTTTCCTCAAGAATCAAAGTATGTCCATACCAAATTACATCTAAATCGGTTCAGCGATTCTCATTCCCCATACAAACTTCCACCCCACTTTTCACCCAATTAAAGTATGATTTCTGGGATAATAACTATCCTATGTACTTTCCCGGGACTCGGACTATCTTTATACCAAATCACATCTAAATCGGTTCAGCGATTCTCATTCCCCATACAAACTTCCATCCCACTTTTCACCCAATTAAAGTATGATTTCTGGGATAATAACTATCCTATGGGAGGATGCAGGTGTTGAATGACATACGGCTGCGAATCATGGGCGATAACAGACAAGCAAAGGGAAAATCTGGCTAGTGCACAAAGGGCAATGGAAAGGAGCATGTTGGGACTCAGACTTAGTGATAGAATTAGAATTTCTGAAATAAGAAGAAAAACTAAAGTTGCAGATATTATAACTCGCATAGATCATTTAAAATGGGGTTGGACAGGACATATGCTACGTTCCAAAATAAATAAATGGAGCAAACAAGTCACCTTATGGTACCCAAGAGGGGACTGTAGAAGAAAGGGGCGTCCGAAAACTAGATGGATGGACGATATCCGCCTAACTTTGGGACCTTACTGGAATAGAGTAGCAGAGGATAGAGCTCAGTGGAGAGAGCTGGAGGAGGCCTATGCCAAGAGGCGCACCGAATTGCGAGACATAATATAACAAATAGAACTCGGAAATATGTATTGTCAAATCTGTAGCGAATTCGGAAGAAAAGGGCTTTATTAACTATCCTATGTACTTTCCCGGGACTCGGACTATCTTTATACCAAATTACATCTAAATCGGTTCAGCGGTTTAAGCGTGAAGAGGTGACAGACAGACAGACACACTTTCGCATTTATAATATTAGTATGGATCGTATCTTTTTTATTAGTAGTTGCCTTTATTCTCTGTTAGTGTTATTAAGTAGATAAGTACAAAGCACTGACAGTGACAATATTTACTATGCTCTTATCATTTAGTCCATAATGGGTGAGATCAGCGATGTATCACATCAGGTTCCAACGTTCAATCACATAGATATTAAGCATTTTATGAATAAACAAACTTGATCCCAATTTATCTTATTTAATATCAGCGATACGCGATGCAGCTAGACAACTTACTTGCGATTTTTCAATGTATATAACTTAGATTCTTTGTCATCGTCAAATAATATAGAGCTATACATTTTTATACCAGATCTTAGAATAGCAACAGCGACCTAATAAGTCAACGAACGTAAAAACTTGTTGTAACCTTCGTGCCATTAAAGAAGCTGAGGCATTCTAGAGAAGGTCACAGATACGGCCCGTATTTTAAAAAACAAGTATCGGTTGAACTCTGATTGCCTAAAACTAGTTTTAAGTACAGATCGAAACCCAAGTATCGATCTTATTATAGAACGCGTTTTAAGTTTTACTCAGTTGAAACTAGTTTCAAGTATTCATTTAAACTTGTCTGTTCTCAATAGGCTAGTTGACAAAATTTCAATAACTGCCTAATATTTTAGCTTATTAGGCATTTTATCGAAATAAAAGGTTTATTTATTTTTAATCGAGCGTTTAAATTATAAATTTCGCGTTTTAAAAAACCAATTTCAATTTGGTTCCAAAACGCACAAGACTGTCATGGCGTCTTGAATGACGTCACGCCGTGCGAAACAAACCAAAGAGCGATCGTGTCTTCGTACGTTATAGCTGGTTTTTATCGTTTAAAAATGAATTTCTCATATTATAAGTACTGTATAGTGCCCCAGTGTGATAGCACGACTATAAAAACGCCAAACAAGTTATTTATATATGTTCCAAACAATGGAAAAATACGGAAAAAGTGACTAAAACTTGCAAGAAGAGATGATGCTCATACTTTATCAACAGGTTCAAGAATGTATTTTTGTGAAGATCATTTTGATGTAAGTATTTCACACAATACAATCTATTACTTAATTCGAGCAAACTAGATGTGTTTTGTAGAATCCCTATTTTCTAAATAATAAATACATGAGTTCAGGTTAAGTTGTTTCACTTTTAGGAGTGAACGTTTTATTTTAGTTTTCTAATTAATGTTACAAAAATACTCTTTTTATTATTCTAGTTGCCAAATGATATGATTAATTATATGGAGGTTCATATGAAGGGAACAGTATCACAAGTGAGCATGAAACCAGGTTGTATGCCAAGTAAATTTGGATGTCAAGAAGACAGAAGAAAACGAACATGCAGCAGTACAGAACGGCCATATATTCTAAAAAAACAAAGAAAGATGATAATAGAAGAGTGTCTGAATGACTCAAAAGAAAGTTGTACTCCAAGTGGTTAATTCTTTCAAATTATAATTATCAAAAACTGTATCAACTTGATATTAATTGTTAAAAACCAAAATTTTATCAAGAACAGGTAGTGATACTCGAAACGTCAAAGACAAGATTGGAGTTTCGCACGGCGTGACGTAACGCTTTCTGATTGGTGTTCACTGTCACGTGACTAAAGGTTTCATTTTACGAAATTTATTTTTAAAAAATATTATTAATCTTTAACGCTTTTAATAATTAAAATTGTTTGTTATTTTCTCCATAATATAATTAATCCTTATAAACCCCTATCCATTATATTTATTCTTAATGGACACAAGCCTATTACGTTGCCGCATGATTGACATTATTGTACCGCATTACGCAGCTGATTATTTAAAAAATAATTTTCTTTTACAAACATAACTTCTGTGAATTTGTATATAGTATGCTATTGGCTAGTGTAGCAATGTTTACATATTAACAAGCTTGTTGTTCGTCCAAAATTAAATATAGTAAATATTAAAATGAAAATGACTAGATATAGGCTATAATGGAACGTTCGAGTTATTTATCAACACATGTCATGTTGAAATGTCAAACAATGTTTAATATTTCTAAAATTTATATAACTAGAATAATATTATACTTTTAACATAAACCAAAAGGTTGTGGTGATTTTAATTTCAACAAGTATTGTGTGTGTAAAATGTGAATTTCAGTGAATTTAATAGCAATTAAGGTAAATTAAAGTGAATTGATTATACAGCGTGACAAGTGATTCTTACGGAAATAAAGTAAAGTAAAACTTTCGTAATTATTCAGAAACAAATCATCGTATAACACATTCATTTCCCCTAAAACGCGCTAGAAATCACCGCTTGAGACTAGTTTCAGCTTGTCTTACGCAAAGATCACAGCTGAAATCTATAGCTGAGTAAAGATTTCGACATAAACGTCGTTCTAAAATAAGCTATCACTCACTTGAGTACGGATCGGTGCATCTCGTTTTTAGTGACGTTCAATAATAAAATCTCTACTAAAAATTAGTTTTAAGACTAGATTCACGACTGAGACACCCTTTAAAATACAGGTCTAAATCTATTTTGAGCCGATATTAATATCATACGAAATATATTAATAAAAACAAAGATAAAATATTTAATGATCCATTTTTACTTCTTAACATTTTCCCAAAAAATTTTTCTTTCTTCCTATGTTTTTTACTTCCAAAAAGGTTACTTTTTATTTAGTCTTAGACTTCTTTTGGGAAAAGCAAACTTTTGATTGTCCTGTTGGTCTAGTGGTTTATGGCCCTTATTGCTAAATCGGAGATCGTAGGTTCGATACCCACCCAGGACAAATAATTGTGTGATGAGCACGATCATTAGTTCCGTGTCTGGGTGTAATTTATCTATAATGGTGCTAATTCTGTTGTTTGAAAACTCTCTAAACTAAACTAAAAATAACTAAAAATTTGTTTAGTCCAGTCAACTACTTTTTTTTTAGATAACGAAACGTTTTTTAACAGGACTAAACAAATTTTTAGTGATTTTTAGTTTAGTTTAGAGTTTTTGAACAACAGAATTAGCACTAATATGTATGTATTTAGAAATATTTAAATATTTTTATCAGCAGTCTGGTTACCATAGCACAGGTTCTGTCTAATTTTGGAGCAGATTGCCGTGTGTGAGATGTGTGAAGTTATTATTATTTTTATACAAACGACTATGGTGTGGCGCGAAATGTTTGTATGAAAGTTGAAGAAGAATCAAATTGCACTTACTTGCAGTATACGCCTGCTTGATGACGTTGATCTCATGATTAGACATCGTGCACATAACTTCAATGAGCACGTCCTCGTCCGTGCCTATTCCCGCAATAGCATCGTGAAGTTCTTTAGCATAGAACTGCGGTAGTGGTGTCATGAGTGCAACCAAAAGATCCTCAAAACTTGCCGCTGGTTTCACTCTTCAAGTCTGACACAAGATCCTGGTAAAACGAAATATAAGATAAAGTTATCATAATATGGGTCCTATGGTCTAGTCACTAGTGGCTAGTGACCCTGACAGTTAAGCCGGGGGTCGTGGGTTCGATTCACACCCAGGACAAGTATTGTGTGATGAGCATAATCATTTGTTGTGTCTGGGTGTAATTTATCTATAATATGTATATATTAAGAAATGTTTATCAGCAGGCTGATTACCATAGTACATGCTCTGCCTAGTTTCGGATCGACTGCTGTGTGTGAGATGTGTGAAGTTATTATTATTTACCAGCGATCAGCCCCGGCGTCGCACGGGTGCAATGTAGATACTACTAATGTTGTGTTAATGTGGAGTAATTACTATTATTATGATAGGACTATACTAGATATCTTAAAATGCAATATTTATAGGCCCGCTCCTATCCTGCCGGCCGCTGTCACCCGCGACCGCCCTATAACTAATATCTTCTAAAATATTCATTTCAATGAGATGCAATAAAGAAAAATTTTAATCTACATTAAATGTACAACGTATCTAACGTATTTAATTGGATTAAAATATGTTGTTCAGTTTAAAAGACCTTAGCGTACAACAAAAAAAAGCAACTTTATTCTATTATATGTGAAGATTATAATTATAATATCTGCTCAGCTTTTACATAAGCTGTCGATATAAATTGATTGATAAGTAGTAAGTAGGTACCGATGTCAGAATAGATGCTATAATCTATTGTTTCCTCCTAATCTTACATCTATTGATTTGAAAATATGTATCTATATTGTCATGGATGCGTCTGTAGAAATGATTGGATGTGTAATGTGTATGATGTGTAACAGGAAGTCGGTAAAGCGCGTGCTATTTGATTTGACCAATGAGCGCTCGCGGTGCTAAAATGTCAGATGTTATCATATTATGCGACTAGAGTGAGGTTCGCCAGATATCAACATGAAAACGTTGTCGCCCTAGGAATAAAACGGTCAAGTAGAGTATGTACCTATGAATTTATACTGTTAAACTGTTAACTTTTTATTTATGGGGCAGTAACTACAATTACACAATAATCTACCTAGAAATCAACTTCAAATCGATTTGAGTACGTGGGAAACAAGTTGTTCTAAGAAATTTGAAGACGGGCACCCGTCAACAGCAGGAAAAATGAATCTTTACCCACATATATATGTTAGCACACTCAATTCAGCGAACTATCGTTGATAACATTAATTAACGTTGTGTGTAAGCACGCAATGATGCCAATAGTGTATGAACTCTTGACATCGATGTGTGTGTATGCCAATGTATGTAATGTATATGAACGCCATGTCAATACTTATTGGATAAGTATGTGAGTTGCAATTTAATCGCCATTATTAATCATAAACAACTCTTTTTTAACCGACTTATAAAAGGAGGAGGTTATCAATTCGGATGTTTATATATGTAGTTTTTTATTTATGTTCGTCCATAACTCCGTCATTTATAAACGGGATTTTCAAAATCTTTTTTTCTTCGAAAGGGGTTTATTCCGAAATGGTCCCATTTAAATTTCATATAGATCCGATGATAAGTTTCGGAGACAGACAACGGAACTCTTCAAAAAATGACAGCAAATCAACAACGATTGCTGCTAGGTTTTTAGTGCTCTTTGTTAGTATTGTTTAAAGTCGGTTTAACTTTTTTAAGAAGGATATTCCTGTTGTTTACGTCTTTCACTAGTCGACATGTTTAGACATGAATGATTTACGAGTGTTTACAATATAAGAGATATCGCATAGCATTCAGAAGAAAGTAAATCTGTAAAGTAAACTCTGTCAGCACGATATATACCTACCGAAATGGATGCTACAGATTTCACTGATCATCATTATGTTTCACAATCATAAATACAAAGTTAGCTCTGTTAAGTCTAATAGTAACAGACAGGCAACTGATAAAGTTGTTTTGTTTCAAAGGTCTAGCAATCAGCGACGTAACGAATACGTGGCCCTACACTTACCGGGCCAGTTTTTTAATATAGACAAAAGCCGGCCCATAAATAAGTTTTACCAATTTCATACTTTTAGCTTGTTTATTTAAACCTACTATAAAAGGGTATTGCAGTCTATATATATAGCAAGTAGCAACTAATATTAATAGCATCTTTACACCAACGACGCATTCAATAACTTGATCAAGACACCAATTACGTCTTAAAGCCTCCACCGCACTTCATTTTTTACGGACGAATAACTCTTGGCTAATGTGCAGAATCAGGAACATTTATAAGAGGTCATTCTGATTTCGACTACCATAATCATGCATTTAAGCAATGAGGTATACTCGTAGTCTAATTGGGCACGTAATATTTAAAAATGAAATGATTAAAAAAATACACCCTGATCGCCATTGACGGCTTAAAGCGTCAACTAGTGCTGTGACTAATAACGAATGAAAAATAATTTCATCATTGTTAGTTGGTGTTGGGATCTAACGGTAGAAAAAAAATATATGGTATGAATATATGCTCGAGACATGAATTATTATATATGCAATAAGTGTTTGCATCTGCAATGATGTTAATGTTGACATTTGAATCTGAATAGATAGTGATTATCAGGAAAAAAAATTTTTCTTTTTTTTAAATTCTGCTCTTATCTGAAGCTGTTGCTTCGGTGAAATAATTGTTTGGCTGAGAAGTGAGATGAAATATGGCTGAAATTAAGTAAAACTTAATGGTATTAGCATTTTTCATTCGTAAACCATGCACAAGTAAAATGTATCGATAATTTATCGATATACTTTAGCTAGGCACTATTATTTTGTAAGTATAAAACAAGGAATTTGTTGCTTGGCGTAGAGAGCACAGTTTGTCGCTATTGATGTGGCGGTCAAAGGGTTAAGTTTTACACATAATATATCAGGATAATAGATTCGAATCGTCACAATAGAAGTTGTTTAAAATCCGTATGGTTAAGCTATGGTTTACTGTTTTGTTTTATACTCTTCAACGTCCTTGTACAGTACAACGTATGTATTTTACATAGCGTATTGAAATTACAGCCAACGCGTACTCATGGATATAAAATAAATATTATTATACGTCATACCACATCAATTGCATTGCCCTTGAAATATATTTTTCGTCTAACTAGAAATCTGAGTGGAAGAGAGTCGTTGAACTAATGTAGGAAGAATAAGAAATTTCTGTGCACGCTGGCAAGTCGCCAAATCGGTTTCTTTAAATTAAAATTATACAGGGTTACAAGAAAAGTCGTGCTAGATCCGTTAAGGGCGTGGAGTACCCATCATTTCTGACATATTTCACTATGAAACACCCTACCCTAAACTTAACCCTTTTCGAGATAATCGTCTTTTAATTTTTTTATTGAAATTTGCTGATTTTTAGGCTACTACATTTATTTTTGTTTATTTTGTGTATCTTATTATTATTATTTTTGCATTTTTACATGTGTAATAAGATGCTTTAGGACGTCAGTCATTAAAATAGTTCATAAGTTAACATAAGTTAATTGAATAGATCGTAGTAGACAAGTGAAAGTAAAGAAATAAAAAAAAATATTAGAAAATTATTTTTCTCTAACGGATATCTAAAAACAATATTATGGTAATTGTTCGGCAGATGTTTTTTAAAATATCTACGTTTCATCAGCTATCTAACGAGGTATAACAATCTAGGGTTTGTATTACATTTCGTGGAAAAAAAGTAGTTGGGACGCTCCAGGTAACAGTTCTAACGGTCCGGTGACGATTTATGTAGGTGCGAATGAAAGAAAAAATGTGTAGAGACCGGTTAGGGCTGGGAATACAACAGGGGGCATTGTTTGGTTGTCACTAGTTGTCAGTCTGCTTTTGTGCTTCGTACATAGTAGATGTGATATCGTTTTGCTCTTTTTCTCGACTTGGCTGTGATTCTGGACTATTTCTTCTGATTTGTGACTACTGTGCTTGTTAACCGGACTCTGATTTGTACCTGTGATACGGAAGTGTTGAAGATGACGTCCTACACACCTGAGGAATATGCTGATATGCTTATTTGTTACGGATACTGCGATTGTGTGTCTGCGCAAGCTCGCAACGAATACATAACTCGCTACCCTGGTCGTCGAGTGCCGGATGTGGCCGTTTTTGACAGAGTTTATCGAAGACTTCGAGAAACTGGCTCTGTTTTGAGACGAAATACAGACATGGGAAGACCAAGAATTGACGACGAAGAACAGGACAATGAGATAGTGCAACGCTTTCGAGCGGATCCGACTACTTAAACTAATATTGTTGCCCGTGATCTGGGACTTTCGCAATGGAGAGTGTGGTTTACAGTGCATACTGCTGGCCTATACCCGTACCATTACACGCCGGTACACGTTATTGAAGAAGGAGACCCCGCGAGAAGATTGGACTTTTGCAGATTTATGCTAAATGCTGACGTAGAAGACCCAGATTTTCTAAGAAATATCTTGTGGACGGATGAGTCCAAATTTGATAAAGATGGCATAACTAACTATCACAACGCCCATTACTGGGCCCCAAAAGAACTAAGGAATTCCAATAAGAAAAGAGTGAAGGGGTCCCAACGAAGATTCAGCGTGAATGTGTGGATGGGCATTATCTCCAATCATTTGATTGGACCTTACTTTCTCCCGGATAATCTAAATGGGGAAAGCTACGAAAATTTCCTGAGAGCAGACTTGAGTGATTTGCTAGATGATCTGCCACTCATACTGATCAGGGACATGTGGTTCCAACACGATGGCTGCCCTGCCCATTTCAGGAGAAGTGTCAGGGACTGGCTGGACACAAATTATCCAAACAAATGGATAGGACGAGGTGGGCCGTTGCCATGGCCAGCAAGAAGTCCGGACCTAACCCCCATGGATTTTCATGTGTGGGGGTGCATGAAAAGTCTTGTGTACAGCGAGCCGAATCCAGTTTCGTCTGTGGAAGACTTACGAGAAAGGATTGTGGATGCGGCAAATAAAATGAGAACCACGTTGACCACTGGAGTAGTGAAGACTGGTCTCCGTAGCAGGATGCGACAATGTATCAGAAATAGAGGCGGCCATGTTGAACATGAACTGTAGAATAAGAAAAAGTTGTGTGAAAACCTTTAATAAATGACATTTCATGCTTAACTATTGTTTTATTTTACTTTTTTGGGCTAAGTATAAATTTTCTTCTCCACTGTCGCCTATGAAACTAAAGTTTTTTCAATGCATTTGAATAAAACCTTAGATTATTATACCTCATTAGATAGCTGATGAAACGTAGATATTTTAAAAAACATCTGCCGAACAATTACCATAATATTGTTTTTAGATATCCGTTAGAGAAAAATAATTTTCTAATATTTTTCTTTATTTCTTTACTTTCACTTGTCTACTACGATCCATTCAATTTACTTATGAACTATTTTAATGACTGACGTCCTAAAGCATCTTATTACACATGTAAAAATGCAAAAATAATAATAATAAGATACACAAAATAAACAAAAATAAATGTAGTAGCCTAAAAATCAGCAAATTTCAATAAAAAAATTAAAAGACGATTATCTCGAAAAGGGTTAAGTTTAGGGTAGGGTGTTTCATAGTGAAATATGTCAGAAATGATGGGTACTCCACGCCCTTAACGGATCTAGCACGACTTTTCTTGTAACCCTGTATAATACAATACAGATGTGTTTAACTATTCCGTACCTTTAACGAGTAAAAACTATGAATATGTAGGTGCATGGGATAAATTATAATTTTGGATTTTGTAAAAAGAGCTTTTGGCATATTATCAACAGCCTTTAATAGTACACTGCTAGACACAGGCCTCTTCTTAGAAAGGAGGCTTTGGCCCACTATACCACTCTAGCCAGACGGGTTGATATAGGGTTGGTGTCAAGTTTTCCTTCTCTCTGCAGTGCTATAATCCTGCGTAGTTTGCTCCCTTAGTTGCATTCTTAATCCGTCACCACACGGACAGCATATAGTACAACAATATACAACTATATTTACATACTCAAAATTGAGATGCAGCTTCTCCGCAGAGCAAGCAGAAATCATAAGGCATCTTTCCTAATAAGTGAAACCTCTGCTTTTCCAAAGGAGAGAATATGTGTTATAATATAAGTATGTATTAGAACTTTATAAATAAAATTGTAATACTTTGAATTTCAAAGTCTCAAAGCTTATTTCAGCCAGGCATCCAGACGGCGTCATCATCATCATCATCAGCCTATCGCAGTCCACTGCTGGACATAGGCCTCTCCCATTGCACGCCACTTAGATCGATTTTGGGCTTCTCGCATCCAGCTCCTGCCAGCCATCTTGCGCAAATCGTCACCAGACGGCGTAATTTAAAGCAAATTTCAGATGATATTCATAGAAAGTATACGGATAGCGGAATCTTGAATACTGATGTAACTGAATTATATTTTCTAGAGCTTGTAACAATAATGTATTAAGTTTTGTACTCTTATTCCTTAGACAATCGACCGATCGATCGACATCGTGATTGTGAGTGATTCTCTGAACGTAATTTGTTTATTTATTTATTGGATAGCCAGTAGTTGTTACATCTATACAAATAAATAAAATTGGAGTGTATGTTTGTAATATTAAAATAACCGCTTTTTACTAAATGCATATGTATGTTTACACGGTACATATGCCAAAATATCATTTTTTACAATTTTTGTCTGTCTGTTTGTTTCGGGTAATCTCTGGAACGCCTAGACCGATTTCGACGGGACTTTCACTGGCAGATAGCTGATGACATAAGGAGTAACTTAGACTACCTTTTTAGACTAGCTTCGCCCCGCGGCGTTGCCCGCGGTTATAACAAAAAACGCGGGTAACACCGCGGGTCTCAACTAGTAATTTACTAAAATCTAAAGCATGCATCTATTATATTAAGATTAATGCACAACATTTTAAGTCGTCACAACATGCAAAATAGAGGATCACTACTATGTAAAACTGAAAATAGAAAAAACACCTGTATGATTTTAACACTTAATTGAACAAATATAAAACAAAGAATAAATAATATATAAAAGAAACAATTAACAAGCTTATAACTATTATATGATTTTTATTTTAACTACCTAAGAGACCACTTGAATCATTTGCTATATATAATAAAATAAGTACTTGACGGGGGTATATACGTCGAATTAGTAAGAAGAAACAAACTTGGCTAAAAAAACGAAAGATTTTTATACTTCCTAAGTCTTTTTGAAGACGAATCCGTAGCAGGACGCTTCATTTCTTGATAAAATTTCTTTGTAAATTTCAATTAACAAATTATTAAAAAAGTTTAATTAGTTCCAAGTTTCTTCGCAAATAAAATTGAAGTGTCTGTTTATAATGTCAAAATGATAGGGTTTTTTCATGCTTACACGGTTATTTGCACGATACCTATGCCTAAAAACCAGTTTAAATATTTTTTGTCTGTCTGTTTGTTCCGGGTAATCTTCAAAACAGCTGGACCGATTTTGATAATATTTTACAAGTAGCTGTCTATATAAGGAGTAACTTGGGCTATTTTTTCTCTCAGAAAAGCCCTATAAAATTTCGCCTGGTCCGGGAATCGAACTCACTAAGGCAGCGCTTTTCAAATTCCACGCAAACGAAGTCGCGGGCACCAGCTAGTCTTCAATATTAGTCATGAGTCCAATTAATTTGATGTTATTTGAAGGTGACATACTAGAAATAGGTTAATTACATTAGCTTTAAGTGATAAGCTAAAACCCTTTGGGACGTATACATTATACGTATATAACAAAATACGAAAAAAATGTAACAATGAAAAAATTAAATGGCCAATTTTCTAGTATCACACACACTGTAGAAAGAGATAGACATATTTAATTGATTTTCTATCCCTGTTAAAGCATACATAGGTATGCTTTATCCATTTGGGTTAGTTGTTAGGCTTGTGTCTTCACTGTGTTCAGTAGCAAGTCAGTCAGGCCTTGTCTTTTTAGAGCATAGGCATACATCGTGTATCCATAGTAGGTACCCACATAATCTTCTGAGTACTAATTTTAGAATATTAATATGCATTCGCTTATTGCCAGTCAATCAACAGACTTTAATAGTCCACTGGTAGACATAAACCTCTCCTTAGAAAGGAGGTTTTGGCCTACTATATACCACGCTGGCCAGACGGGTTGGTATAGGATTTTTGTCAAGTTTTCCTTCTCTGCAGTGCTGTTGACCTGCGTAGTTTTCTCCCTTAATCGACTTTTACGACACCCACGGGATGAATCCGTCACCACACGAGAACAATACATACTTAATAAGTATATATTTTACAATATAAATATGTACCTACCCTATACTATTTATTTTCAGGGAAAATTTAGGCCAAAATAGCATTAGGTACTTGTTAGCGACAAAAATCAATCCTAAGTAGACGATAAATGAGGGCCTTGCCTATGTAAGTAGTAGTATCCAGAGATTGTTATCATGGCTGACAATGTAAACACACTTATATGATAGACGATGTATGTATATACTCTTGAAACATACATTGTACCTATGATTTGTACGTTAGGCTGAAGAAAACATAGGAATAGCCTTAGTAGGTAAACGTTCCGTTGAGCCTTATAATGGATATTATCTTTTGTTAATACGTAAGAACATGTAGTGACGTTTCCTTTGTGACGTAAACAGCATGTTTGCATACTTATCTGGCAATGAGACGACGACGACAACAACAACGACGACCGACCAATGAGACTACTAAATTCTATGTTTTGCATGTATACACATTCAGATTAAGATGCTAAGGAATTCGAACTGCGTTTCTACTCTATGTAGATATACCTACCTAACATGCAAGGTATATACAACAAAGTTTTGTAAATTCGACGAAGGCTGATTGATTAAGAACACGCAACAGCAGTACTCTAACCCTATGATAATGGGCAGTGCATTTCATAATGTAGAGTAGGTACCTTATTTATCAAAGAGCTCTAAATAACAACCCCCAGGGTAGTTTAATTAAATTTTTATTGTAACAGGCTACGTTTCACAGTAATTTATTCACTTTTGTAATACAAAATGTAAACATATTAGTGGATGTGGTGAAGTAGATAACATGTCAAATCGTCATTTTTATAACTGACGGCAAACTGAAATCAGTCTAAATCCACCACATCCCGTTGGTTAGAACTGTCCATTTTGTCCAATACCTACTGTAATCTAATTCACACCAAAGTAAAATGAATGTATTTACCCGCACTACCGCACTAGCATTGTTTACCCGTGACATCGCTTGTTTATAGTAGCATTTCAGATATGATCTATTTAAATTTATTTGTGCCAAATTTCATGCAGATCCATTCAGCAATTCTGGCGTGATTTATGAGTAACAAACATATATACATCCTTCCACGTATACAGTACTTATGGAATATAGTTTAATAAATAAATTCAATGTGACTCATCATTTTTTATTTGTCCCAAAATCATATATTGCATATATTATGTCATCAACACCTTCCGACGCTTCGTCAAATTTGGGGCTAGCTGGGGCCCGCGACTTCTTTCGGATGGAATTTGAAAAGCGCTGGCTTAGCGGGTTCGATCCCGGACCGGACAAAATTTTATAGGGTTTTTCTTAGAGAAAAAAAAGTTACTCTTTATATAGACGTGGCAGTAAAATATTATCAAAATCCCAGAAGATTACCCGGAACAGACCGACCGACAAAAAATGTTTAAACTGGTTTTTAGACATAGGTATCGTATACATAACATTGAACGTGAGATCATGAAAAAAACCTATTATTTTGACATTACAAACAGATACTTAAATTTTATGTAATTGTATATAGTATGTTTTATTTGGGATCAGCAATACTAAACATAAACAGGAGTTTAGCTTGTCTTTTTAAAGGCAGGTTGCTTGTCTGACGATAACTATACTTGGGAATGTAACGGTTTTCAAGTACAACGAAGGAAGAAGATAAACTAGTGTAAAGAACAAGGAAGAGGGAACTAAAATAAAAGATAGTGCAAGTATCACAACAGCAACTGAGATTAATGTATCTCGAATTACGAGGCATCCCGTGCCCGTATGAGAAAGAGAAGAGAAATCAAATTATCAACAGCTTTTAATAGTCCACTGCTAGATATAGGCCTCTCCTTAGAAATGAAATTTTGGCTTACTATACCACGCTGGCCAGACGGGTTGGTATAGGGTTTGTGGGTATCCGCCCTGAGTGTGGCCGCGGGTGGACGGGGTGGGTTTCCCCTCCACCCGCATTAGTTGGCCAGCCGCGAGGGGGCGGCGTCCGCGTGTGCCGGACGTCGCCTAAAGAGAGGAACATCTACATCGAGACGGAGCCCGCACCAGGAGCGGGCTGGCGCTAGGAGGGGTCCGGATGTCTTAACAACAGCTGTTCCCGGATCCCTCCTGTTACAGGCGCAGAGTGGCACACCGTGTGGTTTTAGTCGGTCCGAGTCCGACACACCACCCCGCCGCAAACCCCGGAGGGGTGACGGTCCGAGGGGATTTCCACACGTTAAAAAAAAAAAAAAAAAAAAAAAAGGGTTTGTGGGTATGGATTTTCCTTCACTCTGCAGTGCTGTTGTCCTGCGTAGTTTGCACCCTTAGTCGCCTCTTACGACACCCTCGGCATGAATAGGAGTGGTGACACTCTGTATTCTCAATATGTCACCACAAGGACGGAGAAATTAAATAGCTTGCAAAATTAACTTGGACATTGGAATGTTTAAAGCGGGGATGTTGCTTCTGAAGTCTCAAGGTAAAGTCAATTGACTTTAAAAAATTCAGAATAAAAAAGGTCAAGAACAAAAAAGATATACCTTGATTCAAGACAATACTTGGATAGCTTATCTACCGAATAGCGAATCTAATAGCGAAACTTTATTGATGACAATATCAACAAACGAGATGATATAAAAGATTATTCTAAACAAAATAGCACTAAAAGAATAAATTATCTTACTCATACTTTCAAAATCAGTGATTTGATTCGTTTAGTCATTCTATATTTTCTTAAAATTCTTACATAGAGCGATAGAACATGTCAGAAAAGTACTGAAAGGAATTTTGTAGTATACACATACCTTTCCATATAAAGTTTTAAACTCAAAAGCGATCCGCAGACGTTGCTCATTCGTGCGTCTTGAAAGCACATGGATGATGGCCTTTTCGTCTGTGCCAAAGCCCTTCATTGCCTTGCGGAGAACTGCAGCATCCTCGCGTGGATCGAACGGGTTGGCGGGTACTACAGTAGGTTTCGACTGGAAAAAATCCTTATGGTTATTGGTCATGGAAGTGTTTAATTGAGTGTGACATGACAGTTGTGTGGCTAAATATTTCACGATGCTATTAATGAAATTTGATGTTTTGAAACGTTAATCATTGAGATGTTTTTAGTATGAATCTAATAAATTGAATTCAAGAAAATTGGATCACATTGATTACTACGTCCTGAATGTTTGTGTTTAATATGTGAATTTGAAATTATTACCAAATTCTACGTGTCTTTTAAATTAATATTTACGACGCTATAAAAGTTTGATGGTACTTAGTGCGTGTTTAGTAGAAGTATTAAGCGAGAAAGTGTTAAAACTAAATACCAAATAGGCAAAAACTGTCACAGCTTACCGGTGTTAATGGAGAAGTTAATGAAATAAAATTGAGATACGTATTTGAAATAAATAATTTGTAGAACTAAAATTCAAGTTACCAGCGAGCCAGCACTATATTATTCTTTAACTATCGTCAGTCAGCCCCTATTAATCTCTAGATCAACATCTATAACCGTGCTTAAATGTGTACAATAGCAGTTTAGAGCTTGTTAACTCCAGGTATACGTTTGCTCGATTGGCTTTTAAATGCATGACACAATTGGAACAAATTCGTAGCGTCGAGGGAACACATAAAAGAAAATAAATACCGTATAACGAAACGATTTGAATCCTCGTCGTACACCAATTGAAGGTCTATAGGCACTGCGCATACTTGAATTAGACGTTACAGAGGACATTTTAATTATACGATAATCTTCAAAAAAACGGAAACAAGTTAACACAGTCACATCACTATATCACCATAACACTGGTTTTAATGTGGTGCAGAGGTGAGAACAAAGGCGTATTTGGAGATCACTACATCCATTGTAGCGGGGACCAATGCCAAGACTGAATTGTTGCTTGCTTTGATATATGTACGGAGAGGCGAAGTGAGCATAACGATGTAATTGCCGCAAAATGTTCCTTGAATAGAGTTCTAGCGGGAGGTAGATACGACACCAGTCGCTTGTGGTAAATTCGCTGTCGTGTTGGGACAAATTTTAACGGAAGACATTATTATTGCATTGTGCCCAATTATCATTCGTTCACAAATCGATTATGTTAAACAAAAAATATATTAATTCCCTTATTTTGTCAATTCCTTAAAACACAGCAGTGTATCAAACTGTTTTCGTTTCAATTTTATATCTATATATGTATTTATCTATTTAATACATAAATAGATAAATACATGTATTTATATGTATTTATCTATTTAATACATAAATAGATAAATACATATGGAGAATCTTAGATACATGTTAACTTAAAAAAAGGTGCTAAATTATTTATTTTATTTGTCCATCTTTACACTTTAAGAACAATTTGAATGCATTTATGAGTTAGACATGGAAATGAAGTGTGATAGTCTAGAAACTTTGTAGTTTGTCCTCAACAAACAATTCTTTTCATGAGAAAGTTGTTTTTGTGTTTCTAATAAACAAGAAAGTTCATTAGAAGCCCGAAAAACTGCCTACTAAGAGGCATAGGCTTGGATGGAAGCTGTTAACATTATAAGCAGCACAGTTCATCTATGCCATTTGTTAGTGGTTGCTTTTCTAATGGTTAAGGCATCGTACTAGTGATCAAATGCGGCAGCTGTGGTTAGTTAACAAAACACCACACAGAAATACATTACTTACACATGCATGCAAAAAAGAGCACAAATAAACTGATATATTTAACACACAAAGGGCCACATTTGTGAAATCAGTTCTGATTGGTTAATTGCAAAGCAGCTAAGTGCAAGCTTTAACTAAACTTATAACTCAGCATGCAAATTAAAATAACCATGCAAGTTTTGTTCTGTTTATCACAATGAAATAGCTTGATAGTGTTAGCACATTTATGAAGAGATTAAAAAAAATGGAATGACTTATAAATTATTTTTAGATGGCAATTTGGCTAAAATTACTATTTGTAGTAATGGGTTTCAGTGTATTCATAGCGATGAGCTTTAACTTGGCCTTCGATGATCAAATTTAAACCTCTCAGTAAAAAAAAAGAGAAACCAGCATATTTTTCTACATTAATATCCTATTAGTTTTGTAAATAATTTAAAATAACAGTGCAAAATCAATTTATCATTTTGAAGTAAAAGGCTTACCAACAAACAGCATTTCATCTTTATTTAAATAGAAAACAGTTTTCTCACATCTTCTTTAAAAAGCAGATACACAATGATTTTATCTTCTATTTTTTTTCCAACAAGATTAAAGACAGTCTGTTATTTAAACATTTTAAATGTAAGACACAAGGTTTATATAAATTTTGTGTTGTAGTATACTAAAAAGTATTTGTGAGTAATGATTAGACAGTTGCCAAGTTAAGAAAGCTGTTCAACGTACCTTCGGTGTTTCAGACACCGATCCGGTCACACTGTAAGCTTGCTGACTATGCATATGTGACTGACTATGCGGCAGATGCCCTTGGTATTGGTTAGTTGGTTGCTGACTGGCTTGCGGGTAACCAGGCTGTGTGTGTTGTGGATACCCTGTTTGAGCAGGGGGAAAACCCCTTTGAGCAGAGGGGTATCCAGTTTGAGCAGAGGGATACCCTGTTTGAGCAGATTGTGGATACCCAGGCTGTGAGTAGCCCTGGGAAGGTCTGTGAGCACTATTTGCTTGAGGATAACCCTGATTAGTTTGGTGACTTGGAAATCCTGTACTTTGTTGGGGATAACCTTGAGGTACCTGAGGGTATCCCGGTGCTCCACCTTGTGCTGGTGGATATCCCATTGTTGGGAAGCCGGGCATTGGCGTTGGATTCCCAAAAGATTGTGGGGCTGTGTTGGTAAATCCGATATTATGATAGTATGGCTGTTGCGGGTATCCTGATTGGCCCTTGAACGAAATGAAAACGAATATCAATATATCTTTTTGAATCGCAAAAATTTTCATTTTGTTCTTAATAACATTTTAAAGGTACAACTTAGTAATTCAAGTAAAAATTAAAAGAAAGTTAATATGTACCTACAGCCTACCTTATTTCATTTCTTGTGTATGTATAATAACAACTACTAACATTAAATCATATTAAGATAAATTTATTTTAATTTTACATAAGCAATTCTTAAAACCCTTGAAAAAGAAATGCTAGGAGAAAGTGGTGGGATGATATTTAAATAATTTTTCACACGTAAGCATTATTACTTGAATGAACAGAGACCGGCGTTCATTCAAAGTACATCCAAACTGTAAGTAGCTCACGCTGTAACTTCTAATAGACCAAGCTTATTGTGATAAACAAAACAGGGACTTTTTAAACGCACTTTCACTTGTCAACATTTTAAAATTAATATATATTTACAGTATATTAATAAGTACGAAAATTTTAACTAAATAAAACTAGGTTTCACACTCACTTGCTGATAGGGATTCATTTTTAAGTGTTTAGCTCCGTAAAACTTTTTTCACACTGAGGTGTTCCTCTTAATAAATACTAGTTATAGTTTATGACAAACAATACAAGCTCGTTTGATGAGTAATAATTCGTATTGCACCACAAGCAGTAAACGTAAGCACACAGACTTCTGTAAGTACTCTATGTCTGGGACTAGGGATATTCCGATACTAATAAATACGAGTAGGTACTCGATACTTTTGATTCGATACCAAGTATTTATTGTATCGAATCAATTTTGCGATACATAATCGGTATCGAAACAAAAATACTTGGTATCGAATCGAATCAGCAAAACAACCGAATACAATAAAAAAAACCGAGAACGCATCATACAGAACTAAGAGAGCAAAAACGAGGCAAAAACAGTCAGCTAATCAGGTTACCGAGTTACCGGTATTCGTCGCGTGGCGGCGTGAGTGACGCGTTGTCTCGCGCTGGGCTAGCCGAATTCGTCCGACTTCAGCCGAGCCCGCCCGAGCCGAAAGCGAGAGAAGAAAACACCCGCACCCGCTCGCAAATCATCTCGCCATTCCGCCATTGTGAAAGTGTTAAGTGATTGCTTACAAGTAATTTTATTAATTGTAATCATCAAATTCATCGGTTTATTCCAATGTTATCATGGCACCACCAAAATCTATAATATGGACACATTTTACCAAAACAAACGAAACAATTGCAAAATGTAAACAGTGTTTTAAGTCTGTGAAGTATTGTGGGAATACGTCGAATTTATTCAAGCATTCTAAAACTCATGGAATTTCTGTGGACAAAGGCAAATTACAGAAAAAAGAAAATAATAAGTCCAACGAAAGGTAGGATTCTAAACTTTTCTTTTTTTTTGCGATTGCTTTCCTAAGATGTTAAATAAAAAATCCTACCTACTCCTACCTATTTTATTTGTATAAAAAATAGTTTTGCAGCAGTGGTACTGTGATTGTCTTGTCTATATATTAATAATATATGAATAATAATTGATGACCGGTGATGAGATATTTCCTTTGTATAAATACGATTTAAACAATTTAAGGTTATGTGTTTGTTTTTGTTAGTGTAATAGTGTTGTTAAATGGCGGTAGTGTTGGAGTTGGTATTATCGATACTTTGAAGATTATCGATCTATCAAGTGTTAATTTTTGTTATTATGTTTCAGTTCAAAAAATACAATAGTGTTGGCCAACTCAAGGCATTTAATGGAAGATGATCAACCCCAAGCATCAACATCGAAAATTTCAGAAGATCGTGATGATTGCTCTAGTGTAACCACATTAACAAGTATGGACTCGGAGACTGCAAGGGAGCTATGTCTGAGCAATTCAATAAAGAATGCGTTTGAACGAATTTCATCTAATAAAGGTAAATAAATAGATATTTAATTAAATATTAGCAAAATAATATTAATACATATAGTATTAGTGTTAAAGAAAAAAATATAAATATTTAATTTAATATTACATGTATTAACATTGAGTTTTATTTTTAGCTGGTGGTACGAAGTATAACAGAATTGTTCAAGCATTGATATTTTTTATCTGTCAAGATATGCGTCCATTTAATATAGTTGAAGGTGAAGGCTTTTTACGACTTGTAAAAGAACTGGAGCCTACTTTTAAAGTTCCTGGCGCAAAGTATTAAAGAAAATGACTACCGAAAAGTACGAAGCTTGTATAACTATTTGTAAGTCCAAATTATCCAAGATAGACAATTTCTGTTTAACGCTGGACATATGGACAGAGACAATGAATGAAGTAGGATTCATGGGCGTCACCATACATTTTGTAGAAAATGGTCAAATGTGTATGTATTATCTTGCAACTCGTGCATTAAGAGAGCGACATACAGCTGAATACATATCGGAAAACCTGCTGGATATTTTGAAAAAATGGAATATTCCACTTACCAAAATTCGTGCTGCTGTATCAGATAATGCCAGTTCAATGTTGGCTGCCATACGAATGTCTTTAGGCGAAAAAAAACATTTACCGTGTTTTGCCCATACTATTAACCTTGTAGTTGAAGAGGCACTAAAGTTGCCCAGTGTTAAATCAGCTGTTATAAAAGTACGAGAAATTGTTAATTGGATAAAAAATAGTGTTGTGCAGTCGGATAAGCTACGAAAAATCCAAATGCGTAATAATGTTTCGGCAGGATCAGTTTTAAAACTTATTGCAGATGTAAGAACTAGGTGGAACTCAACTTTTTTTATGTTAGAGCGATTTCTAAAGTTAAGAATAGTAATATCAGAAATTGTAATTGAGAGTGTAGTGGCTCCAAATTTGCCAAGTGCAGTGGAAATGGAAACCTTGAATGAGCTTACAACTGTATTAAAGCCTTTTGAATATGTAACAAGAGAATCATCGGGCCAAAAGTATGTAACAATCTCCAAAATTATACCAATGCTTAATTGCTTAACTACAGAACTGAATAGTATCACTCCAAACTCCGCTATCGTTAAAGAATGTAAGGATGTTTTATTGAGAGAGCTGAAAAGGAGGTATGGGATGATTGAATTAAACGATCATGCAGCCATTGCAACAATTCTAGACCCAAGGTTTAAAAATCTGCATTTCCAAGACCCCTCTGCATGCGGAAGAGCTATTCAAAAACTTAGAACCATGGTTGTCGGACAACTAAGTAGCCCAAGTGAGTCAGAAGATGATGTCTCATCTACTGCACCACCTGAATAACGATTTTGGAAACATCATAAAGAGTTAGCACATGGGCACAAGAAGAAAAAAAAATCTCATCAGGGAGATGAAGTTTCTCTTTATTTATCAAATCCAGTAGTTTCTCTTAAAAGCAACCCATTTGCAGAATGGGATGACATGAAGTTGGTGTTTCCTTGTCTGTACAAGTATGCACAGCAATATTTAATTGTTGTTGCAACATCAGTTCCTAGCGAGTGCCTTTTTTCCAAAGCCGGTGCAACAATGACACAAACAAGAAACAGATTGTCTTCTAAATGCCTTGAACAGTTACTGTTTTTGGGCAATCTTAATGCTGAAAAGTTTTTTGTTTAAATTATAATAAGCCTAATAAACATTTATAATAAATAAATAGTTTTTTTCGTCTCAATTTTGTTTAAATTATTATCCTTCAACGTTCATTGATAGCACCCACAAATTAATAAAATAAAAGTTCCAAAAAGTATCGATATCAGTAAGTATCGATACTTGAGGAGTACTTATTTGTGTAGTATCGAAAAAAGATTTGAGTATTATCGAAATGAGTAAGTATCGATACTTAGGTGGTATCGGAAAATCCCTATCTGGGACACAAAGTCACAAACTGAATTGAAAATGTGATTATTGTGATGACGTGATCTCCAAGTGTTGCCACATGTGTCAGAAAGGAAAATAGTAGATTATCCACAAAATAACGTCTTATCCCAGAACAGCTTTTAACTGAGCCATACTCATAATATAAAACTTAAGCTCCTTTTTACTTTAATCAATTACCAAATAAACAATTTTATTAATCATCAGATGTTTTGGTAGTTTTTAAAAATGTTTAAGAAAGAAATGTCAGTGGGCACAGTGCACCGACCTCTTTAGTGCACATGTAAAATAGAGGTCAGTGGTATTGTATGGATGTTATGTACAGCGCCTTACTGTGGGTAGGTAAAATTAGATTTTATAAAAGTTGTGTTTGTTGATACTGTTTAACTGTAAACTTAATGTTAAGCTGCGTCAACTAAAATAACTAAGAAGAATGTACCTGGGCCAGAAAAGGAGGGTTTTCTCAAAAAATAATCCATTCCTTTAACCTTTTTTTTTGAGAATTTTATTTTATTAAAACTAAAATGCAACAACTGAGACCGTGAATTATTTTGTAATTTGCTGTTAAAGCTGCTGAAACTGATTATGAATTTTCCTCGACTTTTTACGAAGAAATGTATATTATCAAAGTAGATAATAAATATATGACCTGATGCCAGCTACGAGAAATGAGCACAATGGGAAAAATACAATATATTATAGCTAGTGCCTAAAAAAAATTAGACGGCAACTACAATTTCACGGTGTATAGTTAACAAAATATTCGGTCTTTACATATGAAGTTGGAGATTTGTATGAAAATTTTAAAATATAATAAAAATCAAAGTACTGGCCCAAACTATCTATACAATTTTACCATTATGATTGAAGTTTATTTATCCCTTCACTGTAGAAGTCTGGTGGACACGAGGCGATGAAGGTCCGGTGAATGCGGTGGGTGACGGGAAACTTCCAGCTGTAATTCTTGTAACATTGCGATGGTCTGTCGTGAGGTGTGAGGTCGGGGTTTATCGTGGAGAAGCAATGGAAAAACGCTATTAACGAGTCTTGGAAATTGCGAGATTCTCTATCATTGTTTACAGTTCTTGGGAATAGACATCTGCCGTTACTGTTGTGCCATTCGGTAAGAAGCCATGATAGATAAGTCCAGTACTGGGCCACCATCACCATCATCTTCCCATGCGTAACATCACAATGAACAGTGGTAAAGTATGTGATGAGTGGGATAAACAGTGGATCGTGACGTACAAGATCCACTGTTCATAGCAGGTAACAATTCCATTCAGAATTCCCTCGTTTCTATACCAATTCTAGCAAGAGTGTCATCGTTATGTCCTTGTTGGTATTCAATCGTTAATCGTATCGTCGATTTTTTGTTCACGTTTATTTACGTCTAAAATCTTTATGCTCACACTCCGAAGGGTCTTCTAATAAGGTGTATAAAGTTAAATAAATATATATTTTCAAGATATATTTGCTTAGTTGCAGCAATAAGTGTAGTAAACCGATCTACTTAAATTATTTTACCACTTGCAACCACTTTTAATATAGTAGACAAATTGTAAATTAAATCGATTTTAATTCCAGTTGTAGAATTACTTAAAGGCATTGAGTTAAAACAACACTATAGTACGAGAGCTAGCAACGTTTGGAAAGTAAGAATTTTAGGTCAGCTGATTTTGTGATATGTCGTCCTTCTTGCACTTTCGGTTAGACTCTGGGCTATCTGGCTGGCGGTAGCGGTTGCGTTCATTAGTGCGCATCCTACCTGTCCAGGTAATAATCCTGTATTTTAAAAACATTTTAGAAGACGTAATTTTAATTTTTTGTTTTAAATAAGTCTACCTGACATACTTTTTTTATTGCCAGACATTTTTGACAATGCTAACTATGTGCCATACGCCATTTTTTCTTTTTGTTTTATAAAAATTTCAAAGTATTTTATAATGTCTGTAATTTAAATATTATGTTATTTAAAGATAAGAAAAACTTAAAATAAATTTGCCAGACATTAATTCGATTGTTAAGTCTTGAATTAAAATTAAAAAGTCATGAAAAGTATTGCAGTATAATGCTAGTAGTCCGAGAGAGATAGTTGCAGAATAAGTCGAGAATGATACAGAGAACCATTACGAAAGTAAATTACTTTTCACTGTGCATATAATAAAAATAATAATAATAAGAATAATAATAATCATCATTCTAGTCAGTGCACGTTTCAAAAAAAATTTAAGCATAAAAAGGAATATAAAATTTATTTGTATTTTAAAATAAAATACAAATAAATAAAAATAAGAAATATATATATATATATATATTGTTTTTTATATTTTTTTTATTTATATTTATTTACTTTTTTATTTTATATATATATTTTTGTACAATTGTTATTTATATTTGATAATTAATTAAGAAAAATGAATGAATTAATTAATTAATTCTTTTATTAAATACAAAAGTCTCCAGCACTGCGAGGTTGGCAGAAGGTGAACGTTCAACGGGTCCCTAAAAAAAGTGATCGATTCAGCCCTATCAACTACCGTTCTTCCTATATTTTATTATTATTGACAAAGTGTTTAAAAACAGTATAAAGCATATTATTTCATAAATTATAAATTCTCCCACTAATGTGGGAAAACAAAAATGATTTTTTTAATGGTAACACTGATTCTAAATTACAATTATCAATGTTTTATTTCAATTATAGCCTTATTTACGATATTATCAATACAAAAACCATAAACTTACACGTGATAAGTAATTCCGCATGATTTATTATGGTTTTGTGACCTTGAATCGCATTCTTTCACTACGCATTTACCCATTTTGGCGATTGTTACTGTCATGTGTCGCTATGTTCAACTCGGTTGACGCCACATTGAACACTGAATTGACGTTTGCTACGCATATGCCTGTGGACAGATGTGCAGTAGCAACGATTTTAGGCGGTAATTACTCATCTATGTAAGTATTATATCAATGCTTAAAGGATTTTCAAAAAAATGTCGGGTGTTTTCGTGATTTGTAGATCTAAACACTGGTTTTTACATCTCCCACAGATGTCATGCAAACCATAAACATCCTTGTGTATTAGAGTTGTGTAGCTCCTGAATGAGTGATATAAAAGATATATATCATTCACGACGATAAAATGTATCACTCACTCACACTAGCTCCGAATATATCAGTAACTCAGTACTAGCTCACTAGATCATTAGATCACTAGCTCAACGACGCCGATCTTTGTTTCATGAGCGAGTGAGACTAAAGATAAATGAGTGAGATAGATGATGGTTGAGTTCACGCAAGTTTCTTTATGCAAAATGTACATTATTTCTATAGGATCAAAGTTTTATATTACTTAAGAATTAAGCCTGCCAAGTACAAGGAAAATCAAATTATGTACGATGTCTATTATACAACCTAAAAAAAGTACAAGAAATAATTTCTTTTTTTAAATATTATATAAAAGGGTGTTAATAATTATGTAATCTTATCAAAATGAATAAATTTTATTTAAAAAAAAAGGTTAAGAATGTAGTTTCAAAAACTGAATTTAGGTTAATATGAAAATAAAGAAAGGTTTGTATGGCGAGAGAGGCTTAAAGTGGCTTAAAGGCTTAGATGAAGAAATGAATTAATTGAGAGACCAATCAATTGAATCGGATCAATAAGCTAGTGAGATAAATGAGTTGGTGAGCTAAATGAGTTGGTGAGCTAAATGAGTTAGTGAGCTAAATGAGCTAGTGAGCTAGATGAGTGATATATATCTTTAGAGCGAAATGATATGTATCAATCTTTTCAGCTCAGTGATACATTTTGCGCATCACTATTGTGTATGACTGGTAATCATGTATACTTTTTCATTTTTGCCAATGACAATGCCAACATTCTCGGTGATTTCTAAACGAGATTTAAAAGTCACTTTTGACGAATTTGCTTAAAAAATATACCTATTATTTTGGCAACATTCGGCAAATAAGACTAATGTAATAAAAATATACGACAGTCATTGTACATATATAAAAAAAGTAGAAAGGACGCCAAAAACTACCACAATGTCACAAAAACAAAAGAATATACATTAAATGACTGAATTTTACATTTAAAAAACATGGCTTTAACCACAGATAATGAAACCTGAAAATGCTGTTTTTTTAATCTCTAACTTCATAAGTTGACCTCACCGACCTCACCATAAATACGATGGGTTGTTTTTTATGATAATTGATAACTCACTTACAGTATGTTTTCCCGTATTTTCTCTCTCAACTATTGAATTAGTTTTTAAGTAGCGGCAGCACACAACATAACTGTCCTCAGTCTTTGGCTCTCGTAAGAGAGTAGATATATTCTTTGGTCTTTGGTAAGAGCCCGTCCGCACAGCGATATTTCACCACACGTTTTTTTATTCCCTAAATTCTGTGGAAATAAATACCCTCCGTATCGCGTTTATTTCGTATCAATACACAGATTTTTTTCGCCCGAATGTTTTTCCGTCAGTGCGGATTTATTAGTCTTATGTAGATCTCATCTGTCACAGAATTTTGCGAAAAAGAAACGCGCGGTAAAATATCGCTGTGCGGACAATCGCCGCAAGCGGTCACCGTGACGATTGAGTAGCCGTGAAATAAACTTACACTAGGCTCTCTAGTCTCTTCAAGTGCAAGTTTATTTCACATCGACTAGCGCTCGACGGCGGGGGCGTCTAGCGCTGCGATTCGTGGAGTTTTCAGTGCGGGCCAATCGTAGCGACGAACGCGGTCACCGTGACGATCGAGTAGATGTGAAATAAACTCGCACATGGGCCTCAGCTATGCACTGGCAAAACGTTAAAATGATGTCAAGAAGGATTGGGTTCAAAAATCAGATCAAATTGTTGCTAGTTATTTAATTTAGAAAATCAAAAATTTTAGAAAGAAAGCAAAATATCCAATTTATACACAAAATCACTTGAATACGAATATTAGTTAAAATATTCTAAAAATCGATTTTATTAATGACGAGTAATTTTCAAAACAAGCCTTATTTTTTTTTTCAATAAAGGCAACTCCCACACTAGGAATATATCATACATTAAACGGACACAAAGAACACCCTGACTCAGAACAAAAATTTGTGGATCACACAAAATAGTGTCCCATGTAGGGATCGAACCTACATCACTCAGTGGGAAGCGAGGCGTGGCGCCCGCTTAAACCACTACGCCATCGGTGCAGTCATTCTCTTTTATAGTAAAGTACCCCATTGCGTTCACACTAGTGTGTAAAGTAGAACCATCACGTGAATTAACTGAAAACAATCGCAATCTAAGTCACGATTAATATTTTGCAGTTGACTCCTCTGACGGCGAAACCATTTTTAGAGCCATTATTATAAAAGTGTAATGAGAACAGACAATCTATATCAGAAGAGTTTTATAATATAGGAATTAAGATGCTACCTAAGCGCTGGCCACCAGTAGTTGAAACAACAGCAACATTATCTTTAATTAAGTTCTTTTGTCTTGTGAAAAAAATTAGTTCTAAGAATGTACAAGATAACAATTTTAGTTTTTAATAGATCTGACAAATTTGAACTAAGTATACGTAATATATTACACTTATTTTTTATATTTTAAAATCGGCTCCGCCATGATTTTATTAGCTTTTGTTACAAAATTTGTGATATCTTCTGCAGGATTGTCTGCATTGGATAACCAGACACTTGCGCTTGCGCCGTATTTAAAAGCTTCGATTACCGCGCGACCTGCTGAGTCCCCACTGAAATCAAATCAAATATAATGACTCCTTTATAATGAAAACTAGAAATAAATGTGTATTTTGTAAAACTTATTACGAGTTTAAGAGTTAATTAATATTTAAAGACTTATAAAAAAATGTAAGGTAAGCTTTAGATTACGCTTTTATTACAATGTGTAGTTTTGGAGTGGTCTAATGGTTAAGACGAAACAAGCCAAGCCTTCTTTAAAATACACAAGTTGGTTTTTAATTAATACAAATAAAATTCAAGGAAGTTCCGTAGAATATTCCACAATTTCACTATGATAAACCAGCTTTTAATAAATATAGATGAGTTTGTAATAAATATAGAGAGTACAAAATTCTAACTCTTGACTCTGGCCAATTACGAATAATAAACATATTATGGTTTCCGGTAAATGCGAGTCAGCTGTGTCCAAGGCTGCAGTAACAAAAGTAAAAGTAGAAATCCCATATGGCCGATTTGCGATGGGGTGGTGTATCGATGTTGAACCTGAGACTACACCTAAAATATGAGGGATTCGGGAACAGCTCTTATTAAGAAACCCGGACCCCGCCTAGCGCCTGCGCTGTATAACGCGAGCATCACATCAAAATTTTACGTCTTATTAACACGTAACAATTTCAAGTGATATTATTTATTTTAATAAATATTACCTTTGATTTGGATAGTCTTCCATTATCTCAATCATTTTGTGTACCATTTCTTCATCAAATGACCCTATATTCTCCTTTAAAATAATTGAGGTATCAGTCATTCCACAACAAATTGTTATGACTCGAACATCTGTTCGATTGTAGAACTCATCAGCCTAAAACAATATATTAGTAAACACATAATACATAAAACACCTTTTAAAACTATTATAAAAACCTGTTTTCCTGGTGTGTGAAGGATGTAGCCTTGTGGCCTAAAACCTACTACTGAAAAAAAATTAAATAGTTGAAATAATTACACATTATTATTATTATAAAAAGAGGCAATGAAAAAAGCAAGCGCTTTATTATAAAGGAGAACGACAGATCCTGTACCCTTTTTTTTTGTTTTCTGTGCGAAACTCCCCTCGGATACCACTCACCAGTGAGTGATTACGTCGGACTCGAACCGACCAAAAATCGCACGCCGTCTCCAGGTACCAGTAGCCGGGGAACCAGGTATACCCTAGAAAGTAAAGCCCTGGTACCAAGACGTACCTCGGGCCATCTACAGCTTGTAGATAACCTCTCCTGTGTGGGGACCCGGATGTTCCCCTCGGCCTGCTTCTGCTAGAGTGTCAGATGGCATCACCTGTCACCCTCAGGCCTGCGCTTATGAAGAACGAAAGTCGCACTTCCGGCGCCCGAGCCGTCTGCGGTACCTGGCCCGTTCTCCAGCCTGGCGAGCCGGAAGGGTTCTGAACCTGTACCCCTAGTAATATATCATACATACATAACGACGATTAAACGCAAATACCTACATAGCTAGACAAAAAAGCTAAAACACTTTGTCACCACTGTAAAATTTGAGGGTTTCCCTCAATTTGTTTAGGATCCCACCATCAGATCCAGATTTGGTGGTAATGGGACCACATCGGGCGCATACCCTTCCGATACCAAAAATAATTTTGGAAATCGGTTCACAATTGACGGAGATATCGCGTAACAAACATACAAAAAAATACAGAGGAATAACGGTATGATAACCTCTTTTGTGTTTTGGAAGTCGGTTAAAAATACTAGATATATGTTACTAGTATTTTTACGCTGATAGTATAGTGATATAAGAAAGACTTACGCCAAGACTGATACCGAATGTCAAAATAGCACTTTTGGTGGCATTGTAAACAGGAAAGCAGGGTACCACATTGAAAGCAGTTATAGATGACATGTTGATGATTGTCCCTCCATTACCGCCATTGTCTTTACGCATCAAATCCAAAGCTATCAAGCTGCCAGTAACTAGACCAGTCTGAAACATATAACATGTGACACATACTAACGTACTATATCTATACAAATAAATAAAATTGATGATTTGGAGGAGTAACTTAGGCTATTTTTCCTCTCAGAAAACCCTATGAAATTTTACCCAGTCCGGGAATCGAACCCGAGGCCTCATAGACTGCAGTCGCGTACCGTACTACACCAATGAGGCAACGCTTTTCAAATTTCACCAGATAATAATATACTATAAAGTAAAACTTTATAATGTAATTTAATTATAATGTATTATTTGCAACTAATTAATTGACTGTCTTGCTGGTCCAGTGGTTAATGGTGCTGACAGCTATATCAGATGTTAAGGGGTTCCCACCCGGGACAAATCGTTGTGATGAGCAAAATCATTTTGTAGTCTCAGTCACACATCAGTAGTCTGGTTAACATAGTACAGATTCTGCCTTGTTTGTGGTCAGACGACCGTTTGTTACATGTATTAATCAATAAAAAAAAAATACAAACAAAAACTATATTAGTAGACTTTTATGTATAGCGTAGTTTAAATCTCTATCGAAACCTCTATTAGGCATTAGAGACAAGTTTTAATAAGATTTTACCACAAAAACTATCAATACTTACTAGGTTAATATCTATTTCCTTTTTAAATGTTTGTAAACTATCATTAAATATACCGGCGTTGTTGACTACTATGTAATTTTTTGAATTGTCTGCCAACACAAGTTTAAAATTAGTTTTCAATTGTTCTTCATTTGCTACATCACAATATATAAATGTAACCTTTTTATCGCCGTAGATATCATTCAGTTCCTGTTGTAGTGCCACACCGTTTTCCTTGTCAATGTCTAAATTGAAAACTTGCTGTAAGGTGAGAAGTTTTAATCGTCAAAAAATATATTTCTCATCTGGTGATCACCAAATAATTAAAAACAAAATATACATACATACATACTTATATGATCAATTTGAATGCATTTTTTCTCTTTTTCAAAATTCGAAAACTTTGATTGAGTCGGACTCAAACATCTGCATTTTTAAAGAAAAAAAACTATATAAAAACAAAAATAAAACTAATAAGACTGAGCTGACAGTATTAGAGATGGAATACCTATCGTTCGAATTTAGTCAGTTTTGTATATTTTATTTCATAGTCCATTTTAACTTGAACTATTATTAAATGAACTTTTGTGCAGTCTGCCTACCCCTTCGTTACTATTTGTTTTCATTTTTGTATGTATGTATGCTATTTTAATAATCAAAATATAAAAAAAAAATGACTTACCTGGACACCTTCAGCTAATGCTTGTCTAGTTACGCTGGCTCCAATGCCCTTGGAAGCTCCAGTTATTAAAAGTACGTTATTTTTCCATTCAAACACCATATTTCTTATTTTTTCGGCCAATACAATCAAGTCCAGACTTCAAGTAAATCGATATACGTCTTGCACTGTTTTTATCACCAAAAATATACAAAATAGGTAATTATGATTGAGTAGTATTATAGAATTTCTTTGTTTAATGCAAGTATGTACGAGTATGTAGCTCTGCGGCACTTCGTTCGACTGCCACACTTTAGATAAAGGTTGCGATTTCCGTTGTGTTAGGCATATATGTATATATATTTTTTTGCAGAACGGCCGTTTCTACAGCAGTCTTGGTTTTAGCTCGGTGTACTTGCTATATTCCGCATTTAGCTTATCCTTGACGCTTTGATTTATTTATTTATGCAACGGATTTAATTATTATTACTATTTATATATTAGTTTCTGTTAAAAAATATTTTTATAACTTACGATAAACCGTGGTTGATTACTTATAAGTTATCTCATCGACCTATCGCCGTCCACTACTGAATGAATGATCGCCGACACTCCCGGTCTTGGACAGTCCGCATCCATCCGCTTGAATGATTTTCGCCTCTGAGATCACCATTCCGCCCGTCCAACGTGGCAAATTCCCTCATGTAATAAAAATCTATTCGATTCACTTGCTGTTAATCAGTTTAGTTTTTTTAAACTGTACAACAAGTACAATCGTTTTAATCACTATGTCCGCCCCAGCTTCAACATCAGAAGTGAGATCGGATCCGCCTTCACTTTAGGATTAAACTAGTTCTGCTAACTGCATTGAACAGGAAATATCTCGTTTCTCAGTTTTCTCTGGGGGCATGGAAGCTATTTTTTCAGAAAATAGCGAATAGATAAAATTTGCGTCCCGTTAATCCATCCAATCCCATCAAGTGGGTTTCATTTGATCTAGATGAAACAGATTCTGTCAAAATCAACTGGTATACCTAACCTAACGCAATGATCATTGAAAAAAAGAACTGTTGACCTGAATATTGCACTCACTCACTCCCTTAAAGATCGTGCTGCGACCTGCCTTACGAAGATACAGCTAGGTAAATTGCGTTGGGCTATTAAGGAAACATTGACTTCAAGCTTTTTGAAAAAGACCATTTTGATTATTAAGTTTCGCCTTGACAACAAGGAATATGGAATATGGCAGTTTACAGTTTAAATCCTTAAGGCTGATTTATGTTGATATTAATCTACATAAAAATTGTTTTACTAATAATGCTACATTTGCCGAAACATAAGCCACCCAGCCTGTGCCTGCTCTAAGTAGTGTACAAAGAAAGAAAACACTTCGAGCAGCAAGCAAATTAATCAGTGATGCACAACTTCGCGGGTCTTTAGGGACTAGTGATATGAAACTGTCATTTATTTTTGATTCAGGGTCAGTATGTAATCCTATAAAACAAAGTTACAGCAAGTTATTGATTGGTGAAAGATTTCGTGAAAGGCTTCAATAACATATTTTTTTTTGTAGAATGTAAAATGTCCAGTTTACGTTCCAAATTTTCTCCTAGATATCGACCTAACAGGTCGTGATGTAGAAATTTTAATAGGCATTTTATAAAAGTACTGATGCCATTTAATTGGTAAATTGCCGAGCTACCATCAATGTCTTAAAATAGATTTAATATATCCTAATAGGATAGTCCATATAGATCGTCCCTATAGATTGTCTACTACTGAATTAGATATTGTTAATGTCAAAAATTTGCAGGGACACCGGGAAAAAAAGTGTCCCCCAACTCAATAGTGACCAAGTAAGTTACATAGAGCTAATTTCTTCTTCACCATAGACATGGCTTCCATAATCTGGCGAAAGCTAGGTCGCCAGATTAAGGTTCACAAAGACTGTAGAAAAAACCACATTTGTTACTCTGATCAGACTCTGATAGAAAATTTGACCAAACCAACGTAAAATAGAGGCTTTAAAATCATTGCATTGTAACACATGTAAGACAATTAGTCGGTTTTGGCATTCTCTTTTTTTTAATTATAAAAGACCTTGTAATTTTTAATTGCCGCATGGAAAGGCAAAATCGTATGGATATCTAAACGTAAAAAAAATTCAAGTTCTTATTGTTTTTTTTTTTATCTTTCTGACATCTAACACACAATGCCATCTAGTTTCAAACTAAGTAGAGCTTGTACTATAAAAGATAGATTGACTGATAGAATACTTATATACTTTTTTTTTCGTAAATACATACATATTATACATAGAAAACACCCAAACTCCGCAACAAATACTTGCAGATCATACAAACATTTGGTCCGACCCGGGAATCGAACTCGAGACCTCAGCACAGCAGTCGCATACGCTCCCGCTGCACTATCGAGGCAGTCCTGCTTCACCAATAGACCTCCATACAGACGCAAGCAGTGATGGTTATGGAGCAGTCCTCATATGAAAAGTTAAAACCTGCTCCATGTAGTGGCTTGTTTTAGTCATCGAACAAATTATGCGGAAAGTCGTTTTACTCATATGAGCTTGAAACTCTATCAGTAGTTAGGTCTGTGGAACATTTTAGGTATTATCTTTATGGCCGCAGTTTTTACTGAATGCAATGCATCTTTGAAAGCTTCCCTTCAAAAAAGGACTTAACACCAAGGGTGCACAGATGGTTGACTATTCTTCAGACCTGCGATTTTGATGTAGTCTATAAGAAGAAGACAAATATTGTTCATGCCGATTTCCTATCTTGTAACTTTGCACTGGACCATCAATCTTTGACACTTAAATAAGTACCTAAAACAGTTGACTTCTAAGAATTGGAAAAGAGATGACTTTTAGTAGAACAACTACTAAATTATGAATATCATTTCGAAATTAAACTTCTAATCCATTTGAAGACGAGTTACCCGGACTAAACCTGGATGATAATGAAATCTTCTGAGGCAGACTCCCTTCAATTTAATAGAAGCAGTCTTTTTTTCTTTTTCAGTAGGCGATTTTGTGTTTTATAATCTGAATAAACCAGCCAAATTTAAATAGAAAATTTAAAGGTCCATTTAAAATAGCTACCATATTAGACAACGATGGCTACGAATTGAAACATAGCGATTCAAATTGAGCTTATAAATTTTCCCATGAAAATTTACGACAGATACCCGAGGTCCATCTGAATTGCTCGTGATCATCCAATTTTGTAGTGTGAAAATTTAAAGCGGCGGATCAATCAGATAACATTGTTCGTAAAATCGATAGCCAATCAGATAATATCGAAATCAATAATCAAACTGATAATCAATCCCAGGATAGTTTAGTTACCATCTCGGTAGTACTTAACATACCATGACCGCACATAGCGCACATACTAGCTGCGCCCAGCTCGGGAACACTACATTTTTTCGGGATAAAAAGTAACCTGTGTTAATCCAAGCTAATACTTATCTTCATACTAATTTCTTTCAAAAATTGCATAGCCGTTTGAGCGTAAAAAAGTATCAAACAGATAAACACACACCCACAAACTGTCGCCTTTATAATATTAGTATGATGATAAAGGTTATAATGAAAAACGACTTTTTATCTTTATGCTAGCTGTGGGTGAATGTTGCAGATAAGATAGCACAGCGTCAAAGAACTTAACCACAACAAAGATAGCTTTTTGTTAAATATAAATTCCTGAGGTTATTGTCACTGTTTTTCTCTTAAGGGGCACAGTGCGAGATAAAAGCTTGTCTTCCCAGGAATTGGTCTACCAAATCCAAACAGATATTCCTAATAGCCTAGAGATAACGTTTTTAAGCAAAAAAATAACTCCTTATCTTTATCATTTTAGTTCAGAAAATACTTTCGATCCGATCTGTGACAAGGACAGTTACAGAATAACTGTTTCATCTATATACCTACTTATGAAAAAAAAAAATATCCAGAGTGCGTTCTTATATTTTCAGAAGTTTTCTCTCGCAATGTCTCTAGTTCTAATACTCGCTATGATGAGCCGTTTCATTTCAGCTCTTGCCTTATTCAATTGGTCGAGTAGGTCGCAATCTAGACATACCAATTTAGTTCATCTTTAATTGATAGCTGCTGAACAGCTATCATTTACAGTGACCGTTGTAGTAATAGACAAGTAGTGGTAGGAAAATACTTTTAAAGGCTTTAGGTAACAATTAGATCTCACTACTTTTCACAGTAGAAAATCATTTGTGAGATTTACACTTTATGGTGAAGAAAACATTATTCGTACGGATTATGTCCGGAAGATACAGACCTGGACTATATTTCATTCACGTTAAGAAAATAGTGATGGATCGGTCAAACCCTGCCCCTAACTAATTAAATTCCAAAAAAATATCGTTTCGTACGGAAGCTTTGAACCTAATTGATCATGGTGCAGCGTTTATCGATGCCACACTATTTTTTCACGTATTGCTATGGATCTATACTTATGTAGTGACGGAAAGATCTGTAAACTGGAAAAGTAAATTTACGTTTTTATTACATGATTACACAGTTGGCATACTTAGACGATACGATAGTGTCTCATGTTGTTGCATCTGATTGCAGTTGCAGGTATCCACGAGCGACGGTAATCGCTTACCATCAGGTAATAAAATTCGTCCGCCCATTTACCTCATACGTGGGCTGCTATTTATATATCCGGAACTGGCCATTTACAGAGCAATATTAAAAAAGTAATTAAACTTAAAAAAATGGATCACAGATGAAGAGTACAATTATTATTTGTTTAATGTGGCTGTTATTTTTTATCCTTTGCGGCGTCATTTTGGAAATTGCGTATGTTCATGTATCACTATGGCTTAACTCGTGGAAATTTTCGTGCTATGATTTATATAGCATAAAAACGAGGGAAATCACCTTCATAAATTTCCATCATCACTTTTGTGATACCGCTATCTTCTAGTCTTATTTCAATTTTAAAGCGTTTTAAGCCGAAGTTGATCTGTTGATTATTTTTTATTAACTTGTTCATGAATATATAACTCCGTGTCTTATAAAAATAAATAATTTCTTTCCAAATGAAAAACAATATACCAAATTTAGAATTCTATGTATTTTGACGTAGGTAGATACAAAAAGAATTACATACTTTTTTGACGTGTAAATGGCACTGTAAAAGCCCAAACAAAGACTTACCAACGAGTTATGGTACCAGGCCTAATTTTTTGCATTTACCCCCATTCACTTGTTAAATCATTCTCCCGGGCCCTCTCCGCTGCCTCCTTCTGCGAAATGACATCTTCGCAGAAGGATGCGACAGCGGTAAAACAACTATCACTACCGGCCATGGAGCGTATGACGGCCGGTAGCAAGAGATCTCTTCCGATGACTGTAGTGAATATCTTAAGATTTATTGGTAAAACCTTAGATTTATCGTAGTTCGGGTGTTACAGAAATATTACATACATAGATACACTTTATTGCTCATCAACAATCACTGAGGATACAAAAAAATTCAATTAATCCTTAGTGTTACTATAGGCAGTCTTAATACAAGCTGCTAACTAATCCAGACGAGCGACTTTTCTATTAATAATACAAAATAGGTTACTACGTAAATCTAGGCTTTATCCGCAAATGTTAGCGATTTTTTCTTTTAGGCAAGAGTTGGTAGGCTATAATGAAGTTTTATTTTATGGTTATCTGGCAATAAGTGGCTACCACCGTCCATAGCCACTCAAGACTCACAAGTGGTATGCACCCTTTGAGTCTTTCACCCCAAGAAGGGGGCTTGGGCTCCGGTAAACTCACTCACTCCGTGAAAATCAATGAAAAAATAAAGCTGTATTTTCTGAAGCCGCGTTATCACTCCGGTCGAGCCGGCTTATTTTTGCCAAAGCACTCTCCCACGGCAAAAGTAATAGTAGTTATCTACTCCAAAGCAATAACTGCAGTGACTGAATCTAAATTACTCTTTAAATAATATGGACATGCATTCGATCGTCTGATCTGAATACAAAAGAATAGTTAAGTATTTAGACTAACAATTTCTACATAAGTCTATCTTGCACAAAGGCGTACGTCATTCGGAATATTAACGCAACAGCGATTTAACGGTACCGTCAGTGTTGCAACACATCACCACACATCACCGGTAATTTAAGTAGTATCAGGAGTTAAAATGAATTCAAAGGATATACATAAAAACAAACAACCTACTGACAAACGATTTGAATTTATTTTAGTTAATAGTTCTTTATTTTTGTTTGCAGTGATTTCTTACTTAAAAAATAAACATACGAAATTAGATTCAGAAATAAAGGATTGACCTTTACTAGTCCACTGCTAGACATAGGCCTCTCGGGTTTTGACCTATTATACTACTCTGGTCAGTCGGGTTGGTATAGGGTTTTTGAGAGGGTTCTTTCTGCCCGCATCGTCCGGCACCTCTGCGAGGTGGGCCCCGCTCTGTCGGACGCCCAATTTGGTTTTCGGGGGGGGGCGTTCGACAGTCGACGCCGTGTTGCGCCTGAGGGCCGTGACCGAAGAGGCCGTGAGCTGTGGCGGCGTGCTGTTGGCGGTGTCACTGGACATCGCCAACGCATTCAATAGTCTGCCATTCAGCTGCATCAGGGAAGCACTCCACTATCATGGGGTGCCAAAGTACCTGAGGCGGCTAGTGGCAGACTATTTAGAGGAGCGTACCGTCGTGTACGAGGACCGAGAAGGTAATCTGAGGTGTCGGCCCATGTCGTGCGGTGTTCCACAGGGGTCTGTTCTTGGACCCCTCTTGTGGAACATAGGGTACGACTGGGCCCTTCGCGCCGATTTCCCCCCCGGCTGGGTGTAATCTGTTACGCAGACGATACCCTGGTGACAGCCCGGGGGGCAAACTTCCAAGAGGCGGCACGCCTGGCCACAGGGGGAGTCTCCCTGGTGGTCGGGCCCATTGAGGCGCTGGGCTTACGGGTGGCCCTAGATAAGACGGAGGCCCTGTTATTTTATGGGCCCCGTCGTGGTCCACCCCCTGGCGCCTCAATCGTGGTCAACTCGGTCCTCGTACCGGTTCGGGCCCAGATGAAATATCTGGGCCTGATCCTCGACGGGAGGTGGCTCTTCGACGAGCACTTCCGACAGCTTGCTCCAAAGCTGGTCGGCGCTGCGTCTGCCCTAGGGCGACTTTTGCCCAATATGGGTGGACCCAGCGTCGCGACAAGACGGCTGTACACGGGGGTTGTCCGGTCAATGGCACTGTACGGTGCACCGGTGTGGGCGGCGGCTCTGACCGCCCAGAATAGGGTACGCCTCTGGCGCCCTCAGAGGGTAATGGCGGTCAGAGCCATACGCGGTTACCGCACCGTTTCGACGGAGGTGGCATGCGCTTTGGCCGGAACTCCCCCGTGGGATTTGGAGGCGGAAGTGCTCGCCGAAGTTTATCGGCGAGTGGCTGACTCCCGGGCGGAGAGCGAATTTCGCCCTCCGCCCGAGGATGTGCGCGAGTGGCGCGAAGCGCGTCGATCCACGATGGCTCGTTGGTCGTTCCGGCTGGAGACTCCACGCGCTGGCTTCGCCGCCGTGGAGGCTCTCCAGCCGGTCATCGCCGAGTGGGCAGGGCGGCAGCACGGGACCCTTTCCTTCCGGCTGACGCAGGTGCTTTCCGGGCACGGTTGCTTCGGAAAGTACCTGCACTCGGTCGCTAGGAGGGAACTGAGTCCCGCCTGCCACCACTGCGACTGCAGTGAGGACTCGGCCCAGCACACGCTGGCGGTCTGCCCCGCATGGGCGGCGCAGCGCCGGGCCCTCACTGCAGTCATCGGAGTGGATCTCTCGCTACCGGCCGTAGTACGCTCCATGGCCGGTAGCGACAGTTGTTTTACCGCGGTCGCAACCTTCTGCGAGGTAGTAATCTCGCGGAAGGAGGCGGCGGAGAGGGCCCGGGAGGACGACCTCCACTCGGACCCGATCCGCCGCCGGCGAACCGGGCGGCGGAGGCCCGCCTATCACAGCCTCATGCCGCCCTGAGTGTGGCCGCGGGTGGACGGGGTGGGTTTCCCCTCCACCCGCATTAGTTTGGCCAGCCGCGAGGGGGCGGCGTCCGCGTGTGCCGGACGTCGTCTATAAAGAGAGGAAAAACATTGAGACGGAGCCCGCACCAGGAGCGGGCTGGCGCTAGGAGGGGTCCGGATGTCTTAACAACAGCTGTTCCCGGATCCCTCCTGTTACAGGCGCAGAGTGGCACACCGTGTGGTTTTAGTCGGTCCGAGTCCGACACACCACCCCGCCGCAAACCCCGGAGGGGTGACGGTCCGAGGGGATTTCCACACGTTAAAAAAAAAAAAAAAAAGGGTTTGTATCAAGTTTTCCTTCTCTTTGCAGGGCTGTTGTTCAGCGTAGTATTTTCGCTTAGTCGGCTCTTACGATACCCACAGGATGAATAGGGGTGGTGACACTTTGTATTATAAATCTATCACCACACTGATGAAATTGGATTAAACTTAATATATGCGTATTATGTATAAACTAACTGCCTGCCTGTCATAAACTAACTGCTCCTGTTTTTTATTTTAGATTCAATTGTGTTAATGTGAACTTTATCAATTAATTTTTTGGGTAAAACTTTCATTTTGTGACGATTGGCGCATTTCGCGCTGAATGTTGTGGGTTCGATTTTCACATGAGACAACATTTCTGTGTTTGTAATTATGTGTGTGACAAATTGTGGTTCTGAATCTGGGTGTTCTTTGTCTCCGTTTGATTAATATATGGAGAGTACCCCACACTATACGTATACATAATATATAATAACAGGATATATTATTATATTATTATATTATTATATTATATTTATAGTGCCGGACAACTCCGGCACTATAAATATATCCTTTTTTTTATATCCTTCCTTTAGATTTTTGTATAATAACAACTTATTATACAAAAATCGTAATTAATGTAAGTGACGCCGCTAACAAAAGCTAGCTTTCAGCTAGGTACGATAGTGATATCGTTCTAATGCACACAAACTGATAGAGTGGCGAAACCATCATCATAAGTAGGTAATTACCGTTGTGTAATTAGTTAAACAAAACTATCTTCATATAACTATTTCTACTTCATATTATATGTACATTTTATGTGAAAATGTGTGATAAGCACGATCATTTGTTCTGTCT
Source organism: Arctia plantaginis (assembly GCA_902825455.1). Lineage (NCBI taxonomy): Eukaryota > Metazoa > Arthropoda > Insecta > Lepidoptera > Erebidae > Arctia > Arctia plantaginis. The sequence continues at coordinate 1,098,234 of CADEBD010000364.1, read as the reverse complement.
CTGGGTGCAATTTAGATATACCTATATCTATACATCTATACAAATAAATAAAATTGGAGTGTCTGTTTGTAATATAAAAATAACCGCTTTTTACTAAATGTATATGTATGTTTACACGGTACATATGCCAAAATAACATTTTTTACAATTTTTGTCTGTCTGTCTGTCTGTTTGTTGTGTGAGTTTGGTGAGTAACTTAGAGTAGAATAAATAACCATGTACGTTTAGAACTTCTATTGCGGCATAGCCTTGGGCCTATATGTCAGGGCAACGGTCAGCGAAGGAGAGACAGTCATTGATTCATTTATTCACTTTTATTACTTAGATTTCTAATACCTTTTTTTTCTAAATGGATAATGCAATTAAAACATTTTAGTTTACCCATTTAATTTTTTTTTTTTGTTTAAGTCGGTTTAAAAATGAATTAAGATATAATGTAAAACACACATAAAAATTAGTGCCAAACTGAAATTATCCTCGTTTTTGAGTCGATTTTAATTATAGAAAGACTTATTGAAATTTATCGTAACCTGTGAAATACAATTATGAACTATTTCCAATGCCCATATGAATTCTTTCATTTGTTTCATCTCATTAAAGGTATAAGGATTACTTATACAGATCTTCTTTCTTTCCAGGATCGTACAAATTGATCCTAAAAATAATGGGACTGAACAACAGCTAAAAAATATATATAAAAAGACAGGGTAATATATATACATAACCGAAATAGTTTGAAACCTAAACAAGATTGATACGATGCGACATTATTTGTCAAAGAAATAAAAATATTTAATATAGACTTAATGTAACAAGATAACATTGTATGAAGTATTTATTTTCTATCTAACAAAATGTTTATATAGGTGTAGTTTAAAGGAGTCGGAGGCCATATTGCGTAATAACGCATAGACCTATTGCCGCTGCATCGTGCTCGGAGTCTTGAATTGATATCAGTCCGTTGCGAAGCATTGTGGAAACATGTACGATTGTCGCGACAAAGTTGTTTTAGTGACCGGGGCCGCTGCGGGTATCGGTGCTGGGTTGGTTAAGGCATTTCTAGACGAAGGTGCTTCTGTAAGTTTATTTGTGTACAAGATTAAGCAAGACAAATTTATATTTCAATATAACTATGCTGCCGTTGTCGATATTCGAATTAAGAATGAAAAATATTTATAATAATATGTTTAATGCTTGTTTACTTAAATGTGGAGTGGATTGTTTTTATGTTAATTATGTCCAATGTACGGTTCAAACATAATTACGAATTTAGAAAACCCACTTTGTGATATGCATTGCATGTTAGGTATCTATATCTGGCAGGACAGTAATCTTCATAACTTTAATTTTTAGAAACGGTTCTTCATACTCTTATCCTACTTATATTTGGCTACATACAAGAAAAAATAAAATAGATATATCTTTGCTTAATGCTTTTAATTCTAGCATGTAGCTGCATTGGATATTGATATAAAAAACGGTAAAGTTTTAGAAAAGGAACTAAACGATAAATATGGAGACAACAAAGTTAAGTTTCATCGATGTGACATCACTACAAATGACTTAGATGCGGTTTACGACAGTGTAGTCAAAGAATTTGGTTACATTGACGTTGTGGTCAACTGTGCTGGTATTATGAACGATAAACCTGATATGTATTTGAAAGAAATAGAAATAAATGTAGTAAGTACATAATGCATTATATGTTGTTAATAATTAATTATAAAAATAATCTGTACGTGAGTGATGTTTTAAGTTAATATGAGGGTAAAATACAAATACTACTGTGTATACTTCCCGGGATTTTTTTCATATTCGATAGCTTTTTTGTGTAAAGTACGCTACACAAAAATGCTGTCGAATTGAGATTAATCCTTTTTTGCGTCAGTTAAAAAAGAAATAGCTACTTGAAAGCGTAAAAGCTCTAAATAATTATAAAATAATTCTTAATTCATTATGATAGTAGTTAAATAACAGACGTCTTTAACTGGCAGCGATAGTAATTATCACTCACTATCACAGCTGTTCATAGAACAATTAATGTTGACATGTAACGAGATAACACAGTCCCGATAGAGGTTTTATATCCTCAGTTTACTAATTATAATTTGAGCCCACGCACTAAGCCACACCTATTGCAATCAAGTGAACACTTTAGAAATTAAAGATGGATAGATTAGGAGTATTAAGACGACAGTTAAAAAGGGAAAATGAAGGGAAAGGGATGTTGGTGGACTGCGATGTGTAATGAGGTATTTTATAATGACCTGAGCAGACCAGAGTCACAAACCTATTATTCGGCTATTGTCCTAGCCCCTTAACACTATCAAATAACACTATCAATCATCAACAGCCCTTAACAGTCCACTGCTGGACATAGGCCTCTCCTTACAATGGAGGTTTTGGCCTACTATACCACGCTGGCCAGACGGGTTGGTATAGGGTTTGTTTCAAGTTTTCCTTCTTTTTGAATTGCTGTTGTTTTTGCTCCCTTAGTCGGACACGAACCCACTCCCTTACGACACCCACGGAATGAATAGAGGTGACACTGTATTTTTAATCCGTCACCGTGATCAAATATTTACAATGAATGTGCCTGTACGAATGGTGTAGTGGATTAAGCAGTCACCTCCCTTACTGCTGCGATGAGTGTTGTGGATTTGATCCCCACATGGGACAATACTTTGTGTGATCCACAAATTGTTGTTCTGAGTCTGGGTGTTCTTTGTGTCCGTTTCATGTATGTTTGTGAAGTCCCCTGCCTCACAGGACAGTCCTCTGCTATATTCCTAGCGAGGGAGTTGTTTTGAAAAAACAAAAAAAAATTGTTAAATTCATTTAATACATTTAAAACATTTCGTGTAATTGCGTGATAAAACTGCGTATAATATTTTATTTCAAATACTTTATATGTGAGTACTAAATGTAATTTTATTTCCAGTCAGCTCTGATTAAAAGTTCTTTAAATGCGTACGATCTTATGCGCAAAGACCGCGAAGGAAAAGGCGGCACTATCATCAACATATCATCTATAGTAGGTCTGTACCAATCAAGGTTATTGCCGGTGTACAGCGCTACAAAAAGCGCTGTACTGCAGTTCAGCAACTGTCTTGGGGTATGTTTGACAAATAATTATTAAAAGTGCTTTAAAAAAAGGATTATTTTCTTTTTCCTGATTTAAAGCAACTAAGTTAAGTTAAGGTAAAATATGTTGATAACTGAAAAACATACGTTACTAAAACCGGACAAGTTAATTTAATATTATATCGATTTATCGGCTTTGGTTTTTTGCGACTAATATGTTTAAATTTAATGTACTTAATGTAAATAAAATTCCTTTCAGATGGAACCTCATTACAGCAGGTCAGGTGTCAGGGTACTAACTTTATGTTTTGGTTGTACCGACACTTCCTTATTTGACTCTTCCAAAATGGGAACTATTGATAAAGAATCACATGAACAAATGATGGGTAGTTTATCTAAGTTACCTTTCCAAAAGTAAGTAATTTTCGAAGCAAATTTTTGGTATTCTTATGCGAAATCATGATGCAGACTACTTTCCTCGGTTCTTCTTAGAACTTTTCGAGACTAGCGACTTTCGAAACTCCGTACATGCTGATGAGCCTACTAGTGGGCTATCTGATATTTTTTAAATTTCGGCCTATCTCAGAAAAAAAAGGTGGTCGGTCATGTTTAAAAAAAATATTGTAGTTTCCCTCACTAATTTTGCTATAGTTGCCACAAATTATGTAACTTTTGAGTTTTTTTTTGTATTATAGCTGTAGAGTTTGTGCCATGTGCCAAGATGCCTAATATCCACTTCTTTACAAAAAGAATATTGGTGGTTATCACGACCAAATTGCCTTTTGACGACTAGTTACTTAACAAGTTTTCGTAGGAGACTAAATTAATTTTTAAATGAGCACGAAGTTGCGCAGTAAGTACTTAGCTAGTGTAATCAAATAATCATTTCCACTGACCTCTCGCTAACAACTAACGTGAGTAAACTGAGCCAGTGCGAAATAAAAACTGTAATTATAGTAATTGACAAAACCAGGAAACACTAACAAATATACGACCTTCGAATAACAAGTTACGTTAGTTAGTTAAAACATGAGTACCTACGTTTATTTAAAAAATACAAATATGAAAATATGAAAAATGGAATTCAATTTTATATGTACTCGTAGTAGATCTTCCTCCTAGTCTTTTCCCAAACTAGATTGAGGTCGGTTTTAAGTCTGCTACGATACGGCAGAACTTCGATTTTTTACGCGGAGCGACTGCCATCAGACCTCAACAACCCAAGTACTAGGCGATATCGAAGTTCTGTAGAAAGACGATTGTATTGTTGTATTTATGTGTAAATGTATGTACAAGAAGTAACCCAAAATGTATAAAGTTAAAAGTTTTGTGTAAACGGCTATACTCGTATAAAGCTCAAGGGACTTAAATATATATATAATATTGTCCGGTCATTGTACCAAATTATTTACAATGACAGTTGAATACTATACTTAGAAATAAGACATTAAAAACTGTCTCAGGATAACCAGCAGGCCATCTCTTATAGGAATCAAAATCATACTACAGCGCCATCTAATAGAGACACACCGAGCTACATTATACTAACTGCTAATTCTGTATCGCGATATAAAACATTCTCTCGCCGATTTGGCATATATACAACTTCTCAACATCAACCGTTGAGCCGCGGCCCGCCAGCTACGATCACCTCGCCTGGTCGGAGGATCCTCCCTTTGTGTTGGAGGGGCATGATACTAGTTCCTCCTCAAGTTATTACCTGCTGCTATGGTACCTTAGTCTTTAATGTGATGTATACTTTAAAACTTTTTGTATATACTCGTCATCATCATCAACAGCCCCTAATAGTCCCAGTGGTGGATTTACATTTTTGCTGGCTGTAGGCTTTTAAATTTGTGCCGCCGCTACTAACCTCTGCAATACAATTCTCTTTTCTTTACGTGTGGAAGCCCCCTCGGGCCGTCACACCGGGATTTGCGGCGGGGCGGTAAGTCGGAATTGAACCGACTTAAACCATATGGTGTACTACTCTATGCCTGAAATGGGATAGATCCGGGAACAGCTGTTATTAAGACATCCGGACTCTCAATTAGATACCCTTTTTTTAGGTAGGTATTTATCTTGTTATTAACAATGAATAAAGATAGGATAATCTCTTTCAGGACTGAATCAGCTGTCGAAGGTCTTATCCATGCGTTCAAACATGGCGCTAGTGCATCTACGTGGCTTGTGACTTCAGGTAGACCAGCTGAAGATATTACTGAGAATGTTAGAAAAGCCTACCAGATTATGAGTCAAGGCGTTTTTAGTTAAGAAAACTGATCAAATCAACATTATATAACAATATATAGAAATATTATTTAAAGAATTTTTCGTTAATTGATAATTTAAATATTTTTGTAACAGTTCATTTTTTAATATAAAATTATACCTGCATTATAAATATTATATTGTTTTTTTTTTAAATTGAACAAAAAACGATTGTTTGATTAGAAAAAAAAGGTTAAATGGGTTGTGAGACTTTAATTATTTTTCCTTTTCTTTAGAGCTGTTAGTAATTACTAACTTAAAACTTACAAATTTATAAGTTTAAGTAAAATACACGTCTTAAAATTTAGGTATATCTTACTTAGAGCCAATTATAAAAAAGATTCAGTAATTCGAGTAAACTCAAAGTAGTAGTAGTAGTATTCTTGTAAAACTAAAAGATTAGTGTTTAATTGCATATTATAATTTGTTCTAAATTTAATAAAACACAAAACTCATGCAGTAAATACTTTTATTTTAAAAACTTCTTATTATCATCATAAATCTTCGTAATCATTGTTTTGAACGTGAAATTATGTATCTGCTTATTACAGCTATTATCCATCATTATTGTCTTCCAGGATAACACCTGATTCTGTTTATTAAATATCTGTAATTCACTTTAATTATCGTATTTAACATGGCGTAACGCATCGAAGGAAAAGAAAACCGGAGTTCCCGTACATTATGGAAGACGATACAAACGTTCTACTCCCTTTTGAATATTAACTCTTATATTAAATATATCTACTTACAAATAATTTTAACAAGAAATCAATTTAGCTACAGTATAATCAATTCATGTAATAAAAAAAACGTCTTCCAAATATTTATGTCATAACTTTTAAAACTTAATTGGCTTATTAATCCAGTAAGTAATTTGCCATTAAACAAATAGTAGTTCAGTGCAAAGCTTTCCTTATTCAAAAAAAAAGTTAGAATACATAATAACTTGGTTTTATTATAAACAAATTATTTATCTAAATTGTCACTAATCTTTAACGCGATATAATAAACTTTAATAATTTCCTTGGGAAACAAATATATAGATATAAATCACTTTAATACACTTCTAAGATATGAATAGTTTTTTTTATTTACATCGCATTTTTATCGAATAGAAGATACTATAATTTTTGATGATTCTACAATATGAAAATTGTTCTGAAATGTTTTAATAGGAATATTTATATAATTTCTTCATCTTTTTATAAAGCTTGCAACACAGTTTCGAATGGTAAATCTGTTGGGCGGTGAACGTAACCGGAATGTCAAAACTGGATCAAAAATGAATCATCACAATACATAATTTAATTACTCTAACATTTTGCTAATTTCGTAATTAAATAAGAATAGTCTTATAAAAATGGCAGTTTTATATCACGTATACGAATTTAAAGTAACATATCTTAGAACACAGGTCAACTTTATTCGTTTCCATCATAACAAAAAAAAAAAATTGCCACGAATTTATTCAAATACAATTAGCAAAATTGTGAAAAACCTGTCAGTACTATGTCTAATTTATAACTACCCTCCTTTTATAATATCCCCTGAACTTTAAATTTCTTAGAGTTTATACATATTTTTAATGATATTTCACAATTTTGCAATAGTCATCCATGCACCTATGTAACGAATAACGAACCTTTCTCAAAAAACACTACATATTTACAACATGCCAACCATTAATACAATCGTGGCTCGTCCGAGCGGTAAATCATTCAGTTTGTGCGCTTTATATTATTCTTTTATCAGATTTATTTATTAATCTACGAGAAGATCTCGTAGATTAACAGGTTGTTATTGAACAAAAACTAAAACCTGACTGCGTGAGAATTGTATGCTTAAATTGAAAAAAATACTAAGTGTGACTCTCGCGATAAAGACGAATTTAACGAGGCGTCGTTAGATTACAGGCTCAGGCTACAGAAAAAAACAACCGGTCAATTGAGAGTCAAACTCGTGCGCCAAGGGTTCCGTACATACCCATTATACCATTACCATATGTCATTTTCTTTTATTTTCTTTCACATAATAGCACAATTTTATTTATTTACTTTATTTGAGGTTGGTGCCAATTAAGCTAGTCCTCTAAATTGTATGAGCGCCCATACAGCTCAGAGGACTATCTTGATTGGCTTCAACTATGTATATATAACAGTAAAGGGAAAATTCCGAAAAATAAAAACAGTTGAAAATTAGGGTTAATTTTGGTACTTACAAGTTTTCGCGAAAATCTAAATTTCCCAATATCTTTTTACCTTGATTTTTATATACCTAATAAGGACCTATATACCTCAGTATCTGGTATAAATTTCAACTTGCTAGGTTCAGCCGTTCCTGATCAAATTGGTGGTGACGCACGGAAAGGCAGACGGACAAGAGAGTGATCTTATAAGGGTTCCTTTTTACCTTGTGAGGTACGGAACCCTAAAAATATTCATGAACTCAATAAATCCTCCTTCTGCTGCAGCCAGGTAGAAATAACAGTGAGAATTGAAACAGAGGGGAATTTTTTTATGTTGATATTGTTAAGCTAAGACAGAGCTGAACACGATATCCATTTTGACTGTTTTAACCAAAAAGGAACTCAAAGATGTTTTGTAGTTTTCTGTTTACGTGAATATTGTAATAAAGATACTCATTTTGATATAATAAACCATTTAGAGTGACAAGCATTGATAAAAATATAATAAACTTAGTTATGAGTAACAGTCATTACTCAATTCTGATAACATAAGTAATTGTATGGCTGCAGCTATAAGTTAGTAGTTATAATGATAAAATTAAATAATAAATAATAATAACAGAGACCGAAACGACAAAAGAAGAAAAACATTTTGACCATCTGCAGAAAGAAATGTTCGAAAAAGATATCTACACTCTTGATTTTGCAAGAAGAACGCCTCGCGTGGTTTCCTATTAATTCAATAACACTGATATTGATTTAAAATATCTCCTTAGCTTCTGAAACCACTAATTCAAATCGTTGACACATCAATGATCGTTCGTTTTTGTTTAGCGCCAAAAGACCTAGTAGACAAGGGAGCCGATTCAAATTACGTATAGAATATCTGTATATCATCTTTTGTTTCATGTTTTTGCATTTTTAAAAATTAACCTTATCTTGGACTCTTCTAACTTGCTTGCGACTTCCTGTTGCAAGATGATGTATAATGATAGAGGTGTAAAAATATGTCATTAATATGCAGCCAAACATGTGTTCCCTAAACGCATGCAGTTCAAGCAACTGCCTGAAGCGGCTTTTATACATCAGATCGTCAAAAACGCATTTCGAAAGAACCTACTTCTGATATTTCGTACAATTGTTACTTCGACAAAACTTTATTGTCAAACTGAATCAAAATGTTGCAGTTACATAGACATTATTTTCATGTTCATCTCTATTGTTCCTAGTTTTATAAATATAACTGCCGGATCTGGAAAATAAAAACAATCAATATCATAAAATGAAGATTAGTAAAGTGATTTTGTTTGAAATCAACAAGGATCGCGCAGAAATCTGATACTTTATTTAAATAAGGCATTTAAATAGCCGATAAACGACATAAAGTTTACTTTAAAAGATAATTACTTATTATAAGACTGTCATCACCTATTCTGCCTAACTATAATCCATCATACTTTAAAGCAAATCTCTCATTCCATAGGAATTTAACCCATGATTCCAAGTTTAGCCACCGATCGACAGCACTTGGTCCAAAATTTAATATTCGCACTAAATTATCTACTTTATCATAATCACATTATTTTATTTACATTATCCTCGTCGTCCTCACTGCTTGAGGTGCTAACAATTTCGCGTCCTCGCAAAACTTTGATTCAAAATTTTATTTCTAAATACCCTCAATCAACCAACAATTGACCCACTACTTAGAGGAATCGGTCAAACATTTTACTACAGTTCACTTTCTCACTACCCTTGGAAGTGACTAAATGGCTCAAGTGTCTTAGCCACAGACATGAAGACAAACATATTGGTATCGTAGGACTCTGCGCGAAAAACTGGTCACACTGTTGTGACTCGGTCTATTTCGACGTAACGCACAGAGTCCTCGCTTGGTCAGCAAATCACTTCTTTTTCATCAAAGATGGCAGTGTCTGAGGACAAGCTCTTAAGGCGTTGCTGCAACGCTGAACGACGTCTGCGGCAGGAACGTGCTGCTGTTATCTGTAATTTTTAAATTATTATTTGAATGTATGTCACGCGCATTTCATTATTAACTTGTCTTAATTAGGAACAACTTCCTACAGGTACTAGTAATTCTATACATTTATACATTAAATCTATACATTTAAGACTATATTTTTCTTATATAAGAAAACAACCTAGCTAATAAATGTCTACAAGATGTTTTTCAGTGACTATATTTAAAGGCAGAGAAAGAATTAAACTGCTTCTACAGTGTTTTGGAAGGCTCATTTCTACAATAAATTTTACATAATATAAGTTTGTGATCGGTTTACTTTCAGATACCCAGAGTTCATAAGGAAGTGGTATATTTATACTTGTACTGGCAGAGCAGAAATCCGCACGCCGTCTCAGGTACCAGTAGTCGGGGAACCAAGTGTACCCTAGAAAAGAAATCGGCTAGACGACCCGCCCTGTGTGGGAACCCCATGTTTCCTCTGTGGGGCGCGCAGGCTTCGCAACGCGCTCGCCGCCACCCCGGCCTGCTTCTGCTAGAGTGACAGATGGCCTGACCTGTCACCCTCAGGCATGGGCTTATGGAGGACGGAGCTCGTTATGCGACCTCAGGCGCCTGAGTCGTCTGCGGTATCTGGCCCGTTCCCGAGCCTGGCGGGCCGGGAGAGTTCTAAACCTCTTCCGGTCCCGCTCCGCCATCCCCGTCGCAAGCATAACTTGCTCGCAGAAGGAGACGGCACAGTTCCACGCACTCTCGCTCTGCACGATAGCCGCAATCAGGTAATCGAGCGAGAGAACTCCCACTTCGATGGCCGCCACGAGGTCTCGCCTCTGCTCCACCCACGCCGGGCATTCTGCCAGCGTGTGGAGCGCCGTGTCCACGGTCCGACCATCGCAGTGGTGGAACTTAGGCGTTGGCTCCTTGCGGATCAGACACAGGTGATCCCCGAAACATCCTCTCCCCGTGATTACGGCAGAGCGAGGCCTAAATATACGAAGTGGATAAAAATCTCTCTTTTATGCATTACGAGTATGTTGCTTCTTTTAAATGTTTGATTGCTTATTAAGCGTTATCAGACTATTACCACTCCACTATGCACAATGTGTACAATGGCGAACTTTATGCTAAAAGTATTTTTCTGCCAGTCTACCTTTGATGATATAGCAATAAGCATGCATGATGATTTTATCAAAACGAACAACGAAATTTCTCCAACGAAAAAACAACAATAAAAAGAATCCCTTCACCACTCCCACAATTCCGACTTCGTGAACGTTATTTTTTCAAGCTGTTCTACTCTGGAATGCACTCCCGCTTGAAGTCAGGATGTTCAGTTCCGTATTTAAAAAAAAAGGTACATGACCTCAATGAGATGTCAGAATCATCCAATCGATAGTACATCAACCAATTTTCTTACATTCATAGTGTACGAATATAATGTAGATGTGTATGTTTGTGTGTATATTTGTATCTATATAAATGCTGTGTATATATTTGTTGTGTAGTGTATATTTTAGTTGAATAGTAATGCAACCTATGTGCGCCTACCACTAACGATTTCTACACCACCTAAAGGTTGACTGAAAGAGAATGCCCCGGGCATTAAGTCCGCCTTCGTACAAGAGTTCATAAAGTTGTGTAAATAAACAAATAAAATAAGAGATATACTAACGACAGCGGCTGCCGCCAGAACAGTGAGGGCGAGAAGCGCAGCGGCGTAGTGCGCCGGCACCCGCAGCAGCGCGGAGCAGTGGGCGAGGCGCTCGTCCTCGCCGCGCGGGCAGTGCGCCACGCCGTCGCACCACAGCGCGCCCGAGATGCACGCATCCAGGGACGGGCAGCGGTACTCACATTCACCCGACAGTGCGAACACACCGCCGTGGGAACTGGCGTGTCTGAGTAAACGATAAAAAATATACATAGTTATATCCACTCTAATCTTATCACATTTTTTTATGTAAGAGGGGTCAGACGAGCAGGCGGGTCAACTGATGGAAAGTAACTACCGCAACTCAGGAGTCACAACGTGTTGCCGGCTTTTACATGGTTTATATTTTATTTGTGGTCAATTCAAGAAAGCTTCAAAGTTATTTTTCAAGAATATAATATAATATTGCACGAGTTACTGTGCTAAACTTAGTCTTGGACTAATGAATCTAGTCAAGTAAGGTTCACAAACACTAATAAATTTAAAATATCAGTTCAGTTCAAAACAAATGTTAACTTCAATTTATTCATTGAACTTATTTATAGGCAATGCATAGGTGCATGCTGGACCGAGTCTCTCACGTTGTATGCATTTATAGAAATGGTAGTTTTCTGATAAAACGAAGAGAAATAGAGTTTCCTAAACACACAAGACACCACTTACAACTAGGCAAGATGATAATTGTAAAAAAAAACTTTCGAAATAGAAAAAACGTCAATCCTGCTATTGCTAACTAGGTGTAGTGAGGAGGTTTTCGAGCCAATCACATTTAGTATGTAAATTTTGGTTATAAGTTCACTAGAAAATCAAAACAAAAACCTTAAAAAAAACACCTTACCTTCTAGAAAGTTCCAACCAAGATACATAATAAGAGCCAGGCTCTACGGCAATAAGTTCTGCGCTTAGAGCCCTTGTCCAATCTAAACTAAATTGGTCTGAAGCTGAAGGGGACGCAAAAACATGACGTGTTAAAGGATCTACTTCTTTTGACCAGCCTTCTGAGAACACTTCTACCATGTCTTCCATCTGGAAAGAAGAAATCACACGGTACCATTTATTTATAATGATATTTCATGATGTTAAAAAAACATTACGAATGGCATTTAAGATAAGTCTCTTACCTAAGAGGCAACAAACAGAAAAATTATACGCCTCACTTTTTAATTGAACTCTCTCAATATAAGATCTAACTTTAAAATAAAATCTGCGTTTCTAGTACTCAATTCAGAGAAAACGATTTTTGGACTCTGTTCATTGCCTTACTTAATTTGCCTTTTTATTACTTTTTAGTTTACTGCATGATATGTTATAGTAAGACAACACAATATAGAGATGAAGAAAATAAAAATCAGTCTTTGCGAAATATACACTCACCTGTTCTTCCTGAGGTTCAGGACATATGAATGTAGGAGTAAGCCCTCCAGTATACACAGCAATTCTATTCGGTGTCCTACATAAGTGCCTCATATCTGGAGCCACTGTGATATTGTTTAAGAGTGTGAAGTTATCCAGCTCAGGTTCTCTAATAATGCTTCCACGGATTTGCAGGTAGAGATATCGCCCTGGGGAGGGATCAATTACCCATGGACGACGTTCACAACGTTCCTGGAATATCGTAAAAGTATTTTATGTTTAACAACATGTCATTTATTAAATAATTTACTCAAAGGAAAAATTTACGAAATATAATAGTAAGTCCACACGGCCACACGAACGTTCTGTGTGGTGTCGGATTAAGAATATGGAATGTCACTACCCCTATTCATCCCGTGGGTGTCGTAAGAGCTGATTAAGGAAGCAAAATACGCAGAAGAATAGCACTGCAAAGAGAAGGAAAACCTGACACAAGCCCTTTACCAACCCGTCTTACCACCGTTGTATAGCAGGCTTAAACCTCCTTACTGAAGAGAGGTCTATGTCCAGCAACGAACTATTAAATGCTGTTGATGATGATAGTAAGAAGTTGATTTTATTTTGGTCGTGTATCCTTAAATAGTTGCTTACGATGGTATGTGAATTTAATAATTCAGGTCGAGCTTAAATGAAATATTCAGTATTTTTAAAAGGACACTAATTTTCATATCCTTTTTTTTATCGTACCATTCACTGATTTGCTCCTAGTTTTTAAAAGGTTTTAATGTTCATCTAAACGGTTTACAGGAAGTTTTAGTGTTCAGAGCATTTAAAGTACTCGATTTTTAATTCGTTTAGTAGAGGATTACTCAATATGAAACACTCATGCTAAGGTATTAAACAAATGTCAATCTCTGAATTTTACTTACCGCTTCAGACATCGGCGAAGACGATGACAGTCTTAACTCTCCACTTGCTCCATATACTCTATGTGTAGTTTCACAGCCCAGGTCTAATCTAACAAATTCTACGGATGCTTCAAAACCAAAAGATCGGAAATCGTCAGTTGCTGACATGTTGACGACATCGAACTTTAGTTCCGCTACTGTAGCTATTGATGTAAACTCGTAGTCACCAACATCACTGAAAAAGATCAATAAAGATTAAGAAATACTTTTTATGTCTATGGTGGAAGGTCATTTTCTTCTTCTGCAAATGAAAAAGGGCCACAACCGTTGCTGAAGAACCAGTTACAAATTTATTAATCCCTTGATTGCTGTTCTAATGGAATACAGCAAATCTTTAATCTTGGAAAGTACGTGCTAGTAGTTTATTTAGTAATACCTGCATAAGCAGTCCCTTGGTATCCTTAAGCCAGCATCTCTCCAGGGTTTGTCAAATATTCTTACGGCTGCAGTAACTTCACCGGCACACCGGTACCAAGGCGAGTGGGCGGAGTGTACAGATCGACATAGTCTACCACCACTACGTACGCCCCATACACGGAGTCTTATAACCTCGCCTGGGTTAGCTTCAAAGCGGTATGTGCAGCTGAAAATCCAATTATTTTACATAGTAATGCAAAGAATATTCAAAGAAAGATCTGAAGTGTTTTTCTATAATATCTCACGAGTGCGCGTTAGCTGTTGTTAAATCAGACCTAACAATGTTAGAGTGACACAGATATTGCGCCTCTTCTTTAAAAATTTTTGATAAAGGATTGAATATTATTTCGTTGGTGAAACCCTTGTAGGGCACTTTATTAAAAGGTTCTAAGGACACAGAACTTCTCTTTGTTGCTTCAGCGACTTTTTGCTTATACGTAACGTACTTTATGTATATACGTTCTGGTAAAGTTGCATGTTCTCGTAAATTATCGCTAGGAGCACAGTATGTTTAGTATTCCGGATCCTTTTTGAGTTAGAAAAAAGAAGATTCAGACTTAAAAAAAACTCATTAATAAGTCAAGTCTCATTCATGTATATAGACAGACACAAATTTAGACACTCGTCATTAAATTATTATCCAAAAGAATCATTCTTTTATACAACTAATTTATCTTCTTGCAGATACCAAATACCCTATTATTATAATGAACATCCTTTTTGCATTATGTTCAGTAATTTTCTCAAGCAGTAATAAAACTTACCTAATATTTCGATTTCCTCCTCTACCGTATAAAAATACATCTCTGGGCGAAGAAAAGGTTATTGGTGGATCGGGTGGTGCTTCTGGAAACGACCTTGAGGCAAATTTTCGAGAACACGATCCCCGGCCCCATGGTTCACCGTCTTGATGCAAGTCGACGAACTCGTAAAGGGCTTTGAAATAAACAGGCCTGAAAATTATAATGGTGATAGTTAATTAAGAGATTTTTTTTATTCTATTTCTGTAAAACTATACGGATGTAACATAAATCGTAATATGTCTATAAAATATAATAGCTAAATACCAAATTATCAGTTTTAGTGTTATAGTGTATTATAAATGCTGGCAAATTGCGACATGGGGATGTCCTGCATTATGTACGAGTACTTTGGTTATGCAGGTCCGAGCGCCTGATAAGAAAGTGATAGTAAAAATATGTACATATGTGTATATGTGTATGGTGCTATGTTTGTGAGTTCTTTTACAAACAACAAATTTAAACCTTGCCCTGCTCTAATCTCCTAGACTATAACATAAACTATGTTTCCTTCCATTATGTATTTTAAGAAAATTTATTAATCAATTTTCTTGTCCCAATTAATAGTCTTACTACACATTTTGCAACAAAGAAAGTGGAAAGAATGTCCGGTAATTTCAATACTTTCATTTATGTAGAAAATATAAGGAAATTTCCAAGTCTATTTAAGTGATTTTCAAGTATACGTTTGTATACGTTTTTCAATTTGCATTTTATTGGTATTTGGAAATTTTGCAACACCTGATTATAGCGAACTTTTTAAAATTAATTGTTATATATTGATATAGTTTTTTTTATTTATTTTTTTTACTATACTGTCATGCAATTATGTTGTGTATTGCATTTATACACATTTGTGTAATATGTTATTATGATTAATATAAATTAATCAACTGATAATGTCAAGTCAATATCAGTTAAAATGTGTAAAACTTACTTCAAAGCGGTCCCTTGTGTCAATTTCAATTCTAATGTCAAAGAATCTCCCTTTGACAGAAAGCTTTCAGTCTTGGTGCATGCTCTGGATCTTCGTAACAGAGCATGTTCGCAGGTCCTTGGTGCCCGCTCACGGCAGAATCTGGCCACCAATGTGGCGTTTGTCGGGGGACGACCGACTATCACCGATTGAGGAGAAGTTGCTCTCGACATTTGAACTGAGCGCTCTTTATCACTGTAAAGGCCAACAAAGATAACGTAAAGAAAATATTATTTATAGTTTAATTTGAGGTTTTATTCCTAGAATTTTCATATTTGAACTTGCAATAATTGAGTATGTTCTTATTAAAAAATCTAATATATATATATTTATACCTATACCTATAAAAGTGATCTAAAAGAGATCACTTTTATAATACCTACGTATAGAGAAAGTTAATATTCAAATGCTTAATAATAAGTTAGTTTGTTCAAATGCTTAAGGATTAGTCAGTTTTTTATTTAATTAAATACCTTTTCCTTTCTTCTACCATTATTGAAGTTTTGTTTTTAATATTATCCCTAAACTGTAAGGATAGTATTTTAAAGAAAACTTACTACTTTATATTTCCGTGCAGTCACGATACCCGTCAGATAAATTGATTTTGGGGTTTTCTATTAAGAAATTACAAGCGAGAGCAACGTGAGCAGGAAATTAAGTTCGCTACATGCCTGGGCCAAGAACCAATCACTTGTAATCTCTTAAATTTCAAAATAAAATTTAATCGTTATACAGGGTTACAAGAAAAGTCGTGCTAGATCCGTTAAGGGCGTGGAGTACCCCTCATTTCTGACATATTTCACTATGAAACACCCTACCCTAAACTTAACCCTTATCGAGATAATCGTCTTTTAATTTTTTTATTGAAATTTGCTGATTTTTAGTCTACTACATTTATTTTTGTTTATTTTGTGTATCTTATTATTATTATTTTTGCATTTTTACATGTGTAATAAGATGCTTTAGGACGTCAGTCATTAAAATAGTTCATAAGTTAATTGAATAGATCGTAGTAGACAAGTGAAAGTAAAGAAATAAAAAAAAATATTAGAAAATTATTTTTCTCTAACGGATATCTAAAAACAATATTATGGTAATTGTTCGGCAGATGTTTTTTAAAATATCTACGTTTCATCAGCTATCTAACGAGGTATAACAATCTAGGGTTTGTATTACATTTCGTGGAAAAAAAGTAGTTAGGACGCTCCAGGTAACAGTTCTAACGGTCCCGCGCCTATTGTCCTTCAAGTTAAGACGCACCAAGCGAGCGAGACAAGTGACGATTTATGTAGGTGCGAATGAAAGAAAAAATGTGTAGAGACCGGTTAGGGCTGGGAATACAACAGGGGGCATTGTTTGGTTGTCACTAGTTGTCAGTCTGCTTTTGTGCTTCGTACATAGTAGATGTGATATCGTTTTGCTCTTTTTCTCGACTTGGCTGTGATTCTGGACTATTTCTTCTGATTTGTGACTACTGTGCTTGTTAACCGGACTCTGATTTGTACCTGTGATACGGAAGTGTTGAAGATGACGTCCTACACACCTGAGGAATATGCTGATATGCTTATTTGTTACGGATACTGCGATTGTGTGTCTGCGCAAGCTCGCAACGAATACATAACTCGCTACCTTGGTCGTCGAGTGCCGGATGTGGCCGTTTTTGACAGAGTTTATCGAAGAGTTCGAGAAACTGGCTCTGTTTTGAGACGAAATACAGACATGGGAAGACCAAGAATTGACGACGAAGAACAGGACAATGAGATAGTGCAACGCTTTCGAGCGGATCCGACTACTTAAACTAATATTGTTGCCCGTAATCTGGGACTTTCGCAATGGAGAGTGTGGTTTACAGTGCATACTGCTGGCCTATACCCGTACCATTACACGCCGGTACACGTTATTGAAGAAGGAGACCCCGCGAGAAGATTGGACTTTTGCAGATTTATGCTAAATGCTGACGTAGAAGACCCAGATTTTCTAAGAAATATCTTGTGGACGGATGAGTCCAAATTTGATAAAGGTTTCATAACTAACTATCACAACGCCCATTACTGGGCCCCAAAAGAACTAAGGAATCCCAATAAGAAAAGAGTGAAGGGGTCCCAACGAAGATTCAGCGTGAATGTGTGGATGGGCATTATCTCCAATCATTTGATTGGACCTTACTTTCTCCCGGATAATCTAAATGGGGAAAGCTACGAAAATTTACTGAGAGCAGACTTGAGTGATTTGCTGGATGATCTGCCACTCAACCTGATCAGGGACATGTGGTTCGCACCCGATGGCTGCCCTGCCCATTTCAGGAGAAGTGTCAGGGACTGGCTGGACACAAATTATCCAAACAAATGGATAGGACGAGGTGGGCCGTTGCCATGGCCAGCAAGAAGTTCGGACCTAACCCCCATGGATTTTCATGTGTGAGGGGTGCATAAAAAGTCTAATATTTTTAATAATTAATAATTTTCTAATATATTTTTTTTTATTTGCTTTCACTTGTCTACTACGATCTATTCAATTAACTTATGAACTATTTTAATGACTGACGTCCTAAAGCATCTTATTACACATGTAAAAATGCAAGAATAATAATAATAAGATACACAAAATAAACAAAAATAAGTGTAGTAGTCTAAAAATCAGCAAATTTCAATAAAAAAATTAAAAGACGATTATCTCGAAAAGGGTTAAGTTTAGGGTAGGGTGTTTCATAGTGAAATATGTCAGAAATGATGGGATATACTCCACGCCCTTAACGGATCTAGCACGACTTTTCTTGTAACCCACTCAAATCAATTTTATTATTTTCATTAATAACGAACGCGAAGTTCGAACTATCACTTCGGCATCATTTTAAAACTTGGATATGTTTAGCAAAATACTCGTGTTATTTTTTTTGTGAAAGAGGGGGCAAGAGAGGTGATGGGTCATCTGATGGACAGTGACTACCGCCGCCCATGAACGCCTGCAATTCAGGAGTCAAGCGCGTTGCCGGACTTCGGAGGGGTACCCTCTCTTCTGGAAGGTTTGAAGGTCGTATCGATCGGAAAATACCGTAGACGATAGTAAATACTTGAGTATTGAAGTATACTCTTCATACATAAATAATTAACCTTAAGCGAATATCACAAATATCACCGTCTTTTATGCGATTAAATCATGATAGAATTGTAGTACATACATTTTAAATCTAAACTTGTGTATTACACAATCAAATTCAAAATACTAATTACTGAAATCGGTTCACAAAATAGCCAAGACAACTGGCTTCTTTATGAAGTCGCGGCAAAATTGACCCAACACAACTTTCCGAACTAAGCCAATAAACATATAACTTACCAGAAAATATCACTGCAGCCGGGCGATATCCTCATCGGGCCATCCCATATATTCAAATGACTTCCACAGTACTCATCCTCGGGCAAGTTTGGATTTAGAGCATTGGTCACATAAAATTTCAATACTGAAAACCATACTTTAAATCGGGGAGCTGAAAAGGAGGGTCTTCTGTAAATTATGTTTCTTCCCGATGGCCCCGATGTGTCTATACCCTGCATATGATATAGGCACGTTGTGTTCGGAGGTAGTGAGTGTTGCGGGTGCTCTAAGGTGCCCCGCCCTGTTCCTCGTATCCAAAATTCGCAAGCTCTTTTGTTCTTAGCGTATGTAGGCGATTGCTGATCCACAAATCTGACCTAAAATTGATTAATAGCTTGATAAATGTGTTAACGGTTAATAATATTTTATATTTAAAATTCATAGAGTTGTTAGATAACTGTTGTTTTAGAACTGAATGCGAATTTTAGGTTGTCTTTTATTTGTAACAAATTTGTAACAGATTACATATATAGAAATTTAGATAAATAGATAGTGGGCTCACAACGACAAAAAAAAGCTCGTTACATTATAAATGTCAATGTTGATGAAATTGTTATTGAATTATCCTAACCGCTAAACGGATTTGTACAGAATAAGAGAAAATAATGAGTTTCTTCAGTAACGTGTTGGACCAATGAACAAATATATTTGCAACGTTTGCCTAAAAGCTATACATAAAATGGTAAAATTTATAAGATTGAGCATAATTAAATTCTGCACATTCTATTCTAAGTTAACATTTGACAATATAGACGAATGTTAAATCAAAACAGCATTTTATGTAAGAGATATTACAAAAATGAGGGTATTTTCATTTAAAAAATGAATAATTGCGTTATAGCTTCCTACATTAATAACAAAGTAATAATAAAATTTATAATAAAAACTATAAAATTACATCTTAGTTAAAGATAAATCATAATTGCTTCATTAAAATTTTAGAAAAATGTATAAATGTATATAAATTGCAGTGGAAATAGCTGAGCTCAGCTACAAACATATATAAACTCAGGGCAGAACCCGTGTTGAGTGAGGATCATAAGGTCTCTAAGCACAGGGTAGGCTACTAAAACAAAAATCAGTAAACTCTAAATAGATGACGTAATAAAAAGGATTTTTTGAACAGTGAAGGATGAGGGTCGTGTACCAATTTCATAAGTTAGAACAATGTGGGTTGGTGTAGAGTCGCTCGCTTCATTATTCTGGGCGACCGTGCGGGCCTACTTTACTAATTACACTTTGGCAGGGGCCCAAGCGAGGCCTTCACGGCACTGCGTGATTTATTATTGTTCACCGAGAACGAAACACTTTAAATAACACATTATTGTGATATATTACAACATTAATTCTAATTGATCTTCGTATTAAGATTGCTGACTGTTTTGAGATTAGCGCATACTTATACTATAACAAATATACTATATATATATATGTATATATATATATATACTATACTATACTATATTATTCTATTATATCTTGAAATTAGTACCTCACTTTAAATTGAATCAAGGTCAGATTCGCATGGGTTTATAATAGTTTTATATAATATTTCAGTAAAGTGTACAGTCAGTATGTTTTTATTAACCTTCCACAATCGTTGTGCAATTTCTGCAAATTTAATAAAATTCTTTCTTTTAAAAAGACATCTCCCGCAGTACTAATATATCCTGTGTCGCGGGGGACACAGCATATGTTTATAAACATACATGAAACGGACACAAAGAACACCCAAAAATTAAAACCAAACGAATCTTCATGATGATTTTACTCTATTCGTTTTTGAAAAGTATATAAAAATCAGTTCGTGCTCAAATTGCGTGCTTCTTTATCTCAAAATAAACATGTATTATATATACAAACTTCCTACCATTTTTCATAAAAAAAAAACAAATAAAATTTCAAAATCATCTGCAGTGGTCCTAATTTTCGACAAAAAATCGGTAAACATGACAACGATATATATTTATTTTTATTTATTTCAGTATCAAAATGTACACGTTGTGGAGCTACTAGTATGTGATGCTATCATACTTCATATACTAAAAAGTTTTAACCTATACCCGTAATTCACGCTTGGCCCGTCGTTGGCAACTCCCACACTTAAATATGACCAGCTTTTTTGAGGATTATATAGTTAAAATGGCATTATTACATATTTTAATTTATAAAACATGTGATAAATAGTTTTATTCAAATAAATTAGACATAATATGATGATATTTCTGACGACTCAATTAATGTAGGGGTAAAATAATAGGTTGTTAAAAAATACGGATTTATTTTGTAAATTTTTGCCTCGGTCGGAATTTCTATAAGTTTATGCTAATAGACGCTGATGCAAAATGAGTTCATAAACTTTACCCATCTCTAGCAAAGTTTCAAAGCTGCATTAATGACACTTAGTTAATTTTTTTTAGTTAATTTTAATAAAATTTTAATACCTACATAGAAAACTGCACCTACATTAAATATTTGTGATGAGAAAAATATGACAGGCTTACCTCTATTTCTAATTGGAATCCGTGTAAAGACTGTGACGTCGCAGGCTGTAAAAACGTGCCAAACGGTGACGTTGTAAATTCCACCAATAGCTCAGGACCGCTTGATATTGCTTCCGGGACGGACACTCCTCCTCCACAAAACCTCAAAATTACAGGGTCTCTTGTTGTGTAACCATCGTATACCGTCACATAGTCTTGAACTTCGTCACACTGTTGCCAAAATTTCAGCTCCCGTCCATTGTTACCCCTTTCTTGTTGCGCCGCATACAAAGCCTTTTGGCTTCTAATTGAAACTAGTTGGCCGTTAGGCTGCTTCACAACTATCAAAGCATGTTTTCCTTGAGGCACTTCGTGTTGTCGTACTGCATAATAACAGGTTAAGTTTCTAGGGTAAACCCCTGGAAAATTTGGTGATTGTAACCTACAGTTTTTACGATCACAGTCACTGAATATCCGAGAGCAATAAGTTCCTGAGATCAAATCCCCGAGGTAATACTCGGTAGTTTTTGTCGTCTTCGGCGTATTCATATCCTCGCCGCGTGATATGTTTACGAGATAAGGTACCGGCCTGAGTTTGAAAAAAGGCCGCTCTGAAATAAGATACTGTTATTACATACGCACATCTCTGAAAATATTAGGATTGAAGAGAGTTTGCAATATATATTACATTTTAGATTAATACAGGTAATTTTTGCTTAGATTTTTTTAAAGAAATATCGATCTTCTTACCTGGTAGGTATGGGAGTAGTTTTACTCTATCATTGATATCTGGTGCAATGATTTGTAATTTTGGTTGGGATGTACTTTACATTATATAAATTATTATTATTATATATTTTATTTATCATAATTCTTTTTTTCAAGCAATAAGAGTGTATAAAATATTTATAACATTGTAGGTACATTGTGATTTAAACAGGAACAGCATAGAAAAGGTTAAATTGTTGATATCAAATTATTTACATACCCAAAGGAGGGCTCCCTCCATATCGAACCGTCGCATATTCTCTTCTTAAAACTTTATAGGCCATTCGAAAATCAAAATTATAGTTATTTTGTTCCTTAGACAAGTGAAGAAGTCTTATTATAAGCGTGATAGATTTTGTTTCACTATAATATATGGATGGACCCCACGAGGTGCCACACCAGGAACCGCCAACTTGAGGTCTTGAGGCTTCTTGAATCTGCATATATCCGTCCGGACAGCCATCTTCAGTAAAGGAGGTAAAGCGACCTAGTGTGAAGCTGTCGAACAGGACCTGTAAACAAATAAAAGATTGTTAGTTTGGTTTAGTTAGGTATATAGTTACATAATATGACCGGCAAATTAATAATAATAATAATAATATTCTTTATTGACATAAATATTGTACAATTATAACAGGATTCTCTGACACCCGCGCTAGTATCTACTGTGTTGCAGGTGCCAGTGTCTTCCCCCAATATATGTATTATCAAGAGTATTTACATCGATATTCTAAAAGAAGAAATACAAAAAAAAATATAGTAAATTAAAATTTATACAAAGAATAAAAATGAAAAAAAAAAAGGGTGTGTGTGCGTGTGTGTCTGTGTGTGAGTGTATTTATGTGTGTGTGTGTGTGTGTGTGTGTGTGTTTCTGTGTGCGTATCCGTGTGAATGTCTACTTACTTGTTATAGTCCTGTGCTACATAGAAATCATGAATTCCCTAATAAGTTTTCAACATAATCGTAATCTATGGATTTTAACCACGCAGATAAAAATATTTTGAATTTAGTATTATTAAATTTACGTACTTTTCTAATTTTGTTATATTTATTATACACATGAGGAGCCAAGTAATTATAGTGTCTCTTAGCCAACGTCGACTTAGTGCGAGGAACAGGGCAGCGTTCCATACGTCTTTGTGAGACAGGTAAGTGAGGAACAATTTTTTTGTGGTATCTTCGTAGCATTTCACACACAAATATCTTTCTAACAGATAGAACATCTGCCAGTTCATACACGGAAGACGTGGGATGTCTGTAAGGTAGGTATAGAAGCACCTTAAGCACCATACGCTGGGCTCTCTCAATTCCAATCATATGAGTTTTTGCCGCGCCCCCCCATGCACAAATACAGTATCTAATAATACATTCACAAAGTGCACGGTATGTCTGTATGACCAGAGTCACAGAAGCTACTGTACGAAGGTTTTTAAATATATAAACTAGTTTCCTAACTCTAGCCATAGTTGACATAATATGTGCTCTCCAGGTAAGTTGATCATCCAATGTCACACCCAAATACCTAACACAACCAACCCTCGAAAGTATTTCACAGTCACAATTTTTGTGTATGCTTCTCCTGTTGCATGGAAATGTGTGTATTTTAAGACCATGAGATGCAGGAGGTTTTCCTACAGACGTTTTACTAAAGCAAACATATTTTGTCTTGGCGGTATTTAGTGATAGAAGACTATCTTCTAGCCACCAGGTCACCTTAGCTAAACCTTTCTCAGCCAATTGAAATACTGCGTTCCAGCTTTGTCCATGAAAAATAAGCACTGTGTCATCAGCGAACATGAGTAAATCCAAGTTTGGCAAGATAGCCAACTTGCATAAATCATTGACGTATATAAGGAATAGCGTCGGTCCCAGCGTGCTGCCCTGAGGAACACCATATTTGCAGGCGGCATCATTACTTTCAAAGTTATTTACTTTGACACGTTGGAACCTATTAGTCAAATAGTCTGTAAACCAGTCCAGTACCACTCCCCTTATACCAACACTCTCCAAGCGTGTTAACAGTATTGGAACCGACACTGTATCAAATGCTTTTTGTAGGTCAAGGAATACTCCCAAACATTTGTCTCCGTCATCTAAATATGATACTATAGTTGATGTCAAAGTCAAAACTGCGTCCTCAGTTGATTTCTTTTCTCTAAAACCAAATTGGTATTTACTAAGAAAATTGTTATTTTCGAGGTATTTTGTAACTCTCTTGTTAACAACCTTCTCTAGAATTTTGGAGAGCGTTGACAAAAGGGAGATAGGGCGGTAGTTATTAGGCTCTTGTTTGTTACCTGATTTGAAGATAGGGCAAACAACGGCTCTTTTAAAAATATCAGGAAAAGAGCCTGTTAGTAAACTAATGTTGCACATAAAGGTTATAGGTTGGACAAGCGAGGCGATGTTTTGCTTTAGAATTTCTGCAGTAATTTTATCCCATCCAGGAGCACTGTGCGACCTTAGACCCAATATAATACTTCTGACTTCAAAAGGATCTGTAGGAATAAATGACATGGTATTCACAGGTGAGCTATCCTTAACGTTGCGGGCGTTGCGTGATAAATCTTGTTCCGATAAATTCATATTATTAAGTAATTTAGTAGCTAATGTGCATCCTACTCCAGTAAAGTATGTGTTCACTACATTCAGTGAATCCGCTGGTGACGCTCTTATATTTAATAATTCTGTAGTTGGCTCATTGTTTTTCTTCATCTCACCGATCTCTTTTATAACCTTCCACGTATCCCTAATGTTACCTCTACTGGAGCTTAGTCTATTAAGATAATACTGCCTTTTTAATCCCTTAATAATACGATTACACATATTTCTATATTTTTGATAAACATTTTTAAGTATCAAATCATTAGGTGTCATAACTGTGGCTTTGTGTAACTTATCCCTTTTCCTTATGCATTTGACTATTCCTTTTGTAATCCATGGTTTTAGAGGCCTATGACGATTAGCAGTTTTTAAAATTTTGCTATTGCTTTTAATAACGTCTAATAATTTGGTGGTTATCATTTCCGATGCTATGTTAACATCATTAGTGGTATAGAGGCTATCCCACGATTCCTTGGTGAGAATATCTTTAATTGATTTATAGTCCACTGAAGTTTTGTTGTGTGCGACATTCTTTTTTGCAATTTTAGAGTTACTGATGTACAAAAGTATAGGAGAGTGGTCCGTTATCGGCTGTGTAAATACGACGGTTTTGGAACGATATGAACATTTGATCATGAAATGATCAATACACGTCTTGACTCGTGTGGGTTTGTTAATACCCTGTTTTAGTCCATGCATGGCCATCAAGTTAAGATAGTCTTGGGTTGCCGCAGATAAGTTTTCAGATATTATGTCGATATTTATGTCTCCGGTAAAAATT
Source organism: Arctia plantaginis (assembly GCA_902825455.1). Lineage (NCBI taxonomy): Eukaryota > Metazoa > Arthropoda > Insecta > Lepidoptera > Erebidae > Arctia > Arctia plantaginis. The sequence goes on along the minus strand of CADEBD010000364.1, from coordinate 1,072,476 downwards.
ATGTTCCTTGAATGTGTATGACGTAAAACTTTATCGAGTGATTCCAAGTAGGGTGCAAGGTTTTTATAACATGGTGGACGATAAGAGCAAATGATTGTATAGGCTGGCTCAAGAGTGACAACAAGACAATTACCTTCAATAATGTGTGGCTCAAAAGACCGAGACACGATCTCGTTATGAACGTATACTACCACTCCATCGTTTTGGTTTAGGGTGTTTTTAGTCCAGTATTTATTGTAATCAGTCATATCAGGAGGTGGGTTATTCAAGCTTGTCCAACACTCAGACAATACAACAATATTTATATGCATGTTTAGGGCGGAAATAAAGGCTACTACATGATCGAAGTTACAATTGATACTTCTAATGTTGAGACTAAGGATAGTTATTGGGTGGGTATTAGGATTATAGTCAATTAGTTTTGAACAAAGACTGGTATCACTGACGGATATACATTCAATCTGGCCAGACCTATCCACTTCCTCTGCTATAGTCAAATTAATGTTGTGATCGAATTTTAATTATGAATTGCAGTGACCTCAAATTAAGACCTGCGTGTAAAACAATATTTTTTAACTCCTGCAAAGTAGGTGCATGGACACATATATATATGTTTAGAATTATCATAGCCGCACTATAGGAGTTAATTTTATCTTCCGTGTTTTTAATTAATAGCAGTGTGTTCGCATAACAGCAGAGGAGTAGGTTCTTAAAATTTTTAATGTATTTAAAAACTAAATGTAATTGCAATAAGTCCATATTATAGACGTGCTTGTAACGACGTAGTCGCAGTAATATACGATTAAAATAAATATTATCCCTACTATCTTTGCATTTACTTTTGAAGCCCAGAATAAACCTCATGAGAGCTAATACGTAACACGAGGGTATTGTACACATGTATGTTAACATTAGCAGTTTGTATTCAATATATGTGAGAGTGTCGTTAAGAAGACATTGCGTTTGTTGATCATGTGTGTACACATGTTCATGTGTGATGTATGTATGTAGACATGTCCTTAGACATACGAGTATGTGTGTGTGCATGCGAAGCAAAAAGCATAATAATATTTTTTTTGTTAAAATGATACTATCACTAAATTTGAAAAGAGATTTAAACGGCAAAAACATTAAAAACCATTTATCAACAAATATTCTAAGTTGTGCAGTTAATAGTGAAACTAGTCATTTTTCTTGTTCCTTCTCTAAGCCTTCAAAATCAGATTCTTGATCTATTCTTCTTGCAGTCGCACCTTCTCTCTTTTTAATGAATACTTTACCATGTGATGTCCAGTGATAGGCATAGTCATTACGTTTAGAAAATTCCCTGGCTTTATAATATAGTCTCTTAACTTTAGTTGTAAGACTTTCTGAGATAAAAATGGGCATATTGCCCGCCAAATTAATATGTGACGTATTAAGTCGGTTGGTCCTATTTGCCCTATTGTACTTTTTAACGTTTGTAAGCAGTTTATTCCTTGTTATTACTGATGAAAATTCAGCTGTTATGGGACCATTGTTTTCAGGTTTACTGTTGTTGATAATACGGTACACATCTCTTAGCTCATGAGCATGTATTTCGTTGTTGACAGCGATTCCTATAGTCTTAATAATTTTTATTAGATCCTCCTTAGTTTCACCAGAAGTTTTGGGTACATTGCGAATTTCTAGGCTTGAGGATTTCGAGTTCTTTTCAAGGTTTTCCACTTTTTCCTCTAATGTCCGAATATACCCTAATGCACTCTTTCTTTCATGCTCCAAAAAAGCCAACCTTTCCAACACATCGTCATATTTGTTGCTTAAAAAGTCTACCGTAGCCTGTAGTTCCATATTTTGAGTTTTTATTACGTCTAGGCCGCTTTGCAAGCTACTAAATATTTCGCTTTGTTCCAGTCTCAAGGTCGCAATTGATGACATGATGTCCTCGCGAAGTGAAATAAGGTCTGCAGATACATCTGTGTCATGTCGACGTTTTTGTCGTAACGTAATCCTATCCTTAGAAAGATCTTCACATGGTGTTGTCAAAACAGGCTCTGAACTAGCTTGAGATATTGACGGTTGATTAGTGCCTTTTGGTGGTGTCCGTTTAATCATTCTGGAAAACGAACCCAGTACGTAGGTAGGACAAAAACAATTATAAATGGTTTCTATTCGGTACTGTGTGCCTGAGGTATTGTATAATTAGTATGTCTGCTGATTGTTGCGGTTTGTTGTTATTCAGGCGCTGCGGATGCCCTTATTAAAGTGGTCGGGGTCAGATTTGAATGACTCACGTGCAGTAGACAGAGATGGGCAGCGACGTTACTCTTCTCGCCTCGTTCGCTGTTAAGCACGATCTCTTTCGGTACTATGCGTTCCTGGTACTGCGGTACGCTTACAAAAGTAAAATTTTGCTGATTTTATTAACTTTTACTTGAATTTAATTGTAAATTAAAAATAACAACTAAGTGGACACGTCCATACGCCTTAGCGATCCGGGGGGGAAGGGGAATTGTTCTACTAGTACGTTATTTTAACTTTTACATGACGGGGCATGGGTTGGGCAACACGGAAATTTCATCTTTGTACTTATTGGTTTAATTAACTTCACACGTCTTTTCGTCAGCCTTATAATAAAGGCTGTAGGCAAGACGTGTAAAGTTATTATTAGAAACGTCTCCCATTGAACCACTTCTGGTAAGGCTACCAATTAATCGAAGAACTGCCGTTAAGATTTCTTATTGATATTGTTGCGCCATAGGATTGAGTGGTTCTTATGTTGTGACTGGAGGATAGCGCCATCTAGTATCAAGTGGGGCACAACGAACGTTACACATTGAGATTATGCTTCTTAATTACGATATTTGCAGTGCCATCTAGTGTCGAATATCGACAGATTATAGAAATTTGTAGATTCCTTATTGTACGTGGTTCCATCTGGAACATTCCATCGGATCCTCGGGATTAGTCTAGTAATTTCATTAGCCCTATAAAAGCGGAGTGTGTTAACCGTACGGGACAGTATTGTTTTATGACACAGCGAATTTTAACAACGAAGCGAATTTCTAGTGCGACTAACGAGTTATATAGTGATTTTTTTGTTTGTTATAGTGAGTGTTTGGAAATAAAGTGTAATAAAGTTAATTAACCGACTACTTTTATTTTTTGAATACCCCACTCGTGACAATATCTTGTGTGTGAAATGAAAATGTCAAAATTAGAAATTGGTAGTTTTTGAGATTTTTGTGTTTAGTAGAGGTGTAAAGTTTAAGTATAATTTTATTTGTTCAGAACGTACAACATTCTTAACTTTAAAGATAGTTTTTTCAGTAATACTTTCAACGTCTATTTAAAAATACGAGCCTCTTCAAACCAACGGGAATTATAACAAAATTTGGTTAAGTAAGTAAAAACACTGTTTTGCATAAAAGTAACTGTTTAAAACAAAACAGCCTTAGAAAATAGAGTTTTAAAATATTTTATATAATTTCAGTACTGGCCCAAAGTATCTATACAATTTTGCTATTTTGATGGCAGTATGTATATCTCTTTACTGTAGAAGTCTGCTAGACGGGGGCGATGAAGTCAGCGAAAGCGTTTTGTACTGCATATCGAGTGTTGAATGTTTTGCCACTTAAAATTTTAATTGCGAGTTTCTTCATCATTGTTTGCCATTTCTACTGACCGACCCTCTGAGACCAACGCTTACGGTTGTCGTACAGGATCCACTTTTCATCGCAGGTAACAATTCGATTCAGAAGTACCTCTTTTCCATGCCGGCATTATGCTAGTCTAATTTTAGTCTTAAGTGATCACTTAGTCCGTGTGGAACCCACTTATTTATCTTTTTTATTTATCCAATTTGACCCAAGTTCTTCAATGTTGTTTTGACACTAACTCCAAAGCCCGCAGCAAACTCACCCGTAGATAGAGTTGGATCCACTGCCACTATCGCCTTCAATTCGTCGTAGTTGACTATAGTTACCAGCCGAAGCTCGTTCTTTAACTGAAAATTTCCAGATCTAAAACGATTGAACCAATAATAAACCGTGTTATGCAAGCAGTGTTAGCCGTAGCCCGTACACTTCGTTAATATTTCGTGTTTACGCAGCGGTATTTCCACGTTTAACTCACATTCAGTACGAATTTTCAGTTTATCCATCGCGCCAAAAACTACCACAATTTCACAAAAACGAAATCCTATCACAAATTTTAAATTAAAATGACACGATCGAATAACATTTATTTTTGAATTTCGAATTACGCGCCTATCCAGGGATAATCAAATCAGTTTTACAAATCTCCATCTTCGTAGGTTAGATCTATATTATAATTGTTTACTCGTATAAGAATAATCTTCTTTATTTAGTCTAATTTTAATACTGTTTGCTAGGTATTTTAAGGATTTTTAGTGAATATTTGACGAAAGTAGGTAGGTATCAAAATTATATAAAAAAGTTATTTAATATTTATGCAAAAACAATCATTCAAAAAAGTAATCAACAACTGGAAACAAAAGTCATTACAAATACTAATCTGTGCTGCGATATGATATCTTGTTTTTCAGTGTTACCTCTATATACAATGAAGATTATATTCACCAACTGAGTTTGGTATGAGTTTAAATTTAATACACAGGAGATACTATCTGTTAGACAGAAAGTTATAATGTCAGTTATATTAACCAAATTACTATTCCAACTACAATGCAAAGTTAACTGCGTGTGTAAATTAGACCGAGACCATTTCTCTAATGGTTCAATTAAACGGAACGCCGCTTTACACGGAGCAGTTTAAATTAAAGAGATTTCTAGAAGTGTAAAACATACGAGAGCAACGGATCCGGTTTACACAAAGATATCAACTGCTAGCTTCGTGCAATTAACTATTTTTTTTATAGAAAATTAATTACTATGTTAAATAATCTCATCAGCCACTTAAACATAAAGAGAAAAATCGTTAACCAAAAATCAAAAGTACTAAAAAATGTAGACTGAAAATTTTCTAAAATTTTAGTATTTTTGCGGTTTTTTATTACTGCGGTTATGTGGTTTGGCATGATATACGATACAATCTTCTGGAATATTCTTCTATTCCTCTATGCCAGATTTTGAGCTAGTTTGAGCATTTGAAACGTGATTCGGTGGAGGGTTTCGTTGAATGACCGATTTGACCCAGATTTTCTACTATATCTACTATATACATAATCGAATTTTAAAAATCGGTCCACTATTGAAGGAGTAATCGGTCAACATGCATAAAAAAAATACGGAGACGAAACATAGAAAACCTTTGAGAAGTCGGTTAAAAATGCTCTAAATACTCGAGAAGTTTTACGTTATATAAAATTGAATATAAACTTATTAATCTATTAACGAACGAAAACGCATTGGCCGTTGAAAAAAAAAATTGTGGAAACTAGAAGATCCCGTCGTTGCCACACGGATCACGGTGCTCCTATTACCTAACTTAATATATACATACTTACCTAACTTATCTCCTGTAAAGCTATTAAATGAATGCAAAAGAATTTCCAAGTCCGACTTAGTGTGACAAATGAAAAAAACTGTAACTTTCTACTATTACTATAGAATTTAATAGTAAACTTATATTTTAAGAGCTGATAATCAAAAGTTGCAATTTCTTTTATATATACATATAAGAACACATTAGATAACATACGACAGAACCGTCGTGTAATTTCATATCATATGTTACCACTGAATGGTGCTGAGCACTTTGGCTGCGAAATGTTGAGATTGGAAAAGTAATGGAATTGCATTTTGCACGAGTTTCATTTCCGAAATTATATTCCGTTGATTCTCATGTGTAGGTTGTGTTGCTATTCATTATAATATTGTAAAAAAAATATTTTATTATATTTTTATTATTTATTTACATTATATAATTAATAATATTGAATAGAACCGACAACCGTTAGGGTAAACGAGTTTTTGAGAGGAGACCGCGTCTCGCCAAACGTAATGTAGGACGCCCACAGGACCAGGTGGAGTGACGATTTGTGCAGGATGGCTGGCAGGAGCTGGATGCAAGAAGCCGAAAATCGACCGTAGTGGCGTGCAATACAAGTGGCCTATGTCCAGCATTGGACTGCAATAGGCTGATGATGATGATGTTGAATTGCATATTATGACTTACATCGAAGACAATGGAGAAAACTTAAATTAATGTCCCTGCGTGTGGTAATAAACAAGACAATTTAAAGCTACGGGCAAAAGCTTTTAAATTATTTTACTCTGGATCACCTCATATTTCATCCAAGGCTGACGTGTTAATAATTTAATCTCACAAAATGATTTCTGATAATTTTTGTGGTAAAATGAAGGAAACTTTTGCTGTATTCTGTACAAAGTTGACCGAAGTGTTAATAGGTAACCAGACAAACGTAATTTTGTGGGTGGGTGGTGTATTTACAGGATAAAGTGTCGAAAAGAATTAGTTTTATTGAGAATTTATGCTTTTGTGCAACAAAGAAAGTTTGTGTTTTATTCTATTAGTCCACTGTAGATCCTATTTTCTAACAGTGTCTAACGTATTGTTTATCGGACTGTCCTGTACGTGTTATTTTATTCTATGTTATATGAAGAAACTATTACTACTTTTAAAACTTTTATTATGTATTAGCTGTACCCCGCCATGCTTCGCTGTGGGACATGGCGTACTGATAAGAATTGTATTGATGAGGAATGAGGAACAACTGACACAAAAAATGGATAAAAACTATCTTGGAACCGGGTTGTATATCGCATCAAATTTTGAGCTCAATCGGTGTAGAACTTTTTGAGTTTTTGATGCGTACACGAAACAACTTATGTATAGATTTATACTAGTATTGTATATTTTTTTCATAGTATAACAACAATATAATCAAAATATTTATTGTATCTAATCCTTGCGCTTGTAATAAGGATTAAGGATTTTACGACAAAAAGTTGAGCCAACATAAACAAACATGAGATGAGATAGTCACGTAACTAAGCGATCCCTAAAATATCAGTAAAATCAACAAAACGGAATCTGATGTGTAGAAAATGAAATACGAATCGGCGGCGAGGATTCGAAATGTGAGAGACATGTCCTTTCATATTCGCTTCTCTCAAGCAGAAAATACAATTTTGCACGGCTAGGGATGTTCTCGCGGGTCTTTGATGAAATTTAAATGTGCTGCTGTTGGCGGAAACGCGTTGCGGTGTTTCAATTTGTGTCTCCAGAATATACGAAAGAAGTAAAAATCTGACTTAAATATTTATAGGAATTCATGTCGTAACAATCAAGATTCTATCACTTCGTTTATAAAAGTTATCTTTAAAATTGAATTGAGAACAACTTAATAATATCTGTATTTTGACGTTTGGACATATTTTTATCACCGCAACGTCTACTAACAAGTTTTACCTTCACGCATGCATCGCAAAATATAATTGGAACTGCCGACTTTTAGAGTTTTTATTCTGTAATTGAATAATTTATTAATCTGGAATAAATTTTAATTTCATTCATTCGTAAACGCTAAATATTTTTTTAATATCACGCTAATATTAAGCTAATTTGCATTGTTAGCTACCTATAAATATTAATAAATATATCAGCAGTATTCATACTTATTTTTATATGTTTTACGTTACGTAAGTAACAGAGACTCTTAACTACAATGCAATTTATTTTCAGTGTCACTCTTTTAGCGTGATCCAAATTTAATAAAGCCGATAGAGAGGAAGTGAAGTCAAAAGTCGTTAGTAGGTACAGTGCCATTCTAAATTGATACTGGTCACGGATTGGATTCAGGGAATGTAGTTTGATATTCCTTTGCATGAGTAACAATAGAGTCGTCTTATGTAAGTTATAATACAATTATAATTTAATGAAATGAAAATGTTAAATACCGAATATGGTATTTTGAACTGTTGAACTCAGCTTGTTGTAAATACTAGGTGTTTAGAAATAAAACAACTGTATTTTGATCTAGGTTGTCCTGCTGGACTGTGTTACTGCACGGATGGCGTAGTGGTTTAAGCGGTCGCTACGCCGCTTCCTACTACGCCGAGTGTTGTGGGTTCAAACCCCACATGGGACGACACTTTGTGTGATCCACAAATTGTTGTTCTGAGTCTGGGTGTTCTTTGTGTCCGTTTCATGTATGTTTGTAAAGTCCCCCGCGACACAGGATTTATTCCTAATGCGGGAGTTGTCTTTTTAAAAAAAAAACAAAAAAAACCAAAACAATTTTAACTTAAATTTATACGAAAATACTCTACCTAGTAATAGGTACTGTGATTGCCGCGTATTGTTCGGTTTCTCTAGAGTCAGCATTAATTTTCACATGATAAGCATTTAAGAATATTTTTTTTATGAGGGAAAACTTATCTTTAAGCAGAGTCAAGGCTGATTTCTTATCAAGGCTGAATTGCTAGTGTCCATGTTTATTCTAAAATAAGGTTAAATTCCAAGTAAAAAAGTAGTATTTTTCTATTGGCATCCACAACGATATCTTTGCTTTCGTGTCAACTTTTGGCCGTACATCCATTACACAATCTAGTTCCTTTTTATGTCCGTGACTACATCTTAACAACTCGAGTACCTCTGCTTAATGAATTTATAGTAACACGAAAGCGAACCAAGCACAAGTCTCACTCGTGCATTAGAACCACATCAACAACTTGGGCAGAACTTTACCTATCTCGAAACTTAGTCGAAGTTTCGTGACGCTCTGTTTAAATCACTGTTTCTTTGTTGGACCCTAGTTCCTAGTTACAAACTAGATTTATATTCTTATATGGTTGAAATTGAACTTGTAATCTTCGATACGAGACTTACAAATATATGTTATAAATGCTTTGCATGTTATGATAGCTTTATTATGACCTTCAAAAAACAGAATTTAGAATTCTATGAGAGAAGTTTATATTTCTACACAGTTAATAAATTGGTACAGATGCTTTCATCCGCTCTCAAGGTACGGGTTGAAGATTATCTTCAAAACCTTATGTGCTCATTCAATGAGTACGACGACTAGACTGAGGGATCAAATCTTTTAGCGAAAATCTTACAATTTACGGTCATGGCTTAAAATTGAGAACATAATATTATTATTTACAAATAATTATTATAATTTAATATTATATTGTAAATCCATAATATGGATTTACAATATAATATTATTTAAAAATAATTTATTTTCTGTTTATTTGCATGCTAAGTTTTGAAAACTTATGATTAGATTAGAAAAACTTAAGATAACTGGTTAACTGGTTTAACAAAATAAACATAGTTTTATTAACTTTTTACAAGGCTTCCGTTCCGCGGAATTTCGTTAACTTGCATTTTAATACATACACTTGACGTATTTAAAAACAATATTCCAACTTATTATGACTGTAAAGAAGTGTTGTTACAGTATTTCGACTGAGGTTCAGATAATTTTATCTTAAAAATAACTTCAATTGGAATATCAGTAGAAAATATTCAGGTGCTTATATATTTTGGCTTAACTGTGAGAAGAACTCACGGGCAGTGTTTGCACCCGACCCCATCTGTTGACTTGCAAGTACTCTGGTGAATTGTTCACACACAAGTGTAACTGTGCATTCACAGTTAGTTCAGTGCTCCAGTAAACGTCATTCTATTTCAAAGTCTATGCACAATGTAAATCCCGTATAGGTACTATTTTGCACATCTTTGTATTTTAAATTTTTTCTATGGTAAGTGAACAAGATGGGCGGTATCGAATTGTGCAATAAAGTTTTGATGTGAAAAATCTAATGTGTCATGCCATGCATGCAATGCGTCGTAACGCTATCTAATAGTGTATGTAATGAGGTGTGGCGACGCGTCGCCATTAGCAAATGACTCTGCGACTCTCTCACGCTGATTAATTATCAAAGTGATTTTATACTTATTATTTCTGTTAAATAATTTCGATGTTTTACATCTGCTAGACGTCCCGCGATGGCTCCATTTTTTTTCTTAGTTTATCCCAGGTGTCAGGCATTTAACATTACATTACATTAGGTATGGCACTCAAATATAAAGAGTCCATGTAATATAAAGAGTGTACATAAGTTAGATCTATTTTCGTAAACTTAGACCTTTGTATATCGAATTTAGTAGCAAGTTTTACAAAGGAGTAAGCATCGATATTAGAATTCATACAAACTCAGCTCGTGAGAACATCGTTATCATGAGCTCCATCTGATACTGTTAAACTAATACTAATGATACGTATGGAAAAAAAAGACTACTTTCTAAAATATTTTTATAGAAGTAATGCTTTATACATCGATGGCCACAGTTTTTACACAATCCGTTTTGCCATGCCCGTTAAACGCAATTTGCCGGGCGCAACATAATAAATACTTCTTGTGATGTCACGAATGAGGCTGGAAGGGAGTCATAATCCATTGTGTTTCCACGGTCATTACATGGGGGGTAAAGTCTCCTTTGCGGTTTCACTAAACGTGCAAGATGCGTGCGTTTCTTCTAATCCATTCATCCGATAACAATTGATTCTGATTCTGATTGGCCCGGACCGTAGTCGATGTTAGACCGTGCCCTTAAATAAATTGTGGCTTGTAGAAGATAAAACCACTATATTATAATTATTTTCATTTTTTCTTACTTAGGTCCACAAGTTTGCCAGATGGAAATTTCTAATTAGTTAATTCAGATATTCAGACATATTCAACATGCATTTCATTTTATAAGGTATTGTTTTATTTCAAAGTTTAAACAGTCGTTTTATTAATTTTAGGGTTCCATTTTTCCTTTTGATGTACGGAGCCCCAGAAAATAATAAAACGAGTACTTTTATAAGATCACTTTGTTGTCCGTCTGTCTATCTATGACCATGGAGGTATCCAGTTGAAATTAAAACCATACTCAGTTCTACAGTCCCTTGAAGCTGTGTAAAAAATCAAACTTCTAAGTTAACATAAAAAAAAGATACGCATATTTCGACACTCAAGGGAATCAAAATTCATAGGGTACTTCCCGTTCACACACTGGGTCGTCTACCTGTTCTTGTAGATAGCCCGAGGTATGTCGGGACTTCCTTTTTAGGGTATACCTGGTTGCCCGGCTATTGGTACCCGAGACGGCGTGCGGTTTTAGTCGGTTCGAGTCCGACATGCCACCGATAGGTGGTATCCGACGAGGTTTTTTAAACTGAATTTCGGGAAAAGCTCGGCAAGAACTGCTAGACTCGATTCCTGAACTATTTATAATATGTACCTACAAACTTGTACGGAACCCTCGGTGGGCAAGGCCAACTCGCGCTTGTCCGGATTTTTGTTTTAGTAAATTATTTACGAATTATTTATTTAATAGCCGACAAGACATGATAATAATATGTAATGTTATATTATCTGTATGTATGTAAAAAGACACCTACGTTCTAACTACCTACATTGAAATGAATTGAATACTTAAATATCAAAATGAAAATAATACTTTTAAACTTTAGTTCATTATTGGAAACCCTCTGTACGGTAAGTAAATACCTGTTAGCTGCTCTCTCTGTACATTTTCATTTTATTATAACAAAAAATATACTCCAATAATACCTACATCAAACACCTTTCTCGAATAATCCGCATATAGAAATATCAATGCTATTTCACCCACACTTTTCTTTTGCTAACTTTCTTTTCTTCTAACAAAATCTTTACAGCATATTTGTTTTCTTTATATTCACACGTGAAACTTGAGATGGCCCCGAGCATTTCACAGTGAAATGCTTTTTTTGTGTTTGTGAGTGTCGACCAGGATAAAAATGCTTTTTAAACTTAGGGTTGTAAGAATAATATCTGGAACAAATTTTTCATTATGTTGGTCATATTTTCAATTTATTTTCTAACATTTTTATTTAGTAGAAATGTGAAGATATCCCCTTCGAAACAAGTTTGCTATAGGGATACATTTAGTTTGCTAAATATTTGACAAAACAGATTGCTTTTAATGCGTTTGTTGATCTACGATTTTAGAGTCTACATAGGAGATGATTTAAAAAAAAAGATATAATAATTTTATGAAATAAAGATACTTTGACTAAATCACGGTGTGTTTATTTTAATCTGTATTTATAATTATTTTAAATAAATAAATAAGAAATAACATATCGTCAATGAAACCCAAATTTCCAATATCACACAGAATATTGCCGTGACAATTTCTTAGATTTATCATTAAAAACTAATAGTTTTAACATAATATCCACACAAACATCCTTTATCATCGGCTACTAGGGGCCCGCGAGCTTGCGATGCGTTACTAAACATTGCGTGTTTCTTGTGACATTCATAAACAATCTACAAAAACGAAGAGGTAATGAAGATCTACATATACGAAAGCCGAAAGTAGATTGATCAGTGTCCAGGGTAGTATACTAATAGTGCTCGTTGCATCTGTGTGCATGTAAAATATTAATGTGGGTGTTCAATCTCTAGTTCTCACGCTTAGGTACTACAGTCTTAAGCATTTATATGTGGTACTATTTATTCAACTGAGAGTAAATTGTACTACGAAGTCATTTAAAAGTGCATTCTAGGCAGCCCTAAAGTCTACGATATGAGATTTGTTTGCTGGGAACCCACAACCCTCTTGCTTTGTTTGACTTGTGCTCCATTGAAACGCTTTTTTTTTCTATCATCGCTATCATTTTTACTTGTTCTGGTGACATTAATGTTAAAAGGTCTTGTCTAGAAAGTATCAAATTATTAAACTTTTGAATGATTATTATGAGAAAATATTGAATTTTAAATATTAAATTTATAATCTTTTTTCATTTTATCCATTTATATATTGGGAAGGTAGTAACTACTACTTCTCATCCAAAAAAACCTGTGGCCGCTTGAGAACATGAAAAAAGTAAAATTTAAATTTAATTCATTTAAATTTAGGTTAAATGTAAATGAAGAGTAAAATGGACACCAGAAGAATAATATTTTCGTGGTGATTACGATGTAGGGCGTCAATACATTAATTTATGGCCAAGGGTTTATGGAAAAGAACTTACTAAAATCAAAAGTCATAATAATATTATGATTTTGGATTAATTTATTGCAAATAATCGTGTTTCTACTTTCACAACATAGATGGCGTTAACACAAAAATATTCTTGACCCTAAGCAATATCTTTATTATTGCGATTGACTAAAGAAATATTACAAGTCCGTAGCATCTACAGAAAATGAGTATCTGGAGTGTTACCCCGAGGGATACACTCAAAAGATTTACGATTCGTAACCCATGCACTGGGTCCTAAAAATGTGCGATTTATGACTGAGTGCGAGTTGGCAGTATAAGTTAGATTTATTACATCACTAGTTCTGGAGCGTTATTTTGCTCTTGTGTAAGTATGTAATGATTTTTCACTGACATAAAATATTATACCCAACCTTTTCTGATTATGTTTCGATTTACTTTATAGATGGATGAATTTAGTGAACAGTTTTAATATTTGTGTATAAACAACAAAATTTAATAAAACTACTGCATTTTGAAAGCATTTACCAAGCATTAGTCAGAATACAAGTGTATAAGTGTGTTTAACAAATGCTTTTTTTTAATTGTGTGAAATCTGATCTCTGCAATGGAAATAGAGCAAAAGGGTTAAACCTAAGTTTACCATTATACATTTTATAATATTCTACGTATCTGTCATTAGTGTGAAAGTTGATTTGTTCATATTTTGTTGTCTTAAAGTATAAAATCGGACAAAATTGTTATTGAAATGTTTTTTTTTTCTTCTTAACGGATTGAATACTTTTAAAATTACAAATTTAGTTTGATTTTAAATGTTCGACTTAATACATTTCACCTGTTTTTATAAGATGGATAATTTCTGAAAATTTAAACGGGCGTAAAAAATATATTGCTTACAAAGTTAGAATACCTAGGTTATGAATTTAAACTTCAAGTGTCCAGTGTCTGGTGGTCCAGCCTAGACAACGATACTTTAATTTATAAGAACCGCTCAAGTTATTTGAATACAGAAATTCGATCACCATGCAGTTTGTAATAAATTTGACTACCCATTTATGATATATTAATTACACATATAAAAGTGATTAAGGTATGGAAGATTTAATCTTGAGTAAGGTAATAAAATGTTAATAGTTTCGTTTACAGTAGAGAACCGTGTTTGCACTTACTGTTTAGAATACACAAACAAGAAATAGCTGTACTTGTCCCCAGCACCAGTATATGCAAACAATCCTTTACTTGTAGCATCCACTCGCATAGCTGACATATCTCGCATTCTCGCTGTGAAGTGTTCCCTTTTGTTTACGTTTTACATTTCGCGGTTCATGTTAATAAAGAGGGTATGCACGAGCAAAAAATAATTAAAAATAAAGGGAAATACTAAACTTAATTGTCTGGAAATTAAAAAGGATCTCTATTTTTATAAGTTCAACACACAATTTCATGGAATGATTTGGTAGGTGGAATATACAGGGTTACTGGGTAAGTCGACCTAAATACTTTAAAGGGTTGTATGTGCCATCATTTCTGATAGATTTTACTATGAAATACCATATCCCAAACCTAACCATTTTCAAGATATCGGACTTTTATCGGATATTTCTTTTTGCTATTATTCAAGTCAGTCAATTACAATTTCAGTAATGGAAATTATAAAACAATGGATCAACTACACTAAAACAGCAAAAAAAAAACATAAAATAAAGGATATATGTTATAAAAAAATATTAGGCAAAATTTCGGCGATTTTTATTAAAAACTTAATAGTCCAATATCTTGAAAGTAATTGGGTTTGGGATATGATATTTCATAACGAAATCTATCAGAAATGATGACAACTACAACCCTTTAAAGTAATTGGGTCGACTTACCCAGTAACGATGTATATTATGTATATTTAGTAAGTTGTTCAGCTCTCCTCTTGCCATATTTTTTAAAACTTTGTTTTTAAAGACTTCAAAAAATCTCATAAAGTTATTTGGTAAGACAAACTTTAATGTTAAATTATTTTCCTTGTCTGAAAATCGTTAAACCTTAAGCAGTTTTATTTTGAGCAGGTGGAAATGAGTTTCAGGGAAAATTGGAAAAACAAACTTTTAGTTGTTTTTTATCACTTCTAGATTCATTACGTTTATAGAGTTTTTAAGAGGCTATATTGAAATTAAAGAATGGAATCATTCTAAAATACGTTTTGATTTATGTATTGTAAATCATTAAAGCCCAGAATGAGAATCTCAATATCTGCTTCAAATTTCAAGTTCCATAGCCCAACTAAACACTGTGCTCTCACAACCCTTGTCTATAGAAAATTTCTTTATAAAAAACACAAAAAAGCGTCGTTAGCTGCCTTGCTATTAGACGTTATTGTTGCGTAGTCAATGGGCAAAGCACTCGAAAGCGCTTCGCCGCGTCAACCTCTCGACGTGAAATGAACTGCTACGGAACCTCAAAGTACTGGGAAATTGATATAGCCATTTAGAATTTTCTGAAAATGTGAAAAATGATATGGAATATTGGAATGCCTGATCCTTTGAAATATCGGTCGAAACACTAAAATTATGCATCAATAACATTTCTTCTGGGTTGTGTTCATTGGAAGGAATTTTCTGGCTTCATTATTGGATGTTATGTCCTACATTCAGGAATAGAGCCGAATATAATTATAGTACGGCTCTTTTGTATATCCTAAATAGTATTTAAACTATACTACATACGAAAGATATGAAATTGTTAGCTTCCGTTCCTGTACAAGCAAAGTAACAAACTGTCGATGAATTTTATATTCTTAATATTAGTATGTGTACTACTATTATGATATAAAATAATATGCTTATTTATATGGCTTTCTTTATTTTTATTTCAAACAAACTTATCGGCATGTATAATAAAATTAATATAATAAATTGAACAGAAATACTAAAGCTATAAATAAAATGTCAATAGGACATTCTAAAAAGATCCTGTCTTCCGATTTAAATATTATCTTTTTGAATCGTCATTTTCAGACAGTGTCAGAGTATGAAAAAAGTTATATAAAACAATGCCGCAATCAGGCCACGGCGATATGTATCATGTGTTAACAGATCATGATTTAGCCATAGTTCGAAAGAGCTTCCTGAGCAATGGATAATGCAGTCTTTGCCAAAACCAGCGACGGTGGAACATGGTCTGTTTCTCTGAGTCATTACGACTGGAGATATTAGTAAAGCACCACCAACCAAAAACATTTAATACAAAAGTACGCGAATTTCTTCGGAATGAATTGGCAGAAAAGGAGAGGCCTATGTCCAGCAGTGGACTAGTATAGGATGTTGATGTGAATTGGCAGAACAGTCACAACGCTAGTAAGCGATTGTGTACTTTCATTAAATTAAATTTATGTAGGTATGTGTATGTTTATATAGTGTGTATGTATTGTGTATGCCTCTGGAAATCTATGTAAATATAATAATATATGTAGCAATGTATTCGTGTATATTAGTTATATCTAATGTAGTATCTCTCATTTACCAAACTATTATGAACTACGATAAATTTAATACTTTATCTTTGCACCTACTGCATCATATGTATTTCTACATCACTTGAAGGTCGACCGAGAGAGAATGCCTCATGTCCGCCTTTGTACAACATGTGCATTAAGCTTTAATTAAAGAAAAAAATAAGTATGTTACAGTCAGAACACTTGCCAAAAATATTTTTAACCGGTATTAGTACTTTTGACTGATGCGTCAGATACCATTTACTGTTATTGAATCAGTGGCAGTGACGTTGCAGTTATATTTATAACTTGTCGTACTTTAGGAAGGATATGAGGGCTTTATACATAAAATTGTAACCATAATCTCTAGCCACACTCAGAAGCTAAGAAGAAAACTCAACAAAATTATTGAGTAAGATTTTTATTTCGGTCGCTTCAATGGAAGATTGGATCATTATTTCGTCCAAGTATTATTATCATTAGGCTTGTTATAATGACTATTCAAAGATTCCAATTAAAGTTAGAGACTGAAGTGTAACTTACTTATTTAATTTCCTCTAAATTCCCAGCATTGTGAATAAAATTGCGAACTCATTTGAATTCAGTGAGAGAATATCCTTCAGAAATTATTGTACTTAGTAATTTAGATCTCTTGTCATTGAATTTACAAACAATAATGATAATATTTTACGACATAACGTCATCTAGTTTCAAATTTAGTAGAGCTTGTACTATGAAAGCTAGATAGACTGATAGAATTCCTAAAAAAAAAAATGTTTGTGAATACATACATATTATAAAACAAATTACAACAGACGGCGGAGGTCCACGCGCTCTCTCTCCGTACCATGGCCGCAATCGTGGTACTGAGCAAGAGAGATTTGTAATTTATCATTTTTTGCGTTATATTCATCTTACCAATCTTTTCCAATATTCAAAATAAACATATATTAATAAATATGTCAGTATCTGACTATTTATTTGTGATTTGGTAATTTTTGCCTATTAGAAGTATATTATCGTCGGTCAAAGTATGAAAATAACACAAACAAAATAAATATAAAGTCAAATAGTACAATTCTTCATTTCCAATTCCAATCCTTATCGCGCTGATAATTTCTGTATCAGCTAGGAGAATGATTTTGATAAACGTTTAATACATTGTTTTCATTCAGAGTGATTACACTGTTATATGTAGTTGATGAAACAAATTTAGCCATGGCAAGTGAATTAGTGAAACGATATTTAAGTGTTGAAGATAAGGTGTTTTTGGTAACTGGTGGAGCGGCTGGTGTAGGAGCCGGAGTAGTTAGGGCATTGCTAGAAGAAAATGCAAGGGTTAGTGTTGATTAAGACCTGATTTAAGTTTGAGATAAGTTTTTATTTAAACTATCAAAGCAAGTAAATTTAGTTCACGTTCGGTGGTATGAGCGGATACAATCCTTTATAGGATTGCCCTCCATCTCTCGCCGTTGGCAGACTGTCGGATACAGTTAGACACGCGGTTTCATCTGATTCTTTACGGTCCGGTGTTCGGTCCACCGTATAGGTGGACTGCCGCGAAACCTGGATCCCTCCACCTTTTCTTGCTCTACAACTCGCTCTACGAAGTCGTTATTATTGACTGCCGTTGTGTGACGTACAATTAAATTAATAGAATATTTTTCTATGTTATTGTATGTATAAAACAAGTTATTTTTTTAGCACTTCACTACTTTCTCAAGTAATACTTATAATTAAAAGGACTTGTTACTGACTGGTGGTTTGAAAAATATGTTCAAAAATTGTACATTTTGCACGGTACTCTTTTTTGCACACCATAATTAGGATACAAGACATGATACATACAAAAAAAAAGTGACATAGTACTATGTTAGTTACGAGTAATATATTGTATACGGTAAAACGATATGTATAAAATACGAACCGACATTATTTAATAGTGCGGTTAAGAGTACAAAGTTAAACATTAGCTTATTCAACAGTTTAGCCGCAGCATCTACTTTGAAACATAAGGTTTGTGTTATCGTAAAATTTAATTTATGTTTCTATTTTTTCTATGGTCCCATGTGTTGCCTGTTAGTTAAACCACAGTACCGGTGCTTTGTGGTTACAAAGTATCAGAACTGATCGCATAAATAAACAGACGGAAAGATGCGGCAGGGGACTGTATTTTATGACATTCAGTGAAAGTCCTATTTAGAATTTAATATTTACAACGTTCTAAGCTCTACAGAATTAATTCTGGTAAACTATGCCAATGAAAGCAATATTGATGAAATTATTGCAGCATGTCGCCTTCTTGGACGTATTGGATCGTGAAGGCTCTCTGCTTGAGTTTGAACTTCTTAACAAGTATGGTCCACTCACAGCCAAGTTCATCAAATGCGATGTATCTGACGAAGAGCAACTAGCAAATGCATACAAATATGTGCTCAAAAAATATCGAAGACTAGATGGAGTAATAAATAATGCAGCCGTTTTGAGTGTTGACGAGAGCATCTACTCGTACAAGAGAATGGTCGATGTTAATTTTGTGAGTAACAATTTCTTGCATGAGTTACTTTGAGTGTTGTGTGGATATAGGTGATTGCAGCTATAGGTAAGTTAGCTGTTGTTATTATCACAGCAAGGATTATTAAGTTATGCCATTTAAATCGTACGTTATCAGTAAATATTACTTGTAATGTACGATTGGTATTTTATCTTTATATATTATTTTGGACACTTATTTTTACATTTATATTGGATCTTTATTGATGATATAAAAACAAACTTGTATCAACAGAATAACAGTGTTGTCGGTTGTACGTTTTCAGTAATATTTTTATTTTTGTTACTTTTTTTATCAAGACATTGCCCATGAGTCGATAGTTGACCATCATTCATTCACTTTTGAATGGATCTTTTTAAGTTTAATTTGTTCCACCTTTTATTGACCGGTATAATTTCAACTACCATTCTATGTACTTTATCAACTGTTGATTAACATAGGTACTTATCATATGTTTCTAAATACAAAGAAAAATAATAGATAAATTACACTCAGACACAAAACAAATTCTCTGCTCATTACACAACTATTTGTTTCGAATTGGAAACAAATCAATTGTCTGGAGAGGTCTCTGAAATTTCCTTCTTCTCTTTGTGTACCTACTTTCTTGAGACATTTATATAATAGAAGTGAATCTAAATTAAGATCGTACATTTCTAAGACCTTATTAAACAACTTTCAGACTGCAGTAGTGCACAGTACAATGAAAGCCTTTCAAGTGATGGGACGCGACAACGGCACGTACAGTAATGGAGGTCTTGTGATCAATATATCGCATCTCAGTAATCGCCTACCTGTATATGCATCTACCAAAACGGCTGTACTTCAATTTAGTATGGCTATGGGAGTAAGTAGTGTTGTCGATATAAGATAGACCTCAATCTGAGAATTCAGTTTGAAATAAAGTACCTTTAAAATGACTGGACTATAGTATAGCTATTTGCAGAGGAAGAGCAAATTACATTTTTTTATAATTAATCAGACTATATTAAATTATTATAGATACACCAATACAATATTGCAAGACTTACAATAAAAAGAAATCTATGATACAATACACAAAACGTAAAAATAAAAACTAGAGCTAGCCATGGCCATTGTGAACACATTAAGTGAATATGAAAAAATGTCAAGATAATCCGACAGTTCCCACACAGCATTGAGCGTACGCAGCGCACGCGTAAACGGAGCCTGCTAAAAATATTATATCCATTAGATATATTTATTGTAGCAGAATTAGGTTCAAGTCTAAATAGTCTAATTTTGTTATATTGTTTTTTTTTGCAAGGGACAGGATACAAAGATCATGTACCGAACGTAGAGTATACGTTAATGTATAACTTGAGTGCAGTGATCTAACCGAGAATCAGCTTCGTTTTACCGTAAGAAATTCTTGTCTCGTATCTACATTAAAATTTTAAGCTCAAATTTACTGAGATTTCAGCTTCTGGCAGTTGATGGTATTTTAGTACCTCTACTGTTGACACGAGGGAGGTATAAAATTCTATATTAAATTTTTAGTAGTTTAGACTCAGCTGTGTTGGTTACGGTTAATGAGATTTAAAATCCATTTTAATAGTTCTTGTTAGATCGTGTGAGGTGTTTTATTTTTTGTTTTTTGGAAATAAAATTTACTACGTAGGTAACTTTCTAGTTTAGTTATAAGCTTATGTTAGATGTGGGTTCACAGCAACATAACGCTGGATGGGGCTTAAACCCGCAAATACGTACGTACATTACATTACTAGTCCCAGAGCGTCCTATCCATAATATGTTTTTAGTTGAAGAATATGATTTAATTGTGAACTCGATTACCCTAAAAACGAGTGCCATATTTTCATCTAGCATTTTTTAACCTATTATTTATTTTTAGGCACAGGAGCAACATTCAAAGAGTGGCGTTCGTGTTATGACCATATGCCTTGGACCGACGGACACTGCGATCCTGGACAGGAGTAACTTGCAGAATTTTGACAAAAAATCTAGTGAACAGCTCACGTCAAGAGTCCAAAGCAGACAAAAGTAAATATTTCGTTATTTTTTTGACTATTTAAACCAATCAATTTATCATTTTGAATTTCCTTATACCTAATAGGATACTTTTCATAAAGGAAAAGTAACTGTTCTTAAGTACTCTTCAAATGTAAGAGATTACTATTATGTTGTTGGAAGTAGAAAATTATTTCCTAACTTCTAAATTTTATAACCCTTTCTGCTACATCACGTTACGCATCAAAATAATTTTTACGCCAGGAAATTCATTATAAAGTGCTGCTGCAGTAAAAAGCGAAATTTATTAATAAAGAGTGCCTGTTTTCTTTGGCGCCTCCATAGGTTTTTTAAGGGTTAATGCCTTTTAGATTTAACAGACAAGGGTTGTAAGTCATTTCCAGCAAAAGCCCTATGTAATATTATACGTTGCACTGACCCGAATGTAAATGTGCAAAGAACAGAAAGATGATGATTAGGTACACAACACTACATCATCACGTAGTCATAAATACGAAGGGACTGAATGAATCCACACGCATCACAACCATCTGCGTATCCTACTGATAATGATCAAGTAACCGCACCAAACATTCGAGGACATGGTGGTTAGGATAGTGGCTACTTAACACACTTACATTGCGAAATGTGTGACTTCAGATAATCATTACATCAGAACACAGTATATTTTTTTGAAACTTCTTTAGGTGCGTTGGGCATTTTTGAACAACATACAAAAGAATGTATTTTATGGTTTAACAAAAAATACATTTTTTGAGATAGGAAAAAAACATTGTAATCGCGACACTGGTACCGTTACCGTTACCGATACCTCTGTATATAAGTTTTCATTTTTGTCGGCATTCCCGAAATGCTACTGTTTTTTTTTTCTTTTTCCTAGATACGAGCCACCGCCGCCCAAGACACTCATTACTGACAAGTCACAAGTGCGCTGCCGTCTTTTGTCTCCTCCCCCAGAACTACGGGGGTTTTTGTCACTCATTCGGTGAAAAGCAACGAATGAATTGCCTAACTTTTTCTGATATTGTGCCGAGTCTGTCTCTCCCACGGTCTTCAATATGATACAAACATATTAAACACTGGATTTTAAATTTCAGGGTAGCATCAGCTGTGACTGGCATTTTACATGTGATGGAGCATGGAAAAAGCGGGTCAACATGGATCGTGAAGAACGATCAGCCGGCGTATGAGTACCCAGAAAAAATAAACGAAGCCTTTAAGATTTTATCAGAGACATATTGACGAGCCTATTAGTTTAGTAGTGGGTGATCTTGACTGCTAAACCGGAGGTCGTGGGTTCGATTCTCAACCAGAACAAATAATTGTGTGATGAACACGATAGTTAAACTTGTTATGTGTCTGGGTATAATTTATCTATAATATGTATGTATTTGGAAATATGTTAGAATGTTCATTAGCAATCTGGTTACCATAGTAATGGTAACCAGATTGCTGATAAACATTCTAATATATTTCCAGGTACGTGTAGTTTGGCATTCGATGGCCGGGTGTGAGAAGTGTGAGGTTAAAAAAATTGTAACCATTAGTTTATATCTTAATATACTTTGGTAATAATTTCCCTTAATAGGAATTATCAATAATTTTTTAAACAAAATAAACATTGAATGATTGAAGTTTCTAAAGCTGGTGACTCCATTTCGTAAGATCTAGTTTACTGTTTATTTGTGGTTAGCAGTTTTTTCAATCTTATTGCTCTACACGTTGTACATATTTTTTTAGAAATATAGTTATTTATGGAAATAATATTTTTATTACGAATAAGGTTACCCTTAAGATTTAGCCAATGGCTTCAGCTATTTAAACGTTAATTTTGTTTTTAGCCTACACTAAAAATTTAATTAGTATAATAAGTATATTATAATAAGTTATAATATACTTATTATACTACTAATAAGTATAGTAAGTTGTATCCTGGCACGTTTCGCTCTGGAACATTGTGGTTGCATTGATGAGAAATAAGGACGAAAAACAAAAAAAAAAACAATCTTTGAAGCGTGTTGTATATCGTGTCAAAATTTGAGCTCAAACGGTGCAGAACTTTTTGAGT
This sequence comes from Arctia plantaginis, assembly GCA_902825455.1. Lineage (NCBI taxonomy): Eukaryota > Metazoa > Arthropoda > Insecta > Lepidoptera > Erebidae > Arctia > Arctia plantaginis. Next base: position 1,049,385 of record CADEBD010000364.1, on the reverse strand, counting down.
TTTTAAAGCATACACAAACCAACCAACATTTATATAATATATTGCATTTTCATAATCACATATTCCGTCAGTTCAAAAGCAACAATTAAAAATGTTTAAGAAAAATGCTCTTTTAGTTGTCCTATAAATTATTTAATTATCAAATTATACCTCTGACGTCATTAATAGGCCCAAGTTTCGATTTATGTTCAAAGAACTCATAAAAGTGATTTTCAAATAAATAAGAATCTATCTGAAGCTGATAATAACTTTGTTTGAATTAAATTAAACTGTGTCTAAAATGGAATCAAATTTTGTTTTATATTGAAACAAAATTTATGCGATACTTTGAAAATTATTTTCTATAGGTTCATATAATGTAATTCGAAGCCTCGGAACTTATTACACCGTGTTTAATGATTCTGTGGTGGAGGTTTTAATTAGACAAACTATATTTGTTTTTACCGTTTTTACCGACTTTAAAAGGGGGGAGGTTATCAATTCGGAAGTTTAAATTTTTTGTATGTATGTTAGGGCATGACTCTTTCAAATATAGACGGTTTTTTTTTCGAAAGAGCTTTATTCCGAAATGGTCCCATTTCAATTTCATAAAGACCTGATGATGATTTTCGGAGACAACGGAACTCTTCAAAAAATGTCAGCAAATTAACCGCGATTGCTGCTAGCTTTTTAGTGGTCTTTGTTAATATTGTTTCAAGTCGTTTCAACTTTCTTTAAAAAGGATTTGTTAGTCGTATTTAGTAGTCGTAGTAGAGTCGCTTGCATACGTCGGTTTAACTTTGAATAGAGTTGTAATTTTTATTTATTGATCAGCCTTTAGCATGAAAAATTAGTATTACCATCTATACTAATTTTATAAATGTGATAGGCTGCAGAGGTTGTTGTTGGTTGTTTGGATATTTGTTACACATTCCCGCCAAAACGGCTGAACGAAATTCGATGAAATTTGGCATAAACATAGATTATAGTCTGGAATAGGGCATAGATTATTTTATCGCGTACAAAATAATTGACAAAATGAATACTACGAGAACGAAGTCACGGGTAAAAGCTAGTTACAAATATGAGTAAATCATTGTATCAATTTATTACTAAATTAGAATGCAGAATGTAATTTTTTTTAATGGATTTATCTTGAAAATAAGTAGTATTTCAGTAACATAAGCACAATATGTTGCTGATCTTGTAATGAATTGTCATCAGTTTATTGTAAAATAGCACCGTAATCACCGTAATGCTTCTTTTGTTGTGTTTAGATTTTTTCTTTTTTATACGTTCTGTTTCTTCTTGTACACCATTTTTTCTTGTATCCGAAGCCTTGGGGCAACTTGCACGTTGTAAGGTCTTTCAAATCTCATGATCATAAAAATGATTATATCGCTCATAGCTATTCTCTCATAGGTTTCTTTTTTTTTTGTTTTTCAAGTAAGCATAACTTAACAGTTAAGTAAAAAAATTAAGTCTTCTAAATTATACGCCCTTTTTAGCCTTTTCTTTTTTCTTTAAAACCTCATATCATTATAATGTTGAATTGCTTATTAACATAATAATAAGTTAGAATATCTGAAATATTCATTTTTTTCAGAGATCTTGTAATAAAATTATATTACGTAATAAATTAATATAATTTTCTCTTTTTATTTCTTAAACACAACAAAACACGTTCTAAGTGATTTCATTTATTCTTTTAACACACTCACAAGTCACTGTTATTTTAAATAGCCTTTACACGAAAAAAATAAATGACTGTATTTTTAAGTGATGTATGACGATATACTGTTAAACTTACAATAACAAAAACTGTTACATATTCAACATACAATAACCTAACGAAACCTCACATGAAGTCATGAATGATAAGTATCTTAGTTGTCAGTGTGAACTGATATATTAATATGTGTATAGGCATTAATGTGTCAACATCGTTTTAATTAATTACTTGCCTAGTTAAACATGTATGCCCATACATGTAAATGTGTAAATAAGCAATACACATTAGTTGTGTGACTAAATATTTATTTTGATTAGTAAGAAACTCAAAATGTAGTTACCTAGTAATTACAGTGTAGTTTTTAAGTAATAAGCTTGTCATACATGCTACTTCTTAAAATGTTTTTTCTTAACTGAATTCAAAAACACAAAAAAGGGGGTTCTCATTTCGACTTTTTTGTATGTTTGTTATGCGATATCTCCTTCAACTGTAGACCGACTTTTAAAATTATTTTTGTAATCGAAAGGGCATATTCCCGAGGTGGTCCCATTACCGTTACCATTACTATTATAATAAGGATCTGATATTGGAACCCTAGTTTTTAAAGCCCCAACAACGTGTTTTAGCTTGGTTCTTTAGCTATACAGGTTTTTACATTTGGTAGTGGTTACTCGTTATCTCGTATTGCTGAGCTGATGATGGAAGGGTTCTTGACCTTTAGGAGTTAGAAGATAACTCTTTTATTAATATAATCATGTATTGACCTTTTTTATTTTTCAAGAAATTTGTTAGGTGTTTGTGTTGGGTTACAGAGATATGTGTACAAGAAAGTAATAAATGAGATTACAAAGACAAAAAAAAAATTATATACACTACACTACACAAAACACTACGTTTTAATTATCGTATCTACTCATTACAAACGTATATTACACTTAAAATGGTAAAATAAATCCTTAAAAAAAAGTTAAAGCGACTATAAAGAATATAATACGTTTAAGGATTTATTTATGTTTTCGTTTTACCTTTCAAAGTTTAAAGAAATGAATCAAAATTATGTCAATGAAATCTTAGATTTACTACTCGGTAACTTTTATCATTCAGTTTCAACTTTGTCTTCTAAAAACTTTACCCATTCTCTGTTCTCTTTCTTTTCAACAACGAACCACAAAAGAAATCATACAAGCAATTTACTTGATAATCATACCTCTAGCTTTAGTTAGCACATTCCTCTTCAGGGATTTGTTTAATTTATGCTGGCGGCACTCCGTGACTAATCCCTTACTCAGCTGTCTGCTTCCTACGCGTAGCTCTATTTCCGTAAATCTATACTAATATTATAAAGCTGAAGAGTTTGTTTGTTTGTTTGTTTGTTTGTTTGTTTGAACGCGCTAATCTCAGGAACTACTGGTCCGATTTGAAAAATTCTTTCAGTGTTAGATAGCCCATTTATCGAGGAAGGCTATAGGCTATATATCATCACGCTAAGACCAATAGGAGCGGAGCACCAATGAAGAATGTTTCAAAAACGGAGAAAATTTATTACTATTGAGAGACGCAGACGAAGTTGCGCGGGTCAGCTAGTTATGGATAAAGTTACAAGGAAATGGATTTTATACCTTAATTTTACTGAAATTGTCAGAAATAGGTAGGTACACATTGAAGTATGTGAAGTTTTGGTTAACTAGAGAGAATAACACTCAGATTCACTAATTTAAGTGATTTTAGTATAATTGATACTTATGTAATCTCTAATCACATTCTAGACACACGGGTATATGACCCCTTCCTATTTGAATTACTGTCTTAGTCCTGAGATCCGACCAAGACTTACGATATCCCTTACCATAGCTCGCTAGAACTTAGGTAAAGGAAACTTTTTGGGATTCTTCTGTCCCTTTCGAAGGCGTTAGGCTGGTTTTGTACCTAATTAGGTTTTGGTTGTTTTTTCTTTGGTCGTTCAGCCATAAAAAAAATGTAAATCCTATGTAATATTACACTTTGCGCTGAACTCAAACATGTCATCACAATATCATTTCAACAGCCTTTAATAATCTACTGATGGATATAAGCCTCTCCTTAGGAAGGAAGTTTTGACCTACAATACCAAGCAGGCCAGACGGGTTTGTACAGGGTTTGTTTCAAGGTTTCCTTCTCTTTGCAGTGGTATTGTCCTGCTTAGTTTGCCCCCTTAGTAGGCCCTTACGACACCCACGGGCTCACAGACATCGGTGGTGACACTCCGTATTTTTAACCCGTCACCACATAAACAGAAGGACGAACTTAAACATGTAAAAGTAGGTGCAGGGCAGAAAAATGATATCATAGGCGTTAATTCTTGTTCTCATCAAGAGTACATTATTAAAATTATTATTACATAAATTAAAAATGTCTTATTTAAAGCGATTAGGCTAGTTTCATGTGTGTATAAATATAAATTCAATTTTGTGATGCTGGGCTAAATGTTATGAATTCGAAAATACATTGGCGGAAGTGTGGCTTGAGAAATATGTTGAAGTGTAGTATTTTAAATAATAATAAAAGTAGAGTAGGTTTTTTATTGCATTTCCAAATGTTAAAGATCATAAAACCGCAAATTAATATGATATTTTGCTAAATTATTCATTAGGTTTAGTATATTTAGGGTAGCTGGCACTTTGAAAATTAAATTAGGGAGGCTACAATAGGCCGAAGCTGACTGACACCCGATATCACTTTAGAATTGAACCACAGATAACAGACGTCCATGTCAAGTAGTTATTGGAAACCAGTGATTATTTATTTAATGTTGTTAAGTCGAGGCTCATCAGACGGCAATGGCAACGAAATGTTTGCCAAATCCGAGCCCGCAGTGTTTAATTATTCACGAGCGTGTTTCAACAGATCTGAATTAGAGCACTGATTTCGTATAATTTTAACAAGAGCTGTTTGGATTTTATCAGAAATACACTTTTTTGGTTCTGTTTAACAATGAGAATATATGCAGCAACTAATTTTCATAATTATTTCTAATTTTCGTATATTGGACTGTAACTTAGATGTTTTTGGGATTTAATTGAGCTATAAATTAGTATGCCAGTAGAACATAAACTATTACGAAGGCTTTTACCTTGGGCAATTAATATTTTATTGAAACTATTTAAAACAAAAAGATGAGTCGTTAAATTGAAAAAAGGTTAAAGTTATGCTGTATCTGAAGTATTAAAAACACCTAACTCTAGACCTCTGTAAGGTGACCTCTGTACCCATTACAGATGTCCAGTGGTGGGCGTGACGTGAATGAATCAAATCTTTTATTTGTAGATACGTTCCACAGTTGTTCATAAAATTTTATAACATTGATTTATCTGTCTAGAGATGTATCAGGCGTACAAATTGTTAATAAAGAAAAATAAATAATAAACCTCACACATCTCACACACAGTTAATTATTATAATTACAGGAAATTTGATAATTATAATTAAAAATATGTTTAAAGTTCGAAAATGAATTGATACATACTTCAGTACAAATAATATCACAATTTAATTTGTCTATCAAAATATGATTTAAAAAAGTGCTCATATTTATAGGTGCTAATAATTACGTCGATGCCTGATAAAAATACTTTTGACGTAGGTAATTATAAGTTATTATACTCTATACTTCGGACACTTTTTATATTGCTCAATATTTAGGTATCAGTTATTTATAAATATAATTTATTTCTTTAGGTAACTTATTATATAGATATAATGTACTAATATTATATATTTTACCTATGTACTTACTACCAACTAGTTTGTGTTTTGAAAAAAAAAGCAATACTTTTTTGTTGTTGGAACGAAGTTGTTGGAACGAAAAAAATCTCAATTGTACTCATTCGAACGGCCACTCTCAGGGCGGCATGATGCGCTGGTAAGCGCGCCTCCGCCGCCCGGTTCATTGGCGGTGAAATGATCCGATTGGAGATCACCCTCACGGGCCCTCTTCGCCGCCTCCTGTTTAGTATCGCCGCGGTCGCATCCTTCTGCGAAGACGTCATCTCGCAGAAGGATCAAGTAAGGGATCTTAGAGATATTTTAAAAGACACAATAAAAACAAATGCAAAATAACGTGGACACTCTTTTCTTTTTTTTAAAGACTACTCGCGCAATAGGAATGTATCCTGCCTCGTGAGGGAATTTATAAACTCAACAACCAGACACAAAGAACATCCAGACTCAGATCAACAATTTGTGGATTACACAAAGTGTTATCGCATGTTCGGGTGGAACCCACATCAATCAGTGTAGTAGGAAGCGGGGAGGTAACAGCCTAAACTACTACGCCATCCGTGCAGTCTTATATACGTGGTACATTAAATGACCCATTATACTCTCCTATAAATGTTAAATGAACTATGTAATAAATTAATTAGGCACGGCATAAATAAAACAAGTTATGAATAAGCATTTTGAAAATTGATTTGAATTAAGTTGGTTGATGTGTTGAATTTATTAAAAAGAAAACTCAAATTAAAGCAACAGCATTCGTTATTGCTCGTTTATCGTAAAAACCGAGTGCTCGATAAATTAAATTATATGCAAATTACAGGAGATAACGCGAACTAGAGTTGGAATTTAGAAACCTGAAATTTTTCATAATAATTTTAAGTTGATCCTGGTAATAATAAGAGAAAAGTTGTAATTTTACAATAGTTGTAAAAGTTTATTACTAGATAATTATAAGGTGATAAGGGATCAGAACACATGGAAGCCGGTCCCGTATAGCCAAATTTTGAAATAATATTTTGAAGTTTCTTCAAGATTTGAATATGAATTAAATTGTGAAATTTTTTTTGTCTTTACGAATACGATATACATTTTTTGTATGTCTAGAAACTATAATAAATACTGGAAAACAAAATATTATTGAAAAATTGACCCTTTATAAGTGTGTTACGTAAAATAGGTGATTTGAAAAAGCAAACAAAGGGCTCCTCCCTCCATTCTACCAAATTGGTAGAATGACTCATGTGGTCTAGTCATTCAACCCAATTAGACCCCCAACATAAGGTCCGTTGGCTTTTTTCTCTAAATAAGGAGTTAAAACTTCTAACCTAAAACTCACAGCTTTTAGTTTATTTCCATCACCAGCCACCAGCCCATCGCCCTCCACTACTGAATGAAGGACACCCCCAATGCCACCGCCCTTAACTATCTCGGTCTTGGGCAGTCCGCATCCATTTTTCATCAGTTCATTTTAAATCTAGATGTAATAAGTATAGGATAAGACAACAGAACAGAAGAAAACCCAATACGCTTTAAAGTACTATTAAATTAATATAGACAAAAAAGAAATATTTGAAACATAAATCTATTCCGCGTTTTATAACTTTGTTGCTCGTGAAACCCAGGCTATCATGTGTTCGTAAACAAGTGATAAAACAATGGGTATGAATGCGGAGGCATGTTCAATTTCAAATGTAATAAAGTATAACACGGACTGGATTTAATAAAGGATGTTTTGACTTGCACGGAATTTGAATATACGAGGCGGCATACATTGTTTAACGTTTTGAAATCTATCCAAGTATTGTGCTTCGCAATATCTGTGTTATTTTATAAAATTATTTAGTCGTAAAAATACAAAAAGTACTTGAATAAAAACCTAAATAGAGTCAACTAAATAAAAAAAGAACTCAGAATCAGATGTTTAGTAGACTCTTAAATATTAGATTTATATTATATTATTACTCACTAGAGAAACCAAAAAGTACGTAATTGGGTCAAAGTAGAAACCTTCAACACATTTAGAATTGTCATCACTTTAAGCAAAACTTGTAGCTTGTTTTTGAAAATACACATATATACAAATACAGTTTTATAGTCAAACTATCATAGATTAATTATATCTGATGGTCTTTGAGTTATAAGAAGCCTAGATATTCAGATTTCATATAGAAATTATTGGTTAATCAATTATCACACTACCTAGCACAAAGCTTTACTTACTTTAGTTTTAAAGCGTAGGAAAACTATTGTAGAAAAATATATGTAAACAACAGAAACAAATATTAACAGTACTAGAATAGTACCTGCACATTAAAGTATAATGATATTGTATGTGTATGCATATTATGCCTTAATACTATGTACAAATTGGTACAAACTATTTATATAAGAACAAGCTTGATAACGGCGTTCCTTTTAAATTGAAATATCATATTAAATTAAGCATTTACTTATGTTTATATTCATTAACTTTGACTAACTAAACTCATGTTATACAATATATATTCCATTAAGTAATAGTAAAATACGTCATAGATAAAGTCTTAGAAGTAAATTGACAGAAAAATACATTTAGTTTCCGCTAGATTGGTTTAGAGGGGTAGCTGCAATATTGATAGATTCGTTGATGGTATCGGCACAATTCTATCAAGTCTATCAGCTGTAAATGACAGCCAAAGATATATCGATCGTTGGAAAACCAATCAGTGGTTTAAGAACACTGTTAACTGTAACAAAGTAAATACAATGTTTATTTATTTACCATTCAATACAGCCTTAAACACAAGGTTAAAAATCACCCTGTTTGTTATAAATTACGTAATTTAATTGGCCATTTACTTGTTTATAAAAAATATACACAAAGTTATAAAAATATGGACTTAAAAGTTTGACACCAGTAGACATGTTATTTATACGCTCCGTAATTTTATAGTACATTGTCACAAGCAGTTTTAAACATGATTCCGCTAAGAATCCACATAGCAACCTGGGTTAACTGAAACGGACGATCTCACCTCATAATTATGTAGGTTCAAAGGGTCGAGCGGGTCTGTTATCTGCCCTGAAATGAGGCCTTGTTTTCTAAACTAAATTATTTTTGCTGTATAACCGCCTCATTCTTTTACATTACGGATGAAGCGAGCCTCGAGATATTCGGTGTACGTTTAGCGGCAGCCTGTTTGGATTGTATTGCCCGAAATGTCAGGAACTGGATTACATATAAATAAAATCTACACTTTTTTGGCGTGTAATCAGGTGATTTTTGTATTGAGTAAAGAGAGAAATTAAATAGTAGCGATTTTTGTGAATACTCACGCGTATCAGGACTTAAAATCTACTAGTTTTTGCCCGCAACTCCGATCACGTAAAAACTACAGTTTAAAATAAACTATTTTTCAAAACTGACGGATGGCATATAATTACATAGCGTAAGTGTATCAACCAAAGAATTTCACTTTGCATGTATCCTGTATTACAATTATAGATAACTCGTAAATAATATGTCAAAAATAAACATAAATTAAATATATCACGGCTTATGTATGATATAAGATTTCAGAAAATCTACTATTTGGTACCCGTTTAAGCTAATGTTATTAATGAGTTGCTAAAAGAAGCTATTACTAATCAATTAATAATAAACAGTTTTACTTTAATCTTTTCAAACAAATGTAATCATTTTCAGTATCCACAGAAGTTCAAATTTTTTTCCAACTAAATCCTTTTCAGACACAAAATGAATTATAATAATAAAAATTGTTATTATTAAATTATTTAGTCTACATGTTTTGTAACAATAACATCCTCCATTTTGTCATGCTCTCACTAAAAATATAATTAGGTGTATTGTGTAAACTTATATATATGTTATATTATATATTAGACATTGCACCTTCGGGTATATCTCTTCCTGAAGGTTGTTTCCCCAGCTAGTTATTACTGCTCAGATCGTAACAGTCATGATTTATAACACCCGAGCCACCTTTATGACACGCAATATTGGAAATTAAAGCAGCTTACATTCACGTTTCAACACACAATTAAAGTAACGATCTAAGCCCTATCTGTTATGAAGGTAAGAGATTTTTACAAATTGTGTCTAGTGAAAAAAAATAGCTTGAAACGAAATACGCAATAGTCGCATTTACGAATTTTTAAATAGAACTAAAATACGTTGATGATGATACGTACGCGTTTTTCAATTCATCATCATCAACAGTCTTTAATAATCCACTGTTAGACATAGGCCTCTCCTTCGAAAGGTTTTGGCCTACTATTCCACGCTGGCTAGACGTATTGGTATAGGGTTTGGGTCAAGTTTTCCTTCTCTTTGCAGTGCTGTTGTCCTGCGTAGTTTGCTCTCTAAGAATTACCTTCCCCCTAAACAACGTAAATTTTCCTCATCTCGAGCCATTTCAAGGAAAATCCGTACTATTTACTTACGGGATTTCTTTACTTGGAAGAATGAGTGCGATAGTTATTGCAAATATGCGTCTATCATTCAGGGAAAATGGTATCATCTATCAAGCTATGTTTTTGGCTGCATCCGTTTGTAATTTCCTATACATTTGCTGCTTGGTTTAAGCTTGCTTAACTACCATTCCAATTCTTCACATCGTAAAAATAAGCAAGGGATATATGTGTGAATACCTGTGTGATGAAATCTATGACAATTCTTAGGAGATATTGAACAGTTATGTAGGTTCAAAATAATTGTAACTTTACTTCTAGACTATGGCTGAACATACTTACATAACGCAAGAATGCTTATATAATAATATATATATGTATAATTGGTATATGAATGAAGAAATCAAAGGAACACAGAATATTGCACATTCGAACTCAGATAAATTATTTTCTTATGTTTTAACCTTTTTAGAGTAAGATGATCACAGCCCTTTTTAACCGACTTCCAAAACACAAAAGAAGAGGTTCTCAATTCGTCTGTATTTTTTTTTTTCATATAAATGTTTGTGTTGTAAATTTTACCATGTTGGTATAATGCGTTTTGGTATGCTACGCAAACTTTCGAAAACAATTTGATAGCTTTCATCTTTGCTTAGTTGTTGCTCCCTTATATATAAACTTATTTAACTCGACATTATAATTTGTAAGGAATGTATGCAATTGTCCTAATAGGGTTGTGCCTACTTCAGTCACTGTTTAATATATTAAGACAGTTTTCATAGAATTTCACTTAATTCTTCTTAAATTCTCTCCCGAGTGTTTATTGTTAATATTAAAAATCCTTTTAAAAAAAGTTGAACTTCAAACAATACTGACATAGAACACTATAAATCACAAAATAATTACAAATCTAAGTAAAAAAACTATAATAAGTAAGCTCAATATATTAGGTAACATTATAATAGCAATATTCCCTTCTAGTCTGTTTGAAGACGGTGCCTCAAAATCAAATTGTTACCATTGTTAGGAAAGCTTTTAGAACGTCTTGTAGTGCTCCGGCTTCTGACAGGTGGAGTCAAATTTCATGATAGACAATTTGGATTTACGTTGGGGAAATCAATTGATGCTGTTATATCGGTTAGGAAGTTTGTCATAGAGTCAAAATTTCAATACGTGTTTTTATTTTCTTAGATATATCTGGCACCTTTGACAACGCATGGTGGCCCATACTGTTGCCGAAATTAAAATAACGGGGTGCTTTAAAAATATTTATTCCCTTATATCTTCTTACTTTTCACAAGGTACAACTAAACTACGAGTAAGACTTGGTCATCATTCTGTGTCGGAGGCGCTTACAATGGGATGTCCTCAGGGATCAGAGCTAGGTCCATACTTGTGGAAAATAGGCTTCGACGATTTTCTTGCAATACTAATACCATCCGGATGTACTCTGAACGCGTTGATGACGGCTTATTACTGGGTGGAATCTAATACTAGGGCGGGGCTTGAGAGATTAGCCAATAGATTTTCAACTTGATATCTCATTGGGGTGAACGTAATGGCTTAAATTTTGCAGCCAACAAAACCCTACTTTTAACAGATAACCTCAAATCACCGCTGAGAATTAAATTAAATTTGTCAATTTCACTGTAAAAAGGAAAACCTGAGTGTGTTGTTTAGGATTAGTTTTAGAAAGAAACTTTTTATTTTTCGCACATATTAAAATAGTTAATGAAAAGTCTAAAAAGAGTTTCTGTGCATTGACAAGGACATCAACTGCGACATGGGGTCTATCATCTAATACACAGTAATATCAATCAAGTCAATAATATCTTCAGATCATATACGGAGTTACTTATTTAGGTTTTATGTGCTATGGTGCACCTTATGGGCCGATAGGGCAACCGAAAGCGCTGTCCGCCGCAAACCGTTACAAGGCCAACGACTTGCACTGATATTCTTGTGCACTGAGATGATATGCATAACTGGATAGCACTGAGGCTTTGCTGGTGTTGGCGGATGTGCTTTCGGTCGAGTTTTGAAGTAACAAACATGAAAATAATTGCGTGACAAACTATTGCTTTGTCTAAATATTTTGTAATCTCATATATTACTCTTTTGTGCAAATATCTCTGTAACCCAACACAAACACCTAACAAATATTTTGAAAGTAAAAGGCAAGGTCAATGCATAATTAGATTTTTGAAAGAGTTATCCTCTAACTCCAACATGACATAATGACTACTAAACGCAAATACCTATAAAGCTAGAGGAATAAACTAAAACACGTTGTCTGGGCTGTAAAATTTGAGGGTTTCCGACGATTTCTCTAGGATCCCATCATTAGATCCTGATTTGGCGGAAAGGGGAACACCAAGGGAGCATACCCTTTCGATTATAAAAATAATTTTGAAACGCGGTCTACAAATGACGGAGATATCATGTAAAAAACATACAGAAAAAAAACAGGCGAATTGTAAACCTCGTCTTTTGTGTTATTGAAGTCAGTTAAAAATTAACTCCTTTGTATAGGTACTATGAAGTGCATTGTCTTCTAAGAACTTAGTAATAACATTTGACATTTGACAAAGATAAAGTATTTCGCCCTAGTTATGCAATAACATACATTCCCTCAAGCTTTTATAACCGAAGGCCACACCACAAACCACCTTTTTTTTTTTCCGTGCGGAAATCCTCTCGGAGACCACCTATCGGTGGCATGTCGGACTCGAACCGACTAAAACCGCACGACGTCTCGGGTACTAATAGCCGGGGAACGAGGTATACCCTAGAAAGGAAGTCCCTGGTGCCCCGACATACCCTCCCTGGAAGAGAGCGAGCTTCGCAACGCGCTCGCCGCCACCCTGGCCTGCTTCTGCTAGGGTGACAGATGGCCTCACCTGTCACCCCCAGGCCTGCGCTTATGGACGATGAGGACGGAGGTCGTTCTGCGACCTCCGGCGCCTGAGTCGCCTGCGGTACCTGGCCCGTTCCCGGGCCTGGCGGGCCGGGAGAGTCCTAAACCTCTCCCGGTCCCGCTCCGCCGTCTCCTTCGCGAGCATAACAACACAAACCACCTAGCATTAATTTGGTTAGACGCATGCTCTGCTATGCTTATTAATGTCAACCACGTATTTTTTGGAATTAAGAGGAAGATATAGGTAAGAAGAAGTACTAACACTGAAGTTGTATAAGTTACAAGTTGTAACATTAATATTATGTTTTGATAATTTTTATGAAAAATAGCATTTTTATTAATTGTAATTACTTAAACGACCGGGGTTGGTACTAACACTGCCCGTACAGAAAGACGCGGTAGTTTAAAACGTCGAACATATTCTCTTGATTTGTAATTGATATAACCGGTATTATAGGACAAATACAGGCTCGAATAAATGAAGCAACATTTCATTCATCAAGCATTTACTCGTAAGGCTCCTCTTCCACAAGTCGAAAAGGTTGAGAAATTCATACATGACAGTGATAATTAAAACGTTGTTTATTTCCTTAAATTTATTAATCATATTAATTTTACTAAAAACAACTAAATGAAGGACTTGACAGTCATATAACGTCATTGCCAATACTTATATAAAGCTGAACATACGACGGATAAAACGCCATACTTATTTTCCACTACTTAAGCATTATCTCACATATATTTAGCACTATCTTACATATCCGACTTCAAGTTTTGAAGATTTTTTTTAAGTAGTCATTTGACAGTTGGTAAGTCAATGAACTCACTTTTGTTTTAAACATTAGTCGCTAATTGAAGCGTGTCTTAAGTCCCGTTTTACTGCGCTACAGAGAAATAAATCTATCCGTCTGTTTTATTTCTTTGCGATGTGCTCTTAAGATAAGAGGATCAACCTGCTACGGCTTATGAAATTCCTTTTTAACGAACTCATTTATAATCTTGAAAATTTTATATCTTAGCCGTAATTTAATGGCATATTTCAACTTTTATAAATATAATAAATATTTTTACGGTTGCCATTTACTTCATCTCTAAAAGAATTAGATTTTCGACTGTGAATTTGAACAAGGCCCATATTGTAGACAGAAATAAATTATATAAGCCGGGTTATTGTGCAGTATAGCGCATTGCACCGTTTGCACTGCGTCCGAAATACGGGGTGTTTAAAGAAAATGGACCGTTTTTTAAATTATTTTATGAGTTATTTTGAGTAGTAGTACACTTTCTTATTGATATTGATCATTACTTGTATATGTGTGTGTAATGTGACATAAGACACTGACCTGTACGAGATCACCATGGATGCCTCCAGCTGCTGTGATGGTTAACAGGCAGACATGAGGTACTAGATCTTCCCGAGGACGGTGCAGCTCCAACTCGTATGTGCGGCCAATATCACCATAATAAGTCTTGTTACATCCTGGTAAAAAAAATATCTTAGTGTTATTTAATAGTTACATAATTGTTTACTTAATTATACTTTATCACATGATATTACACATTTGATTTTTTCAGATGTAAATTAAATAATTATAGTAAAATCTAACTCAGACCAAGCGTTACAAAGTCCCAACAGATGGCAGTTGAACTTGTTGAAATGAATCGTTTGACTCCAAATTCGAGATGTTTACAAGTAGCCACTTAAGTGTTCCACTTCCTACCTTCTGGCTCCGTTATCAGATCAAACATCTATTACATACTTAAAAGGTTTAATTCGACACGACAATGAAAAATAGGTTTAAATTAACTTTTAAACTATATTTTTTATTTTATACGAAAGAATATTAAATTAAAAGAGAAAAAAAAGATAGAGTTGGAGTAAATCCATATTAATTATAATAAATAGAGTCAAAATAAATTTGTTCACCTAAATTACGTACTTGGTAGGTATCTTACGTACTTTATAGTTTTTCTTATTATACATACATATATATGAATGGTGCTGACGTAACACTAGTATAATTTTTCAGGGTTTTATTTTCTTCAACGCTGCACTTCAGTTTCATATAATATAAAATTATTTTACTTCACATTTTACCAACATATAAATCCGCCACAAAATCAAGTAGATGATGGAATTACGCGAATGGCGAAGGGTCAACTTTTCCTTTTGATTAAATTGGCTCACGGTTATAAAACAATACTAGTGATCCCCTGTGTTCGCTTAGTTAGCTGTCAAGTTATGATGGAGTACACATTTGACAGGAAAAATATTACTGTGTTTAACAGAACAGACTAGATAAAATTGCATGAATAGTTGCTTGAAAATTTAATTTACTCCTTCTAACATTTATGTACAGACCTTAAACAACTTTACAATATTTTTTCTTTATTTGTTAGTCTTCTAATACCTACTTTATCAATGACTGATACTCTGATCATAGCCTGTTTTATTTTACCATACGCGCTTCAAGCCGTGGCCTATTAGCAAATTGTAAATTAGAAAATTAATTACTATCTAATTACTATATACCTCTTTTCTAACATCCAATCAGTTATTAATCATGTCACTAAAATTAGGCCCATCGAGCTAATTGATCCATTAGCATAAATTTTAGTTGTATCTTAGTGATTTATACCTACCGTGGGAGAGCCATGCTTCGGCACGAATGGGCCGGCTCGGTGTTAAGCAATTCTTTCGTTGTCTTTCACTGAGTGAGTGAGGTTACCGGAGCCCACATCCCCCCTCCCGCTGACTCGAGCGGGAGGGACTCCAAGGGCGGCAACGCACTTGTGACTTTTGAGTTGCAGGTGTCCATGGGCGACGGTAGTTGCTTATCATCAGGTGACCCGTCTGCTCGTTTGCCCCCTTATACCATAAAAAGACCTTAACAAACACTCCGTAAGGTTTTTTCTGTTTGAAAGCTTTACTTCATAATAGTAACACAGCTTAGGTGTAACAGATAGGAAAAAATATAGTAGCTGATTAACAGATTTACTGAAAATTAATTTAAAGTGACAGGATACAGCTACATGTGGTTGCCAAGAAATTGATAAAAACCGTCTTTTATTTATTATTATTTACCGTAATTTCAATGGGTTTTACACATATAAAGTAAAACCCATTGAAATTAAACTCAACACTCTTCACAGTTATACTCTTACCAAAAGACGTGATATATTAGCTTTTCCTTTCAATAAAGGTCTAAGGACACTTTCTTTTATAGTTTATAACCCTTTTATAACAATGATGGACATAAAAATTACATCTTTGCCTTGATACTCTACTGTGAAATATTACACTTTTACCGTGAAACGGGTAGGTGAATATAAAGTTTCAGATCAAAATAAAGTTCAAGGATTTATTTACAACATCTAGGACTAGCATACAATAGAAACTTTATCGACCAAAATGTTAACTACGAAAGTAGCGAAGTTATTTGGTATTTTAAAAACAACTCTTTTATATAAATACGTACTTTTAGGATTGTTTTTACTAAAATTGAAAATAGAAAAGGAGGGTAGAGTAGAGTAGGTATCAAATAACTAAGTGTAAATATGATATTTTTATGCTATCAAAAAATCAACTCAAAACCTATCTGTATGTTGTAAAGTGTCTATCTATTTGCAACTTTTAACCTTATTATGGACATAAATTACTATACTATAGCTCAATTGTGACTAAGTGGTAGGTATATTACTAAATAGATCTAATAATTCAATACAATTAAGCACAACAAACCAATCCAATTGTTGTCAGAAATTTATGTTTAAAGTTTGGAAGTGATAAAGAAACAGTATAAGAAAGTAATATTTCTTATTTTTGTCGTGTTCTTACGTCACTTGTCTTGTTCCTATCTTTATAAAATATTCTTTTTTCCTCACCTAATTGGACACTTATGTCAACCTCATTGAATCGATTATTTACAAAAATAACAGAATAAGGGAGTAGGTACTGAAGCCGTGCTACATATTTTTTATGTAATTGCTTCTGACATTGGCGGTGATAGAATCCTTTGTGCAATTTACACGTCGTAGTCGATAAGCCTATTTGCTTCTAGTACTGCCCTTGTTCTCCTTCAATTCTTAACACAATTATTGAATACCTGATATACACTTGTTTATACTCGACGGGAAACTTGCCTGTTTTACCAATGATATTATGTACAAACAAGAGGTAGATACGCCACCTAAGCACAAAACGCAAGGGTTCTAATTAGAACCAGAGCGAGCGAGCGCACGTACTAATTAATTCTAGAAAATTCATAAAATGACTTTCTGTGTATTCCGAAAGTGCACAAATTACGACAAAAAGGTAAATAAAGATAAAGGAATATCATAACAGTGGTAAGTGGATGTATAGTTCTAAAATGAATAAAGCAATAGATGTATAAAATATAATATTTTCACACATCTCACACACGGCCGTCTGGTCCCAAACTAGGCAGAGCCTGTGCTATGGTAACCAGGCTGCTGATAAACATACTTATATATTTCTAAATACATACATATTATAGATAAAGTACACCCAGACACAGAACAAATGACCTTGCTCATCACACAATTATTTGTCCTGGGTGGGAATCGAACCCACGACCTCTGGCGTAGCAGTCAGGGTCACTAACCACTAGACCAACAGGTCAGCCAAATGTACGAGTATGTGCAGTTACGGAATATATATTTTGTGCGTGCAGTATGAATATGACGTATCTTCCTTCTAAAATATAATTGGTTTTTAGAGTCTGATATTATCATAAAGTAAGCAAACTTGTTTGATAGTTATCGATCGAAATCTTAAATATAGTAAATGATTAAACAAACTTATCTGTAGATAATGTTCTGTTGTTATCATATTTACTATTTCATAAAGTTAAATAGGTATATATTTTGTGTTCTTTTGTATACTTTCCGTATCATTTACTGTAATTAAGGGTGTAGGGTCAATTAAGGTAGGGTTTCTAAATTCATAAATGCTATACCGACTAGGATTTTTATGCATTAGGCCCAGTACCATTTAGCACTTGCCTACAACTAACAGTGCGGCATTACGAGTCTTCCACCCGATATTTAGTTCAAGGCAATTATGTCAGTGGAAGTACTCGCTGATATTAGAACATTTTGAAACAATATGTGTAATTACCTCTCCTTCATACGTTATAGTAATAATATAAAGTTTAAAAGCTTCAACGGACTTCAATTAGAACAGTTATTATTATGAATTACCATTAGTAGGTAAACAATATTAGGACGATAATGACCATTATTGCTAAGAGTGTAAAACAGTTGACAATAAAAGTAGTCATCAAATAAAATACCATGTAAATATCACAAAATCCAAAAAAAAACGTTCATCCTAAACATCAAATCACTTAATAATAACTCAAGCATATGTTTCATACCAACTTCAAGCTAGCGAAGTATTTTAAGAGCTCCTAAGACTTCGCACTTGAATAACCATGAAAAATATTTTCCTCTCTTTTGAAACAATGGAGTGTATCACAAACAAAGTTCTTACATAACTTGCATAGAGTGATGTAGTGCTAAAAGTTGGAATGCTTTCAACGTGATTGCCTTAGGAATGTATTATCTATTCGTCTAAATTCACTTCCTAAATAATACTAAACTACCTGCATGTATTTGAATAATTAATCATGTAGGTATTGATTGCATTTAGTGCTAAAGTGAAATTTAACATTAATTTGCATATGATTGCTCTGATGTTACTCAAATTGCATTGATTGAAGCTGATGACACGTTGTGGAGTAAGTGGAAATTGTTTATACAAATGATGGATAAGTAGCATATTTTTTTATTGTGATTTAACTTGCAATTAGTGTGAATGTTAGTGTGAATTTGATATTATTGTTATGCAATAATACAGTATATTTTAGCATAATTTTGCTATGGAATATTAAGTGCTGGTTTCATCGTACTAACTATGAAATATTCTAGATGTTGCTCGCTGTCTATTCTCTCTATGTTCAGATGGATATTCATTAACCTGAATAGGCCTTAGAAATTATATACCTAATGAATTTTGATATAGAGATGTGGGATGAATGGTTGTTTGCAAGATCACATCTGTGACAAATGATAGTACAAAGGAATGGTTACAAAATCAAATATCCACAAATAAAAGACTTCTTAATTAATGTTGGTACCATGACAGATCAAAATATATACTGGACCATACAGTTAATGTGGTCGTTGTTGCAAAAATTTCAACTTTAGCACATATTTCCTCAATATTTTAGCTTTCTACACTTCTTTTACTTACAAACATTAAATATTTTAAACATGACATATAATTGTTAAATATTTTTTTTTTAATCCTTTTGTCCAGTTGTAGATAATAACATGATAATACCATTATCAGCTTCAAACTTGATAACAACTTCGCAAAATTATATTTACACAGAAATTTTAATCACCTGAGTATTCATTCACTTACATTACCAGCATACTTCATTAAATTTTTGCTGAACATTGGGTGGAGGATTTCATTTAAATGAATTTGGCCTGAGTGTCTCATTACGTATATGACTCAGTGTAAAAGTTTATACACCGGTGAGAATATAGTGCATTTGCAATACCAATATGATTAAATGGATTAAGAATTAATTAATTAAAATGTCATATTTTATATCGATACTTTTATATCACTTGATTTGTTTAAATTCTTTGGTTTTGTTGTGTCGCGTGTTTTCTTATATACATATAGGGAGCTACCGGAAACGGTGCTTTTACAGTTGTAGTACAATTACTCTACTAATATTTGTCGCATATTATGTATATATACCGTTTTTAAATGGTACACCGTCACCTTTCTTTTCGGGCACTGTCTAGTGTTAAACTTTACGTTGTTACGTAAAGTGTTGTTACGAGTTACGTTTCGCATACTTAATCGTCATTTCTGCGTTAATTACTCAAATTGCAGTTAAATTTATTTTTTCATAAACTTGCCCAACAATTATTAAAAATCGTTATTTATTTATAATCATATTGTATTAATATTACATATCTACACACAAAGTTAATAAAATAAAGGATTACGAATAAAACCTTATCTTTATGTCGGCCTATAATAAGCCAAGGTTTATTAAACAAAATGCAAATGGAACGCCTTAATTATAATTGCTTTTACGTAGAACATATTTGTTTAAAATTTAAAAAAATCTGAACTTATTTCAGGGCTCGTATATGCTTAGTCAGAATTTCACAAGTTAAAAGCATAATAACATTTTGTTGGTCGAAATTGCAAATCTATTGAAGTAAATTGTATTGTACAAGCAAGCTTTAGCAAATGAACAGCAAACTTTTTTTTTTTTTTACTATGTTCAATAATATTTTCTTGCTTTAGATAGCCTTTAAAAAGAACAATCAAAATTATATATATTTTTATAGTGCTATTAGATTTCAAAAATAATCTCATTTATGGTGTGATTTTCAAGAAGATGATTTTCAATTTAGTCAATAAATAACATTACATCACATCAACAGCCTATAATAGTTCACTGCTGGACATAGGCCTCTCCTTAGAAAGGAGGTTTTGGCCTACTATACCAAGCTGGCCAGACGGGTTGCTGTAGGGCTTGTGTCAAGTTTTCCTTAGTCGGCTCTTACGACACCTACATGAATAGGGGTGTCACATTCCGTATTCTTAATCCGACACCACACGGATAGCGCGATAGCACAATAAATAACAGTTAAGTAAATTTGGCAAATTCGTATTACCAAATTTAGAATGTCAGCAGTGAAACATTTATTATAGAAGGCAATGATAGATTTATAGTCAAATAGAATATTTTTAGAGGTAACATACCTAAAATGTTTACGGGATTTAACGCGCTCCTGATAGGTATTAAGTACATAGTTTTGAAATGCCTGACATTTTGACCAGATGGCACTGGCAGTGGTCATAGGCTGACTGGTTTAATTTACGTAAACAAATTTATATATTATGGAACACGATACTTTAAAAATTAATTTTGCTAACAATATAATATGAATGTAAACTTAGACAATGAGAAACCATCATTCAAAACAGATCTAGACAAACACGACGAACTGACACAAACAAAGAGTCGCAAACTTGTCTAAAAGCTCTCTCTGTGATTGCAGACGTGTATCGGTATCCAGTATCCAGTGTGTTTGTGGGACACGGCACTTGGCAGCCGAGGGTCCTACAGTTGATGCATTTTGGTACTTGCGGCTCGTGCCACTTTTTATGTTACGGTAGATCTTTCTTTGCAACTTTAGCATTTAGTTTTCAAACTCACTTTTCTTGATATTTTGTATCTTTTTAAGTGTTGTTGAAATTTTTATATTTGTGGATTTGTCATAAGTAATTTATGGAACTTATAATGGTTCAAAGAATGAAAGAAGTTCGTTAAAGTTTCATTAAACTAAAATCCTAAGATTATGAATGGTATAGGCTCCTAGCAGGAAGATGATGAACGCGACAAAAAAGGTTAATTTATGCAAGGTAAACTTGAAATCGATATAAACTTAACAAATTTATGGCGGACTGCACACAAAGAAAGTGCCATTACGAGTACTGAAGAAAAAAATCTAGAATTCTTGTCCCTCACTAGACCCCTGGATCTGCAATAAAATAAATTTGCAGAAATTTGTGATCATCGGGTGGAACTGATAGCAAGCTCCCAGCTTAGTGATACACTTGCCCTTAAAATTTAAATGAAGGCAAAAAAACGCTCGTCGTTGAGCGTGGTTTAGCTTACTCTTGTGTCATGGTTATTTGAAATGCGTTTTTATAACGTTTGGATTTCGGATGATCACCCGTAAGGAGAGAGTAAGTGGTTCAGGTGGAGGAAGAATTACTTCTAATTTTCGTTTTTCTTGTAAGCAACACATGCCTTTCGATTCGGCCTTGAATTTCAATGCCAAGCCATGTTCACACACTAATGACAGTACCTATTGATACTATACGATCGTCCTTGTAAGGAATCGAGGGATCGTAATTCATGGCAGAATTTTCTTCATTTACCCATAAATTAGTTACTTTCTCGGATCTGTGGCTGTTCGGTTATCTTTGTTCAGTATTACTATGTGCCTGTGCGGACGATTCTCCGGCTCTCGGTATTCGATGTCTATCCCGATCCTGGCTGCGGCGAGCCTGACGATCTACTAAGGAGTCTCTTTCTCTCTCAGCTGTATATCTGTCAAGAAGCTAGCTGAGGCGAGCCTCACGTTCCGTTGACGATTCTTCATCTCTTGCTGAACGTGCTCTTCTGGCATTCACTGTACTACGACCTATGTTCGAACGACGACGTCTTTCAGATATGACTTTATAATTTTTGTACAAAATTTACTCAGTACTTGTTTGGTTTGGTTTGGTTATTTTAATAAATATTTTTTTATCGAATATTTGACTGTTACAGAATTGAAACCAGTAACTTCCTTTTTTAAACGAGATTTTTTTTTTAATTTAAGCCACACAGACAGAAACTTATCGATCATACTCCAATCTTAAACACTCTTACATGAATGTAAAAGTCATGCTATTCAATTATTATATTTTGTTTGATAATAAAATTAATTTTCTGAAAACGGATAAGTTTTTATTAAATATTTTAAAATGAAAACCTTTCAAAACAAAAGCTGACATCTGTAATAAGAACCAAAACCGCTTTTGTTGCAACTCAATTTTGTTTAGAGAAATGTTCCTTTGTAACAACTGCGCAGCATTTTACAACACTTGGTCCACATGATAAAAGTTTACAAGTATGGATTGTTTGTGAAAGGTTTGCCATATTTATTGAACATTATTGATAACATTTTAAAACTTTCAAACAATTTAAAATTACGCTGATAACAGTTTCCGTTTCGGTCCCGTCAATTTGGCCGAATCGACCAATCTATCTCTGTTTTATGAATCTTTGACTGTATTCTTCTGTTTAATTTTTCTTTTCTTTTGTTCAGTATATTAATGAATTAGCCTATAGCAGACTATGTATCCTGAGGACCTGACTTCTATCACAATCCGGTAAGTCTAAATAGGCCAATGTGCGCTATAGTATACGGTCTAATAATAATTAGGTACTAAACTGAGCCAATGCCAATTAATTTGCCCATATTATCAAAAAAAAATCCACATTGCAAGTGGTATTGAACATTGACTTTTTGGTGATTTCAACATACGGTGGAACAAAGAAACACACTACAGCACCATCTAACGAAGACACACCGAACTACGGAGTAACTTCTGAATGAGAATTGCTAATCCTGTATCGCGATATGAGGAATTCTCTCTCCGATTAGCATATTTACTAGTTCCCAACATCAACAGTTGGGCCGCGGCCCGCCACTCATGATCACCTCGTCTGGTCTGAGGATCCTCCCTTTGTGTTAGAGGGACATGACACCCGGTCCTCCACAACTTATTAATGGAAAAGAATTTTATGAAGAACACTTACATAGACCTTAAGAAGAGGTAATTTTGGTTAGAATAGGGTTTCAACTTACCTAATAGTATCCTATATACCTAATACCTACCTATACCTATACCTAATAATATTCTATAGATATAAGCACATCTTACATATTGTTCACTGTCAACACAACACACCGCGCGTCAATAAGTCCTTGTGGTGTATTTGACAGACACCTTTGTCAATATTTGTCGTATGTACGACTGACGTTCTACACAAAAATGAATTTCTGTTATTTTCTTTCTGAATTTTCAGTAGGTATTTTAGAAGGTAGCCCTTATAATATAGTTCAATATAATCAAGATAGTTGTACCATTTTGTTAGTCAAGATACTAGAAGTTATTTTTATATGATTATTACAATTATTATGTTAGCTTTGGTATTTAATATTCTACGTAGCATTCAAATTAAATTGAGCCAGACTAGGTTTGTTAGCGATATAGAAAACTAACACTGTGTGGGACTTGTATTAACGGGAATGTAAATAGCGCGAAAAGAGGTGAGAACCCCAAATACGCGAACATATAAAAAACTAAAATCATACAAACAATTTTTTATCCCTTTTAGAGTTTCTTTTCTTTTAATTCATAATGCATACACACATGCATATAGTAATTATATCTTTTTACCTACTCAAATGGCTATTTGTATGTGTATTTCTATATTTATTTGTGTAAATATGTATATGAAGTATCATATGTGGGCCACTGACAGCTACCACTTACTCCTGACACTAAATCCATTTAAAAAGTGCTCCGGTAGTGATCGCTACAACCGATAAGGCCACCTATTTTACCTAACATTAACCTTAATTCTAGTTCTATATGGTGTAAGGTAAAAGTATTCTGTAACTCTTCCATTCTTTCTTAATAAAATAATAAATAGAAATACTTAAAAAAAAAAGTCCGTCCGTGTGGTGACGGATTAAGAATACAAATTGTCACCACCCCAATTCATCCCGTGGGTGTCGTAAGAGCCGACTAAGGGAGCAAACTAAGCAGGACAACAGCACTGCAAAGAGAAGAAAAACTTGAAACAAACCCTATACCAACCCGTCTGGCCAGCGTGGTATAGTAGGCCAAAACCTCCTTTCTAAGGAGAGGCCTATGTCCAGCAGTGGACTAGTATAGGCTGTTGATGATGATGATGATGAAAAAAAAAAAGATCGAAACGCCTTTGTTAAAATTGAGTAACTATTCTGATCTTAAATAGTAATACGAGTAAAATGAATACACACATGTAAAATGATTACGACGTACTTACTGTCCATTTTTGTGATTCATTAACAAGAAAAAACGTTTTACAAAAGTAATTGGCAAGACACAGGGTGAGGTGTGTAGTCTGCGGAGATGTCACGTTTTACAATACCTTTAGTTCGGTAGGATAAGCCAAACTTGATATCTTCTAGTTTTATGGGCGTGCCTCTATTCATCTTATCTTGGCGGGTTTACGGCCGGGGCAGCGGTAATGGTGTTTGCAAAAGAAGCTGCCTCCATCCCCCTCAGGATCGTGTTTTTTTTTATTTATTTATTTGTATCTTCATAAGCAGACCTTTGTTTATTTTTCTACGCTGCAATTTTGTTTGATATTGCCGTAATACATAACGACCTTCTAAATCCCCCATTTTATATTCGGGCTCCGTTGTGGTTATATTGAATTACTGTGGATTTTAAAAGGGAGTTTTCTCATGACCTATTTTGTGTTACGATTATTTAAAATGGTAATCAAACCAAATTATGTTCAGGACGTTTTTATTCCGAAATAAGAGGCAATAAGATTCCTTTATTGCTTTGAAAACTCTGCGTTGAAAAGACTTTTTGATAATATAATTGGGTCAGTTGTTATAAATCAGCTGATGGTCCCAAGGCTGTACAGAGCAGACGGTAGGCATTATGTACTTTATTTATAGATTTTGAAACGACTATTTATCGGGGCGACGCAACGTGCGTATTGTTTATCTTCTGAAACTAAGCAAGGAAGGACATTCTTCAGTTGTTAGTTTGTAAATGCTAAAAACATACCTAGACTAGAGTATCGGAATTTAAACTCATTGCTTGTAATAAATAGCTCTTGCTTACTTTATATGATGCTTCACAAAATAACTTCTTATTTCTATAATATTGTAATTTTCAATATTATATATAAATATACGACGATATACTATTACTTACTTTTTCTTAATTTATATATTATATTACTTATAATGGGTTGTTCTTAAAATGAAACGTTAATGATACAATAAAGAAAACAAGACTGTTATTCTTCTCTTAGAATACCTAAAGATAGGTACAATCTTTGCGCAACCCACATACATTATGTACTCATAAGAGATGTAAGTGAAGGGGCATCATTGTATCGACGGAGACGTTCGCTATATACGAGTATATCCTCCGATATGTACTAAAGATAGTAATAACTTTAGCGTAGTAAAAGATAAGTAAAGGTATTCAATCTTCCAGGCTTGTGTGATTGGATAAGTTTATGACACCCTTGTTCTTATTATCTGAAGGTAAGTAGGATTTTTTAAGAATTGATATACCTAGACTGAGGCGGGCCGAATAAAGTGATTCTGTAGTAAGAAGCGATGTACTTTTGAAGCTATAGCCATATACTGGTTATGTTAACCACATAATGGAGACGTAGACGTGGATCATACTGCTATTGAATTCTTTCGTTTGTATTGCAGACCTGACAGGACCATTATTGACCAAGCGTCTTTGTATTGGACAGTTTTTTTTCGTAGCTTAACAGTCTTATGCTATGTTTTTATATCTACAAGGAAATGCTTGGATGATTTAAAAATCGAATAATCTAATCAAACGTACTATTAGAAATATATGCTCGTCTTTTCTTTATTAGTAGGCAAAGACAACATTCCGCCACTTATTTCTTTTAGGGGTTTCATGTACTCATCAGGGAATTCCTTTCTAGGATATACCTGGTTCCCCGGCTATTAGTACCCGAGACGGCGTGCGGTTTTAGTCGGTTCGAGTCCGACATGCCACCGATAGGTGGTATCCGAGGGGGTTTCCGCACGGAAAAAAAAAGGTTTCATGTACTGTAATTTAACCTTTCATAACGTACAGAGGTTTCAGATAATTAATAATTCTAAGTTGCTCTTTCTTCAATACATCACCAATTTCATCAGGACATGTACTGCGTGGTCGACCCCTGCAAACCATTCCGTAAATGGTCGCCATATTTACTTGATATATCATTCAGCCTGCACTCATAAATTATGAAACATAACAGCTTACCTGGCAAACGCTGTTCTGCCATATAAATTATCAAAGAGATATCTTTTGATAAAAAGTAGGATGGGGAAAAATATTTTACGACCTACTCGCATACCTACAGAATATACAGAAAACCTTTAATATCCGTCGAGATACACGAGATATTTATAGAATAGAAGTAGCAAAATATTAAAAAACTTCTCTTTTGTGTTATTTGTAATGCAAAACCATTTGATACAAACCAAGATATAAATCATATCCATTAATTTCTTTACACAGAAGGTCAAAATACCTTGCTATATTCAGGTAACCATAATCAACCCGTTACTGACCAAACCGAGGTTAAACACAATTTCATATTATGATGAAAAATTATATTAACTCAAAGTGAAACTGCGTGTAAAAGCTATCAACAACAACCGCTGACCACGAGGTGTGCTTGTAATATGCAAATATGGCGGACGGTCCGCTTAGCCTTTATGCATTGTAAATACACGCTGACTTTGTGAGGCAAATCGTTTGGTGAACAAATTTGGTCAAGGTTATTGATGAGTTTGCCGTTATACTTGTAAATGAGGGTTTCGGATAATTTATGCAGCATTGTCTTGATAGGGGAAATAAATAGTTTATTAAGTGCTTAAGTGCTTGATAGTAACTTTTGTTTTAGCCAGTAAAATTTATTAGGGGTAAGAATCAGGTCAACATGCGGCCTTGGTCGTAAATAATAAAATTAACTTTTGAAAAAAGTTCACTGCTTTTTTAAATACTATCATCATTATTATTTTCAATCTTCAGCTTTTTTGTAAAAAAAGTGTGCTAGTTTAAAAAAAAGCGTGTTTCTTAGTTTTTTAAAACTATTATTATTATTATTTTAAATTAGTGTATTGTCATCGGTCCTCGATATATCTACAAAGTTTGAACGAATTCTGACTGTTTAAAGTCAGTCAAAATCACGCCCAAAGGAGTCGGTTACGAACAAACATACAAGTCAAGCTAATATAAAGCGTGTAAAAATGATTTTCGCGAAAAGGTCGCCCTTTGTACATTTCTTTGTATGTATTTTGTGTCGTCCTTATAATCAATATTTTAATTATGGTATAAAAAAATTTAAACTATTGGAATGCAAAGTTTTACCTTCCTAATAAAGATTTTATTAGACATCTTATTATAATTATTTTTTTCCATTAATTTTTAAAATCAAAATCTGCTATACATAAAAAATAATTAAACATTGACCCCACACGTTCGTTTTAGTTTCGTTACCTTTTAAATAAAAGTGCTATTAAATAAATATTTAACGGATCTTTAAGTGTTTTTGACAATCAAGTGTATTTTATATTACACTTTAATGTAGATTCTATTAATTGGTAACAACCGCAAGCGCGGTAAACTCAGGATATTTTATTCATAAGCAAGTATACATTAAAAAACTTCTGTGAATGTTGTGTTGAAAAAATATATTTCATCTTTTAGCTTTCAATTGTAAATGAAAAGTTTTTTTCTGAATAGCCTACAGTTATTGTATAGCCACAGTCGACCAGGTCCTTCTGAATTTCAATTTAAGTTGAAATAAGTTTGGCAACTTGTCGAAATTAGCCCGAGGGTAAATTTACGAATTTGCAGAGAAGAAACCGATACGAACTCTGTCTGTTTTTTATAGAAAGTATATATTTTGTTTGTATTTTTTAATAGTATTATTCCTTTTTTGGACTGAAGTTTTAGGGTAAAGAAATATTGGTGATCGAAGGAAAAATATATTGAGGTAAGGCACCGGTAGATGCCGGCGTTTATAGAAATTGGAAAGTGTTTGCTTAGTATTAAAAGGAGAAAAATATTGATATTCATTTTGAAAATGAAAGAAAAATACACGTTTATGCAGTGAGTGAGTTAAGCTACGATCTAAATGCTTCACAGTAACTGTTTCACCAATAAATTAAAGCATAATCTTAAATAGACTATTTATTTTTACAATCTATCTTGTAGTTTATGAGAATAGATCATTTAAAAAACTTTTACGAGTCATTAAATGTAACAGTTTAGCTCACGACTTCGATCCTAAGCGAAAGTTCATAATTAACGATGAATTATTTTAGGCGTAAAAACCAAACAAATAAACAAACAAACTCACATAGAATTTATAACATTACTTACACTATGTAAGTATAAGTAAGGGAGAGGATATCTGTGCCTCGGCGTCCCGATCAGACATGTTTCTATATGCAATTTCAATTAAGCGTGTAGTACTAGTAGAACTTACGGTGCCATGGGAAAAGAACATTCCTAAAGACCACGCTTTAAACAAGTACTTTGACTTAACCAACGGTGTAAAATGGGTGCGAGGAGTATACCAGCTAAATCCCTCTATAACCTGTTTAAAAACCTTGGATTGCCAAGAGGTTCAGTAAGCTATTTTCTTGAACGAATATCCAAAGCGAAATTGCTAGGTTCGTATCAAATATGGTTAGGTAAAGGGGGTAACACAGCAGACAGTGGAGGTGAGCGCTGACGCGTAGGAGTACTCCCTAAACCTATACTACTATACATGGGTAAATGCATGTGTTGCCCCATCTATCTGGTACCCGCGCAGTGAATCCATGGAACGCTAAGAAATAGGTCTGTAATGTAAAATGTAAACACAAACAGTGTTAAATAAATATAATTTCAATTATACCCTGAAAAAGAGGTTTTATGTCTTTGTCTTTTTTCTGTAATTTATTGATTCTGGATAACCCAATTAGAGACCAAGTTACTTTTAGATATAATCAGACATTGACTAAATTATCAGTAAGTAATTTTTAGGCCTTCGATTATCTAATAATAAATGAAATAAAGATTCACAGGTGTTACCGTGTTACCGTAACGTTAGCCATTTGATCCAAGTGCTTAAATGCGTCGCTAATTAAGCGGTATTGATGAATCTTTAAACGGTTTTGTAAAACAAAAAGAATGAAAGAAGCAACCTTAGTATTCGTATAAGGTTATGTACTTGTAACTCATATAACACGAAAACTCCGGCTGTTTTCAATGTATATCCAATTTACTAACTGCAAATAAGAAGAATACGGAATAAATGGAGCAAAAAGAGAAAGATTACTTACAGGAAAAGTATTACAGTTTTGTCGCAAAGTCGTTTCTTACAAATATTTTTGTTGGCTATTTCGTAATAAGGTATTTTTGTAGGAAGCGTTTGGAATTGATTGTTTTCAGAAAGTATTAGACTTGCCATTTCAAGCGAACGTGACCGCATCAATGGAATGTTAAGGTGTGTTTACATCTCGCATACAAATACCATGGAATTGAAATGGAATTACTTAGCTATGCATTCTTATAGGTAATACTTATTATTTCTTTAATATTTATCAGTGCCAATGAAATATGATAAATTTATGAGCTCACGCTAGTTAACAAAAATGCTAACTGGAAAAGAAGTCAATCTAAGCTCTGTAAGTTTTAAGACTAGTAAAAAAACAGAGTCATTTCGTATTCATAATCTCTATGATAATTAAACACATTTCTACATTAGTTGAAACCATATTTTACCTCAAAAACATACTTTTAAACGTTTCTGGAGTTAAAAATCTTGATGTTCAGAAACATTAATAAGTCTGGTTGTGAGTGAAGATCGAATTGCGTCCTTGAGGTGTTTTTCCTTATTTAGCTGAAGAGTTTTGGTATATGAACGGTTCTGTGTGTAGTATTGACCATTCTTAAAGAGAATTGATGCTATATGAATAATTTTTTTTAAACGAAGAAATAGACCCATTGCATTCAAGTACTTTAAGCACGAACAACTTTTTTGGATTAAGTTCATTATGAAAACCCCGTTACTTACATTATATCAACCCGTCTGGCCCGCGCGGTATAGAAGGCCAAAACCTATTTTCGAGCAGTGGACTACTAAAAGCTGTTGATGACGGTGATGATAAAAACCCCACACATGCCATAGCTATACTGAGTCGTCAACTATGTAGCGCTTATACACGGCAATTGATGCAATCTAGTCGTCAATCTGATTTGGTGCAAAGCATTTATTTGCACGAATTCACTTGATCTCTTTTACGAACGATTATAAATTATCCCGCATTTTTAACATGGACATTTTTACGGCTGAAAATTGGTGGTACAAAAAAAAAGATACCGACAAATTAAGATCCTCTTCCTCTTTTGAAGTCGGTTAAAAATATTGTATGGAACCCAAACCAACATCCAGGGATGCTTGAATCTCACGTAGATCACATACCGATTTTAATAGTCCACATAAGGTACGGTATTTAAGTAAAAATATATTGAAGTTAAATAAAACATTTACACAACACTGATGACTGAACTGTGTCAAATATAAATCTATTCTTGCGTGACGAGCACTCGTTATGGTTTCATAGTTTTCTATGATACCATATAAAAAATTATCATCTTTGATTTTTATCAATCAAATTGCTCCAATTTATATGGGGTTATATGAGGTATTACATGAAATCGACTCTATTGATAATGTAGTTGGTGTCATTGGTAGAAGTTTTATTCTATTTTCAGATCTGTATTTTTTTAACCTAAGTCTTATCATTTTTTATATGTATAAAAAGTATATTGTACACACAATTATTTGAATCTATTTACCTTATTACATCTTAGTAGCATTTTCATACTCTATTAGGGTACTTTATTAAAATCTCTGATAAACATTAAGGAGGTAGGGGTTATTGTAGTACATAAATATTTTACATAGATTGGGTCGAATTAAATGAATTTAATATCTTAGGTATAGAGTTTCCACGGATGATTTCTGTGAATTATTTTGTTTTTTTTTTTAACTTGAATACATCTTTTCATGTGACATTTTTACGAGAGTGAAAATACTGTTTTTCTTATATTGGCCTACATTATTCTAACGGAATCATTGTATTGCACAATCCATTCGTATAAGATCCTTTTCCAACCATTGCATTCCTATCTCATTCACTTTTCTTTTCATATTGAATTCCCAATAATCCCATCTAATTCCATAATCCCATAAGTTCACTCGATGGCAGTGTTTTTGCCCCCTATAACATTGTGGGATTCAAAGTCGGCAATATGTGGGCGTTTCATGCGCCTCTGCTTACTCCGTCACGCACATAGGCGTAAGGATATGTGGGTGTGGAAAAAAGGATTCCAAGATAGACGTGAAATATCTAACCCATTTTTGTTTTTCATACTGTATATAGTTTTTCAATCATGGTAAATAGCTTATTTTTTCTAATCAAAGCATGTAAATCAATGATCCAGTGATTAGATAAGCTTGGTAAAAACAAGTAGGCTTAGAAATAAATCTAATAAAAACAACGTTAATTGTTCATAGTACCGACACACCAATTTCGGTCGAGAATAATATACTGAGCTATTTAGAAGATAGACACATTTATATAAACAAATTAGTTTTTATGAGACATGTAATTATTGAGAAATAGAACGACAACTCACATTGAATAAATACTAATCTGATTAAAATCTTTAAAAGATCATGACGATCGGAGTATATCTGAGTGGACCATTTGTATATCTGTGAAACTTGGATTAGTAAAAAAGTGATTTAGGTGATTTTGTATTAAAATATAACCGTCCGTCCGTCCTTGAGGAGACGGAATAAAAAAACCTGAGTGTCACCACCTCTATTTATCTCATGGGTGTCGTAAGAAGCAACTAAGGGAGCAAACTACGCAGGACAACAGCACTGCAAAGAGAAGGAAAACTTGAGACAAATCCTACACCAACCTCTATGGCCAGCATGGTATAGTAGGCCAAAACCTCCTTTCCAAGGAGAGGCCTACGTCCAACAGTGGGCTGAAAACGACAACTCGAAACCGACTAACGTTCTCTCTACATTACTATCCGAAACAAATTTGGAAATGGCCGCAGTATAAAACGCGACTGCAAGAAGGAAGACGGACCAACAGCGCGACAACATGATCTGGACTAACAGGCAAACGCAACAAAGGAAACACCTTACGAGATGGCATGATCGCATACTCATGACGATTACGGCTTACTCTTAATAAAAAATTACAAACCTTCCAAAACAATTTCGGCTATTAAAATTAATTTAGCAGCTTCAAAATTCCATTGATCTCACTTTTGGTATATACCAACAAGCGAGAGATATAAAAATTCGTAAGTTATTTTGTTACTAATTTTTTTATACTAGAATTCTTTTCCAGAAATAAAATTTTATTTTCATTTTATATGCAAATAGCGACGGACTCGTGTATTTCAAAGAAAAACTTGAGCACTATCTTCTATATAAAAGAGTCTTACTTAAATATTCTGGTTCAGGCTATTATCAGACATATAATTTTTCTGTTCCTACTATTTAAAAAGTAAACTTGCTAAAGAAGTTTTTTAATATGCTTACAAAAAAGAGAGTATTACTCTCTCTTTATATAAAACAAAACAAAACTCGTGAATATTAAAATAGGTTTGATTAAATTTTTTTCTCTATGATTTTGCCTTTAGGGTTTACGATACCAAGAGTCTCCTACTAGTATTTTTGCAATCTTTTACCTTATGCCTCACAGGAAAGGACTAGGAATGTTCTCAAACTTTTTATAATATTTTACTACCAGGTAGCTGTCTAAATAAAGAGTAACTTAGGCTAATTTTTCTCTTAGAAAAACCCTATAAAATATTGCCCGGTCCGTGAAACGAACCCGAGGCTTCAAGTGCTGCAGTCGCGTACCGTACTACATTATTTATTTTTCATTAATTCTGCAAATTGAATAAACATTTTTAATTCAAATTCCACGCAAACGAAGTCGTATCAAATAAGCAAAGTAAGTTTTGTCTATTCACTTTTTTAACGATTTTTTCAAATTTCTGCTTGTCCCGTGATCTTTGTTTGGTGAAGAAAATTTTGTTCGTATTAGCGTCGGTTACGTTCAGTTACGATCATACCAGTTACATGTATATCACGTATATCAGTCACGTATATAGTATATATCAGTTACGATATATAAAAAACACATTTAGTAACACACCATTAGCGTATACGTAGTAAAATTTTGTGTGAAGTTCCATGTATTTGAGACATTACTTACACACTGCCATGCGATGAAGTAATCAACATTCATTACTTATAATTTTGATAAAACAGTAGGTAATAAATGAAGGGATGACACGAAATACCTCGTTTAGGCTACTTAAAATAGAAATTCTAAATATTTTATTTTCAGTAGGTGCAGTCGGGTTATTAGAAAATGGTAATTTATTACACAATATATGTAGTCAGAAGTATTGTATACTTTTTTCGTTCGTGTTTATAGTTAATACATTTCGTTAAATGGCTCTTCTTTAGAATTAGGTAAATGTAACAAGATTTTTATAACATCAATTCCAATTTTAGTTAAAGAGTTTAAGGAGTTCGGCCAAAAAAAAAACAAACACGTTTATATTCTACCCACCGATCGAAATTCAAATTATTTAACCAATTTAGTTATTGTGTTATTTAAAAAGTGATTATACGTCATTCCACTATTTAATATAATTTGACAAGACCGGTTTCGCCTTAATGTTATGGAATGGAATAATATTATGAAAATAGCTGGTACCCGCGAGCCGCAGCCTTAGTGGGTTCGATTCCCGGACCGAGCAAAACTTTTCAAACAAAGGGATTTTCTGAGAGGAAAAATAAAAAGCCCAAGTTACTCCTTATATAGACAGCCACTTGATAGTAAAATATTATCAAAATCGGTCCAGCTGTTTTAAAGATTACCCGGAAAAAACAGACAGACAAAAAAAACTGGTTTATAGGCATAGGTATCGTGCAAATAACCGTGTGAGCATGAAAAAACCTCTTATTTTAGCATTAGGAACAGACGCTACAATTTTATTTATTTGTATAGATGAAATCAAACTCACTCACTTTATTCCACTATATAATTTAACATGCCGGTTTCACCTCAATATAATGGAATGGGATAATATTATGAAATTAAATAGTAGAATATAAGTTCAAGTGAGTTTGATTTCATATATTTCAACTAGTGCCACCAAGTGCCAACGATCGAGAGTATACACGTACATGATTATATTAGTTTTGTTATGCGTTATAATTTTCACAATTAATTAAACCATACTTCATACATATTTTGTCAATTACACTTGCATAGTAGTAAAAAAAAGTGGTGTAATTCAGCAGAAATTGTACAAAATGAATGTTCAGATTTTCCGTGCAAGCGACTGAGCATACTGTGGTGTGCCTAATGTTGCATGGCGTCAACCAGACGGAATAAATTAATGTTCAGCAATGGAAAACCACACTTGCATACACAGCGATTGGTAGCTAGTTATGTGCGGTGTGATTTGTTTTGATATTCATTTCGATATATTTCGTTTTGGAATGACAGGAATGCTGTTACTGCAATGCAAAATATTCTTTCTTTATGTGAAAGTACTGCACGCAATATAGTCTACAAACTTAGTAAGGGTGGTTCTTAGCTGCGTATGACTTATTGCCGAGACGCCTTTCTTGGCTAATTGTGAAAAATAAAGAACTAGAATAGGCATTCAACACGTGTTCCTGGATATCGGCAGCGACAGAATACGACGGGGCCATCTAGCGCGACGAGGGTCGCGCGCGCCGGCCACTAGCGCGGCACACAGCTGATCGACGCGAAGAGACACACACCGCTTGCGGTTCTTATAATAATATACATCTTTTCTTTTATATTCTTTTCCTGGCACGACAACCCTGTACTTAACCAGTGTTTTTAAATCATTATTTATACAGTCCACTCTCGTTTTATTCCGCTTAACAACAAAGGAATCATACCAACACATCCCCTTTCAATTATCTTTAATTTTGTTACCCCACTCGATAAAATTGGTTATTTTTCTTATAAACCTAATACTATTTTATGTTAAAAATTCACCATTTTATGTTTTTCTTTCAAAAAACCGTTTCCTGAGTTGCAGACGTTTATGGGCGGCGATAGTCACTTTCCATCAGGTGACCCTTCTGCTCGTCTGCCCTCTCTAACATAAAAAAAAACATCTAGGGTCACTTGGATTTTTCATTTCAGACGTATTAATACCTTAACCTTACCGTCCAGCCATTTTGAAGATACGAGGTAATAAAGAATTTACAACCAAACACACAAGATACGCGCGATAAACATAACCCATCCTTGGCAGTCGAGTAAAAATAATTTACAAATGATTTTCTTGTTTTTATGATATAAGTATGATTTATGGCATGGTATGATTTTGTGACGACTTCCACGTACAATGAAACAAAACCATACCACAGCGCTATCTAATGAAGACTCACTGAACTAAGGAGTGCCTGCTAATCCTGTATCGCGATATGAATAATTCTCACGTCGATTAGCATACAATTGCCCAACAACTGCTGGCTCGCGGCCCGACCGTCATGACCATCTTGCCTGGGGGAACCTCCCTTTAGGTTAGAGGGACATGACACCCGTACCTCCACAACTTCAATTAACTCGCAAGGTTTATTAAAACTCGATAGTTTAAAAACATAATGACTATTTAAGAAAGTAACCGTAATTTACGAGAAGCCAAACAATTTACTAGTTTCTAATTGCAAACGTTCGATCGAAAAACGTGGAATTATTAACTAAAGAGAAAGTTCTGGGCAATAATATGTAAAATAATTTATCAACTAATGTTACATCTCTTCAAGAAAATCTGTTCAGTAAAACAATTTTCCTGATCTGATTCCACAAATACAGAATAATTTGCTTAGGCGCCAGCACATAGCTCAAAATAAAAATTCCGGTCAGATGCATCGCAATGCGGCAGATGCAATATCTGCATAGTCCAGTATAAGGAGACCTGCTCCACTTAAAGTAATACGATAGCGATCGTAGAACTCGGCTGATGCATCCTTTTAGGAGAAATTACCACTTCTAATTGCAATTAAGCGTGCTTACTGACATGAGAGTAAGAAATTGTCTCAAACGATCTTCCCTCTAAGTAAAGACATACAATATACCCAAATGGCTTGATATTTTACATTTTAATTTTAATGATATGGGTTTTTCTTAACCGTATTTAGCCACAAAGGCTATGAATTACAAGAAGAAAGTGTCATAATTTGTAAAGATATGGCTATATCTAAATATGCAAGTATTCTGTGTCATATGTATAAATCGATACAAATGAGTATCTTATATGTTAAAGAAAAAAAAAATAGAAACATAGTTTACCAATAGACATTTTCATGCATGCAAGCAAATTTTTGTGTCAAGCTGGCTTCGACATCGATACCGCCGTCGAATGAACTACCGCCTCACCACAGAGATCGTCTAATTCGTTTCTTTTTGTAAATTAAATCATCCTGAATTTAAAGGTATCTGAAATTTTCATGAAAATGTAACCGAATTAGCAAGATGTGAAAAATCACTCCTATTGATATTTTTCTTTGCGTAGACTTAGTAATGGAGTTAAAATAAAATAATGTGAAGTTAAATAAAACTACAAAGAAAATAGTTCTCGTCAAGAATTTCCTCTGGATTAGTCGTCAGATACTTTATGGTCATTAGGATAAGCTTATTGTGGTATTTGTACACTCCGTTATTACCAAATATAGTTAAGTTTGTAAAGGGTCTTACAAAGTAATGTTGTCTAAATAATAATTATTTTCTAGATTACGGTAACAGTTATTGCAAATAACAATAATCGATTTTTAAAACGATTTGCTGTTGATAATTATCGTTTTGTAAATTACAAAAATTTCAAGTTGGTTTTTGTACACTTATAAAATTCAAAAAGTTTTGTACCTATTGAGCTCAAATTTTGACACGATATACAACACGCTTCAAAGGTGGTCTTTATCTATTTTTGCGCCAGTTTTGTTACTTGTTTATCATCAATGCAACCACAATGTGCCACAACGAAGCATGGCGGGTTATAGCTAGTTTAATATAAAATACAGAAATAAATTTTTAATTAAACATAATAAATTATTCCAAATGGGGAAAAATTACAGACACTTAACCTTTTAATTTTAGTCGGCTCTGGCATTTGAAGTACAGGTTTTTTTTAAATAATAATCTCTCTATAAACGGATCCAGCACAGAAGTATGAGTAGACGTACCTGCGTGGTCACGTTCTGTCTAATCATAATTAAAGTTGTCAAGTATCTAGAACGGTAGATGGAAGAATTAAAAAGAATATTATTATCATTTACATTAGGATATATTCATTTAAATGTAAAATAATCTGCTTCAAGAATATTGCCTTGAAGCAGAGGATTTTATTCTCACTCGGGTAGATAACAATGCTATTTACCAGATCGATGAACATATTAAAATTTATCGTTTTGTGTTTTATAAGCTATAACCAACTTGATATGCAGCCTCTGGATTTTTTCAATACCGTAAAGCGTAGCTAACTTACAAAACTAACGTTGCCATAGAGGCCATGAACAGAGTTGGTGATATGGGAGTAATACCAATGCTTGTGAGGTACATATTAATCACTGCAAAAAACCATTTTCTCTTAGGCTTAATAATTATTATACTTGAAATTAATCACTGGATCCGGCTTTAATAAAAAAGGAAAAGAAGTAAAATTGGTCTAGTCTTTGTCGCACAGGAGTCTAAGTGATTTTTGTGTGACAGGGATATCACAACAACTAATCAACAGTATAAAGTCGCAAAGAATTTCATTTTTAACAGATTTTTAACAGAATTTTTAACATACTAATAATATACATAGGTAACTTTTGCAATGTGCGGTCTGTGACATTAATTTTTTTATAATTTTAGATGACTGACAATGAAATTAATAATTGTGTTATAACTTATTCTTCTGGCAATGTGTATTTTGAATTTCTATTGTAATATACGTAACATTGTAATAACAAATATTTGCACACCAATAATGTGGTAAAATGCAGCAGACAAATCTATATTTTGTAACACCTATAAATGTACCTGTGTTTGCAAATGAATTGATTTGATTTGATTTAAGACGCGTCTATTACCATTTACACAAAGAACATCCTATAGAAAAGAATTTTAAGTATTATATTGTATTACCGTGATTGAATATGCACAAAAATTTATAACGAAAATTTTGCGAATACAATATCATGTTACACACCTGTTTCAGTGCGTAACCCATTTTTTTTTCTCAATGTAAATTTGCCGAGCTTCAATACATCTAACATGTGTTGGTTTTGGTTATGTAACAGAGGTTCGGGTTCTGTATGTTACTCGTACGTAACTAAACACGAAGATAGACCTCGTTTCATTGCTCTGACATAATAACACAGAGGAATAGTCAGTAATTAGGCTGTGTTTACTTCATTCTCCCACATTGTTCTATATATAGGCTAACAAGAGAGATTCTATAACATAAGCAGGCGTTTCTAATACTTCCTTTGTATGTAATTCCATACTAAGCCTTAAAGTGACGAGAGATTCTGACAAACTGATGCATGTAGTAATTAAACGGTTTGCAATACACAAATTATTGTCATCATGGAATATAGAGTAAGACGAGAGAATGTACCTGAATTTTCCTACGAGTATTACTACATGGTTTAAATGAAATTCACTGGTGTGTTTAAAGTATGATTTCAAAAGTAAAATGCATTTAATAAGCGTTAGTGAAAGATTTACTGATTTACCGTATTGATTGTGCGAAATAGTACGACTTTGCAACAAATTACCTATCCGTCATGTAATAAGTTTAAATAGACACAATATCAACCAATAAAGAACATATTTTTGGATGTCGAGCTGTTTTGAATAATGTATATCTAATTATGATGAAGTGACATTCCATGTCATTTACTTATTTTTAATTCTTTATTTATTTTAATTTATTTATTTAGAACAACTTACAAAACATACACTAATACATAATTTACAAACATGTTTTACAAATGTGTGCTGAGTGTTGTCTTACTTACAAGTTGCCACGGCATGGTAAGGGACAGTTTCATCTAAGATTATATTCGTACAAAGCAATATCTATACAAATAAATAAAATTGGAGTTTCTGTTTGTAAAATTAAAATAACCGCTTTTTACTAAATGCATATGTATGTTTACACGGTACGTATGCCAAAATATCATTTTTTACAATTTTTGTCTGTCTGTCTGTCTGTTTGTTCCGGATAATCGGCTGGACCGATTTCGACGGGACTTTCACTGGCAGATAGCTGATGACATAAAGAGTAACTTAGGCTACATTTTTTAGACTAGCTTCGCCCCGCGGCGTTGCCCGCGCTTATAACAACAAACGCGGGTAACACCGCGGGTCTCAGCTAGTCTATTATAATATACATAAATGAATAGGTACAGAAAGTTCTTTACAAAACACCTCCGTAACTGAATGAACTCGTACTTAGCTAAGTCAGAGAAAATCAATTTATAAAGTAAAACCTTAATACGAACTTGTAAGTACAGTAACGAAATAAATTTAGGTAACAAATTTAATAATAAACTGTGTAACACTGACTATGTACCTGTGTATTTAATAGTTTTTATTCTTCTTTACCTCATTCACCATGTACATTTGTACTTCTCAAACCAAATGACTAAATAAAAATTAATTGTTTCTATCCCTGCCCCTGATCCCTTATCCCTTATCTTGATCCCGCATGTCTTTGAACATATCATCCCTTTTAAAAATATTTAACTATTTATTATATATATTGTCTGTGTAATTCCTGACCGTATACGGCCACGGCGACCTGGCACTGGTTAATAAGAGCTTCTTTGATTAGAGCACTCTAAGGTTACTGACATAAACGATTTTTGCCGTAAACGTGAGGCCACATTCACTGCAAGTCAGCACCTCCCCCCTCTCGATAAAATTATATATGTATGGCCACCGGTGGTCGGGCTTGGAGCTCTTAGCGCTTGGCATAGAGTTCTTCTTTCCGTTGTCTTTGCTCGAGCACCTTAGTGCACACAGTAAGCCTCCATAGCACTAGCC
Source organism: Arctia plantaginis (assembly GCA_902825455.1). Classification (NCBI taxonomy): domain Eukaryota; kingdom Metazoa; phylum Arthropoda; class Insecta; order Lepidoptera; family Erebidae; genus Arctia; species Arctia plantaginis. The sequence continues at coordinate 1,008,952 of CADEBD010000364.1, read as the reverse complement.
TATCCGCTGAAACTGCCTCCCACTGCGACGGGTCAAGGTGGCACCGCTTCATGTGACGCTTTAGCACATCTTTGTAGTTGTTTGTGTTTGCCATCTTCTAGCTCTGAGTAGAAAATGCACTTAGCCACTCTGTTGTCAGACATCCGTGAGACATGGTCACTCCACCGCAACTGCCGCTGCATTAAATATACCTCTACTCCGCTGATATTTGCTCGTCGCAGAACTGCCGTGTTACGCACACGGCCGACCAGTGGATGTTCATAATATCGCGTAGGCATTTCAGGTTGAATCTATCTAATGTGCGGATATGTTTGCGGTAAGGGCACCACGTTTCGGAGCCGTATAAAAGGCAGGACGATTGCCATGCATTGCCTTTTTATCCCATGGGTGTCGTAAGAGCCGACTATGGGAGCAACTACAAAGGCGAACAGCACTGTAAAGAGAAGGAAAACTTGAAATAAACCCTTTACCAACCCGTCTGGCCAGCGTGGTATAGTAGGCCAAAACCTCCTTTCTATGGAGAGGCCTATGTCCAGCAGTGGACTACTAAAGGCTGTTGATGATGGTGATGATGAAGTTGCCATGTACCAGCTATTTTTGTTTGGAGCTTTATATCATGTGAACGGAACATATTGAAGCGAAGTTTGCCAAAGGCTGCAGCGGCAGCTCCAATTCGGATTTAGGCTTCGCTATCGAGGAGGCAGTTTGATGTTAAAGTGCTGCCCAGATATTTGAACTTGTCTACCTGCCTCTTAAGTGACACGTCTCGGAGCTTAATGTCTAATTCAGTTTATCTTGGAACATCACTTCGGTCTTTTCCACACTGATTTTAAGATCTACGACATGACCTATCAAGAAAGTTGGAAGTGAAAGTTTAGATTCAAATATTTATGCTGGAGCAGACAAGAAAAATATATGTAAAAAGTTCAACTTGATATTTTATTACCCAAAAAGGGCAGTATATAATACCTCTGACTAACTAACTTTTAAGTTAACAAATTTTGTTACCTCTAAAGGCCACATAAACGCTGAAACTCAATCCAGAAATCCTCATTGCAAAGTGAGGTACGCCATTTTGCATAACGACGTCGACGTCAGCTGCATTGAAAATAAACTCACTTCAGCTAGATCAAAAATTTCTACTACTTGAAGCTGAGTTGGAAAACTTAACCGTATTCCGTATTTTCTTTAAATGTAGTTTTTAAGAAAATACTACATTTTCTTCTATCCTCGGATTGAATGCGGCCGCTGAGTGTTTTGGGAAGACCTTCATTTAGCAGCGAACATCTTAAGATGAAATCTATTTTGAAAATATTACGTTTAGTCTGTACCTATTAACCCCCAGTCCTACCATTCTATAAAGATTTTATACAAGCATTTATGTGAAAAATACATTTTTAATAATAGAAGACTAGATCTCTTTTTTCAATTTCTCTAATAAACCTGACCGTACCTTTTACTGGGATTCGTTTCTACGAATGGCTGTATCTATTATGCTGGAGGTCATGAACAAGGCCATGAGGGTCTGACATAGATATTTTCTCAGCCAAGCCTAACTGGGCAACGGAGCAGAGTGGTAATTCACTGAAGTTGCAACAATTAAAACCTCTTAAGATCCAATTGTATAAGTTATACATCTTCTATTATTTTTGCGTGCTGCGGCGGCGTGCTGCGGCGATGAGGCAGCAGCACGCCCCTCCGACTGGGCCGCGACTGCCGAATTTTTTTGGGCCTTGGTCTTCCCACCAAGGTTCAAGACATAATTCTCTCTTGCCGACGGGGCCGCTGTTTGCTGCTGCCTTCTCGCCACCAGGGAAAGCGATGCTGGGGCTAATGATTTTTGACTTCTCTTCCTCCTACCCTTCTTCTTACTCTTGGGCGGCTCGCCGCCTCTCGCCGTCACCGTTCCTGGACTGGGACACTGACCCCCTAACATTCTTATCCGGACTTCGGCCAATGCGCGGTAACGTCCACGGCTACGATACGGCTGAACTTCGATTTTGTACGCGGAGCCACTGCCACCAGATATCCATAACCCAAGTAGGCGATATCGAAGGTCTGTACAAAGACTGTTGTCGGGCTTTGTAAGGATCTAACTACCCGTAACGATTGTCACAAATGTTCGAATGACAACCGGAACCGACGGCTTAACGTGATCTTCGAAGTAGGGAGGGGTATCAATGTGATAAGAAATGGTCACCCATCCATAGACTGACCTGGCTAGAATTGCTTAACTCTGCAATGTGTTAACCTACTTGGTTACCACTTAGCCACGAGCCTCTCACAAATTAGTCAGAGAAACAGTAAGTTATATTTTACCAAAAATGTCTTTTATTCGATAAAAGATAACAATCGATTTTATTTAAGGGGTTTTTATCGATTTCTCGATCGAAGCAAAAATACTGTAACTTGATTTTAGATAAGAATTAGTTTTATTGATATTTCAAAGGACTCGGGTGACGAAACTGTTGTGTTTGTTCATAACTCTAGGTTTAAACTTCAATTTTACGCTTTGATGTTATTTTTTTCAAATACATTTTATAATTCACATGTCTATCCTATTTCACACATATATATGTACATATGGGTATAATGTACGTATTGATAGATTGAAAGATAAAAAAGGAGTGCGTCGACCGTCAGGGCGTATGTAAACAGCGCACATAACTTTATTAACAAAATTGGCGGCAAACACAAATGCGTGTGTTATCTTAGGTACCTTTTCATCGTATTCTTATAAAAAACATTTAGTTTTCTGGAGCTCTTTTCCAAAGTATGAACTTCAGATCTCTTTTCGAAGCATACATTTAAAAGCATAAAACTTTCTCAATTTCATTTTATCCAAAGTAAATCTAACATAAATATTCCCTTGAAATCTGGCTCTAAAAGATTTTAACACTTAACCGAGTTTTAAAAACACTTTATCATTTTCACTCGTATAAAGTTCTCCGCGAACCCAGACTTAAGTGGAGGAAGAGCGGAGAGTAAATTCGTACATACCCATATAAACAGTAGTAATAATTTTAGTGTTCAAGGCTTGAGTTTTGTTATTTATTTTGAGTCGATTGTAATTATGCAAAATGCTGCTTCTGTATCCCAGCAGCAACGGAAAGACCTCGAGAGAAATATGTAATAGGACTCAAGCTAAACACAACACGAAAATTTAAGAATTTCATTTTCGTGCTGTTCCTGTACAAATGTATAGTAGTAGTAAAAAAAGTATTATATTCTCCATATTTTCCATTGCAAATTTACGGTGTTTTCAAAGCACAAATTTCTCTAACAAAATGCTATGAACGTTGGTCACGAAGGCTGAATTCGCTTTTTCACGTTTGGAATGTAGCATTTCTGTTTTGAGGATGCCACGTGAGTAGAAATTACATTGCTTCATTTCAAGAATGTATAGCTTGGTATCGGAAGAGCGAGAAAGTCTAAGCTGTAAAAACATTGTTTTGGAATGTGTGTGCTTCAGTGAATGATAATGCAGTAACAATTTTCTCGAGTTTTTTCAAAATATTGGGTATATGAAAGACAATAAATATAATATTTCTTTCTAGCTCAAATTTTTAAATATGTGTAAATAAGTAAGTCTATAATAGTTTGCAAAAATATATTAGGGTTATAAAGTTACATCTATTTAATCTTAAAGAGGTGTGCGAGTTTAAAAAAAATGGAACACCGTTATTAGATAGGTATTAAATACAAACGTGTACAAACGTGTTTATTCGTGTATTTTAGGGATCTCTAACTACGTAAGTCACTATATAAATTTTGAGACACACAAAAAATAAACAATGTATCCTTCCATTTTTTTTTTAATATCCATAGCAAAACTTATATATCCATAGCATACTTTTGAATCCATATTTACTACATATAAATTACTCTATTTATTTGTTTATTTTAACCATAGCTCCTTTTGTTGTCACTACATTGTATTTATTTTTCTATTTACATGTAACATAGAAACCTATCCGACTGTGAAAACACACCCACACCACCTTGCAAGGTAAGTAGAAAATAGCAGTTTAGTTTAGTTTAGTATTTCAAGAGAAGTGATGTTTCTAGTTTTCTAAGCGGTTTGTGAACTTGCTTGCTAAATTACAACAGAAAAAAATAGCCGCATTGAAAGAAATAGAAGTCTACTTGTAAGAGAAAAAATGTCAATCAAATCGTCCAAGAGAAACGTAAATTCGAAGCAATAAATATATCACAATAGCATGGGCATTTTCGAAGTTGAACACTTAAGAGTTTCACCACTAAACAAGAAGAACAAACTTCTCTATTCTTTACAAACATGTTCAACAAAGTTCGTAAGTCAAGTAAGTATACTGCCACAGGTTTAAATCCGCGCAAATAATCGGATTTCCGCGGTCCAAGGGATCGGAAGAACACTTTGTAGTCGGTCGCATGTCCTGAAGTAATTCAATTATCGTAGCTGGTGATTCCCCACTACTATGGTTTAATGAGCAATTAGCTCCTTTTGTTGTTAGTACATTGTATTTATTTTTCTATTTACACGTAACATAGAAACCTATCGGACTGTGTAAGTACGTACTTTGTGCAACCTAGAGGTAAATAAAGTTATGTTATTTTTCAGTAATATTTTTTAAATATTAAACAATAGTATTATTAGGTCCTTTGTCTATATAAAAATAGTACTTAATTCTTTGATGGATAGATGGACACATTCGAAATTTATGATACATTTTCCAAATTGCGTTGCTTACAAAACGCTAATAAATTGAAATACTTTATTTGTTTATTTTTTTAAGTTTTTTTCAGCCTAACTTTCTTTATACAATGTAAATCAAGTTCATATTATTTAGTTTAAATTTTACTATTCTCTACACATACATATTGTGCCTAATTTAGGACATACATATATTGCATTACATGATAGTCTGAGTATGTACTGATTTATGACTTACCATAAAATTTAACTGTGGTTCATAAAATTTACTAGTATTATAAATGTGAGAATATAAAAAAAATCTTTATAGTTGTTTAACTGTGACCGAGGCAACAAGGTTCTTCGCATGAGCCACACATGAAAGACTTTTTTAAAAATTTCAACGTTTGCTAAAAATACACAGACTAATGCAATCCAAACATTGACCGTAAATAATACATATCTTCCAAACTCAGTCCGTCATAAACAACCATAGTGAACCTTTTAGTGGGTACTCAGCGAAATCACGAAAAATTCAGAGGATTAGAAAAAATGTTTTGCAATATAGATGTATAAAACTCGTGAGAGGATCCTTAGCAGATATCAGGCCATAAAGTGGGGTTTTTATCGAGTGCCTTTCTCGTCTTTCGACCGATCTCCCTAAGGGTAATTTCGCCTGACAATAATGTAGGTGGTTCCTAAAGTAGAGAGCGTTTGTGTATGTAGATTCAGCTCGAAAGCGTATTATATCAGTCATTTGTCGTCGTTAATTTGAAATATAATTGCTGACTGTGAGTTGTAGATTAAGGCCTAGTTTGAATCGTTTATGAGGAGTGAATGTTAAAACGTTATGTTGAATTTTAATTAATTGTTCAATTAATGGTTGAGACATGAAATGAGGCCTTACATTTTGGGTAGTAAAATGATTTTGAAACATAAATAGAAAACATGGTTAATTTGTACGCAAGGCAGCACTCGAACAGTGTCATATGAAGAAAGCATTAATAATGCTACTGAAATTTACAGATTATACATTTTTTTTTTATTATTATTATTTTATTATTATTATTATTTTATTTATTATTATTTTACTTTTTTTTACCTTTTGCCTATGTCCAGCTGTGGACTATTAAAGGCTGATGATGTGATGTGATGACCTTTCTATAGACAGATTACTCGACTCAATCATAAAGTTACAAAAATGAAGATGAGTCGTAAAAATATTCTCTAAGAGCCCTTTTAATAGCATGCGGTTCGCCGTAAACTGTAAAATTCCTTCTTGGCAATGTTTCTGCTTTTCCACTGTAGGTTTACGATGGCGTATAACCCAGTGGGTTGATCATAAATGAAAGCTTTTACAATGAATTCGAACTCTGGGTTTCAACATTGTAGTATAAGCCACAGTGTCGTGGAATTAATTAAAACAGTCCGTATATGCAATACATGATGAGATATTTTAAGCTGTGTAGCAGTCAAATTTTATAAACATTACTCGCTGATGTTGCAGTTGTAGATTTAGTCTATATATATTTAGTCTTATTTAGTAAATAAATCTTTTCGCTTGATCCAATTTTACCATTGCGATTACCATATGTGTTGTTCTGCGCGCAATGTCCTGCCCAGCTCCACTTCAACTTGCTGATCCACGGGATTACGTACTATTTTTAGGTAGTATGACATGTATCTCGCTAAATACTCCGTATAATTCAAAAATAAAGGAAGCCCTGAAATATAATTTATGGACAGTTATTTGAATGTATAATGTCACAATGTAAGCAGAACACTGCACTGCAAATATGGGATGCCGTTTTTCAAACTCATTTCGACTGTGATATAAAGCTTTTACTTTTTAAGCACTGTACAATATAATAAAAGTCGGGATGTTTCGCTTGGTTTGTTAAATAATTTAATAAAATATTTGTGTGTTGTAAGAGAAACAGTTAAATCTACAGTTACCCGTATTTTTGGCAATATTAACAATGAACTCTTGTTTTCCATATAATTTTTCAAGTCTTCATTGAAATTTTATTTTTATTTTTCAACCATTTTAGCCCATTAAGGCACATTTTAAAATTACTCTTTTAGCAAATACCTATTTCTCATGTCATTCATCCACCAGTTTTTTTTAGATTTTGTGCATTATTTATATTTTCAGAGATTTCGCAAGTAATCGTCAAACAGGCCAAATTTTGCTACAAACCTTTTAAATAAAATTTGTTACTCCAACTATTTTAACTAAAATCGGCGCCTTTCTCTGGTAATGGGCGGAGATTAATGAAAAAATAACGCTTAGTCAAGCCTTTCCACATTTACAGCTCTCATTTATCTTCAGCAACTATTTAAAGATAGTGTTGGTTTTGAACAAGAAACATCAAGTGAGGTAATTAGATCTTTATAAATGAACTTCACTAAGGACTGATGTAAAAGACTATTGCGATGTTCGAGGAGATTGAAGTACCTCTTATACTCAGTATTCATCATCGGTTCAAAATTATGTTAGTGTGGAGGAATGGGTGTCATGTCCCTCCAATACAAAGGGAGGATCCTCCGACCAGGCGAGGTGATCATGCTTGGCGAGCCGCGGCCCAACGGTTGATGTTGGAAAGTCGTATATATATTCGGCGAGAAAATTCTTCATATCGCGATTCAGATTTAGCAATTCTCATTCAGAAGTTACTCCGTAGTTCGGTGTGTCTTGGTTAGATGGCGCTGTACTATGTTTCTGTTTCTTTGTATGTGGGAGTCGCCACATTAGTAATTTCCTTTTAATCATTCAAAAGACTACATTAAGAAATTACTGATTCAGTTTATAATATTTTTATTAAAAAATAGTTTAAAGTTTATAATATTTACTTTACACACTCCTTAACAATACTTAACAGTTTAAACATGAATCTAAAAGACTAAAGGATCTCAACGACGGCGGCTTGATTAAACATAAGTATACCATAACACATAGGTATTTAATTATACTATACAAAATTTATCAAAGGGTTGAATAAACAACTCTTTTACAATGAGCTAGAGTACCCATTTCGTAGAAAAAATAAGCCGTTGTTTTATTTCAAAGTTAAATTATTCAGTTCTACAATGAGTCCATTTAAAAGTTAAACATAATTATTTTCTCTTAAGGTTTCATAATGACCTTCAAATAAAATATTCTTTCCTTCATTAAAAATTTAAATAGAAATACTCATGTTGATTTTCTGTTTTTGCCGGTTTTCGGCACCCAGGCCGTCTCAACCGGTGTGACACCACAGCCTCGAAGAATATTGTTATTAAGGAATCCTTTTGTTGCTTTTCACCTAGTTAGTTACCAGAGGACTAACCTCCCCCTGCCCCCCTCATTTCTGTGATAGGTGTGAAAATTATAATATCTTACAGTTCTTCTATAAAATCGGTAGAGATCTTCAAAAGACAATCAGCAAAAAAGGACAAGGACTGTAAGAAGGACTGTTACCATACCATGGGCGACGGTAGTCACTTACAATCAGGTGACCCATCAGCTCGTTCTCCCCTCCCAATTCCATAAAAGGTTTCAAAACGATTCACGGTTATACGTTTCTGTTGCTGCTGCTTTTTTCTTCAAGTACTTACTTATTAGTAGAGTGTTTTAAATTTGAAGACCTAATTTTTAAGCATAGTATCTTAAAAATAAGTTTAAAAATTACCAGATACCATGTCTTGCGTATTCCTTTTATTTATTATTAATGATATTAATAAAATCGATAACCGAAATGGCCTTAATTACATTGTTTAAATTTTTATTATGGTATGGTAATAGTCCTCACAGTCCTTGTCCTTTTTTGCTGATTGACCTTTGAAGATAAGTCTACCGAGTGTAAAGAAGAACTGGAAGATATTTTTAATTTTCACCAGTCACGTAGTCTTATTAATTATTCAGTATACTAAATTTGAGTCTACACCAATGCAGACTCTGTTACGTTTTATTAAGTTGATGATAAAAGTACTAAAGAATAAGGCTCTTACTTGCAGCTCTGGCACAGCGCCAGGCTTAAGCCGTACTATTATTTCCATTCTGAATTAATATCACCAGCATAAAACGGTTCAATATTTTACATAAAAAAATAATAGGCTTTTAGGAATTGTTCTTAATTATAAATAATAATTATCTTTATATTTTCTAACAGTTTCTAAAATTGTCTGTAGTACGAGTAGATACTTTTCCGACCAAAGCTATGATCTCATTGCTTTGGTCGGAATTTCGGAGCTCTGTCTTTAGCTTAAAGTTGACCTCGATCAGACCGCATTACTAAAACACGACTAACAACATCACAGTACCTTGACCGGAGGTATAACATTTGTGACTTTTTCAAAGTTAAACCGCGCATGGGAAATACGTTACCATTCATTTTTCAAAAGAATAGAAATAGTTCAGGGGAGGTTTAGTCCTTAAAACTCTTCTGAACTACAATTCTTTTTTAAATTTGTTTGGTTTCCGTCTGACAGTCAATTGTCTCTAAAAATAGACTCGCGCGTAGCAGTTCACATTAACGTATCTTGGACGGATGTGAAATGTCATTTTAAAATGTTATTTTACAATTATTGTAGTTCAGGGGAGGTTTAATTGGTCTCCCCGGCTATTGGTACCCAAGACGGCGTGCGGTTTTAGTCGGTTCGAGTCCGACATGCCACCGACAGGTGGTATCCGAGGGATTTCCGCACGGAAAAAAAAGGGGAGGTTTAGTCATTAAACCTCTTCTGAACTACAATTCTTTTTAAATTTTGTTTGGTTTCCGTCTGACAGTCAATTGTCTCTAAAAATACTCGTTCGTAGGAGTTAAAATTAACGTATCTTGGACGGACGTGAAATGTCATTTTAAAAATAAGAACAATATTTTCAAAGATACAGAAATTTAGTAAAAGATGCGATCCTCTCCAGGATTTATAGATGTATAAATTCTTTACTTTGGTAAAGCGATACACATACGAACAGGAATTTTGGATGCACTGCTTCTTACTTATAAAATTCAATTCTCCTACTTAAAATAGCTGTGCTATGTCGTAGCAGGAGTCCAAGCCTCCTCTTTCTCTTGTCCTAGTTAATAAATAGGGACTTTTTACTTTACAACTCAAAACAAAAAGAATCACATTGTAGTCTTAAACCCAGATATCTGAGATATCGACCTCAAAAGTATAAGTAAAGTGCAAGTTAGTTGTTCCGCCACTACACTGAATATAGGAACTTTCGCAATTATCTATTCCACTATACCAGTTTGGAACCTAATCAATGTTTACACCCTTGCAGTGTATAAATACGTTGTGAATCTACTGTCCTAATTTTATTTTATTAGAATAAGAACACCAACAGCAAAATTACAGTGATTATGGTTCATAGTGTGCTTATTTTAAACAACAGTTATTATACAGATAATAGTTATGCATGATATTGTTTAAATGTTCTTTAGTGATTATATACAACTTACAATTTCCTTCTACATTTTATTGCCAACTTCACTGAAAAGTGGCTATTGTATCTCGAAGATTTTTCGCACGATGTTAATAGAGACAAATTTTCTTTTTAATATTTTTAGTGCTTAAAAAAACTGCGTGAAACAGATGCAATTTTATTTTTCCTTATTTGCTGTATTAAACCTCTCAACAATTTAAAGTGTATCTTCAATATGCGTAAATTTTTAATAACACACTAAGTAAATAAGCGCCCATGTACAATTTTATGTTAACAAACACTTAAAATAAGCCACCACAAATAATATCTCCTGTGTAAAATACAACTTTTACGCTACTATTGAGTTTTGATTAGAACATGAAGACGTATAGTTAATAGTCCGGTCATTTTAGACATAAAAATAGTGATCAAATAAAAAAAATTCCGACAGAGCCAAATCTTCGTAGAGACCTTAGGTTTACCACAAGGAATAAAGTGTCAAAAGTCCCCATCAGTCCCATGTGAGCTTAGGGACTTATTCGGGGCCCAAGCTCAAAATTTTAGGTTTTTGGATTTTTCTCGAAAACGGTAAGTTAATGTAAGTTTTATCGAAAAAGTACCTCAGAGCAAAGTTGTAGATCTTAAAATTCTCTATAAAAATGGTCCCTATAATTTTTTCTCTAAGACCCACTATTTCCCAGATATTGCGCTTGTAAGAATCACGTTCTACATAATATGCACACATTTCCACACCACCTGTGAGGTAGTGTACTCGGCGCGTTTTTTTTGTGGTATCCCCGGTAGGCCTATTCCACGAACCTTTATGACGTTATTTTCAGGAACAATAATTATTTAATAGTATGAAGATTATTGATATGGGTTACTGAGTTTAACTGTCGTTCTAACTTTTTTCTATTACTTTAATCTGACTCATACTCTTCATATTCAACTTCAACAATCATGTTTTCTTCAATTTCTTCTTGTTCTTCTTCTTCTCCTTCCTGTTGATGAACGCTTAGAAATTGTTCAAATGAAGATGAATCAGTTGTCTCTTCATCAAAATCACATGAATCTTCCTCTCTTGTATTTAATTGAACATTTGAGCAAGAGACACCTTGGCAATTGGTACACACTGGAGAACACTGCAACCCTACTTTTTTACAGCCACATTTGGCACTACAACCTTTCTTGCAATTGCAAAAAATAGTGTTCAGAAGTTTTTCTGAAGCAGGGGGCAGTAAAGTTCGAATCGGTTCCAAAGTATTATTTTTCAATTTCCAACCCCAGTCTTCAGGGTTCAGTTCATTGCCTTGCCATGTCTGAACTTGATAGTATACTAGAAACAAATGTTGACTAGCAGATGCCGATGTTGGAGGAAGACAAGATAGCTGTACTTGCTTTTTGTACGTATCTATGCAATCAATTTTTTTTGGAGCTCCATAAACCGCAAGAAGAAACCGAATTCCTTTAGTAATTGTATTTGAGGTGAAGAATTAATTTCTGTAAATACTTTTGCGCAGTCAATCAAATCATTTTTTTCAAATAATTTTAATACTGAATTTTTGCCCCTTCTAAACATTGCTGACGTAGTATCGCATCCGGTTATCGCATGTAAAAATAAAATAAAGTTTTGGAATTCTGGATAAGCTGATAAACTTTTAGAAGAATATATTTCTGTCCGTTGCTGCGCCTTCCCAGGTTTTAAAAAGTAAATAATTTTATCAGATGGAGTCCTTGCAGTGAGTAGTACTAATAAATCAACATCTTCACCCACTACAATAGTTGTATTTCTTGCATTAAATTGTTCTATTGCTGTTTCAATTAAACGAGCTCCGAATGACGCCGATGTCCTCAACATCGGCGTCATTCGGAGCTTGTTTCACGGCAATATTTTCAGCTGTTAATTTGTTACTCAACAAAGAAATAAAACGAGATTTATTATTAATGTTTGCAAAAAAATGTTGTTGATTAACTGGAACTGTCATAAATGTAGCACGACGACGTTGTTCTGCAGCTTTTATGTTTTTTGTTGTGTCACTATAGTCATCAAATACTACCGTAACCTATGACCATAATGTCTACGTAAATACTGAACATATTTTTCAAAAATTACGTTAAAGGTTTCTTCTCGATCCCACACAACGTGATGTAGTTTAGTTTGTATTTTCTGCAATCCACGCGAATTGTAACGGACTTTTGGCTTCTTAAATAATCAGCAAACTCATCACTTCTCGCGACACTTGCATTGATTAAAGTTGGCATTCCACGACTGACCACAACAGTTTCATCTTCAGTCAAAAGTTTATTACAAATAAAGCAAAATTGTGATATTTTTTTTGAAATATTAATCAGCACTAACTTCAATAGTAGACGCTTGTAATAAATACGTATAGTCACTCGAACTGCTCGTTCAACACTAAAAGAAGCAGGTATACGTGAACGACACCACATGGACAAAAAAATAGGCAGATGTTTTTCAAGCCCAGATGTTATTCAAGTAGAGGGGATTCGGTAAGGGACCGGCGGTCATTTTAGAGTAAATTTTCTTAGAAAAGTATAATGTATACATATAAGAGACACGAGTAGGCATTTTTGCTTGCTTGAGTACCTAAATATGTATATATGTGGCATATGTGTGCATACTATGTAGAACATGATTCTTACAAGCGCAATATCAGGGAAATAGTGGGTCTTAGAGAAAAATTCATAGGGACCATTTTTATAGAGAATTTTAAGATCTACAACTTTGCTCTGAGGCACTTTTTCGATAAAACTTACATTAAATTACCGTTTTCGAGAAAAATCCAAAAAACCTAAAATTTTGAGCTTGGGCCCCGAATAAGTCCCTAAGCTCACATGGGACTGATGGGGACTTTTGACACTTTATTCCTTGTGGTAAACCTAAGGTCTCTACGAAGATTTGGCTTTGTCGGAATTTTCTTTATTTCAATTGTCTAAAATGACCGGACTATAAGGGCATGTGTAGTTTTGTAATCAGGTTTCAGTTTAATTAGCACCGCTTTCGCTGAACGTCAGACTTGCCGAAGTTGCTCAGTTTTTTATGAGGTAATAAAAATGCTGGAGGAATTTTTCATCTATCGTTATTACTTATTTCGAACATATCTGTACATGAAGATATTATATGGACTAGATAACATCCTGACGTACCTAGTTATAGTATACAGTCTATGGCAACTATTTCAATGAAAATTTTAATAGCTGTCTCTATAGACCTAGAGTGATACGGATTTGAATCTTGTGACAAGAGTGATTTTTTTAAGCGTAACCGAAAGGTAAACATTACTTATTACAAGATCTTATTTACACATTCCTGTGGAATGGATTCCTACAGGAATCTACATAATAGACCTTTATTTGAATATTATGAATATTATTTGAAGATTATTATGTAAATTTATATGTACGACCTTTATATAATTTATATGTAATTCAAAGTGAAAATGTGGCAAGGCAAATATTTTATGAGTTATGTAAGTATCCCGTGCTTTAAATATAAAAATATGTCAACCAACCAAATAACGAAAATTCTTTTCAAGGTCACTCATGCCTTTATACTAGGCTTTTCATCTTAACGGTAAACTTACGTGGTCATCAAACATGTGTGCTGCCAAATTCAACTAAGGCTAAATAAAATTACAGGTCATTTCAAAATCACCGCAAGTGTGAAACTGTACTGTACTGTATTCGCAAGTGTGAAACCCTTATTAATTCTGTTATTTGCGATATTAAATATAACTTTATATTTCAATCACATATTTCTTTTATGGAACATGAGGTAAATAAGCAGACATGTGACATGTCACCAGACGGCTTGCTGCCACTCATGATCATCTGCAACTCAAGAGACACAAGTACGCTAATTCCAGGAGAAGGGGGGGGGGGGGATAGTTAGACTCTTATACCGTATTCTTTTGGTTTTCAGTGAGGCTATGGCATCACTCCGATCGACCCGGTCTATATAAATGTCATAATTTTCTTTGTTAGAACAAGAAACCAGTATAGTCACTTTCCATCAGGTGACCCGTCTGCTCGTCTGCCCCCACTAACATAAAAAAAAAAATACAGATTTGTTTGTAAAAATAACTACATTAGTTATAAACTGTGACGTATTACCACCTCCAGAAAAGTACAGACATCAGCGTTCCAGATTAATAAACGTAAGCACATGTAAATAAAAACCGATATTTTAGGTAAGTTATACAATACAAGAATACGTGCGCATGTGAGTATGTCTGTTTATGCAAGCGCGTGTATGCCTGTGTATTTATATATATATATATTTATGTGTGACTAGTGACTCTCGCATGCCTGTGATTATATGTATGTGTGAGTGGAAGGACTTAGGGGCAGTACCAGTGAACCATTAACTTTACTAATGATTCCAGTGCGTCATATGTGAAAGCAGATAACAATTCATCGATAAGTTTCTTGCATTCACGTTCAGAAAGTGGATAAATATCAAGTACCTACTCTACTGACTCTGTTGTGTAAAAATGGAGCAAAATATGTGTATATGCGTTGTACAACTATCTATTTGGCATTCTGAGTTGGGTTTACCCAGTAGGATCGACGTTTACGCCTCTACAAATCATGGTCAAAAGGTAACTCAGCATGTTTAAGTAAAATCATGTGCAATAGAAAGGAGTGTCTTACTGTAGGTATTCTGCAAAAGGAGTAGGTATAAATCATTTGTTAGGAAGCGCATAGCTTTGTGCATTGCCCTCTGAGCTGTCTCCAAGCGTAGCAAGAGACATTTTCCAGCGTTTGTGTTCAAGAAATTACATAATAAAGATATTTGTTAGTATTGTAACATTTGTAACTCAGGATAAGCTTTTATAGAAGTACAACTACTGACGAGTCTGAGAACTTTCAATACCAAATCCTGTGTGTACTAGCTGCTAATCTACAACAATATAATACAGTTGCAGATTTTTTATTAATTTAAATGCGCTAATTTCTAAAATTATGAGTCATCTTTAAATATTAATGTTGCAACATAGGATTAAATGGTGCAATTGTTCCAGAATTGTATGGAATGTGGAAGGCAGCGCCATCTAGTATCGTTTTACTACGCAGCGAATTAACATCGACGTGAATTTCTAGTGCGACTAACGAGTTATATAGTGATTTCTTGTTTGTGATAGTGAGTGTTTGTAAATACAGTGAAATAAAAGTAATTAACCGACAACTTTTATTTATTATATACCCCGCTCGTACCTTTAATAATTAATTGTTAAAACATTACGCTATAAACCTTAAAAGCGGAGTAGTGGCCATAAACGTGGGTGAAACTGTTAGGATTTTGCAAAAGACAAATAAAACTTGTCGTTATCTTTGTTTACAATAAAGCAATAAGGAAAAATACATTTTCTTAATAATTTTACATAATATTTCAAATTATATTAAATATACTGACCCTATACATTTCTAATCTCTAATCTTTTGGAAGTAGGTACATAAATGGATATGTGCTTTAAAAAATGATTTTTACTGTTATTTATTTGAGAAACTAACGTAACGTGTTTTCTGTGACAAGGATGGTTGTAACCGGTATAATTGGTTACCAATCTATTGATCTACACCGTCGGAAACAGTTCTAATCGAGCTGAACCATGTAGACGCTATTACGTCATGGGCTTCTCAGTGACGCAGTTTTGACCGCGGATTGTTCTAGAACTTAACACCTTCAGGGACAGTCTACGATTACACCATAGATAAAATCAGGGAGATTACACGTCATAACTGCGGCACAACGTGTGATGACATTCAAAAAAAGAATATCATTTACGCATGACGTTATTATATGGTGAATTGTAAAGCAAAAATTCGCTTCAATGTACCTTGTGTCACAACATACTCTATAAATTAATATAATTAAAATAAAAAACCGTGTGGTGTCGTGGGACACCCGATAGGAACGAAGTTGTGACGATCGAGTAAAACTGATTTGATACGATTTTAATTACAACGCCATCTATTAAAGCGGCTATTACCTACATATTAAAAACAATTAAAACAATTTATACATTGGTAAAATCTCCTTGCGAAATGATTTCCTATCTATTCGATAGATGGCGCTGAATGTCTGACAAGATGACACGAAAATAAAGAGCAAAAAGCCAACATCACGTGGTATTCCCAGGCGGTCACCCATCCAAGTACTAACCACGCCCGATGTTGCTTAACTTCGGTGATCGGACGAGAACCGGTGTATTCAACATGGTATGGACGTTGGCGAACGTTAAAGCAAATTTAATGTATGGTATGGTTAAAAGTGTCGTTCCAAATTTTCGTACGATTTTTTTCCGTCTAGCCCCCTTTCACAACGCGCGATAAGGAACTTCGTCCCAATAATTTCGTTAAAACTAAACAATACAAACTTAATCGTATAGTTTGTGTGTACAAATTGAGTTTGAAACTTCCTCGATATACGGGGCGGTGCAATCGCATTGTGCTCTAATAATAGCCTTTGTCGACAATGCTGTAACAACATGAGCGTTTAGTCTTCGTTTTAGTTTATCTCCCTAGTATGTCAAAGATAAACTGTGATAGTTCCTCACACTCAGTTTTTGTTGGCAAACAAATATTTCCAAATGCTTGTTTTTAAACATAGATGAGTATTCTATTAATTAACATACTTAGTAGAAATTGAAGTCATTAAAACATATAATTACACAAGCATACGTTATTGAAATCTCGTTATTGACTCAAAATTTAGTATAACTCTGTTAAAGAATTAAATTCGTATCTAGTATTGAGCAAGTGTGCATGACTGTGCAGTGTACATTACTGCGCACGTGTAATAATTATTATTTTTTATTTTCTCACCATCACATAACAATTTACAATAACAAAAACAATAATAGCAATTAGAATCAATACTGTGGGAGATTGTCTTGATTGCAACATTCGTCAGTTACAGGATTTGTTTTACGCGAATTTTGTGGGTTGTATACTGTGTTTCGTTTATGCGTGCGTGTTTATGTGAGTTTTTGTGTACGTGTGTATGTATCTGTGTGGGTGTATGTTTGTTTGTAAGTCTGTTTGTATGGTTTCACTACTTCGGGATATCAAGTATTTTTTCTGTCTCACTGTTATTGAGTTGTAGGAACCAATTTGTAACTTTCATTTTGCAGTGTTTTTTTTTGTCTCGTGTCGTTTATTTTAATATAAGGGAATCCTCTTAGATGACAGAAAAGCGCTTTGCATGTGCCTTAGGAGCATTTGAGTCGGTCTACTTGGTAACAGGAAAAGCTCTCATACTGTAAGAATTTAAGTGTCTCTGTATAATTGGTGCGTGAGCTAGTGGTACGGAAGGTGGTAGGATACTTTTCAGGATAGCTCTCTGCGTTCTCTCTAGGTCTATTAAGTTTGATTTTTGCGCTCCTCCCTATGAAGTGATACAGTACTGACCATAAGGCCTGGGGCAATGCTTGGTAAACCGTTGTCTATAATTTGTCATCTCTTACCATCCATCAGTTAACTTAGCCTCGAGTTAAGACTGATATGATGTAATAAATTCGCATGAGTGTACTGCGAGACGATAGTAAATATATAGGTTCAGGCAATGACGGCCTTAAAACAAAATGTAGTCAATTATACACATAGCTTATATCTTAACCTAAGACAGACGCGTAGATGTAATAACGGTTTGGGATCCTCGTAATACATAACAGTATATTTTAAGTATATCTGCGTGCACAGGATAAGTTCAAGTCTGTTTATTTCATTTGGCTTTAGGGTTTAGGTCGAGACTTAGGAGGAGATACCATTATTTGTATCTTAAAGTCATCTTTCTTCATTTATAAAAATTAATAAAATTAGAGAGGTTGTTTATAAATTTGAATTAACATATAATGTTAATTCAATTTTATAAACAGCCTCAACCTTGGCTTAGGTGTATGTATAATGATGATTAACGAGATTTAAATGTATTTATAATTACCTAATATGTCTGTATGTCTTCTCTTTATCCCAAATAGTTAAACTGGTTTACACGGGACTGTATTTAGCAGATGAAATTGCAAGGAACTTCTTTATTTTTATTTTAGAAAGAATTAGGTTTCGATACCCACCGTTAACTTCAATCTTTCAGAGGAGGTTGAGGTCCCCAGAATTAAAAGGGGAGGGAGACTAAAAAGGCGTTTACACTTCCTCTCTTTGGTCTTAGGTTTGCTGGTAGAGAACTCAATTAAGGGTTAAGCTCACCTTTGTGCCCACTATTCCTCAATGATTTTTTTCTTTTTTTTAAAAGACAACTCCCGCATTAAGAATAAACCGTGTGTAGTGGGAGACTTTACAAACATACTTAAAACGGACACAAAGAACATCCAGACTCAGAACAATAATAAATCGGGATAAGTCGGGAAGGGGCCCACAACACTCAGCGTAGTAGTAAACGGCGTGGCCACCGCTTAAACCACTACGCCATCCGTGCAGTTTATATTGTGTACGTAAGAATAAATAAATAAGGCGGTAACGCACTTGTGATTCTTGAGTTGCAGCTTTCCATGGGCGTCGGTGGTCACTTATCATCAGGTGACCTGTTAGCTCGTTTTCCCTTCTATCCATAAAATAAATACTTTATGTTACACACATATAGTTGTTTGTACTAGATAGAAGAGCAGAAAGCCGGTTATTCAAATCCAGACTATATTGCTATAAATTATATAACCTGGATTTGAATAAACCGCTCCAGCAACAGTAGGCAATAGCCATTAGGTTTTATGACTTAGGCGAGAAATTTCTCATGCCTATATATCTCTGAAGGGGTAGAAAACGAGTATAACACACCCACATTTTAAATGATATGTTATAGATCCTAAGTAACACGGGGGAATTCATTCACTACCATATATTATTCTGCTGTTGCCTTCTATTGAGCACGTTCACAGACCGCCTTCTGAATAACAATTCACCTGAATCGGAAAACAAACATACATGATCGTAAACAAACTTAGCGTTAATACAATTTATGCACCGCACCTAAGGCAACGAGGTAAGAAAAATTTAGAAATGAACTAGTGCGTCCAGGTACAGCGAAGTAGTCCGTAGTTGACATGTTGATTTTATAAATTGTCAACAGTTTTGCCAATTATTGGTTTGGCAGTACACTAATTATATATTTACTTAACTTTATAATATTTTTTACATCACCGCCCAAAAAGTAAGGTATGGTTTTAAGGGTTTTAATATTCATTATTCTACCGTTACTTTTAAATTCCTGAACAGATTTAGTTGGTACCCCAGTATCACTAGCATCCTTATATCATTCCGAGTAACACCTATTATAACATTAAAAAAACAATTTTGCTTTTAACAGAGTAATGTTTGCTTTATTTTCTTTAAATTAATATTTTGCGTAAAAGAATATTATTAACTATTAATTTCAATAATCAAACTAATTTACACATTACTATAATAGGAACTCCATCGATTTCCATTGAATGTGATTGTAAAAAATGGAGTGAGTTGGTTTTGCCGGTAAGTTAAGGTATCATTATCATAAGGTATAATGAAGGTATCATTATGCCATTTTCAATAATATTAGTAAGAATTTTATTTTTTACATTACAAGATCAATAAGTAGTCGTTAAATTCTAAGATTTACTTAGCTTTCGTGCGTGAAGTTTTTTTCCTTTAACTTTTTATGTAATTATTTATGGAGAACTTTTTTCATTGCATTCCTTCAGCTGGTTAGCCACTTGACTAACTAAAAATGAGCAGTTTAACACTTAACGTTTCGCAAATCCTATATGGGAAAATCGTTTTTACACACCCGCAATATCTTAACAAGACCTTTCAAGCGACACCTTACATTATGGGATAGAGCAGAAAAAAACATTGATCCCACTTTATTAACTTTAATGTGTTAAACTTTTTTCTTTTTAATACTGAAGGTTTCCTGGTGGTCCTCTTATTTTTATTCGACTTTAAAAACAAGGAGATTCTAAGTTTGTCGAAGATTTTTAGGGTTACGTACATCAAAAGGTAAAAAGGAACCCTTATAAGATCACTTTCTTGTCCGTCTGTTTGTCTGTCCGTGTGTCACCACCGATTTCCTCAGCAACGGGTATATGGTCCCTATTAGGTGTATAAAAATCAAGGTCCTGAGTCAACACGATAAAAAGATATGGGCAAATTTCGATTTTCGGGAAAATTTGAAGTACTAAAATTTACCTTAATTTTCAACTTTTTTTTATTTTTCAGAATTTTCTCTTTACTTGTGCTGTAAGACCTTGCTTTTAACTAAAATTGACAATTCTAGGTCAACCGGAAGTACCCTATAGGTTTTGGGTCAAAAACCTATATGGTAGTTCCCCTTGAAATATAATCACGAAATTTGGCAAAAAGAAACGTCTTACAGCACAAATAAAGGAATAATTCCGAAAATAAACAAAAGTTGAAAATTAAGATAAATTTTGGTACTTACAAATATGACGAAAATCTACGTAAAATCTGGATGGGTACGGAACTCTCGGCGCACGAGTTCGACTCCTACCTGACCGGTTTTTTTACTGAAATCCACACATGCATTTGAGAAGAATTACTATTAGGTATTATTGTAAAAAAAAACTCTTTAATACACAAATGTAACGGTCCTTGAATTTGGCAAATAGTAGCTGATGATAATAATAAAATTAGTGTCTGCTACACTCACAGGCACTCACAGCTAATGAACATGCTACGTGCCAACGTTCGCACTGGAAGCAAATTGGTTTGCGGCGAATGATTTCCCGGGTTGAATAGGCCTTAGCGTGGAGAGAAGAGAAAGCGGAATGGTCTTTAGTTTTGAATAATAATCTTTGTTGGTAATCGTGATACTTAATACTGCTGTAATACAGCATAAAATGCAATGAATAATTACCGTTTCACAATGCTCATGAACGTTAAGATCGGTGACGAGAATGTAACACTGAAGGCGTAAGTGTTACTATCTCTTTTTAAGGAGTTAAGTACAGTATAAGTTGGGTCAATACTAGACAGAAGGAGAGGAGGGGAAAGTAGGACAAAGTAAATTTTTTATGATCATCAAAGCCTTTAGTAGTCCATTGTTAGACATAGGCTTCTCCTTAGAAAGTAGGTTTTGGCCTAATGTACAACGGCTAGCCACACTTAATTATTTTTCTATAAATCTGTAATGACAAGATAAAGCTACAAGTTCCAACAATAAGATGATTCTTGAATATAAAAATAAATTGATTTAATTACAGAACAGGTAGGTGTTGTAATGAAATGTGTTAAATTAGAGAGAATTTTTAACTCAATTTTTTAAATTCAAATTCAATATGTGTGTATAATTTAATTTACATAGGTCCATTATTATACTCGTCGGATTGATAACAAACACAAAAGTGTTGTCATTTTGTTGTTTAAATGTATTTGTGATATAGATTTCTTCAATTCTACTAATATTTGATTATAAAAACGTTAAGTAACCCACATTTTAAATTAAGTAATGTTTATTATCATTATTTAGAAGTATATTGTTAGCAAAATTCGCGGAATAACAGCAATGTTTCATCCTGAAACCTAATAATAAGGAATATTAAACTGAAAACCGATCGTGTTTGCAAGCGTTAGTTTGACCTCCTTTTCAGTTAACACGTAGATACTACACGGACTGCTTCGACGCATTATTAAATACCAATCTTTCATCACTCTAGGTCAGACCCTCATATTTTTTACGGACAAAAGTACAATCTATAAACATACTGATCAAATCACAAAGCTGCTTCTTGGTAACGAATTACACAAGATTCGTTAAAATAGCCTCAACTCAGTATTGCTGCTTTGACCGTTTGATCGCTATTTCTACGATTGTTAAATTATTTAGTCTACAGTGTCACATGAACAAAAATGCAGTCTGTGAACAGGTAGTCAAATTGCAACGGTGCCTCACCACTGGTAAATTTTACGAGTGTTCATAAATCGTGCATGCTGCGAGCACGTAATGAGGAACATTTATTGTTTCAGAGGCAATTTTGCGTACTATAATCTACCGTTCAATGATTATTTTTCTTTTAAACCGTCTTTATTAAAATACTAATATAGCATCTGTTTATATGCTTAGCATTAATAAATAACACTTTTAATATCAAGAGGAAAATTTTGATTTTTTTTTATCTGTTAAACTAGTTCTTCAGATATGTGCAAATTGTATTTGTGTACGTAAGTAAAATCGATATTCATTTGCCAAGTTGATCCATATTTAGTTCTAGCTCCACGAGATTACACTGTTGCGCAGAGTCCAGCATACTGCTGTTATTTATCTTATTACGAGCGAAACAACGGCCGTTATTCTTTGTTTATCGCCTCAGGGCCTGGCATTGTGGTTGACGTCATTAAAACTTAATAATGGTGGATTCAATCCGCCGTAGGTCGCGTTTTATGGCGTAACGACCATGTGTTTATTGTGAAAACGGGAGGAAAAACCCCTTTGTGTTTTCTATTTGCTCTTTTTTTGTGCGCACAGTTTTTAATCCTGATGTTACATTTTGGAAGTCGTTTCAACAAGGATTTTTTTCTTTCACCACTGATTTGACAATAAATTATGTGGTTCCGTACATCCGAATTTATAAACGAAACATTTATGGGATCGCTCGTTCATCTATCTGTCCCTCTGTTACACTTGTCTGGATATACTGGACTAAACAAATAGTCATATGGCACTTGTTGGACTAAATACATAACTCATGTCATCCAAATAGTCATCCTACAAAAATAAATGATCCTTAATCTAAGGCTCACTTTAAGTATATTAAAAAGGACACTATCTTTAAAGAGCTTCTTTAAAAATGATTAAAAATTAAATTAAAATCTTTATTACCACTTACCTCTTATTTTCGAAATTACTAAATATATTTTTAACAGGTTTGAGTACTCTTATTTCTTTAAAGTCGCATTGGACCGGCGATAAGTTTTATGTACTTCAAAAAAATTCATTATACTCACTCAAAAGATTTCCACATCTCATCAAGGACATCCACTCTGTGTTTAGCCGTTCTTCTTTGTTTTCTTTTTAATACAGTAATAAAATATTTGGTCATTACGTGATACCTCAACTTTTGGTGGTTAATTGGAAACAACGCAACAACGATCCTTTTGGAAAAACAGCAAATCATGGACGAGACTCACAGTTTATTATTTCATTTAAGTACGACCTACCTTTCGGTAAATTAGTAAGGGGAGCCAGGCTAAATTAACGAACCGCGTGATCTTATTAGCTACCTCACTCAAGCCATTAGGCTGGCGCTAGCTGGGGCGCTATTGTACTTTACCCGTTCAAATTTAATAGGACCACCTTTAAGGATGTAAATTTCGCTGGAAGCGTCTAAGGAAAAGAGAAAATTCGTGTGGCTTTTCTTAGGTGTATTATTCGTGTAAGTCACTGATTTTAATTACACGAACTCATTGACATTTCCCTGAGATTACCTTTGGCATTTTTAAAAGCTGCTGAGAGCCCATGTATTTCCGTAATCATTTTATCACTTTTAGGGCAATTCCTTTATAATTAAATATTAAACTATAAAACTATATCAATTTGGAAACTATTTATTTCCGAAAGAATTTAGAAAAAATCTTAAAAGAGCTTAGTCATGTAAGTTGTTTTTTTTTTATAAAGTAGTAATTGTTCTGTGCTATCGTCATGTGCAAGTAAACCTACGCAAAGGTTTTGACTGTTACTTAGTTATTGACGATCAGTAACGACCAAAAGCTTCACCTTTTTTTTTTTTTTTTTCCGTGCGGAATTCCGCTCGGATACCACCGGATATCGGGTACTAATAGCCGGGGAACCAGGTATACCCTAGAAAACCAAAAGCTCCACCTAATGTCTGTCTTATCTAGGAGTAATACATCTATAAACGTCACGGTTCAGAACAGTCTCTAAAAACTACTAATAAGCCATGACCGGCCGCGCTATGCAAATACTATATTTATATATATATATATTTTTATTTATCTATCACATAAAACAACTTGACAGAGAAAATCTACAAAACGACAGCTTCTGGAGAAACCACATAGGTTTATGTAAATATTTATGTAGTTATAGATATATTCGTAATAATACTATACTTTAGGAAGTTAACGCATACTTAAGTTATATAAACAACAGTTTTGTTTTCAGATTTGGGTTGAAGGGGAGCACAAAGTTTAGGCACCGGTTACTTTACTCACTCGGTAAAAAGTAACGAAAGGATTGCTTCACAGTGGTTTTCTGTCAGGGTGTGCAATCATCGAGTTAATTGTGCGTTTGTTTAGTATAATGTGAATGCTGCTAGCGCGGGTTACATGTATGTCTCTAGCTCGTTTTAGATTTGACACAGCTCAGTACTGTACCTGAGCAATTAACTCTTCACTGGACCCTCATAGTCCTTTTTGCGAAGCAAATAACGTGCGCAAGTGCCTCAACATGCGCAAGCTACTTTCATTGTGTAGAAGCACCCAAAGCTTTTTTTTTTAATTCCTAAAAAACCCATGAAATGTATGAAACTAAACAAACAATATTTTCAGATACCTACTATCAAAATAACAAACAATTTTCTAACCTCGTAAGTTAGCTTCCTATTTGCAGTATATATACGTGATATATCTCGTTACCCGTGGTCGTGTTACAATGCTATGCATTAATGTTTCAGTTATTCACTTACGAGCTTGATCTCATAACTTATAGCTAATTAATTTTAAATCCTAAATAAAACTTAAACCTAGTCTTAAAATTAGACACTAAATACAATTATTAAAAATATTATTTTACAAACAAACTGTCAGTGGCTCCATTACTTCAATATAGTGAAACCGGCCGCCGCACTCGCGATGGCGGGGCGTGGGCGCCGGGCGGGGGGAACGGTGAAAGTGAAGGGAGTCCGCGAGCTCTGTGCGCGCGACGAGAAACATTCTACGCATCGTTGTCTTGCTGTGAGCTTGTCAGAAATACGTACTCGACAACCGGATTCAAGTTCCGTTAATTTTATTATTCCGTTAATTTTATTATTCAGTTATTTTTTCCTGCTACCGTCTCAACTAAAAATTGAAAATATAAAACTAAAACACTAGTGAATATTATAAACCCCGTGTCTGGGGTTTTAAGTTCACCCTTGGTGATTATCATCGGCTGATTTCGGCCTATCCTAGTTCCGGCCAACGCCACAGGGTCAACGGATTATTGGCTGTACCACATCACTCGAAGCTTGTTGGCTGATCGCTAAGGACTACCCAGGGAAGCGTAAGATTCCGCGCGTCAGTGCAGATAGGGGCTTGGGTAACGAACCCACCTAATTCTACCCACATAAAAAAATAAATTAATTTTCTTTTAAAACTAATTGTTAGTTTTTTTATATTTTTTCTACGAAGTAGTGTAATTATGTACATCTAGATGTAACATTGGCGCCCAACGTGGGGCGCCAATGTTACATCTAGATGTACATAATACATCGAATTTCAAAGACTGTTTACAAAAACTACAAGTCTTCTACAAAGACTTGGCTTCCTTCTTTGCGGCTACTCCCACTAAAACTAGTATTGAATCTGAAGACATTCCCGTCCCTAGTGTCTCAGTTACCTGCGATAGGGGCATCGCCGCAGAGCTGGCGAGGCTAAGGTTCGATGGGAAATCCTGTGTCCGAGCTTTTATTCAGGAGGTTGAAGAACGAATAAAAGCTAGGGATATTAAACCAAATCGGGTATTAGCGTTTGCGACGGAAATATTCACAGGCGACGCGTTACATTGGTTCCGCAGTGTTCGCGATTCTATAGATAATTGGGATCAATTAGCTGGATGTTTAAAAAGAGATTTTACTAAGTTCGACTATGATTATAGACTAATGAATGAAATACGCTTACGGACTCAAGGGGAATCGGAGTCTATAATTGTATATCTTGCTATAATGGAGGGCTTGTTTTCGAGATTGTCTAAAGTTTTTAGTGACGAAGAGAAACTCGAAATACTTCTCCATAATATCAGACCCTGTTACGCAAACACCCTCGCGTGCTCACCTCAGATTAAAACGATCTCTGACTTGCGTACTACGTGCCGCAATTATGAAAACTATCAGGCCCGGGTTTCACAGTTTAGAGAGCCTCCCAAGATTACTTTGGACACCTTAGCACCTGAATTTGCTTACACTAGACCTACTAATGGTCCCAGCAGTTCAAAGCATTACAACACTAACGAAATTAGTACTACACCGGTCGATGCCGTGCAACAAAATACTAGGGCATCAAAACCCGTATATTGCCCCAGATGTCGATGTCATACACACTCGTTAAAGTATTGCAAGGAACCTAGAGTCATCATTTGTTTTAAATGCGGTAAAAAAGACTTCCGTTACCCAGACTGCCCTAATTGTAATAGTTCAATAAGGGAATCGGTATCAAAAAACTAATTGATCGCAGCAACATTACAAAATTTAATCGCACTGAGTGGAACGATTGGCTCAGTTATATTAAAACATTTTTTAATACTTATAACACTGTTGCTGCAATTAAAAACTTTATTCCATCTAATGATCCTCGCCCATATGTTAAAGTAAATATTAAGAACGTATGTCTGGATATTTACGGTCTGTTGGACTCTGGCTCTGCCGTGAGTATTATAGGCAACAATTTACACTTACTACTATATAAATATTGCTTTCCAATTGACGACTCCGAAACTATATCTGTCACTGCTGCCGGAGGTCAAACTATGACATCATTGGGTTTTATGCTTTTGCCTGTATTTTTTAATGATAAATGCAATATTATCAAGGCTCATGTAGTGCCGGAAATCAAAACGTCTTTAATCTTGGGTATTGATTTCTGGACAAAATTCGAGATATTTCCTAACAACATTAAGGATATAAAACTCCTTGCTAATGATAGTCCTTATTTACTAGGAGTCTTTAACCATTGTTTAACTTCTAGACCTAGCGAATCCACAATAAGTTATGATAATTTTGACGCGTCTCAAAAAGCACAAATTCTAGAAATTATTAAACAATATAGACAAGTCTCATTTGAATTGAAAGGTCTCGGCAGGACTCAATTGATAGAACACCGAATAGATACAGGTGACGCAGCACCTATTAGACAGAGGTACTACCGCTTATCACCTGAAAAGAAGAAAATCATCATTGATCAGGTGGATGAAATGCTGGCTCTAGATGTATTAGAACCATGTGAAAGTCCGTGGTCCTCTCCAGTACTAATAGTTAAAAAAAAGGACGGTAAACCTCGTTTCTGTCTAGACAGCAGGAAATTAAACTCTGTCACAAAGAAAGACGCCTATAACTTGCCTTATGTTTCGGAGATACTGGACAATCTTAGGGATGCTAAGTTTTTGTCCAGCATCGATTTGTCTAAAGCGTTTTGGCAGATTCCAA
Organism: Arctia plantaginis; assembly: GCA_902825455.1. Lineage (NCBI taxonomy): Eukaryota > Metazoa > Arthropoda > Insecta > Lepidoptera > Erebidae > Arctia > Arctia plantaginis. The sequence continues at coordinate 981,483 of CADEBD010000364.1, read as the reverse complement.
TAGCTGTAGCTGACCGTGAGAAAACTGCCTTTTATGTACCTGGCAGAGGAACTTTTATGTTTAAGGTTACTGCTTTTGGGTTAACTAATGCTCCAGCTACTCAACAGCGCCTTGTAGATACCTTATTTGGCCCTGAGTTTGAACTGAAAGTCTTCTGTTATCTTGATGACATAGTTATTGCTAGTAATTCATTTCAGGAGCACGTCTCACTACTGAGTCGTGTTTTAGAAAGGCTAAAACAGGCTAATCTCACAATTAATCTTGCTAAATGCCAATTTTTTAGAAAAGACTTACATTATCTGGGTTACGTTGTCGACGAGAATGGCCTTCGTACTGACCCTGCTAAGGTTGAAGCCATCTTGAATTTCCCCACCCCCACAACTAAAAAAGAAGTTAAAAGATTCCTAGGAACGGCATCCTGGTACAGACGCTTTGTGCCGAACTTCAGTACTATAGCTGGTCCGCTTAACGGACTCACTTCTAGTGGAAAAAAGGCACGCTCTTTTGAGTGGACCCCTGAAGCCGACACGGCTTTTCATACCCTTAAGTCGTATTTGGTAAATGCACCAATTTTGGCTTGCCCTAACTTCAATTACAGTTTTGACGTCCACACAGACGCGAGTGCTTTCGGTGTTGGAGGTATGCTTTCACAAACCATCAATGGCGAAGAGCACCCAATAGCGTACATGAGCAGATCCCTCACTGGGGCTGAACGTAATTATAGTGTTACCGAAAGGGAGGCTCTCGCTGTATTAGTCGCGTTAGAGCACTGGCGGTGTTATCTGGAAAACGGCAAAGTTTTTACGGTCTACACTGACCATTCCGCGCTTAAATGGTTTTTATCCCTGACTAACCCTACGGGACGCCTCGCTCGTTGGGGTGTAAGACTATCGTCATTTGATTTTATAGTAAAGCACCGTCGAGGCAAGGACAATATTATACCGGATGCCTTGTCTAGATGCATACAAGTTGCTACCTTAAATACACCCATCGTGACAACAGCTAACACCTCTGATACTTGGTACCTTAATATTTATCATGGGTGCATTAGTTCTCCATCTAATTACCCTAACTATAGAATTGAAGGGAATATACTTTATCGTTACATGAAGAGTAAAAATCCGCTCACATCAGAATTTAGCTGGAAGGAAGTTATACCAAGAGAGTCACGACACGATGTTATTAATAATAATCACTCGAATCTTACGGCGGCTCACTTAGGGATCTTCAAGACTTATAGACGGCTTCTTTTAAAGTATTACTGGCCAGGCATGTATGCAGATGTAGTAAAGTTCGTTGGCGACTGTAGCACTTGCTTAGCTTATAAGCATCCCGCTCATACTACCTTAGGAAAAATGGGCAGACCAAAAGACTGCTCACGCCCGTTTCAAATGCTTTCCATAGACTTGGTCGGACCTTTACCTACTAGTAGAAAACAGAACAATTATATCTTCGTTGTTAATTGCTGTTTCTCTAAATATTGTTTAATATTCCCACTACGACAAGCCACTGCAGCAGCTGTCTGTAAACACCTTGAGTATAACGTGTTTTTAGTTCATGGTATTCCTCAAACCATAATTATGGATAATGGCACACAGTTCGCAGGCCGCGAAATGGAAGCACTCTTAAATAAGTACAAAATACCTAACGCACAATTTACCCCTAAATATACTCCTCAGGTTAATAACGTTGAGAGGTATAATAGGACTATAATCACATCAATATCAACTTTTGTGAATGATGATCATCGAACTTGGGACCTACACCTACCGGAGATTCAATTCGCTATTAATAATTCTGTGAACGAAGTAACAGGTTTCACTCCCTCTTTCTTGGTGCATGGTAGGGAGGTAGTCACTTGTGGTTCTCACTATGTTGATAACGATAATAGTAATGAGATTTTGTTCTTGCCACGTGATATTTATGCCGAAAATCTTGGCTACTTAGCCGAAATATTTAATAAAGTACAGGTTTCCCTTTGGAATAACTACCAAAAATCGTGTCAACGTTACAACTTGCGTCGTAAACACGTCGAATTTAATGTGGGAGACGAAGTGTGGAAGCGCTGTTTCTTCCAAAGTGATAAAGGTGCACGTTTTAGTAAAAAGCTGGCACCCAAGTTCGAAAAATGCAGAGTAACAGAGAAAAGGTCGCCACTAGTCTATGTATTAGAGGACATGAATGGCCGCAACTTGGGAGCTTGGCATGTTAAAGACCTAAAGTTAAAACTAATGTCCTCGTAATCCTCATATATGTATTAGTCGTTAGGTGTGTTTTGGATTTTTCTGTCCCGGAAAAATCCTTCGCTGGGAAGGGGGGTACTGTTACAATGCTATGCATTAATGTTTCAGTTATTCACTTACGAGCTTGATCTCATAACTTATAGCTAATTAATTTTAAATCCTAAATAAAACTTAAACCTAGTCTTAAAATTAGACACTAAATACAATTATTAAAATATTATTTTACAAACAAACTGTCAGTGGCTCCATTACTTCAATATAGTGAAACCGGCCGCCGCACTCGCGATGGCGGGGCGTGGGCGCCGGGCGGGGGGAACGGTGAAAGTGAAGGGAGTCCGCGAGCTCTGTGCGCGCGACGAGAAACATTCTACGCATCGTTGTCTTGCTGTGAGCTTGTCAGAAATACGTACTCGACAACCGGATTCAAGTTCCGTTAATTTTATTATTCCGTTAATTTTATTATTCAGTTATTTTTTCCTGCTACCGTCTCAACTAAAAATTGAAAATATAAAACTAAAACACTAGTGAATATTATAAACCCCGTGTCTGGGGTTTTAAGTTCACCCTTGGTGATTATCATCGGCTGATTTCGGCCTATCCTAGTTCCGGCCAACGCCACAGGGTCAACGGATTATTGGCTGTACCACATCACTCGAAGCTTGTTGGCTGATCGCTAAGGACTACCCAGGGAAGCGTAAGATTCCGCGCGTCAGTGCAGATAGGGGCTTGGGTAACGAACCCACCTAATTCTACCCACATAAAAAAATAAATTAATTTTCTTTTAAAACTAATTGTTAGTTTTTTTATATTTTTTCTACGAAGTAGTGTAATTATGTACATCTAGATGTAACAGTCGCCAGACGTGACCTGAATCTACAACTTATTATATTTTATACCCTATGACACAACAAACAATGTCTCTTAGGGACATAAAATATAGCTCACAAAGACAAAACAAATAACGATAAATAGATAGTTATTGGGTGTTGCACTATTGATTTAGAATTATTCAATTAATTTGTTATATAGTCGGTTTCTTACATGCAGCTTTTTTAATGTTTTGGCCTTTGGAGTGGGAGCTTGCTCTGCCTCTTTGCTTGAAGATGCTGAGGTCATGTCGTTCCGCAAATATCTCAGGCGACAATTTGTAACACAGATTGGTTATGCGAGGTTAAAATTTTCTTTAGAAGTGTGCAGTGGTATTATCCAAGTGATGGGAATGGATGTTTTGCCTGAGTATAAGACTGAAGAATTCTTTGGAGTACTTCGAAATGAGATAACTTTTTCTTAAATAACTGAATCTCAACCATCGTATTGATCTAGATGTAGAAAAATTAGGACGATCTGGTTTATTATGCGATTGCTAAAGCCAATGACTTCATAGATTAGTGATTTTAAGAAAAAAAAAAAAAATAATTCTTGTAAATATATAAACAGTATTTAAAATTGATATTATTATATTTTGCAATTTATTCAAAGTCTTGGTTAGGGAGTTTAACCTACTAGTATTAAAAACAAAACTGACTGCCCCTATTTTAATAATAATATAATATCAGTTCATGTCCGTGTGGCGATGGACTGAGAATACGAAGTGTCGCCACCCCTATTCATCCCGTGGGTGTCGTAAGAGAGCAAACTACGCAGGACCTGCTGTCCTGCGTAGTTTGCAAAGAGAAGACTTAAAACAAATCCCATACCAACCCGTCTGGCCAGCGTGGTATAGTAGGCCAAAACCTCCTTTCTAAGGAGAGGCCTATGTCCAGCAGTGGACTATTAAAGGCTGTTGATGATGATGATGATAATATTTCGGACATCTCACACACAACGCCATCTAATTACAAACTAAGCAGAGCTTGTACTATAAAAGTTAGCTTGACTGAGGGAATACGTATATACTTTTTTGTAAAAACATACTTATTATACATAGAAAACAACTAAATTCCGAAACAAATATTTGCACATTATTTCGTCCAACCCGGGAATCGAACTCGAGACCTCACCACAGCAGTCACATACGCTACCACCGAGGCAGTCAAAGTTTTGTCTAGTGGATTCAGACTACTCAACTAGAGGACGAAGATTTTATAATTCTGTATAGCAATGAACATGTATGATTACGAGTCTAAATACGATAGTTCAGACTCTGCCTAATTTGAGATCATTATTGCCAAAGGATATTGAGATTTTCTAAATAAAACAGAGGTCGAATTAATGGAATTTTCAACATCTACACTTATTTGACATGGAAATCTACCCTAACTGCTGAATGTTATTTATAAAAACCTATTTAACATAAAACATCACGTATAGGTAAGTGAAACATTATCTGTAAACTGTATTATAGAATTAAAAATAAACTTTTATTCTCAGTATTAATAAAGTGCAAGTTAGCTCAGCAAAGTTAAAGTTTATTTCCAAGATGAAAAATATGAAGTTGGCAAGTAAACACATCAAGTGGCGAAAGACTTCAAATTAGTTGCCGTATTCTATTGACATCAGCGTGAGTGGAAAGAGAAAATGCTACGTTATCTTCGTAGCTCAGCCTTTAATTTCGTCGTAACCTTTTAGTTTTAATGCCAACATTTTAACTTTGTACAATAGAAATTCCTCTAAGTTAAAAATATCTTTAAAAGACATTTTATTTTACTTGACGTGTAGAATTTTCTGTTCTTTGATACTATGAGGGTAATTTACTAATTTGAAAAAATTCGATGTGATTATTAAGGGTTAGGTACACTATACATTAGGCCATTTCGACGTAACGGTAGAAAGGTGAACAAATATGTACCAGTGCCAGATAAGCAATATTATCTTGGTATCCAACAACAGCCCTCTATAAAGGAGCACAGTAACCTGCTTGGTAGCTAGGTGTAACACTAGACCATCAGCGCGCTCGCTCCCAGGGAGCACAGGGAAACCTTTCTAGGGTATACCTGGTTCCCCGGCTATTAGTATCCGAGACGGCGTGCGGTTTTAGTCGGTCCGAGTCCGACATGCCACCGATAGGTGGTATCCGAGGGGATTTCCGCAAGGAAAAAAAAAAAAAAATGTGTAACACTAGAAACACAAGTACAAGATAACTTAATATAGCCCATTTCTGTAAAAAATACTACTACTTCAACACTGTGTATCTTTATTTTAAATCATGCATCTTTCGAACCCACATTCAAATTAAATATTGGCAAACAAAGAAACAAAGCTTTAAACTACCTTTACGTGGCCAAATATTGTAGTCTTCATATTCCTTGTGGTGAAAAAACCTTATTTGTATTCCAACCCAGCTTTAAAAAATGTTATCAGGGATAGAATATGGAATTGTATTACTTTCCTATAACTGTATGATGTTGCGGTTATAGCCATTTCATTCGGAGATGGACACAGAATTCAATTGGGAGTAGTTCGGTGTTCGTCGCTATCCCCAACTCAATTATTTCATCGTTCATCGTTCTTATTACGCCTCCGCTCATGTCACTGCAATCTACTTCAGACTTCAACAAACTACACGACTCTAGAAAATCACTGACAACTTTTATGTGTTTGCTGTTTCTAGAACTAATAACTTCTAACGCTGTTGAAGACGATTTAGTATTGCCGAGAGTTTTTATTTATCTCATAATGTAAAATTATGATTATGTTACTAAGATTGATCGTATTTAGTCAGTCTCTTTTATATTCACGTTATCGCTTTTTATTCACGATCAATCATTCAAAATGCAACATTCTAATGAGCAAGAATACAAACTTTGTGAAATAATCGCAAATACGATTATGATTGAATGATTGATTAGGCTTCCTGAAATTTAGCGTGTTCTTAGTTAGAACTCATTTCCTAAGAAAGCTTTAATATATTATCTAGATCGTTAATACAAACCCTAAAATACCTTAAAAATACTTAAATTTATAATACTTCTGATTCAAACATCAATTAAATAATTAAGTTACTGTTAGTCTAGTGATTAGTGTTTGTGACTGCTAAGATTGAGAGATTTGGTTCGATTCTCATCTAGGACGCATAATTTCTTCATGAGCAGTTTAACAAATTTTCAATTTACCAGATTCCCAACTAACCAGAAGTACAATTAAAAACTAAAACATATTACATTTAAAAATGTATATTTTCAAGTCTCAACAGCTATTGTAATTCAAATAAGAAAGAAGATTTTCCTTTCTTCTTTTTTCATTTTCTTTCTAAAAACAATTCGTTTCTTTTGTTATGTTTATAATGAAATGATTGTTTTTTGAATTTTAATGTCTTGGACTTCTGCTTCTTTTTTATATTAGAATGCATTTAAGCAATTATCCTTCTATGGAATTTGTGTTCTACTTTTCTCATAATAACTGCTGAAAACATCGCTGGTTATTTATATAATCCACTGATCATTAAAATAAGTTATTTCAATTTTATAAAAATAGTGCGTTTGGAAATGGATTTTATCATGGATAAAACAGAATTAAAGTTTATTGGAAATGAAAGAGAAAAGCCGTTATTACTACGTGTGGGCTATAAGTTATAAAGGGGTGCTATTGAAATCTTTAAAATGCAGAGGTGAGCAAAGTAATTTGATTTTGCCGATATGGTAGAAGGTAAAAAAGTTACTCACTTATCTACGCTGCAGCGCGCTGCTACCATTACTACCACCAATATAATTCAATACAATAATTATCATAGTTATAAGTATTTTCTTTATAGTTTTTTATTTTCTTTATAGTTTTTTATTTTCTTTGTAGTTGTTATAAGTATTTTATAAGTAGTTTGATTGTACAAAATCTAGTTAGTTAAGAATCTGATGAGATGTGCATCTGGTAAGCTGTTCATGAGAAGAATTATTGTGTAACTAGCTGACCCGCGCAACTTCGTCTGCGTCTCTCAATAGTAATAAATTTTCTCCGTTTTTGAAACATTCTTCATTGGTGCTCCGCTCCTATTGGTCTTAGCGTGAAAATATATAGCCTATATAGCCTTCCTCGATAAATGGGCTATCTAACACTGAAATAATTTTTCAAATAGGACCAGTAGTTCCTGAGATTAGCGCGTTCAAACAAACAAACAAACAAACTCTTCAGCTTTATAATATTAGTATAGATGAGTTTGTACTCATCCTACAATTATTCTACCATTCTACCATTTCCTCTATATGTGAATGGTAAGTTCTTTGGCGTAAAAACACAAATTTTACATATTAACATGTTTATGATTTTTACATATTAACGACTACCTCGGTGGTTCAGTTGGTAGCTTATGCGACTGCTTTGCTGAAGTCTCATATGCATATAAAAATACATGCATTTATCTCAATATGCATGTATTTCCAAAAAAAGTACGAAATTATTCTATCAGTCAATCTAGCTTCCATAGTACAAGCTCTGTTTAGATGTCCGAAATATTTATTATTATTATTTGTAAAGTCAGGTAGATAGGTATACACCGGTAAAGGAGCAGACGGGTCACCAGATGATAAGTGCCTACCACCGCCCATGGACACCTTTAACTTAAGAGTCTCAAGTGCGTTTCCGCCCTTTGAGCTCCACCTAATTACAGGGTTAAAGGCAAAGAAGGAAGTACTCAATAATGGTTGTCCGAATTCCATCTAGTATGTAATAATTTCACCTTATAAATGTATATATATAGCCTTGATATGTCTGTTTCTATGTCATGATGTACTCAAATAAATATTTACAAATATAACATCAAATAGCACCTTAATTTATCTACAGTACCTGTTACGTGATTAAACACAAACAACAACTGAACCAATATTTAGCGATCTATTTGCGTAATTTGCCGGTATTTATAAATAGATATGAGGCTACTGATATCCGATAATATTATTTACAGAATATAACATCAAGATCTTTCAAAATATCACAATTATTTTTTACGAATATCGGTAAATATTGAAGCGGCTTGGGGATATATCTTATATTTGGACAATGAGAAACACACACACACAAAAAAATGAGAGAATGCTCAAAACTGTGTGAATAATATCACGTCTTTTTGTTTGATGTCCAAATAAAAAAAGAGCAAGCAATATTGAAACGTTGAGGTTATAAATTTAGAAAATTACACGAGGCATCTGTGAGCTTTTTCAATAAGATTGAAGGTGAGGAGTACCATTAGTCTTTGAAGCAATAGAAGTTGAGGTCGGGCGAGGTCAGGCTCGAGATTAGTTACGTTTTCTTACTCTCGACGGATCGAAAAGGATTCACTGAAAGCAGAAGATGTCGATAAAGTCTACGCTTTTAGTGGTTCCTTTGTAACACACGTTTTCGCAAATGGATTACAGAATTGTTTGAAGATCCGGCTCATAAGTTTATCGGCGCAGCTAGAATCATAAGTGGCTTAAAGATGAATTTAGTAGATTTGAAAGACAAAAACAGAATAACATTGGAGGCGGGAACTATAAGTTTTTAGAATTTAGAATGGTAACCGTAACCGTAAATAGTAAATGCTATATATACAAGTTAGTCTAAGAAATATTTACATTAAATTACGCCATAGTCATCTTAAAGTCTCAATTAAAAGAAAAAAAGATGCTGAACCTACTCCTGTAAAGATTTTTTTTACGATTTGATTTACCATTTATTTCTAAGCGCAATACAAAGTTGATTTCGAATCGTTTGCTTACATCACTAGTTACTACTATATCTTCTTAGTACGTAAAACGACACAATTATTCTTTTTTGATCGATCGTGCTCTTATGTGAAATTCAATACTACGAGGCGGCAGTCAGTATAATACTCGATTTATTTCTTTCTTCTGAAGTATTAGGAATCAAGACATCGTTTTTTTGTATTTTTGAACTCTCGATATTAGCAATATACCTTTTAATTTACATTTGAAAATTAACTATATGAAAAAAAATCCCTTTAATAATTTAATGTTCTAAACTTTCTACGGCTTTCACTTTCATCCCTCAATTTACTTCTATGACCCTATGCATAAATTTAAAAAAAGGCAACAAAAAACTTTAGCAACGTGTCTGAATAAAATATTTACATTGGGAACTGCCATCAACTCTAACCGTATAGATGCAGCTACTGTGCTTGCCTATACTCTATGTCGATACAGTAACTTTCAAACTACTTAGTCCAACAAAAGCCATAAATCATTAGGCGAGGACGGAATTTAAATCAAAGAGTGAGAATAAATTTCCATTAGGCGATCATGGGAGTTTCCGGTTGGAAGAAAGGCAGGCTGCGGTCTGTGATCGTCGCAAAAACTCGCTTGACGTTGAATGTATAATGTATACCAGTTTTATAAATGACAAACGAATAGAACGAACATTCAACTATTTCGAGTAGGCATTTTAAATATTTTTTAGGAAAAGTTGTATGTCAAGTATTTCTCAACAAAGAAACATTGTAACATGCCTCCATATTTCCTCTCTTTTACATCACAGATGCCTTTGCATATAAGCTAACCAAAAAATCCGGTGTAGATTAAGGAGTAATTTTAGGTATATTTATAATATAACATCATGAACCAATTCATGTGTGTAGATCTGGAATGGTTGAACAGAAATACAAATGTGATGTGTAATGTGATTTTAAGTATTTTCTTTATTGCGTTTCAACGTACCTGCGGAATTACATTAATGCATAGTTGCGCATTTTATTTAGCTTTACTAAACATTAACTTTTTAAACTATAGTCCAGTTTGAAATGATATCATTAGAAATAATAAAAACCTGTGTGTCCTAGAACACATAATATTCAAATTCAAATTCTACTTTACTGCGAAAATGCATAATATGGCATAGCTTTTCCGTTATTGGCCTCTCGGCATGCAATACCTTTTTTTTTTTTTTTTTTTTTTTTTTTTTTTTTTTTTTCCGTGCAGAAATCCCCTCGGATACCACCTGTCAGTGGCATGTCGGACTCGAACCGACTAAAACCGCACGCCTTCGCCGGGTACTAATAGCCGGGGAACCAGGTATACCCTAGAAAGGAAGGCCCTGGTGCCCCGACATACCTCGGGTCATCTACAGACGAGTAGACGACCCCCGCCCCGTGTGGGAACCCCATGTTCCCTGTGCTCCCTGGAAGCGAGCGCGCTTCGCAACGCGCTCGCCGCCACCCCGGCCTGCTTCTGCTAGGGTGACAGATGGCCTCACCTGTCACCCCCAGGCCTGCGCTTATGGAGGACGGAGGTCGTTCTGCGACCTCCGGCGCCTGAGTCGCCTGCGCTGCCTGGCCCGTGCCCGGGCCGGCATGCAATACCTAACATTTATAAATTATATATTTTAGAAATCTAAATTTAACACAGTAAATGTGGACAACATTTAGAGATTTAAGGATGTCAATATATCAAATATTACTTCATAAGTTAAATAAAAAAAAGTAAATTTTTTGTCAATTAAAAATAAACTACAATAGAAATTCACAATAACTTAAGATAAAAACAGTGTGTTGAGACCTTTCTCTCCGATTAGGTGTAAAAACTTGAGATCTTTCGCCTCTCACCTGACTGATCCAGACCAGTGGCCAACAAATACAACTCTAGTTACTGCCACCACTTTTTCCACCTCTGCGCATTGTTGAAATGTTTTATCTAGCGGCCATCATGACTACCCACATTTGTAGATTTTGACATCTTGCGTTAATTCGTTACATTTTCACTACTGATACCAAGTTATGTTTTTATATGGCTTGAGGAGGTGTTATAAATAACATTACTTCTTGACTATTATATTATCATATAGTTAACGTATTGCATATACAGATTTTGACTAGGAACTTTAGTGTCGCAGACAGCAGAGCAATGACTACCTAAATATGTGCATAGTGCTACGTACCTTAGTGACGTGTCATAACTTTCTAATGTAGTGATGTTACAACAAGTCGCAGATAAAATTTGTAATGTACAAGAAATTATTAAACCATATTTTTAAAATTAATGAAGTAAGTAATTTCTTTATATTAATGTCGATATATTTAGTTTATGATTTGATCATCTCTTCTCTTTTCATTTTATTATGTCTTCGCACGTACCAAAATTGTTATTTCTACATCCGACATTAGTCTGCCTTATCAAAAAGATTTAATAAATTAAAAATAATAACAAATCTTATTTATTTTATAAGCACATAACATTGCAACCCGATATTTTCCTATTTAGGGCGCAGTTACACCAAATGAAGCTTTTACTCTGTTCTAAAAATCATAAAAAAGCCATATTTTAAATGCTTTACATCATCACATAATATGTGTACGGTATATCATATTACATTTAATCTATTTAGTAGGTGTAAGGTTCAGATAGCTTTATTATGAATACATGCTTTTAATAATTGTGATACAAGAGCTGATAATTTACTTAAATTCGTTTTGTAGTCAAAATGGTACAAAAGTAAGCTTATTACATTGTTGTACACCTCGAATAACTGAAGAAAATAGACTTAAATTGTTCATAACAGTAAAATAACACAATGTAATAGTAATTATCAGTCAATTTGAAATACAAAACACAATAAAAGCATAGAATTTATGTTGTACCTTCTATTATAGTGGTTTGGTTCAAATTAATTTCGTAGCAATCACAGAAATGCAAGAGAATTACTCGGCTCATTGTTAAATATTCCTAGACTTCTTTAAGCATCTTTAAAATTCCTTAACAAAATGTTCTAGTATTCGGAAATTGTGCATTTGTTTACCGTAGCTGTTTCCTTCCAATTAATTCGTTACGAGGTAGACTTAAATTTCCCTCGGGGAGTGTATTTAACAAACCGTTACCATTCAGAACCTTTTTTAGTTCCGCTACAAATATACTCTGTCATTTAATAAGACAGCCATTCCTGAGCTAGTTTATTATATACACTCAGTAACGAATAATCGTCCATTATTGTAATAAGAATTTACCTATTTTAATAAATAGGTAGTTTTTATGATTATAAATGAAACGGAATAATATTTTCTGAATTTATAAGTACAGTTAGGCTAATAAGGCCTTACAGTTTATTGTAATAAAATTTCTCGACACAACAGGAATATCTTCTGTACTCAATATAACAGTCTGTCTTATTTAGGTAGACCTACTAGGTATCTACGAAAGCTATAATACTCTATAAGACGAAATAAATGATCGAGAGTTTGAAATGCCAACTTAATTTAGTTGCTTTACTTCAAATTGGTTCAAATTAATCAAACACACACATACTACCTATTAGAGAACGTGAATAAAACTAACGCACACTAAATTGTTTGGCATTAATTATAAATTACCCGCATATAATATACATCTATACAGTATAGTAATTAATTTATATAAACGTCAATTCCCCCTTTCATAATTAAATAAAAGCTGGTGTAAAGCGCAATTATTTCAACATATATTTTGCAACAAAGGAACGGTACAAGTATGTGTATAAATAGTAGATATTATAAGTGTTTACTACCACTATCTGGAAGTTGTCACACGTGAAAAATATCTGAGAAAAATACTGATATAATAATCATATAACGAGTATACAATAAGTATAAGATTAGTTAGATTAACCAATAGCTTGTAAGCTACAGGAATCGAAGTGATGTCAAATAAAATACAGTCTTTCAAGAGCAATAGACGTCTAACGACCAAGGCAAAATATACTTTAATTTTTATAAAACTTTAAACCTGAACGCGATTTATGTGATTTAACTAGTACTATTAACCGAACAATTCATACATTATCTAAGTCTCTGTAAGTATGATAGATTTAATAAAAGGAGTTTATTAATTTATTTATACTCACTCAATTCAAAATTAAAAACACTTCAGATAACAGTTTTTCATGTCGATGAATATAAAACAATCCACAGCTGTTATTCTGTGCCGGAGCTCCAACTTTTACACATTCGTATAAGCGTATACCTACCTAATGTGGATATAATAGATATACATTGAAGTATAAAACATTCGCACTCGTACTTTTCAGCTGCTGCCGCGTCATGTTGGACCCACTTCCCCAGAAAAAGGATTATGGAAGTTGAATTTTTGCTGGCGTGATGAGGGATTATTTTTTGTACTTTGCTTTCTATTCCTCTGTTATACATTTTGATCTGCCGAGAGACGTAATATTGTGAAAAAATTAAATCGTTTGCTGAAAAAAGTGTAGGAAAGCAATTTTTTTTTTTTATTTCTTTGCTCAAAATTTTTATACGCTTTGTGGTAACATTTGTTTTCAAAATGTATGGTGTCTTTCAAACGATACGGTTTGCCAAATTTACATTCAACGTCATTGTGATACTTGGATTACTTTAGATAGATTCATCATAGAGGTTGACATATTGTATGTCCACACTACCTAGAATGGACTATTTTTGACATAAACCTATGTGGTTTCTCCAGAAGCTGTCGTTTTGTAAACTTTCTTTGTCAAGTTGTTGTATGTGATAAATAAAAAAATAAAAAATAAACACATAATACTTTACCCTTGAATGTGTTACGGCATGCACATTATTCAAACCCACAACACATTAACCCTATAGTGATAATAATAATATAATAAATTGTTCATCATTAAGGATTACTGGTGCTTTTGTTTTGTTATAATATTAAATGGTACTTACGTGTACAATGCCTCGGTTCATCAGACGAATCACCACAATCGTTCGAACCATCACAGAATCTATTTATCGGTATGCATTTCTTATTCGAGCATAAATATTCCGATATACGGCATCGAGTATCGTTTCCGTGAAGAACAGGTAGAAGTTCGGGTTCCTGGACGTCTTTGGGACCATCTCTTTGGTATATGTAGACATCCTTTGTTTTTGGTGCATCAGTGACGACGTCACAATCCGTGAACTTAAGAAATGTGAAGATGATAATACCGAGGCCCAAGGCCATGTTGCTGACATCTGGAACAAAGAAGTTTTCGTTAACTCTCTTAAGGTAACTCTTAATGTGCGATTGTCCATTGGCGGCGACAGTCGAAGAAAATGGAAAGAAAATGGATTTCCTTTCCATTTTCTTTTGTTTGAGTAATAGTTACAGCCTTTCTTGTTGATAGAAATCTAATTTACAAGTTTTAAGTAATTCTATTTTATTATCGATTTAGTTAATTTCACGAAAGTGTGAATTGTTTACTTAAAATATATGCATTGATATTTTCAAGGCAGATAATAGATTTAGCACTTACAAAGGGTGTAAGGGAAATCGTAACGAAGACTGAAATAATGTATTCAGACCATCACACTGAGTCTAAAATCATTGGAATTTTCTGCCGGAAAATTAAAGTTTCTATGCTTCTTCTATGTTTCTATGCTATTATCAAAGTAAAGGTCATTTCCCGTAGGTATCGCACAAAAGTAATAACCACATGTGTATTTTGTGCAAACAGTCTACCCACACTAACACAAGTTGTCGGCTGGAGGGCCCCGCGCGCTTCGGCTGTTTGATAAATTATATTGCAGTATTGGACCGTATGCAGTATTTATAAAAAAAAATCGGTTAATGTTCTGTTGACTCATTTTGATATCATTTTTAACCAATAACAATGGAAAATTATAAAAAAAAAGATGAATTTCTGCCAGAAAATTCCAATGATTTTCGACACAGAATCATGGTCTGAATGCACTATTTCAGTATTCGTTACGATGTCCCTTACACCCTGTATAGTTTTGATACGGAGTTAAGTTAAGCACTGAGTCAGCCCGTATTAAGCTGTATAAGTTCAGTCAAATTCAATAGTATTAAATAAATAAAAGGCACATAGACTTATGAAATACTATGGCCCAAAAAATATTTTATGTTATATGAGTAGGGTTAGACTTTGGTGTGATAATATTTCACAGAGAACTTTGTCATCATTAGACGCACCGGTGCGACGTGCGGACGTGGGTGGACGGGTGTATGTTTATACAATTACGTAATCTATCCACGTGCCCTTCTGACATAATCTAAATCTCCAATTAGATCTTTATTGATATTCTTATTATAGAAGTTTCATAGAAAAATCCTCCTTTAAAATATTTTGGGAGATTGTTGATTGTACAATTGACAAATCATGCTATTTAAATAATTATCATTAATATTGACAGGGACACTATAAAATGAAGTTAGTTAACAAATGCAGCAAATAGTAAGTTCCACAAGGCTTTGGCATCAGAAAAACTGGTTAAAAACACCGTGCATCACATGCGCTGGCGCTTGTAACTGAGTTCTGTGAATCACTATTTTTTTTTGTAACAAATATGACATACCTCTTACACGACGTCTTTTTAATGCTGTTTGTTTTGATTAGAGTTTTTAATATCATTGATCCATGTAGTGGCGGATTAAGAATACGGAATGTCACTACCCTAATTCATCCCGTGGGTGTCGTAAGAGACGACTAAGGGCGCAAAACAACGCAGGTCACCAGCACTGCAAAAAGAAGGAAAACTTGACACAAACCCTATACCAACCCGTCTGGCCATCGTGGTATAGTAGGCCAAAACCTCCTTTCTAAGGAGAGGCCTATGTCCAGCTGTGGACTATTAAAGGCTGTTGATGTGTGATGATGTGATTCCTTTCTATAATTTTCTTACATAGGTATTCTGACCTATTTAGTTAGAATCTTCAAGGTTTAGGTATAATTTTTTACTACCTTATTAAACTTAAGGAATCAATATAATTTAAAAACATACTGGTTTAAACCTACATAAAAATCTTACTAAATTTAATTTTTGATCTCTAAGATATTACTGGACTGGACTACGTTACTTCTAAATTTAATGATGATCACATAAGTAGGTTTAAGCGTAATAAACAAACTCATTCATTATCTTCTTTTTCAAATTACCAAACCTTAGTAAGCAGTATTAATTCTGTAAATGATTATCATGGCTGATATTTAAATTACACACAAAGCTATTTCAATCTACATATTTTAGTATCGATCGAATATTCGAACAATGTTAAAAGTTTCTTCAAATATTCTAATAAACACATTGCTACTTCCCTTGATATTTGCAAATAAAAGGCACAGAACAGTACGAGAATAACCGTTTATCTGAGAATGACTGCAGGGCGAACAATAGGAAGACGTGATTAATTATTATTTTTCGGCATGTTTCATAACCTCCCTCAGGCCCGAGGTAAAAAAATTGATTACATGAATATTGCAAATGTTACATTTGTAGTATTTTTTTTCCGTAATAAAAAAAATTCATTTTACATACATCCATACACTCACGTCTGAGGGAGTATACAGAGGCGACAGAGGCGGTATACATATGACCCTACTCGTATTTCGCCTATTTAACAGTAAATCTAGTTATTATTTTATTATATATAGCTACCATTCCCTACACAATAATTTAAAAAAAATACTAGATTTACTGTTAAATAGCGTCTGAAAACAGCTTATGTTTAAACAATATATGCTAACAGTTACAAAAAGCTACAGAAGTGCATAATATATTGGCGTATTTAATGAAATAAAAATTTCAAGACTTAATTAAATTTGGTCCAAATTCGATGTGTAATAAGGCTATAATATATCAATAAATATATGATGATATGTTAGATTTACAAGAAATAATGTTGTTGTATTAAAATAAATCAACCTATAGATATAAAGTAGTTCATAGGACCATGCCTATTGTTAGGTAGTGATCGCTAATCACTAGTTTAAGTTTCTGATTGCCACAAATCCATTAGTGTGGAAAACTTTGCGCCTAATGGAAGGGGTTTGTCTCTTGGGTAGATCTAACTTTTATAATAGTTGTGGTCATACATACTCAAAAGCATTATTATATATTTACTGTAAATTTCAAGATTTTTTTAACCTACATCAATGTAGGTTTTCAACAAGTAAAGTATCTTTACATAATATAAAATAAAGTAAGCTAAACTAAATATAAAGTAAGTAATACTAAACTAAGCAACAGATTTTAATGCGGTTATAAAGAGAGTGATTCAAGAGGAAGGTTTTTATCTATAATACTAGGCATGCCTTTTATTAGGTCTATAAAGACACCTAGGATATATTGTTTTTTATCTATGGCATTTTTAATTTTTGTTGTTAGAGCTATAATTGCGGATGAGTACCGAGCAAAGCTCGGTCATCCAGTAGATTATATAAGTATAATATAATTTAATATAGGGTATAATATAAGGAAATAATGTCAAAATTATAACTGCGTATATTTTTTTTTAATTATCAAGACATTAGATTTGATGAAGATTATATAACTAATATTCGTCATATTACACGTGTATGTACGGGTGAGACATTTACATAAGTTAGCTACAGAAAGGCCTATTTATCCCATTCACAGCATCCACGTCATACCGTCACTCTGTACAGTGGGGTACAATAGGCTTCATTTATACACGAACCCTTGTCAAGCATAAGCGTGATCTTCAGATAAGTCATCGAGATTTATCAACCCAAAAGGAATCTATTTATTCTGTGTCAGTTGGTTATGAAAAGATAATATAGGGTACAATGTATTATTGTTTATTGAATTGTGTATTGTTCATTTACACAGAGTATCATCATTTTCCCAAAAGGAAATAAGTGATAATTTTCTCTGCACATATTATTTACGAAATATTTTTTGACTAAAATATGAAGATTATCTAACATTTTCTGAATTATATTATTATTATAAAAGATTAGTCGAATTTTTGGCTCTTACTTTAAATAGGTATAGTATTTGTTGGAAAGTAGGTCAAATCCAAGAGGGTCCTTACAAAGGGCATCGTAAAAAGCGTACAGCAGGGGTTAACGCTTGTGTATATTTGTGTTATATATATATATATATATATATTTATATATATATAATAACTTTTGTACACTAGCAGAGAATTACTAAAAACTGTGAAGCTTGTGCCTGAGCATAGTAAGCAAACTCTTCCTCATTTGTAATCACTAACAATTATAAAATAAAGGCTCCCAAAGCGACTACTTTTCTGTCTATCTGTTAATGTCAATACGATAAATTATAAGAGAATCAGACGAATTTTCATATGGTTTTCACTAATATTCATGAGAAAAATTTAGGTGTATAATTTATTAAGTTTTTGTATAAATATGCCTAAATATGACGATGATAGTTAAAGAGGACGGAAAAATCAAGCCGATGGGGATCTTTTGCTGGCGCTTCGTAAACACATAAAGTAATATTTAAATAATGTTCAAGGTTCTATTTCGCTTAAACATATCTATTACAACACAAGAATAGTTCATCTTTATTCTAAGATGTACAAACAAAAAATACCACAATTTTCTTTGTGTGTTTTCATTTAATAATAATACCTATGAAGTTGGAGTCTTTTCAAACCAGAATTTTGAGATTTTTTTTTTGTGAAATACATTTTATTCGAAATAATTTAATTTAAAATTCAGTCATTTGTTTTAGTGTTTTGTTTTGTGAAACTGTGGTAGTTTTTGGCATGGATAAACTGAAAATTCGTAAATTTTCGAATATGAGTTCCTACGTGGAAATACCGCTGCTCAAACAAAATGAAACATTACCGACGTGTACTGCTTTCGTAAACATGGTCCTTTATTGGTTTGAGATAAAGAACGAGTATAGTCGACAACGACAAATTGAAGGTGACAGTGAAAGTAGATCCAACTCAATCTACGGCTGAGCTTGCTGCGGGCTTTGTGTCAAAACAACATTAAAGCACTTGCGTCAAATCGGAAAGATAAAAACGTTAGATAAGTGAGTGCCACACGAACTAAGCTACCATCAGCGAGACTTACGGGTCGAAGCATGCTGAATCGGCATAGAAACGAGGGAATTCTGAATCGAATTCTTACCTGCAATGAAAAGTCAATCCTGTACGATAATCGTAAGCGTTCGTCTCAGTGGGTAGACCCGGGTACAGCACCTAATCAGTGCGAAAAAAAAAGATTACCCGTAGCAAATCGACGGTGACTGTTTGGTGGACCAGTACCAGACTTGTACATACATCACAGCTTCTTACCGGATGGCACAACAGTGACGGCAGATGTACATTGCCAACAATGATGGAGAAGCTGTGTTCACGACTAGTCAAACGCTCTTCTCCATAAAACTCGTGAGCTCACAGTTCATAACAGACTATCGCAAAGCTACAAGAGTTACAGCTGGAGCTCTACGTCACCCACCGTACTCACCGGAACATGCCCCAAGAGATTTCTACTCCTTTCAAAATTTAATCAATTTTTAATCGCGAAAAAATTCAACACGTGGTTTGCAACATTTTTTAATTTAAGCTGACAGACAAGCTGAATGCAGCAAGCCGGAACTAGGGCCGATAATTTCATAATTTTTTTATTAAAATTAGTATTGTTTTCAGATATTATTATCCATTCAGTTCCTCTATCTACCTCAATTTTTAAAAGAAATCTTCAAAACTTTAAAAACAATCAATATCTGTATATACATATTTTGTCCGATTTGATACAGAATAGTCATTATCACTAATTACTGTTAGCAAACAAAATTATGCCAAACGTCATCTACACATAATATGTATGTTAATTAAATACAGAGCAGTTCTTGGTTTATTAAACAGGATTTATTTTATAACTCGTATTTGTGAAAACCACTAACTACTGTTCCTATTCGCGTGAAATCTAATTACAAGGTCGATTAATCTACGACTGCTGAACTTTGACACACATCCGTAATATTATGTAATCTTCTACCTATGTATTTACTCTTCAAATAAGCGTTTTACATTTCCAAAGATAATATTATTCCAAGCATTTGTGATTGTTTTATGAATAAATATGATACGTACATTATTATGTAAGTATATCTTTTAAATATTTTCTTATATGCATTTTGTATTTTGGAAGTGGAATTTGCCGAGTAGGTACATTTTACGAGTATAAGTTTGGGAGTCTATTACTCTTAAGGCAACGGAGTTTCTTTGCCGTGGTACTTTTCTTTCGTAGTTCGTTAAGTATACTACCGTTTTTTCAGATTTTCAAACCAAAAAGCTCATTTCACAATATTACCTTTAACCTCGTCTACCTTAACTGTACTTCATGAATAAATATTATCCCCACACGAATGTAAATCAGTGTAAATTAAGTCGAAAAGCACTACTTCACTCACTGCCTATAAGTTTAAATAAAGTTTGGAATACACTAAGATACATAACCATATAGAAAACATATATTTGAATCCATCTATATACAAATACAATAAATAATGCAGGGTTAACTATAATTTCTGCCTTCATGAAATTCGTCATTTATTTAAAGTAAACTCGTATGGGAGAGGTTTTTCCTGACGAAATTGTACGAGTACAATAGAAATTTTCACAAAATGGGAAAACGTCTTTCCACTATACAAGATTATATTATGACCACCTGTTGGGAATACGTTGAGTAGGGCTTCCAGAGCTAAGCAGGCTTAGCTCTATTATACGATCAAAGAAGGTAAAGGTCTGAGACCGTGACACTACAAGTATTATTTTTATTTATGGTGATGAAAAACTAGGTAAATAAAATAATACGAAACTTATTTTTTTAAATCCGATTACAACAATGAGTACCGATTACAAGAATGACTCATAACTGTTATCGCTAGATACGCTTCCTTATGCACCACTCTGTTTTAATATCACGCCTGTTCATGCACAGCTATATTTTTCGTCTCATTTCAGACTACAGAGACATAGAGATAACACATATTGTAGTCTATCGGGTTTCTTCCCTTCTTTTATCAAGTAGATATAATGATAGTGAAATAATAAAAAAAATATTATTTCACTATCATTATATCTACGAGTATATTTATCAGAAGTAAATCATTGTTTTTCATTTATTACCAAGGTATTGCGCAACCAATTTCCTTGTGTGTTCTCGGCCTTATAAGGGTAATAAACAACTTTTTCATTTAGCACGCAAACTCGACTGGCTTTGCACGAGGTTTTTTTTGCAGCCACGCAAGCTTTAAACTAGCCGCTAATTTGAAATAAAACCTACTTCGCTTATTTCAGTTTCAATAATTTTTATATGCAAAGTCATATTATTTTATATGATAAGTAAATTGAAATACTTGTTTATGGATTGTAATTAGGTAGGCTTAAATGTGCTTGGCAAGTTAAATAACGGTAAACTTCATTCTATTTGGTCTATAAGTACACTAGCTACAATAAAAAAGAAAGCTTACGTGTTACGGGATTTGACAAGATTTGCCAAACTTTTTTTTAGAAATATTAGGCCTTTCGTTAAAAAGCAACCTTCTTTAAAAATGTTTTCTACTCCTAGTATTACTGTGCCAAGTGTCAGTGTCTTGTGTTATTCAGCCCCACTTTATTTCCAATCAGTTCCTTATAATAAAGATGGCAGGTAGTTGTCATTTTCATTTACTATTTACTTTTCGGTACCTCAGACAACATGTGTGGAAATTTCATAATAATTGATTGTGTAGTTAAAGTGTAGGAAACAAACTCACTTTTGAACTTATAATATTAGTTAGTATTAACACATGTTCGAATAGAACCAATTTCACTACCGGCGTCACGACATCCCAAGAAGTGTACTTAGAGTTGTTTAAAAATATGAAGAGTTAATCTTATGTTTTACTTTCAACTAGACGAAAAAAGAATTATATGGAAGGAAATTCAAAAATTATTTAGAATTATTTTATATTATTAAATTTTAAATCATATTTTTATGGCTATTTTATCAACTCAGTTGTGTAGCAGGATTGCAGAACGGGGGTTGCTGTTTTAGTTAATGGAACTATTATTTGGCAATCTCTCATTGCACTGTCCGTATTGTAAATAAAATCTTTCGGTTTTAATTACTGCGTTATGATATTATATGACTACCAACATGTCACATAAATGTGTTTGCTGACGAAGTCCTAAAATACCTGAACCAAACAGAAACATCGAGAGCCGGCAATGAACTTATTAAATAAATAAATAAAATATCCCAATTATTGTAATTAAAAAAAGCTAGAGCGTCAAGAATAAAAATATTAAATGTCAAATTATTCAAAAGCCTTTCCTAAGTAGCAGATTGCCCATTGCGATGTTACCCATTAACAACCATTAACCCACAAGGGCAATGGATTTGCACATTTATTTTCAAAGAAGAAAATGTAACGAACTTACGGTAATAGGTAAGTGTCGCTAAGCACATTCGTGTAGGCTACGGTATTCCGTTTGGAAGGTCAAACAACTGACCCGAAAGCCCCTACCACTCGTGTTTGCTTTGTGTGCTCACTGGGGCATCGTGTGCTGTAATTCATAAAAGTTTACACACACTTTCTGAGCCTGTTTGTTCTGTCGATGAAACTGGCTGGCTAACGGTAACGAAATAAAACTGTTGGCACATGGTTCTTTTGTGAAAGGTTTTTGGTTTATTTACACGAGTTTCATGAGAGGTACAATGCATTGCGGTAATACATAAATGAGTTTTTAACCAATAAGGACTTTTATTAATAGTAAATCAAATCCTAAATACAAAAAAAAAAACAATCACTTAGTCATGAAAATGGGGTTGTGTGTTGAAAAAAAATCACCAACATCATTTTTTTATGGAATAGGGGGCAAACGAGCCGACGGGTCACCTGATGGAAAGCGACTACCGCCGCCCATGAACGCCTGTAATTCAGGAGTCACAAGCGCGTTGCCAGCCTTTGAGGAATGAGGTTTTTTTCTTAGTTTATCAATGTTCCTAAATCATGATAAATAAAGTGGCAATACGAGTAAGTATTTGTTTTTCCTTATTTTCATCATTATATCAGTGACCTCATAGTGACACAGACAAGTATGTCATTTAATTTAATTTTATATTTAGAGTTCATAAAATATATGACAACAGTGTAAGAGCAGTAACCAGCAAGCAAGCAGCAAGTCTATATTAACCTACAAGCGCTTTATTAAAGTGTCGAGCAGGTAAGTTAATAAATTGCCTAGTAAATATGATATAGATTATTGTACTCAAATAATATTAGTTAATAAGTAATCCAATGCGAGAGTAACATCGTATAAAAGCCGTTATCTAACAAAAAAAAGAACGCTTAAATACATTTTAAAGTATTTTTTAAATAAAACACAATCTTTTCCTAAGAGAAATTTCGCAATCACTACAGTTTATTTCAGACTTACTTATTTATTCACAGACTAGCTGACCCTGCAAACGTTGTTTTGCTATTTACATTATTTAAAAAAAAAAATTAAAGTCCGTTCTTAGCTGACCTCTACTCGGTGAAAAGAATATTCCTACCAAATTTCAAGTCTTTAGCTCTAATGGTTCCAGAGATATCGTGATGAGTGACTATATACGTGGAAATCTCTTATATATATATAGATAATGATTTTATGTTTCTTTATTTAATGTTTTATTAGTCCCGCTAAATAGGAACAAGAGAACAGACGCTAATTTATTGACGCCAGTTCAGAGGAGAGGATTTGATTAGTACAAATTTAATTTAACATCAGTAGTAAAACCAAAAGCTTCATGTAAATAAAACGTATTATTGCATTTTTCCAAAATAAAATTTAAGTACATTTAATATATTAAAAATCGTAAAATAACAGTGAATTTTGTAAAACCCGACTCACTCAGGTAGGTAACGAGTTGAATTTACACGTTCGCTACGTATTAACGACCATTAAGCAAATTGGATGGTAATTCGAGCAGCATTTCACTTTGTAATACCTACGTAGTGCTGAGGTGAAATGAATCATGAATTACGGCGAAAAGATTATACGATGCTTCGTTATCAATTTAACTTTTTAACACAAATTTTTAAATTAAACCTATACTGTTTTTCTTTCCATGGTACAGGGGGGTCACGAAGTTCACAGGTCACCTGATAGTAAGTTCCTACCGCCAACTATGGATATTTGCAAGGGTCACAAGTGCGTTGGCGGCCTTTGAGTGCATGCCCAGAATTATGAAGGGCGTTTCTTCTGGTAATCTCATTCACTCAGTGAAATGCAATTAAAGAATTGTTCATCAGTTTTCTGTGAGGCTATGATATTACGCCGGTCTAGACGGCCTATGTGTGACGTGCCTCTGCCACGGTTTGTGTGTTTTGTGTAATAGATTGCTTCTTTACCACAATTACTTATTGTTGACAAAACTATCCTCATCCCATCATTTGAGATTATTTTACGATTAACAACAACAAATACCTCTTATCAAAGCAGTTGGATGCAATCATTTTATCTTTCGCATTTCATGAAATTTGTCGTACTGACCACTTTGATCTGAAATATCTCCTCTTTGGTTAGGAATTCCAAACTCAAATTTATAAATTCATTTAGCTGTTACATTTGAATTTTGAAAACAGTCATTCATTTGTTTTTCTTCATTATTTTTTTCTTTGGCGTCGCTTATTTCCAATTGAAATATAATTGAAATATATTTACGAGTACGAGTTCTACCGTGGTACCGTAATGATGTGTACGGCGCTGGTGTCGCAAAAGAAATCACGGTACGTTTTTGGTTTCAACGTTTTCGTTCTGGAAATTTCGCCCTTCAGAACCAACCCCGTGGACGGCCGCAGACCAAAGTGGAAAATGAAGAATTAAAGGCACAATCGGGCAAGTAAAAAAACTTGAACGATGGGTACCTCATGAATTGAGTGAATCGAACTTGCAAACATGCATCCACTGCTGTGTTACTTTGCTCAACCGACACAATAATGAAGGGATTTTAAATCAAATCATTACTTGTGATAAAAAGTGGATACTGTACGATAATCGGCAGCGCTCCTCGCAATGGCTGAACCCTGGAGACCCACCAAAATCCTGCCCTAAACGAAAATTGACTAAGAAAAAGTTACTTGTGAGTGTTTGGTGGACTAGCGCCGGTGTCGTTCAGTACAGCTTTCTAAAATCTGGCCAAACGATTACGACAGATACCTATTGTCAGCAACTGCAAACCATGAAGGAAGAACTAGCTGCTAAGCAACCGAGATTGGTCAATCGCTCTAGGCCACTGCTGCTTCACGACAACGCAAGACCACACACTGCACAACGAACAACGACTAAGTTAGATGAGCTACAATTGGAATGTCTGCGACATCCACCGTACTCCTCGGACCTTGCTCCAAGAGATAAAGGGATCAATGAACTACCTATGAGATGGCAAAAGTGCATACTTTGATTTATTAAATATATTTTACAAAAAAAGAATTGACTTTATATTCCACCCGTACAAAACGCCAATTTCATATGTAAGGACCTAATATATGTATATTTGAACCTTTTTTGTGGAATTTGTGGAATAACGCCTGCAACTCAGGAGTCACTAGCGCGTTGCCAGCCTTTGAGGAAGGAGTACGCTCTCTTCTTGATCCAAAATTTCCCAGGATGGCTGGATCACTGGCTAAGCGAGACAAGGTAAGCCAAATGAATATGAAAATTGCCTGTCGGTTTTATAATAAAAATTAAATAAACATATTTCTTTTATCATTTATTAAATTGTTTTTGTATACATGAGGTTTAATAAACTTTACCTCTATGAGTAAAACTAGGGACTTTTGTAGAGCGAATAAACTTCTAGCAGTATTTTAAACTTAGAAAATAAGACTTCGCAGTAAAAGTTTCGAGTAAATTTAGACTATAAAGATGTCAAAGCTACTTAATATGAAACAAATTAATTAAATAAAGACCTGGACTATCTTCTTTATCATCAAAGAAATACTTTAAAGTAAAATAAGATCAACAAACCAAAATTAGCAAAATGATTCACCGAGTATTGAGCTCGTATAGCGAGTGTTAGCATCCATCCACAACCTTATCTTAGAAGGTTCAATAAATCGAAGCTGAAAATATAAAGTACAACAAAAGTGAAAGTACTGAAATACGTTTTATATCAGTGTCTTAAAATCCCGAAAAATGTAGTTTATTTGCTTACAAAACAGTTCATTTTTAAAGTTGATTGGCTTTCAATTTTAACCAGGCTTTTTTGATCTTTATAAATAATGGAGGCTCGTGAAAATCGTAAAAATATAATTATTTCCTTTATTTAAATCTTTATAAAAAACTAGAAGTTTTAAAAGAAACACGAGTTTAAGATGTACATAAAAAAAAAGAATTAGTTGTCGAAATTACTAACTTTAACAATAGTCCTATAAAAATGTTTTTCATTAATCTGCAACCATTTTATATCAAGAAGTATTAAATCAGACGACATATAACAGGGATATATGACTCAACCCTCGTTATAGTGTCACAAATTTGATAAAACCCTCTTGAAATATTGTTTTTTTTCGAAAGGCTATCAGTTCTGTTCAAGTTCCTTATTGGAAACTTGTCAAAAGGAGGTGTGACGTGCCGCGGAAATGTCAGCGCTAGTAGACATCTGTCGTCAAAAGGTGGGCGGGGTCACACTTGCAGCGGGAATACACGACGTTCAGTATTTTCATCTCTATTTTATGTGAATGTGAAAACGTTATTTCTTCTTATTTTTTTTATTTGTGAATAATATTTAGTATATTTATAATAACTTTATTCATGTATGGTGTTATATGATGATCACTATCACTTTCATGAGCTTGTTACATTGGTATGTCTGAATTACACCATTCCCGGAACAGCTGTAGGAATATATTAAGATTTTGTATCAATTTATAAGAAATATTGTTGCCAATTTAGTATCGCAATAGTCGACCTGTTAACAGGCGGACTAAGAATTTGGTTTAAAATGCAAATAAAGATTTAAAGATATGTTTTAGTTATAATTTACTCCTTTAATGTTTTTTCCTGTATACTTTATCTATACTAATATACATTTACAGACTTCGTGCTATTTCTGAGAATATAGTAAGAAAAAACTTGTAATCATCTAATTCATATTTAAAAAATCTGGTAAATGATGATACCATTTACTTTTACACGTAAAGTAACTGGTAAATATAATTTTTACTTTAGTTTTAAAATGTAGTAATTTGATTAAAACTAAGGAGGAAACAATTTACTTCCTTCTAATTTTTTTCTATTCAAAGTTTGTAACAGCTAACATAATTATTGTATATTATAATAAATATTCTAAGTTTGTTTGTACCAAGGAGACTTATTCGTACCGTCTATATTACTTACTGCAACTGGCGCCAATAATATAATAAACTGCCAGTTAGGTTGCCAGCCTAATTCAATTACTTATTTCATTTAGGGAATTTTCATATTGCTGATTGACCACATACAGTTTTAATGTAACATGCATACCAAATTATTTGCTTTGAAATTTAAGATTTTAGATGAGTTTTATGACGCCTAACCTACTAATCTACTAGCCTTTGCCATAATGCTACTGTGAGTATAATCTTGACAATATACCATTCAGGTTGCGATAAAGGTTAAATAGTATAGAAAAAAAGAAAAAATACCTTTTGAGCTCCTAAGATTTAGTCTTAAGGGAATTCCCCGAACCTTTCAGAATTACCGTAGCAGCTTCAAGAAAGCTAATTCCAAACCCAAGTTAAATGGTATAAGGTGAAAAAGATAAGGAACAAAGGTCTGTAACATTTTATTGAGATTACAAAGGCCCTCTTTAAACCTTTCGGAGCTTATCGTAGTTACTAGGCGCTATAAATAACACGAGTACTTTCCCATACCATTCCGTTTGCCTGTTTTAAATTTATGAGCTTTCCTATATACAGAGAATGTAGTTCGGTTCCGATAGATGTTTTATCATTTTGAATGCGGCGAAAGGGAACTATTACTTGACAATAGAATATGAATATCTCCATAGACATGAGAAATAAAAACTCAGACTTAAATAGTTGGTGCTGATTTAATTTGAAATTTGGGAAAGGGTTTCGGGATCAACAACTGCAGTAATGTCTAGAAATAAAAAGATTAATTAAAGTTGGAATAAAAGCAACGAACAGTGTTATATCTCAAAAGTGTACGTAAAGAATGATTAGATTTGCCAAATCGATTAAATTTCAATTGTGTTGCTTTCAATCTTGCTTTGATTTATTAATAATATGTTTTATTATTTGTCTGACATATGAAATTTGCATAGTGGTTTATTAAAAAGTAAAAAATAATAACAAATTTATATACTTCTAGTAACTCTATTGCCATATATCTAACTAACCGATTTTTTGAGTTTTAACTGAATTTATGGACACTGCTCTACTCCTGAGCGTCATGGCCATCGTAAATACTCGTCAACTTTTTTTATATTAGTAAGAATAACATAGTAAACTACGTAAAAAATCTAGTATAACGTACTAAATTTATTGGTGGATAAACCAGTAACATTTTAGCGGCATCCTTTGACGTAAATGAATTAGTATCGATTAATCACTTTTGGGGTGAAGGTTACTGCTAATCCTGGCAAGGCTTAATCAATTAAAAACTGCTTGTTACACTGTTGAAACAAGTAATTCTAGAATTATAATTCTCTCTCTTTCTATCCTCTTCACCTACAATAACATAAAATATAAATATATAAAGACTAACTGAGTTACTAAGTGTTCAATAATTCGTAATGTAACCCGAAGCCAACAGTTTCAAATTGTCGCAATGAGACAAACAAGAATTAAGGCGATTAATTCCCTATTAGTGTAATACCTTGGAATTGAAAGACGTTCGAAAATGGTCAGTGTGACCAGTTGATAATAATTAATAGTATAAGAATTTATTCATTAAAATCACACGTTTGTCAACATATCCTATCATTATCATTTGGCATGTTACGAACCTTCAACGTACAAACTTTTCTCATTGAAATTGACACTTGATAGAGAGACCAAATTTTACCGATTTAATGTGATTTAGTTTTATTTCAAGCTCTGGCAACTTATTTAAGAGAGCTTAACTTCAGTCATAGAGTGATTGAACAAACAGCAGCAAAATAATCGATTCTGTAATACGGTCGATTGAGTTGAACGCTCTTGATAAGAAAACATAATATTAACTTGTGTCTTTTAAAGTGATATTATGTTAAAATCCTCTTGATATTTAAGAATTGTTAACAATATATATACTTTGCTTTTAGTATTATTAATTGTTAAGCCAAAGACGCAAGAAGCATAAGTATCTGAATAGTTGTCAGTGTCAGTGTCTATCACACTGATGTTCTTTTACAGCAAAAAAATACTGGCTCGTTATCATTAGATAACTCACAGTTTTTACCTACTCATACGAACTGTAATTTACTCCGTGGAAATAAATTAAATTACCAATGTATACTGTCTATTCGCGGATACGTCGCATTAAACCGGTAGTATACGATCCTCTAATGATATTGCAATATGGTTTCGTTACGTTATCTACAACAGCTTTTTTACATTTCAATGAGAACTTGTAAACCATTTCTATAGCTTAGCGAGAAAATAAGCAGACGAATCGCCTCATGATAAGTGACTACCCGCAGCCACGGACCTGCAATTTAAGAGACATAACTGTGACTTTAAGTCCAGTTATTTCCAGTCGAACATCTGAAGACATATTATCTATTAAAATTCAGAATAGAAAATTGCTTTAATTTAGATTTGTAAAGATATGTGTTGATGATTTTTTTTTTAATTTAAAAGATGTGTATGAAAGAATAATCTCAATGTAGTCAGATCCATTGACTGAGAAATCTGCCAATAACAGGTCAACTAAGCTACCAGGCCTATGCAGGTCCTCGCCAACATTATGATTAATAACTTAGTTTGTTTGGTGAATAACCAGAACTAATAGCAACAGCCTACCCGTTTTTATAAATAACAAATGTGCAATACTCGGTCATCGTCACACATCGTCAAAGTCACAAGGATTCCTCATTCTGTTTACTGACAGTATAAGCTACCGGTAAGCCCATGTGGTTATAGTTGTCAACCAAAAGTCACTGCCTAAATTCTAAATGTTTTGTTTTATTACAGATATTCGTAAAGCTAACTTACATGTTGGAAAAAAGACAATATTATTCAGGCACCATATAACACAACACAGCGGGGTATTAAAAGGGAAATAGGCAATGATTAACAATGTGAAATTTGAATAATCCAGCGGACTCCAGTGAGTAGAAACAAGCCATATTTAAGTTCTAACAACGTATGCGACATTGAATTTTTAATATATGATACCTAAATAATTGAAAATACATTACATATTTCACAAGAAGATAACAAACCACATTAACCATTGGTTATCAGGTTAAAACTCAGGTTTATAATAATGGGTGATTTTTTAAGCGTATTGAATTTTATAGGCTTTCAAACACATGCCCAATTGCTAAGGACGGCGACGAATTGACATTTCACGATCCTCATTAACACTGGACGCTACGGCTGCAATATTCTCTTCAGTATGCACTTTACGCATGCGAGAAAATGGTTTAAATGTCCAACAAAGTAAACTTGATGCGAAATTTGGTGATAACAGAATAAATTGTTGATTCACCAGGTCGATTATGACATTTTTCACAGAGCACGAATTTTGATTGTAAATTTCAACAATTTGCAATCGTTGCTCGTTTGTAAGTCTTTCCATGATGAAATGGCAGGGTATACTGAAAACTTTTCACTTTGACAGATGACGTTCGGATGCCATTACCAACCAGTGTTGCCAACCTGAAAAACTTAACTCTTAAAAAATCACCCGTTAATAAATTATTTATTAAAATATAATATTGCTGATAAATGTCTACATAAATTGTATATGATATCAGCATATTGTATAGTTTATTTCTTTAAGCAAGAAGTTGTCCATTATATTTTCACTTTACGTGAACTGTGCACATTTATTTAAAGTGCTTGAATTCACTTGCAGAGAATATCATTTGAAATAAAAAGACAAAATTTTAACAGTAAGTATAATTTTCATTTACTGATCTGCTACAACTAAGTGTAAACTTAAGTAAATAAACCATCGGTTAAGCGTCAAATGGTAATTTTTACCTTGATGCGGAATTACAGGGAAAAATAACCTTGCACAGTGGCATTGCTAAGGTTTCAGAATAACGCCCGGTATATATTTTCTTTTCATTCTTCATTTCCTCTTACATATCACGAAGGAGAATAGAAAAATAATCTCAGAGCTTCAAATTAGAGATGTGATAGGTAGCCGGCCAATCAGGTCGGATATCTATTCCTTAATGCAAATGTTTTAAAATTTTGCTTTTTTAAATAAAAACTTTATATGATTAGATTGCTCAAATGGTTTTAAAGTGTACG
Source organism: Arctia plantaginis (assembly GCA_902825455.1). Classification (NCBI taxonomy): domain Eukaryota; kingdom Metazoa; phylum Arthropoda; class Insecta; order Lepidoptera; family Erebidae; genus Arctia; species Arctia plantaginis. The sequence goes on along the minus strand of CADEBD010000364.1, from coordinate 950,181 downwards.
TATGTCATTTTTTTTTAAACTTTGTAAAGAGATGTTAGTATGAACTACCCCTTTAAGCTTTTCAGTATTTTTACACATTTACAATATAATATCAAGAAAATATTTACTGTAAATAAAGCTATATGTAAATGGAGCTTGAAACTTGACCTAATTCTCCTGGTGTTGTTTACCGGAAATATGTGGACCTGATTTTATTGTCTATTTCTTATCCACGTCGATAAATATCGATGTGTTTGTCTATGTTATTCGGAGCAGGTAAAACAAACTTTGCCTGATTTGAAACTGTTTTTTTCTTTAGGTATGTAATCTGTTCAAAGAATATATTGTTTGTTTTTAAGGTTCTATGTACCTATATCTATTCTGGATGGATTTTCGACGTTGCTTAACAAAGTGAGATCGATACTCAGTCAAGGACCTTCTACTGGCTAAAATGTTAACTTTTTTAACCGACTTAATTCAACTTAGTTCTTAATTCTACTGTTTTATTTTATTTCATGTTACTTGAATTATTATTAGAATACTAGCTTTTGCGCGCAGCTCCGCCCGCGTGTATGATGGTTATCGAAGAAATTAGTAGCCTATGCTGCTCGGTGATAATGTAGAATTGATGAAAGAATTTTTAATTAGGCGTTTTTTTTATTAGGCGTGAAAGCGTAAAAACAAACAATCTCACTTTTTTAAATATTAATTTAGAACAGTATTATGAATATACCTATATTCCGTTTTAATTTATTCTATTCAAGGCTGGTCCCATTTAAATAAAGAAAATTTTACCATTGAAGAAAATACTCCACCACTAAGCATGGAAAATTAAAGGACGAAAAATACAGCTTACAGTAACTTAATTTTTCTCAATAAGTAAATTTCTGTAAGTGAATGGATGTTTTTGAATTTAAATGGTTTTACTAATTGATGAACTTTTCATTTCAAAATATTAACAATTATTTCAAGAAGACTAAGCAAAGATCTCTTTAGGACCCTTTCCAATCCAATTCCGATTGATTAAGACGACTCAAGAATTCACTTTAAAAAAAACATTCTTTACAGTTAAGCTATTGATTCTTTATTATTAAATTTATCAATAAAATATCAATATAGAAACTACCTAGATTCTCATTTACTTGTTTACGAAATTTGAAAGCGTAACACGTTCAAGAGGATTGCGAGTATTTATAGTATTCATGACCCCGAGAGAAGTTACGCAAATTAGACCCTCGGGATAGACCGACTGACACACTGAATCGCATTACAGGGTATTTTTTTTTTTTTTTTTTTTTTCTAATCCCACCCACACGCCCACCACTGTAACTCCTGTACACCAGGATCCACAGCAGTGACCCACGAACACACCGAGTTATGACACTCGGGAAGTCCCAGGAAGAAATTAAACTGTCTTGGAACCCGCAACGAAATTAATCAGAAGAAAATTGGAGGAGTTGGAAATACAGTAAATCCACTTCCCTCCTTAGCAAAGCGGGAGACAAAATGAAGTAAAATAGGCATACACCCTTTTAAACAGGGAAGCACCACGGCCACCAAATATTACGGGTCCTACATGAGCTATATTTGATTTCTATAATATGTATGGCAGAATCGCCTAAACGCACGGAAATTCACCCTAGTTGACACAAGATCCCCATAGTATACCGCCCCAGATGTCACCTGCAAGCTATTCAGCATTATATTACGTTCATTATACCAAAGACTACATTCCCAGAGGATATGATGAGCAGACTGTTCATAATGAGAGTTAGGTGTTGAGCATTGACACAATGGTGACTCGACTAATTTAAATGAATACAACTTGCTCTTAAAGTTACCATGACCCGTAAGAAATTGAGCGACACAGTGATCCACCTCAAGCCATGTCCTCGACAACCGTTCGCGAACAGATGGAAAAAATTGGTAAAGATGGCGCCCCTTGGATGATTCGTCCCAGCGTTGCTGCCATTCGTCTATGAGGTCATTATAGACATCGGACTGCTGTTGAAGCAATCTTGTAATTTTACCGCGATCCCGCGCGCCCAAGAAATCGCATTCCATGTTTTGTCTTGAATAGTACATGGCTGCACGTCTCTGCACCTCGAGATCGACCGGTAGGACACCTGCCAACACCGGCAAAGCCTCAGTGCTAACCGTCCTATATGCCTTGCACAAAAATATCAGTGCAAGTCGTTGGCCTTGTAACAGTTTGCGACGGACAGCGCCTACGGTCGCCCTATCGGCCCATACAGGTGCACCATAGCACATAGAACCTAAATAAGTAGCTCCGTATATGATCTTTAATGTATTAAATGATAGACCCCATGTCGCAGTTGATATCCTTGTCAATGCACAGAAACTCTTTTTAGACTTTTCATTAACTATTTTAATATGTTCGATAAATGAAAAGTTTCTTTCTAAAACTAATCCTAGATAACACACTGTGGTTTTATTTTTTACAGTAACATTGTCAAATCTAATGCTCGGCGGTGATTTGAGGTTACCTTTTAAAAGTAACTGGAAGGTTTTGTTGGGTGCAAAAGTTAAGCGATTACGTTCACCCCATTGAGATATCAAGTTCAAACATCTATTGGCTAATCTCTCAAGCCCCGCCCTAGTATCAGATTCCACCAGTAATAAGCCGTCATCAGCATACGCGTTCAGAGTACATCCGGATGGTATTGGTATCGTAAGAAAATCGTCGAAGCCGATATTCCACAAGTATGGACCTAGCACCGATCCCTGAGGACATCCCATTGTAAGCGCCTTCGACACAGAATGATGACCAAGTCTTAGTTTAGTTGTACCTTGTGAAAAGTACGAAGAGATAAGGGAATAAATATTTTTAAAACACCCCCGTGATTTTAATTTCAGCAACAGCATGGGCCACCATGCGTTGTCGAAGGCGCCAGATATATCTAAGAAAATAGCCAGCACGTATTGAAATTTTGACTCTGTGACAAACTTTCTAACCGATATAACAGCGTCAGTTGTCGATTTACCCAACGTAAATCCAAATTGTCTATCATGAAATTTGACTCCACCTGGCAGAAGCCGGGGCACTACAAGACGTTCTAAAAGCTTTCCTAACGATGGTAACAATGTGATTGGTCGGTAGGATTTAGGATCATCCGGTGGCTTGTCGCCACTTTTTGGTATTATACGAATATTACCGCACCGCCATTTACGAGGAAATATTCCTTCAGCAATGCAACGTTTAAAGACAGTGAAAATCGTGTCACCCGAAAGTTTACAAGCTTCTTTTATCATTTTGTTAGATATTTTATCATCACCCGAAGCCTTGTTTAGCGGCAAGGATCTAATGATACCGAGAAATTCGTCTGAAGATGGTAAATCAGACATTGGAGACAGTGGTGGTTCGATGGCCCACTGCCTGATCTGTCGGTGATGATCAGTGTCGTTTTCCGGTCGATCGTCAGGTACGAGTGAGTCTAAAAGATATTCTGCTGTTTGTTCTACTCCTGTGGTATATCTGTTATTAATTTTGATGTTCTGTATGTATGCGTGGTCGATTGATCTATTTGCCTTAAATTCGTGATACAAAGGTGACCACGGGCCCTCTCTATCGAGTTTATTAACAAGTTTCTGAATTAAGTTTCCCTTGGATTTTTCCACAGCAGCTCTGTAGTGGGACCTGGCAACTCTAAGAGCAATGAGAGCAATGTTGTACAAATCTCCTGTTACGTTATGTTTTTTAATAGTGTTTAATTTTCTACGAGCTTTCCGGTAGCTTCTACGTAGTTCGGCTAATCTATCATTCCACCAATCACATCTACGAGTGTTAGTGATAGATCCGCGACCAATAGTTACATCAGCGCAGTATGTAAAAGTTTCTGATAGTATTTCTGCGCTTTCCTCAGCTGATAAACTACTGCGACTGAAGTCTTTGGTATGAGTTGCAAAGAGTGAACCAAACAAAGCCCAGTTCGCACCTTTAGTTTTATATCTAAAATTATAGGGAGCCCTTTGTGGATCCTGTGCAATCCTTGGTGTGAATTCGTACACGATCAAGCGGTGATCACTACAGGATGCGTCCGGAAGGACACGCCATCCGGATATCGAGACGTCGCCGCGCGTAAGCGTCACGTCAATAGAAGACTCACCCATTGGGTTGCAAAAAGTTGGTGGTGCATCGGGGGTATTGTGAATAATAAGATTCATTTCCGCAATGAAATCTTCAACCGCACAACGTCGAACCGTGTCGGTTGAACGCAACTTGCCATACCATAATGAAGATGACGCATTGACATCAGCGCCAATGATAATTTTATGTCCCACGAGGAACTGCAAGACGTAACGTAAGTGATGTAAGTGAGGATCAATAGGATGTGAGTATTGAAAATAGCAGCTCACTACGTAAACCTTACAGGTAGAGGATGAGATCTCAGCAACGGCGCAGTGTGACGTCATAAGATTACGCAAAGATGTTACCGTAAAATTAGAACTTGCAACATATATCCCAGCCTGCGAACGGCAGTCAAGCTGTACTACATTACGACGCAAGCGAGCGCTCTGATATTGTTCTTGTAAAAGGACAATGTCTAACTTTTGTTCTAAAATTAAACGGTCTAATTCTGATGTAGCTATTTTATCGTTATGAAGATTTAACTGGCCTATCGAAATATTATTCATTACTAGTAAGTTACTCTTTAAACTTTTTTTTTTTTTTTTTTTTTTTTTTTTTTTTTTTTTTTTTTTTTTAAACCAAGTTAAACTATTCAGTAATTGGTATTTAATATTAGCTGTTCCAGTTTTAATTTGTATGTGGCACAGTCGTATGAGCCGCATCGATGGTCAGATGGTTTTTTGAACCGCTTACACTGTGCGCACGTGGGCTTAAAATCTGGTGTGTCTTTATCTGGACAAGCTCGCGTTTCGTGTGCGGCGGCGCAATTAGCACAAGTAGGGGTTTTAATAGTGCAAAACTTTTGTACATGACCGAATTGCTGACAATTTAAGCAACGAACTACTTCTATATCGTCTATGAATCTACATGTGGCCCAGTCTATATAAAGTTTATCTTTTGTGTTGGCTAGATGTTTCCGAACTGCTGCCTCTAATTCTAAGCCTATCCATTGACGCCCATTTTCTAGTTTACGATGCCTAACAATTTTGGTTGACTTAATAAAATCATTCTCACTTAATTTTAATTCGTCCTTGATATTCTGACGGTATAAAGCTGTTAGGAAGGCACGATCTTCCATAGAACCGGGTACGTCTTTTACAATTATACGGGGCCTACGGCCTTTCGGTTTTTCTAAGCGCAACCCTACTGATTTAATGGCGTCCACAGATTCCAGTTTCTTAAGCTGCCGTTCGTTAGCTACACGTAACACGACGCCTGCCTTAGAGGTTTTTTTAACGCCTACAATTTGAAATCCCTCATCGCTCGGTTTAATAGCCTTCATGAGAGCTTGTTTCGTTGCTGACGAGGTCGCATAGTCCGCTAAGCGTTCCGTAGTGGGATAGGCAATAACACAAGGCCTAGGAACGCGCGCTTCAGTAGGTACCGGGCACGGAGCAGATTTAGGTGGTAATCGAAGCTTAAGTTTGTCCGCGTACGTTAAACTCGTTTGTTGAGTTGCGATACCCTCCATTTGTCGCTCAAAATTCGCTAACTTCGTTTCGTTGCTAGAGGATTTTATTGCTAACAAAGATACGATACCGGTAATTCGTTGAGTAATATCCATAATTGCCGTTTTATTACCTACATTCATCCGAGATCCCTGATCATTAACTAATTCATTGATTTTTGCCAAGTACTCGGTAGCCTGTGAGACTAACTCGCAGTAATTGTATTCCCCACAGTTATCACGACCGTTAAGAGACGAAACATTTCCACTTAAATCCGAATTATTAATTCGTTTACTTCTATTGTCTTTCGGCGAGAAATCCGTAGGTGACATTTCGTTAAATGTCCTTTTCCCGGTTGGTGTTAGAAATTCACTTGTACCGCCGGGGTCCGGCAACTCGCTAACGACCGACATAGCCAAACAAAGACACACCAAACAACAATTTCAAAAGGAACAAGTTTAAAAATAAACAATACGCAGAGAAAAATCAATATAAACAAAGGATACCTCCTACCCACTTTTAGAAATAAAATAAATTTACTCACCAATAGTCGTAATAAATAATTTAGCACTATATTTCTGTTTAAAAAACAATAAAAACTTACTGATATTCTTTAAAACACTATACACAACCTTTAGCCGCCCGCAAACCGGGAACTAGTCGCAGAAAAACACAGAAAACAATATTTAAATTGTTAGCATATGAAGTCACACGTTAGTCGCACAGTGCCGCGAAGGGAAGTGTCAGCTAGTGGTGTATAAATTTAGAAACTTGATAAGAATTTTTACAATCGTGCCTCATTTAATTAAAAATATGAAACGTTTAAAACCGTACTAGCTGACCCCGCAAACGTTGTTTAACATTACAGGGTATTTGTACTACGTTAGAATTACAACATTGTCGATTACAGACAACAGCTAAAAATTACCTTTTTTAGCTTTTTAGTGCCCAGTGCAGCCCGCAGGCCAATTCTTGTAATCTTAAAACATAACATCTTAAACAGAACGAAAAGTGATTGAATTATAATGAAAATACTTTCTGACAGTCTACTGTTAATCAACATTCAATCTCATAGAAATGTCAAACTTGACGTATAAAGCGAGATGAGAATACGAATTACGTTTGATTCGCATTAAAGCATTACTAATTAAGACTAGCAGAATACCGATTTTCACTTATTTTTTTACTTTCTGTCATGAATTGAACTGGATTTTTAATAATTACTACAAGAATACCTTTTGTGACATTTTGTGAGATCGAGAGAAGATCGGAACTGAATCTTGATCAAATTTTTATTACGAGAATTGGCCTTCTGGTCGAAATGTAAAGCAATTTAATGGTATGTTATAAATGATAAATGATATTTATTTATAATAAGGTTTTATTTTTATGATAATTATTTTTTAATTAACGAATTAATAAATAATTATCATAAGACTGGCCAAGTGCTTGTTGGGCCACACGTAGTGTAGTAGTATTCATATAACTTTATCTTAGTTATTTTTTTATCTTTAGAATTTTTTGTAAAAAAATATACTAGAGAGTCTTGATTATGTTGCCGGCCTTTGAGGTTTGAGTAGTTTCTTTTCTTGTAGGCTTGAAAATCGTACTGGCCCGTAAAAACTGCATTCAACTTTTTTATTTTTATGATAATTATTTATTAATTAACGAATTAATAAATAATTATCATAAGACTGGCCAAGTGCTTGTTGGGCCACACGTAGTGTAGTAGTATTCATATAACTTTATCTTAGTTATTTTTTTATCTTTAGAATTTTTTGTAAAAAAATATACTAGAGGGTCTTGATTATGTTGCCGGCCTTTGAGGTTTGAGTAGTTTCTTTTCTTGTAGGCTTGAAAATCGTATTGGCCCGTAAAAACTGCATTCAACTTTTTTATTCAAAAGAGCTGTAATTTGCGATAGCAGAACACATTGTTGGATTATCATAAAAGACTTTCTGCTGCTGCGATTTTTTTGTTGCTAAAAAAAGTTTAGAAATATTCTGCAGTACTTGAAGTTGTAACGTTCTCTCATACTACACCAGCAATATCCCAATGCAGTCATGTACTCAGCCATTAATGAGACAAGCGAATATTGAAGTTATGAGTACATAAGTAACTTATAAGAAATATCCTAATATTAACATAAATAATTAAACCAAACAAATTGAATTCCATTAGCTATTATTTAGTATTCATGAATACCAATGAATCACGAAGCTGACATAGATCCATTCTCCATATTAATCAAAGAGAAGACATTATCGAACATATTTTAATTAAGCTCGATAGTAATTGGAGCTCATATTGGCAATCACGCCTAAACAGATTAACTGGCTATCAGAGTTGTACGATTTGCATTGCGATAAACGTCTGACGCAGGTGCGGTTAGGTGACTTGGTTTAAAGCATTAATGGTTATGTATAGTAGAAAAGGGGGGGGGGGGGGGGGAATAAGCGACGTTAGGTAACACAAAATTAACATAAAAGCCATTCTTCTATACTTATATTATAAATGTGAAAGTAAGTTTGTTTGTTTGTTACGCTTTCAGGTCTAAACTGATTTTAAAAATACTTTCATCAATAGAAAGCTACATTATCAGCGAGTAACTGCTACTTTTTTCCGCTATAATCAAAATCTTTATATATCATCACATAATCTATAATAATCAAAAATTATATAAATATTGTCCGTTATAAATGCCACTGAATATTTTTTTATTAAAATTACTCAAGCCCTGAAGAAACTCGTCGTCAACCATAACTGTTAAGGTTTTCTTATTCTGCTGTCATATAGATTCGCCATATTGATTAATGCAAGGGAATAACAAAGATAAGGTTAACTTACACCACCAATCTTCCTAGAATTCATAGGCACTGGAAACCTTAACCTGGCGTTTATTAAGCTCATAAAGTGATTTTTTTATACACCGGAATTAAAACGAGCAAAACCTAAGTTCCTGTGATGAAAAGAAGATCTTAAAGATTTTGTTTCTACGGTTATGTGGCAACAGAACACCTAATTTTTCGCTTTTTCTCTTTATTTAGGTGGTGTTAGTAAATTGTTTTTTTCATTATCTCTGTGGATTAAACAATATGTTAAATATGGTACGTATACCATCGTCCCATTATCCCAACTAAGCTTCGAATGAAGTCAACAAATTTACGAAAAACCCCAAAATATTTTCTACGGAGCAATCTTCGCGACGGTTTATTTAGATTAGTGTCTCGTCAACCGGCTCTCTATATTCATGCCGCATCCTTGCAGGCACTTTTCTCTGAAGAAATAACTTGAATGCTACAAATTCCAAATATATGTGTAACTCCACCGCGGCCTCCTGAGCAATCATCTCCATGTACTTTGATTTTGAACTGTCATACGTTTAAATGTGATAAAAACACTATTTAATGTTGGCTTACTGTAGTTTTAAATAATATGGAGTTTCGTTTACAATATATTATGGTAATATTTATTTAGGTATATTGAAGGCGTTCAAATAGCAACTCTAAAACGCATCTATACCTACTACTTTCAATAATCGTTAAAAGGAACTATACTCCATTCCTTGTTATGAGCGCATTGAAATCGGTTTTACTGGCAAATCCATACTAATCCATAAATTCGAAAGTGTGTCTGTCTGCCTGTTACCTCTCTTAAACTGCTGAACCGATTTAGATGAAATTTGGTTTGGAGATATTTTTATAGTTGGTATGGAGATTTGTCTGGAAGGATATAGTATAGTTTTTATCCCCGAAATCATTCCTTAAGGGTATAAATTTTATAAATACGAAAGGAACCATTTCTGTCTGTTACGCTTTCACGACTAAACCGCTTAACCGATTTTAATGAAATTTGGCGTGGAGATACTTTTATTCTTAAGAAAGAACATAGGATACACTTTTTAAAGCCGTAGCCAACATAGACACGGGTGGTGCCGCGGGCAAATGCTAGTTATCTATAATAAACAGTTCTTATCATTAGAAATCTCAAACTAATGATAATGGGCAGAATCTAAGTCGAGTTTAAAACTAAAACTGGTGCGCAGATAGGTTTTCTTGTAGCTACTATGAACTCTAAAAGCATTTAACTTATTGTAACTGCCTATTCGTGAAACTGTTCTTTATGAAAACTGAAATAAACATAAGAAAACTTAAAAAAGATATCGTAACAGCGACAACAGTCAATTATGAACATTTGTGACGAGCCAAATTCAATCTGACAGACATTGTTTTCTCAAGACATGGACATAATACAGTTAACGTATTACAGAAATCTCATTATAAAGTACTGAATGGATCCTTTGGGTCGAGTTTCAAATATAATTATTAGCTCTGTAAGAGAAGGGTTCAGAAGTTTATTATATTATTCTAGCCCAAATTGTATTGTCCAAAATATTTATGACAAAAGTTTTACAAATACATGTATATTATGTTTTGATGAAATGGAGGTAAAAGAGTACTTGCTATATTTTATATGGAGTATCTGACGGTTGATGAAAACCACTATGTACCTTTTTTTATCTCTGTGTATAAATAAACAAAGGTTTTTGTATACTTTTTTAATCAAATTTTGCTTGTATGTGTATATGTATCACTTAAAGTTTGCATCTAGAAAAAGTGGACTAGGCTAATGTTTTTATGTAATAAGTGTTATAAATTTTAAAAAGATACGAAAACAATAGCAAAATCTTACATGGATGAACCGTGGTGCAGAGATTTAAAATAATTACAGTTTAATTTGTACTGTCAAACTAAATTGTATTGTAAAAAGGTAAATTGTATATGATATGTTCAAAAAATGTATAATTCTAGGCGAGTTTTAATAAACAAACTATCAGTCTATTTCAATTTTAAGTATTTCCTCAATTTCGCCTAAACAAGAATAATAAATTAAAATGATAAATGTATATAATGTATAACAAGCAAGGCACAGGTGCTGTACGCAAATTGAGGAAGATATCTGTATTGTACAGAAAGTATTTTGAATCAATTTTCCTGTGTTAAGTTTGTATGCTAAAAATATTAATTGCTTGTATTTTATACAAGAATAAGGAGATTAGGATATATAGGACGTATCATTGTCTTCCTACGAGCCTTTTTCCCAAACTAAGTTGGGGTCGGCTTGAAGTCGACTACGATACGGCTGAAATTCGATTTGATTCGACTGTCATTAGACCACCACTACCCAAATACTGGGCAATATCCAAGTTCTATAGATAGACTGTTGTCGAACTTTTTAGGGCTCCAACTACTTCGGGGAGGACCTGAAATAACATGGTCCGGGTCCTCCCCAGAGTAGGACACCTGAGGCCAGCCATCGGGGTGGTTTTTAGTGGAATCACCACATACTCCTGGCCCATAGTCCCCGAGGAGCAGGAGATCCGAAGGGATTTTCCACCGAGTCAACAAAAAAAAATGGGGTTCCAACTACTATTATCAAATATTGTTGTAATTTTCTTTAATTAAAATTATTTAAGAGTATTATACTCGTAACATGTTTATTAAAAATTTGCATTGTCTTCTAGGAATACTATCACTTGTCAACGATGTGATACTACCAGTAGGAATTTTATGACTGATGCACGTATAGACTAGTAGAATTAAGTCTTGAAAGGGTTAAGCACATAATAATGAAATATGAATAGTATTCAGTTGGTTTGAGTATTCTTATGTGTATTATAAAATTATCTAAAAAATTTAAAGAGAAAAAAATATTTACTTCATTGTGCTAATTTCAAGTTTTACTACCTATTTCTACTTACATTATTTAATACAATTACACGTGTAGAATTTCTCTGTATGACTAATAAACATGGAGTTTATTGTATTATTCTAAACTACAACTATGTATAAATTATAGCTGCAACACGAATTTTAAATAGTTTCAACATTCCAGCTACAATAGAAAGAAAGAATAGTCACTAGAGTTCCGCACTCATAACATATAACACTCATACTCACTAAACTCTTTTACAAATCAGACATCTATCAGTAAGCCCGTTAAGATTGCTTTGGTAAAAAACGTAACACAATAAAAGTAGGTATTTTTCAATTTTAAACTCAAAGTACGAGTATATGTCTTACAGTTGTTTAAAAAAATATCATTTACGTTATGTTGAACCGTATTGATTGCATACCAATTGAAATTTGTTTGAAAAATAAGACCGTCAATGTGAAATTTTATTGAGCTCACTATTACTTAAGTTTCCAACGAAGCTGTTATCTGCATACGGTTAATATGACAGACAAAAATACTCTGACATTAATCAGACGTTATATTGTTAAAAAACTACGCAAAACAAGAGCGTACTCCTTCCTCAAAGGCCGGCAACGCGCTTGTGACTCCTGAGTTGCAGGCGGCAGGTGACCCGTCTGCTCGTTTGTTCTCTCTTCCATTAAAAAAAACGAAGCGTACAAATTTAATGAACCTTTGTTGACATTTGTGCACCAGACAATGTCTAGTAAAATCTATAAATAAATTTATTTTATTGAATTCCAATAGACATTTGAATACTCAAACTTAGTTTAGTCAAACAAAAAAAAACTTTTGACTTAACTTTTTCTATTTTATTACATTGAAAAAAAGGTTGACTTTTAAAATACTTAGTAATATATTATCTAATATAGAATTGTAAAAATCAAGTCTCACCCTTTCTATAGAAATGAGGTATATTTAGTTTGTATATTTTATGAGCATAATTGACAAGAAAAACAAGAACGAGTGAGTTGCTTTATTCAGTTGCACAGACATATCAGAGGACTGCGATTCCGGCCAGTCAAGCTAGAGCCATTAATATCACTCCGTGCGCCATTTGTTTGGATTACGTAGATGTTTTTGGTACTGATTCCCTTATGAGATGGCTCTTTTAAAGGATAACGTAATCCTTTGATTAAATCTGAGGGTATGTTCCCATTTTTAAAAACAGAATTTAGGTTATATCTTTATGAAAAACCCTGTTTGGTAATATGATGAGGATGATTTAAATTTCGTCAGGTTTTTAGCTAATTATTTCTGAGTTACTTGTGTAAAATTTGCAAGTCTAAAGCCTTTATCACGCCAGTGACAAGAATCCTAGTGTTAGTGTTCATATTAATTAAATAATAAGTAAAGTTAGAACTTTATAGTCTCGAAGTAGTAGTTATTTAAATTTTTATTTCTTTATTTTTATTAATTTATTATAATAAAAACAAATAAATCATTTCCTCAAAAAACGTAATATATTTTCAACTACCGATATTTATACCGATGCCAATGGCTACTCGATGGCATCTCAATAGCGTGTCAGTGGTATGACACTGGCTTGGCATAAACATAAAATAGCAGAATTGAGGCCCAGTTAAGTTTCTATGAAAGAACAAACTATCATTGATTGGACGCAATTCGCCCTGTTTACCGTCTCTGACACAAAGCATTTGGGTTAAAATGTTTTGCTTCACGATCAATAACCTTATCATTTGTAAAATTGTTAATACAATATCAAATTCGTTGAATATGCTCGTTATCTATGTATATAACTATACATATGAATAACATCAGAATCAGAGTTGAATTGAAATATATGAAATGTTCTGTTGGTAATCAAAAGTAAGTAGCAAGTGAAAGGTCAATATTATAAGTCAAGGTACCAAATACTGTGATGGGCATTGGCTTAACCTTATAAAATGTGTCTACATATTGGTATTGTGATGACGTGTTTGACTTTAAAATTAAATTCACAATAAATCCTGTGACAAATAAAGAAATAAGTTATTGAAACAGTACGACTACCAAGTACTGTTGTCAACTGCGTAATTTCGTGGTTTTTCGTTCAATACGTTGATTTAATACCGTCCATTAAATACATTTAGAAAAAACAAACAATAGCTCTCGTATTCAGAGTCCTAAGAGAATAACCTACGCAATTTCTGTGAAAGAAAATTCGTATAAAAACGAACATAAGTTGTCATTCAATTTTCTTAAATAATAAATTACCGGTTAGCTAGTGTAGGTGTAACAACAATATAAAATTAAGTCTATTGTGGGTTTCTTGGTAAAACCTTTTTTTATGTAATGTGAAATTTCTCTACTAAGGAAGGTATAAACTTGGTAAAATAGAAAGCAACAATTATTACACAACCTAAAATTTGTTGTAGCTATTGTTGGACAACTTTATTTTGTACTAGCTTTTGCCCGCGGCTCCGCCCGCGTGCATGTCGGTTATCGCGGTAAAAAGTAGCCTATGTTTGTAGTTAAGTAGCCATTGGTGAAAGAATTTTTAACAAACAAACAAACAAAGTCACTTTAAAATTTACAATATAAGTGTGGAAGTATGGATTAGCACAAACATCAAAAAAATAAGTTATACAATTTATTGGATGGGTAAAAAAGTTTGAATTTTATAGGGTATCATCATCAACAGCCTTTACTAGTCCACTGCTGGACATAGGCCTGTCCTTAGAAAGGAGGTTTTGGCCTCATTTTTGAATTTTGTTTTTTTTTTTAATTATACGAGTAGAAATGGTAATTTTCCTATTACGAGTAAGTACATTAATTATAAATTTAAAATAAAATCAAGATTTTGAATTTATTTATTCCAAGAAATCTTTTGAAGAGTTGTACCAATAATGTATATCTGGGTCGATTCCTACTTGTGAAATTTGATAAAAAATACTTTAAATGTATAAAAATGTTAAGTTTTAAAACCAATCTTAACATGCCAAGTAATTTTTTTCCCAATCATAAAATTTGAAATCGATGTATATTTACTATCGTCGAACTATATATCATTTTGAATACGACATGAGATACTTAATTTCAAATATTGAATGTTATATTTGCAAAAATAGTGGCGTTTACGCGTGACTGTACATACTCGTATGTCGCCGATGAATCGGGTGAGCGATTATAGAGTTTAAAGGAGCTTTCTACAACAAAACTCAAGGGAGTATCAATACAGTTTCTAAATTGCCCGTGATAATGCTAAAAAGTAATAATTTACGATTTTGATTTGTTAAGCATAATATATCTTAACAGAATAGCTATCAGATTTGTTTAGGTTATTAGTAGGAATGCTTGAAATATTACCGTTGTCATAATTGAAATTAGCTTTTCGCACGGTGTTCGAATTCCAACAATTTAATAGGCCATTACACTCGAAACTAATGGCCAGTTTATTAATAACTAGTGATATCAATGTGAGTGTGTAATATTTTGATTCAGAAAATAAGCAAAACGCACACGGGAGATTGAATTTACTCTTTTATTGTTTTGTAAAAGTATGTACTCTGGAAAGATGTGCTAGAAGTGACGATAAGTCTGCAGTTTAAAACATGTATAATAAAGCGAGTTATAGTAGCGAGCGAGTAGTTAAGAAAAATATCAAATATAGTAAAATCAGAAGGTTCTATTAGACTTGGAAACTGGAAACTTGGAAGCTTGGACTTGTGAAATTTAAGGAAGACGCCGTTTCAGAGAGAAGACTAGAATATTATATACAGAACAAAATACTGCTACGCTAACTCTAAAACTGACCATTCTTAAAATCTGCATGAAAACCCTACGAAAATAAAATTTGGCCTAGATATTTTCTACTAGGAGACGCCATCTAAGAACGGATTTAGTTACAGAGCCGAAGTTTTTAAAAGGTTTATACTGAAGGCTTTAGTTTTTAGTAGTGCTCTAAAGACCTGAAATTTGGTACGAAGGTAGTTTATAAGTAGGACACGAAGGTTAGAATAGATTTTGAGACAGGGCTGTATTAAAAAGGCCCGGAAAACCCTCGCAGAGATATAAAAACGTAATTGGTTTTTGTACAAGATACCTAAAAGTTCGCAGGAAGGTAGTTTATGATCGATGCAAGTCAGCCAAGACGGTTTACAATACATTCAATCCATGTCTTTAATCCGGATTAAGGAGGGCACTCACAAGGTTAAAGTGGATTTAGTTCCTTAGTTCTTGTAATGGAGCCCAGAAATTTGTCAGAGTCTCTCTTTGAGTCTTTCTTTGTTTTCTTTTTTCTCTCTCTCGTATCCTACTTATAAACTATGCACAGTTTATATGTAGGTTGTAGACACCAGATTAAAAACACAATTAGAATTTGCGACAGACCAAGATTAACGGGATTTAGGGCTTTTAGTACATCTACATCTGAAAGTTGTTAAAGAGATAGCTTATACGGCAGACATATTCGTTTAGATTAATAAGTATTTAAGCGTATGAAGCAACAAAATGTATGAAGCAGCAAAAAAGGTGATGTCTTTAATTTATTTTACTTTTGTACAGAATGTCTATGCAGCATTATATTGTTCAACTGTTGATATAAATCTCTTTAAACACCTACGCCGTTTGTGGAAACTCTAGAGCTATCTCACCGCAGAGCCGAGAATTATTCAACAAAATGTTCTATTATAATCCGGGCAAAGAACGGAACACAGGGCGGACGTCCTTTGGGTCCTCAAGGTCGGTATCATCCTTAATTAGAATGGAGACTTACCCACCACCCCAAATTCTTAAGTTCTTTTGTGTAAAGTGATATGATGGATCGTATTGAATTAAAGGACGTAACAAAAACTACATAAACTTTTGCGCTAAAAGCAATTATGTTGTCGTTCAAAAACTTTTCATAAACGTTACATCGTTTTATTAAAATTCAATCCATTCTGCCATAAAGTTTTATAAAAGAATTAAACATCCAGTATTGCGGTCATGGTATAAGTATTGTTATTAAACCAGTTGTCTCTTGAGCTCGTTTGTTTCCTACACATGAAAAAAAGAAGTGGCGGCAGCATAGTGTCTAAGTCGAGTCGACGATTGCGATCAAGTGACGGCTTAAACCTCATCCAGTCAAGAATTACAAGAATATAAATTATGTATTCGATTACATTACATGTCCATGGTCCATTCTTCCCAATGGTGTCATAAGAGGCCACAAATGGAGCAAAATACGCAGGACTACACCTGCATTGCAAAGTGAAGGAAAACTTGAAACAAACCATATACCAACTCGTCTGGGGTAGTATAGTAGGCCAAAACCTCCTTTCTAAGGAGAGGCCTAGGTCCAGCAGTGGAAATATATTGACAATGTTGATAATGTATTTCGTTACCAGAATTTAAAAAATAAACCGTGACTATTAACCCAAAAAACACATTCAGACAACCAAAACTCGTTGAACAAACTTTAACAACACAAGTTAAGCCTATATAATAACATGAAATTTAAACAAATATGTATGTTAAATGGATATAATAAACCTTTGTATGTGGAACACTTGGTAACAAAATCGAGGAATACAAATTGGAGGAGGCCTTCACCCAATATGGGCTGCAGATACTGCTATTTAAAATAAATTATGTTAGGCTATAATACTATGCTATTTTAAATAAGTTTAGTTAATAACTAATTTGAAAAATAATTACACTAGTTAAGCGTATTATATTTATAAACTGGTAATTTAAGTAAAATCAATCAAAGAAAACTAGCTGAGTGAAGTTAATTAAGTAATCAAATTAGATAAGTAACAAACACAATGTAAAGTAGGTAAATAAAAGGCTTTTATTTTTATTTATTTATTATGTGGAACACACCGCTTGTCCTTTCAACATATTTTAAAGTTAAGCTAAAATTATTCACTTTTCTATTTATATGTATATTTTTTAAGTTACATAGATTTTTTTTTAGTTAATTGTTTAAATTCATATTGACACTGTTTTAGGACGAGTCTGTGTTTTACATAAGAGCTTTGTTTAAGCGTTACGTTATTTTTTTTTACTTATTACATATGTAACTATTTCTTAAACAAAAACGTTAAAGAACTCCAGAGAAATGATACAGCAGTTTGAATCAGATACGTACTATTTAGTTTTGCAATTTATAAAAGATTCGTACTTAATTTTAAAAGTAGTGTGACATTTTGCAGAAGTATTAGAGTCAGAAGATGAATTTTTCAGTCAATTTGACTTATTTCGGCCTTATTAATATAGGGATATTTGTGTCTTAGAATATATATATATATATATATATATATATAATAAAAATTAATAACTACCGTATTAAATCTAAATGATAATTTTAGTAGCATTTTCGTGCGGAGAGCTGACTCATGCAAAGAAAAACATTTGTGACTATTCACAGTTGCAGCAAAAAAAAACTAAAGATGTTATTTGAAATAGGAATACTCTTTTACAAGAATTTAATTCAAAGAAGCAACATCTCCGACAAACAGCAGAGTATCATTATCGTATTTGTTAATGTTACTCAATCCAATAAGTACTTGTTTCATAGCTAAAACATTTAACAGCAAACCTGTGTAACAAATAGACAATTGACTAATACGAGGCAGATTTCTACTAAACCATAAAAAATGATTTTATCTTCCCAATACCCATGTTTTAATTATAAATACAGGCAACATTATACGGTATTCTTTCGTTAGAAAACAACACCCCAGTTTAAATGCGGGAGTTTTAATAAAACGATTGTATTTTTAACAAAATTATGTTATAAATATTACAAACACATAAAACTGATTTACTTCTAAAATCTGAGAACATTTATGGACAATAAATATAATATATTCAGTAAATCGCTTGAATTTCGGGCTTAATGTAAATTTATTTTTCATTACTAGTAGATTACTGTTTTTTTTCTTTTTTATTTATGTAATGGTAAAATGAAAAGCCTTTTTGTTATTTATTAAGTGACCCTAAGTTCTCCAGCAACGATTTTATATAGGCAACATCAGGCAGTTTGGATTTATTCAACCGCTTCAATATGCTGGATCAAGGCTGCGGAAAATTATATAATACACGAAGTTCAAACTTTTGTTTGTTAGGTTTTTTATTAGTTATTTTATAACGAGTATGCTCTTTTCAACATCCCGTCACACACACAGATTTTGCTTTCACTTTAAAAGTCATAGCAAAATCTTTTTGATGACATCGTTTTAATTTAACTATGAGTACAAAAAGAAAGAATAGATTTATACAACAAGAGTAGTGACTATTATAATAACTTCAAAATCAAATATGTTTATCCAGTCTTGATATTGATTTAATAGGGATTCAGTTGCGCGAGTTTCACAAAGATCTAAATGCAGAAATAAACGTTCCGACTTGTTCTCTGATAAGCGACGTCAAAGAGAATGACTTTTTTGTATACGTTAAGCGATATCTTTGCCATATATGACCCAATTTTAATTAGTCTCTTTTTAATTGAAATGGTTGTAATTACGAAGATCCCCATAATTTAACACAATGGTTTGCGCGTTCAGTAGTGTAAAAAAAAAGCGTATCTAGAATTTAGCGATGTGGGTATTAAGCTTTGAAGCCCCGGTATTATGCGAGTCTGGTTATTTGCGAATCTGGTATTAAGCTTCAGAGCCCTCAGAAATTTTCTCATTTTGAATTGTATCGTGCTTCGACAGCGAGGTCTTTGTAAGTATTTCTTTAACTGCCTATACCTGCATCTCCCTCTAGTTCACATTCAATGGAGAGCGACGCGAATTGTCAATTGCTAGCTTGGTTCCAATTGGCTAGTATAATATTGTTCGGACTTAACATTCAACGCAGCAAATCATGTATCCCCGTCACTTAGATTGTTAATAATATAATAATAATATTCACACACGAGATATACACATCTCACACGGCCGTCTGATCCCAAACTAGACAGAGCCTGTGCTATGGTAACCAGACTGTTAAAAAACATACTTATATATATTTTAAATACATTTAACAAATGACCGTGCTCATCACGCAATATTTGTCCTGGGTGGGAATCGAACCCACGACCTCCGGTTTTGCAGTCAGGGTGACTAACTACTTGACCAATAGTCCCGTCAAATTATTCAAATTATCAAATTATTGGCACTCAGGAACAATCACCCAACCTTCAAGATAAGAGCGTACATGTACCTCTTAGGTTTGCAATGCACTTGTCACTCTTAAGTTGGAGGTGTCCATCAGTAGAAACACTGCCAGGTTACACGTTCTGCTTGTTTGTCCTATCTATCATAAAAAATCCGTTCCAACATGTTCCTATTCTACCTATTTAATTTTTTACTTTCGAGCAATTGATCTGCACATCACAGCGAATTCAATAGAAGATCATTTTGACTATGATTCAAAACGTTTAATTTAATTTAATTACAAAGTATTTTATATCATTAAGAATAAATATTTATTTAAAAATCAATGAAAAAAAAGTTTTCACTTTGAAAAAGGATAGTTCATAAATATGGAATATGAATTTAATAATTCACGTTGTTTATAGTGTACGGTGAACTTTGTTACAAAGGCCGACGTATTATCACGCTCCACTACTAAAACATCCCCCGAGGTTTAACCTTTTATCCCAAAATTATATGTCTGTCATGTTTACCCTCTACTTGTACGAGTAGATCAAACCTTTTTACTTTGACTAACGATGTGTATGAGAAAGAAAAAACGCGAGTTCGATATTTCGAATTTCATAATTCGAAAACCATAAATAACTAGACAACTGTATTTTTAACAAGGCCTTTCTATAAAGTTTTTTTACGTTTAGAAACTTGTAGTTTTTCATAATTTTGAAGGGTTCAGACATAAGCCGCTTTATGTACTGATTGTTCACACTTGTACGTCTTTGTTTCCCTACAATACTCGTATCTTACGTTTTTGAAATCTGAAAATTACTTTCATTTAAAGATGGGTTGTTTAGAATTAAGTATGCCGCCCTGTTTGTTTAACATTAACGTACAAAACGTACGTTACAGAAATTACAAATTTACATTTCGAGTATCGAGCTGTCATTAAATATTTGTTTTTGAAAGGCAATACGCCTACGCAAATAAAAGATGAGTTGGATTCTGTGTATTGGGACTCATTTACCATCATTTACCTCTGTGAAATTTTGGGCAGCTGAATTTAAACGTGGCCGTAAGAGCTTGGGAGCCGATGAACGTTCGGGCGTCCAAAAACTGCAACTACCGACGAAAACATCGCCAAAGTTCACCAAATGGTGCTAAACGACCGCCAAATTAAAGTGAGAGAGATAGCAGAGGTTATGAATATGTCAAAAGAACGTGTTTGTCACATATTACATCATCAACATTTAGATTGAGAAAGCTGTCCATGCCTTGGGTGCCGCGTTTGCTGACGTTACGAAAGGCGACTTAGGCGAAAACTGTTTATTCGGCTGTTAACACTTATTTTAATCGATTATATCCAAAAAGGAAAAACCATTACAGGAGCATACTACGCATTATTACTTGATAAGCTGAAGGCAAAACTTGCTGCAAAACGGCCACATTTGCAGAAAAAGAAAATCCTGTTTCACCAAGACAACGCACCGTCTCACACATCAGCGGTTGTCATGGCGAAAATCCACGAATTACGGTTTGAACTGCTTGATCATCCGCCTTACTCACCAGATCTAGCCCCAAGCAAAAAATTGCGCTCGGAGGACAGATATTTTCGTCAAATGAAGAGGCAATCACCTTTGTGAACAATTATTTTGCAGATAAAAACGCCGAGTACTATTTGGACGGGTTACAGAAATGGGAGCATCGCTGGGAGAAGTGTGTAGAGTTACAAGGAGACTGTGTTGAATAAAAAAAACTGAAAAAAGGTCTTGTATCTTTGTTAGGTCGGCAACTTTTCAGATACACATTTAATCACTGTTCAAGTGTTTATTCTACAAAGGAAAACAGCACTGCAAAATAAGGAAAACTTGACACAAACCCTCTATAAAACTCAGACGGGTTGGTAAAAAAAAGAGGTTTTGACCTAATATACTCGTACCACTCTGGTATATTAGGCCAAAACCTCTTTTTTAGGAGAGGCCTATGTCTGTAAATCAGCCAGTCCAGCAGTGGACTATTAAAGGCTGTTGATGTGTGTGATAATAAAAGTGTTTGTTTGAATATCACTTGACCCAATGACGTTTTTTTCTCATATGCGAACATTTTGTATAGGTCAAATATTATTAACTTTTAAACTTTTTAAGGTGGCTTACTGTTAGGGGTATTAAATACATGTGGTTTTATTTGTAAAGATTATAAAAATTTATTGATTCAACTTATGACTTCTACTTAATAACATTTGACACTTTTTTGCTATGCATAAAAATCTCGTAACGATAGACCTGGAAGAAAAAATGGTGAGAACTAAATTCTTGGAGAAAATTTATTTGTTATGTCCTCCTGAGAGCGGAATCCAATTTTCTGCTTATTTTGTACTTCTGCATATTTCGGTAATTAGGAGAGGCTACTCTATCATTTTTTGTGACAAATCCCGCAACAATTTCCCTCGTCAATAATGATTATATGGGATACGATAGTTTCGTTAGTATCTATTAATTTTGTAGCTGAACTCTCGGAACACGTTTAGCGACCATTTAATCAAATACGCATTAGTCATTTATTGATAGGTACAATGCCGTATATAACTAAAATAGAAGGGTTAAATAGAAAAAAATTATTTCCTAATTAGCAACCGCAATTGAAACGCCTATATCCAAAATGCATATCGCTCTGGCTTTGACTGTAATTGTAATAATAATTTGTGTTATTTGAATAGAAATAGTAAACTTTTACTAACTCAATTTTTCACCAATTTTTTCTCATTCTCCTTATTTTCCTTTGAAAAATTCAGCGTTAATAAAGAATCTTTTGAGATACCTGGCTTTACACACGTTTACTTAAAGGGCGCTTTGTAACACATTAATGGTCAAGTTATTACGTTGTAGGCGCTTTCTATGTAAATTCTCTATTGATTGGTGTAGGTGATAATATCACAAATTTGAAGCGAGAACATTGGCGGGACCTGTATTGTTGAGTAATACGGTTGTTAGGGCAGTCGAGATGTTCTGCTTTTGAAAATTCAGTTCCATCGACTGAAAAATGAAATAACTATTTTACCCTATTCTCATTATATCGATTCGAACAAAAGAGGTCAGCCAAAAATAAGTAAAGTATTTGAGGTCAGAGTATGCATATGTCAAGCCTCGACTTTAAGCCCTGTTTAACCTGGTAATAGACCACTTCAACACATACCAATGATGTAATTATTAAAGCCTAAACGTTAGTAGAAGTATAATCAGAGATTACGGCATGGCAGGACGGCTTGGAGAGTGAGTTGAAACATACCATATCCATATCAACTATTTTTTTTTTTCCATAATTGGTTCTTGTTTTTTTTGGCAGAACCAGTAGATTTGCTTGGCGAGTGTTAATATCAGATTTTTTTTACAAATCACAAGTTAGTGTGAATAGTTTTATTTAGAAATTTCCTGATTAGTAGACAGGTACTGTAGGTGTAAAGTTGTTTAATATTCATAATTTTGGCTTTTTCGTAAACATTGCTAGTCGGTGTTTAATACGGTACTTAATTGAAATAGTCTTTTTTTTGTGATGATGTTGCTTTCTATCATACTACTTTTTGCTGTTTGTAGCAAGGTATTGATAGTAGTTATTAGAAAAAACACATTTTCTGGGTATCAAAAGATTAATGAAATTGATTCTAATGTTTTATGCTAAATGAATGGCTACCAACATCCCCGGTTGTCGCAGACATAATAGCTCACCATCAAGAATACGATGTTCTAAAGTTTTTGTATTCAACACTAAAATGAACCGATTGTGCCTTATATGTTATTTTGTTGTTGTTTTTATTTATACGTAAGGGTCAGCTGAGAACATAAAGCAGTATTGTCCTAAATAATAGTGTCCCTGCTCCTGAACGTTGCACAATCACTATGGCGGCAACTTTTTCGTTCGTGCTCTTTACGACCTACGATAAAAGATACGGGACCCTTTGACGACAGTGGCAACAGATGCCATCCAATATACAATTTTAATACTTTTCTCGCTTTTTAGGAAATCAAGGATAAATCGATTGTATGCAAGATTTTATGTAAGAAATATTTAAATATTATTTTTAGTTTTTTCGGTGTGAACTACATACTACTACTGCAATTGTTAGAACAGAAAATTAGTATAAAATTTCTTAATGTCATATACAATTATTATTAGTACCGCAATACTTACATGTATTTACTACGATACTTCATGTAATGAACCCATCCGGGAAATCACGAGAAAAAATACAAAATGTACTATCTTACAGGCCTGCATGGAAACGTATTTAAATTATGAAGAACATGATTTTTTCATCGTCATGTCAGGAGCTTTTGTATCCATATATATCTATGAAAAGGTGATTCTCACAAGAGTGTATTGACGTTTTCATTATATCATTAACAACTTTAGTTAACCTATTTTATAATAAAACTTATCGTTCGGCTAAGTAATGCAACAAAGTTGACCAGACTTGGCAGTCTTGCGCTTAGTTTTCTCAAAATATATCTAGTAAATACAAAAATATTGATCCTCACAAAAATATAGGGACGCTCTCTGCAAATAAAAAAGAGTCACATCAAAAATATGATGCTTATAAAATGACATCGAATATTCCGGCTCATATAAGAAGTACTAAAGGAGTACGCAAGAATGATAAATTAATGAAGACTGAGATGTATGTGAGGGACAACTGCGAGTGGATGGAAATAAAAGCAAGCTGATGTTCTGGTAATCATAATTTATTACTTGAACACTCAAGCATTTTTCCCTAAGTGTGGGAGCTTTGAATTGATGAAAACGTGTATCTTTTGAATAAAGGTGAATAATTTCTAACATTATGCAATATTTTTATACTGTAGTTTGTGAAAGCGTTGTGTTTTGTTGGTTCTATTATGATTAAAAATGCGCCTAATCTAGTTGTAAAGGCAGAGTTCTATTGGAATTTTGTACATCAAAATAATTTACTACATGCGATGAGTCGTGGTTACTAACTAAATTTTACAACTTAACAAAATATCAATTCAATTATGTTAGTTCTTTCAAAAATATCCGTTCCATACACTTAATATGATTAATATTGAACAGTTGCCGTTTGAATGAAGACACATAGAAGACACACAAATATTGAACCAAAAAATATCGAACTCAGAACAGTATGTATGTGCCCATCATTATCATAACATTAACGGCCTTTAGAGTCCATTGCTGGACATAGGCCTGCCCTTAGAAATAATGTTTCGGTCTACTATACTACGCTGGTCAGACAGGTTAGTATCAATTTTTCATTCTCTTTGCAGTGCTGTTGCCCTGCGAAGTTTGCTCACTTAGTCGAATTTTCCCGACACTCACAGAATAAATAGAGGTGGTGATATTCCGTATTCTTAATCTGTCATCACACGGATAATCCATCACACGGACACGGATTTTTTGTTACTGAGATGTCTTCAACCACAAACATATTATTTGTATATGATATGTACCTACTTTAATTGTAAATCAGTTAAAATACCAAAAATAACTCATAAAAAAAATAACCAGACTTATTCACTCACGTTTATAGAATACCTACGTATTACTGGTATTTCAGGACCGATATGACCTTCAAACCTTTAAGAAAAGAGCGTACTCCTTCCTAAAAGTCCGTTTGTGACTCCTCAGTTGCAGGCGTTCATGGGCGGCGGTAGTCACTTTCCATCAGGTGACCAATCTGCTCGTCTATAAAGTCTATTATAATCTTGCTCACCCTATAATCATATATCCTAGGAGGGAACGGAACCGGACCTAGGGCCGGGTCACTAACCACTAGACAAAATAGTTTGTCAAAATATTTATGGATTTACTTAAATTGAGAAAACTAACAGCTACAAAAATAACAATATATAAATAAATAAATATATTTTACTACATTCACACAACGCCATCAAGTCCCAAACTAAGCAGAGCTTGTACTATGGGTACTAGACAACTCATATAAATACATATATACTTTTTTTTTGTAAAAACATACATATTATACATAGAAACACCCAGACCAAATCAAACATTAAATGTTCATGCACACAAATGTTTGACTTGAGCGGGAATCGAACCCGCGACCTTTGGAATAGCAGTCCGTTACACAAACCACTACGCCATCTGGTTGTCAAATGGGCAGTTTGATATACAACATCAAGCCAATTACAGGTTTTCACGAATTGTGACACTATAAACTAACAGAGGTTTTGGAACACTTACCAACACGACTCTATAACTATACAAATACGATAAGCATAATAAGATAAAAAGATAGGAGAAATAAAATGCATGTATACCTATTGAAAAAAAATTAGATTTGTTAGTTCCCAACAGAGTTGCTATTCGCTGTGTATGGATCGAGAAAATGTCATAACTAGAAAAATTCAAGGTTTAGCACACAAAAGGCTAGCACAATCAATTTCAAACTGCTCTCGGGATCCGTACCTTTTAATAATATAGTGGTAGTAGACATAGAGCGCAGAAAAGCATAATTACATTAGGTTTTCTGTCAAATGTAAATAACTTACATAAAACTTACTTGAAAAACCTTGATTTTAACACATGACATGAAGTTTAAGATTACTTACAGGAAGATTACTTAAGTAAAGTCACTGTCTCCATTCTTTACGCCTAAAGTTTTAATGGCATACTTTTAATTTAAAATACCTTATCTCTTGCAGGGTTGGATGGATTAGATTTTTAAAATAACTTACAAATAAACATAACATTTGAGGTAGGTTAGGAGTTACTGATTTTAAAATTCAAGCATTCACTTTACATATAATGTTTATTCAAATAAATTTTATGACACTTAATATACTTTGCAAATAAAATGAGCGTTGTTATATCATACTCGTATATTCAAGACATACAAGTTAGTACTTCCTTTCTCCGAGTCCGAATTTCTCCCAAATTAATAATATATATATATATTTATATATATCGTCAGTCATCGTCGTCAGACTTCCACAATCCAAGTGCTAGGCGATATCGAAGTTCTGTAGAAAGAAAATTGTTGGACTTTTTAAGACTCCAACTACCCGTAACGGTTGTCACAGATGATCATTGTACTCGGCTACCACTTTGCCACCAGCCTCTCAAAATAAACAAATTGACTGTACGGATGGCGTAGTGGTTTAAGCGGTCGCCACGCCACTTCCTACTACGCCGAGTGTTGTGGGTTCAAACCCCACATGGGACGACACTGTGTGATCCACAAATTGTTGTTCTGAGTCTGGGTGGTCTTTGTGTCCCCGTTTGTAAAGTCCCCCGCGACACAGGATTTATTCCTAATACGGGAGTTGTCTTTTAAAAACAAAAAAAATATATTAGATAGTAAAATTAAAGGTTGATGTGTTGAACCTTTTCGTTTTTTTTTTAAACGTGACAATAAGGTGTGGTCAAAGTTTGGAAGCGTAATATGACAAAAAGCTGATTGGCTGGCTAAGTTGAAAAAAGATAAAAACGATTTAAAAAAATAAAAAAATAAATTTTTCGCAACTAAAAACTGTACTTTTTTATAAAGACGGAATCCTTAGTAGTAAGGAAACACCCATAGTTTAATTAATGTCGCAATGTCACCTCTTTTTCTCACGGAACATTAACTATGTCGGTAATTTCAAATCGTCACTTTCGAAATAAGATTTTTGTATTTAAACTTCCAAATTTTTTAAAACTTTTTGCACTTTACGTTCTAGTGGGTCTAGAGGGTCTAGTTTAAACCGAATTCGAAGCAATTGGAGACCAAAGCCAGGGCCTCTCCCCCCCTCCTACCATAATTCATCTTTCAAAGGACGGCAACACGTAACATGCACAGGATAAAAAAGTTCGTCACACAGAACGTAAAAAGGACGTAACTATGATAGCGTTTAGATCTAGATCTATAGACTTAGGACTACACTTTTACTCTTTAAGACTCTCTCTCTGTCTTTTCATTATCAATAAACATCCAATTATTAAAATGACAGTCAAGAAATCCTTACATTTCTAAAAGAGACTCCAACGAAGTATGTGGCTTATCTATCACCTTAAGACGTTGCAAGTACCCGTATTTTTTCAACAGATACAATAAGGTTCATCGACTTTCACCTCTGAAGTTTACACTTTATTGACCTAAGCGTGCTGTTTGAAGTGACGAAAGCAACGGCCCTTGTTAGGTTCTAGAGGGTAGACAAAGGTGATGTAAAGTTCGCAAACCCAGACAACCTGAGGTCTACAACCTTGTGTAATAAAGCTCCTTCATTATACTTTTTTGAAGGAGATTAGAGTCGTTTCAATAATTTTATTAAACATAGTGCCATTTTTATATTTTTCATTCAATTTCTTCTTCGTGTGGTTCTTAGCAATATTTTTGGTTAGATGGAATCTAACTTCTTGAACTATTAATTAGTATGTACTTTCTTTTTCATGTTACAACCCAATTCTTCGATAGTGACAATGTTAGTAGCAACTTTAGATCACGCTACGAGCCTACCAGTAATCATAAACTCGAGTGAAAATGCAAGGTCTCAATTTACAACTTCTCATTTATAGGCGCATAAAACTATCGATTACTCTAATACAATAGTGACATTGTCATCATTGAAATAGGAGACGCAAATTTTTTTCAAATATTTTACTGTGTAAAACTCAATACTATGTGACTGTTTTATAGCTTGTTATTTTTATTTTTACAGTGTGTGCAAATTGATTCGAAGATCATATAAGCTATCATTTAAGCTAGATGAACTTGTTCCTCGTATTGAGCACATAAAGTATTCATTCAGGTTTAACCTACGAAAATTTTTGTAAAAAGATAGTACTACCAGTTTATTTTCTTGCTTGTCTTTGAATTTTGCACATAGTGTTATTGTGTAAAACTGTACTCTTTTGTAAAGATTTTTCTCTATTATCTCTACTATAAAGATTTTTACTGTTGTTTGTTTCATCAGGGGAAGCTACAGTCAACACATACTTCTATCTATCTGTAATCCTGTAACTACAGTACTAGTAACCAATAAATAACAATTAGTAATTAGTAGTAAATAATAATATGATTTTTAACATAATTTATGTCGAGATGTTTCTAAATAAAGATAAGCGATAGTATGGTTTAAATAGCAGGATGTGTTTTAAAATGTAATTCTCGTTTGCTGAGAAGAAAAACTGCCAGAGAACATTTAAAACCACACACCTGTAATTGATTATTGTGCAATCAGAGACAAATTCTTTAGGTTTGGTCGACAAAATGAAATAGTTGAAAGATTTGTCAAATATCATAAAGATATTCATGGCTCATGATTTACCATCCAATGTGATTAGCGACGTGCCATTGTGCATATGCAAATAGATAAATTATAAACAATTTGCAAAATCAATAGAGCCTGATGCTCGCAAATGAAACATACCTAAGAGTAACTTTATATGATTACTTTGTTCTCCACCACAAAAGTGTTAAGGCTGTCAAAAGCTTATAAGTGAACGCAATCAATAGATATGACCGTTTTTGTTTTTATACTCGAACTAATTTTAGTAACCAAATCATAACTAAATCAAAATGTGTAGGCAAGCCACATTGACCTAGCTAAATTATTTTTAAGTAAACGATACCAGTACCTCAGAGTGAAAGTAAAAATCCGAAAGATGTTAATTCTATTTACTTTTTTGCGATTATAACATATTATAAACATATGTATGTTTTGCGATTGGTAAATTGACTGTGACGTATATCGATGTGTGAGGAAGTATTTTTAAATCAACAAAGTTAAGTTTGTCTTTCAAACATTCTCGGGAAAACGGGCAAAAAAATCCGAGAAATGATTCCTAAGATTGAACCAGAACGATTTATTGACATACAAGTTTGTACCAAAACCTCTGTTCCCGTCACACTCGTACCTTTCAGGTTTTTTGGCTATTATACTTTTATATTCATTATTTTTGTTTCTGATACTAAAAGAAGTTCTAGTATTTTCGAATAAAGAACTGAAATACCTAGTTAATTAATTATTAATACTATATTATATTTAAATTTTTAAGTTAGGTGAAATGTTATACGACTTTAAATAGATTTTTAAAGATCATTTGTATTTGTAATTTAGCACTGCAAAGAGAAGAAAAACTTGAAACAAACCCTATACCAACCCGTCTGGCCAGCGTGGTATAGTAGGCCAAAACCTCCTTTCTAAGGAGAGGCCTATGTCCAGCAGAAATCATAATCAACAGCCTATACTAGTCCATAGTATAGGCTGTTGATTATGATTTGTAATTTTTATTTCTAGATAGGTAATTCAATTTCTAGATAGGTAATTCAGACATCATCATCATCATCATCAGCCTATCGCAGGCCTCTCCCATTGCACGCCACTTAGATCGATTTTGGGTTTATCGCATTCAGCTCCTGCCAGCCATCTTGCGCAAATCGTCACTCCACCTGGCCTGTGGGCGTCCTATACTACGTTACACACAGACATACGTCATACATATTTATTTATTGCAGTCGGTTACTGTTACGTAAAAAAAAATTACTCTAAGTTCGCCCAGTTAATGAGTTCTGGCTATAATTAATTAAGTATTGAAAACTTTGTAAACTGTAACAAGTCAAATGTGTCTACATGACACCTTAGTAGCTTTTTAAGGCTTACTTTTAATATTTGATAACACAAATTAATTAAAAATCTACTTTTATTTTCTATGTTAAGCATTAAGTATTCGAAAACGTTAAGCATTTGTCTTGCCCGAAATCCCTTATACTTGGATATCAGTACAAAAAAAAACTACCTACAACCTAACCAAACTAAACTATTACCTACCTACATAGTTTTTTTTCTTTTTAACTTTTTGTATGTAACGGAATCTTCGAATGTGATTTTAACCCACTTAAAACCGACAATAATTTGATAAAGGCCGATTATCCTGAACAGGATCTTCAGGATTAACGACTTTTTACCATACCATAGTGTGTTTTGCTACATACTAAGAGGCGTGTGCTGAAGCATATAGGACTTACTTACATTTTTTTAGTCTTAATGAGAAAATAATCATCTCATCATCTTTTGTGTAGCCGAAATTAAAAAATAATTTTCTATAAGTTGTTCTAAAAGAAAAATCATGCTATCGTACCTACAATTTTTATCGTTCGGCTAGTTACAAAAACTGTATTTTTAGCTTTTTAAACTATAATTTATTTTAATAGTATGGCGGGTAAGCGGGTAAAAGAACAGACGGATCTTCAGATGTTAAGTGACTACCGGCATCCATGGACAACTGCAACTCAAAAGACACAAGTGTGTTGAAACCCCTCCCGAAGTAATGCTCTCCCAAGGCGATTGTCTTGTAGCAAATTTATATTTTTTAATCAATAATTTTCTTGATATTCTTGAATACAATACACAAAATTAAAACACAATGGTCTTTTATTGAAATAAGTAAGGGTAAATTCACATTTATTATTTATAACTCCCGGTGTTAGAGCTCGAAACAGCATTCATGGCCACACAGTATAACCGTGACCCTTTTCGGGCGGTAAGCTATAAATGAGCAAACACAAGTTAGCGCAGACCTTCAAATCTAAATATAAATCCAAACACATTTTCGTAAAACAAACAGCCAGTCTTCATTGAGGTTGTCAAATAGCAATTAACGTAATCGATGCCTACAAAGGAAACCTTTTTAAAAATGCTTCAGTTATGAAAAAGAAACAAGTCTTATATAAAACAGAACTTACCTTTCGACATCCTCATTTTCATAATGCGGTTTCGCTTGTCACTGAAGTAGTCACAAGGCTCCCATAATAACAAACATTATATTGAGTTTAACTTGCATTTGCTATATTTACTATTACGCTATCATTCTATAATAGTTTATAAATCACTTGTCATCGGAATTTAAATATACAGTCTGCAAGAATTGAACAACACTACGAGATTACTACAGTTGCTAAAAGGTGTTCACTAAAAATACTCCTAATTAGCGAAAGAGAACTTGCTTTTGTGGTAAATGTCAAGAGAGAGAGAGTGCAACTGAAAACAAGGTTGGGTGCTAGCGCGGGAAAACGTGTCAAGGTTATACTGTCACTTGAATGTATGTATACGCGCCGGCAATTCTAATCAAAACCACGATATCATGTAACCTATCTACAGAAATATACACGGTAACTAATAATTTTTAAATTTTATATACAAAAAATAGCCTTCATAACCCGACATTTCCATTTATACACAGAAACTTAACCTAAACACACAACACTAGATAAGTCTAGGCATCGACAGCCATGAAAGCGTCGAAGCAATGAGTTCCAGACCGCGCTGCACCACTTTAAAACTATGCCATTTTCTTATTTTTTTTGAAATTCCCGTCCGTGATGTAAGGCCGCGCACAATGCAACATGCCTCCGTCAAGCACCGAATGGACTGGAACTGCCGCCAGCAGAGGCCGCTGCCGCGAAATTGGCGCAATTTCGACGCATGCGCGATGCATTTGCGAACCGGCAGGACCCGATGCGACCCGACGCCCCTCGCTTGATAGAAAAATCGAGGACGTAATGTGACGTCAAGCATTCGTACACAATATGGGTTAATCGAACGTAACAATAACAACTTTCATGGGTTCATGCTAATTCTGCAGCTCTGCATTTTTTTAAAAGGCACTATTACTCCCGTTCCGTCACAGAATAAGCTAGGTAAGAAAAGTTATTACTTTCCTTTCCTGCGTACCTACCTCTATCATTCTCTTCAGTTGTTCTATTATTTTCACGATGAAAATATACAAATCCCTTTTCTTAATCGCAACGATGCGATGTTAAGGAAGAGTGTTTTGCATATTCAGTCATTCAGTAGTCATCAAAACTCTCTAGGTATTTATTTTAATTGTTTTGCCATGGATATAAAATATTTAAAGAAGAATATTAGAGAATAAATCAAACTTAAGTATATTCTTTCTTGTAATAATAAGACCTGACAATAATAATTATATTCAATCGATTCTTTTATTTTTAACTGACTTCAAAAAGGCGTATGATGTCAAATCTCATAAATATTGTTTTTTTTTGTGTACCTTACGCGATATCTACGATATTAGTGATTTGCTTTCAAAAATTGTTTTTTTACGGTATAGAGAGGCAAAGAAACAGGCGGTAAGTGACTACCACAACTCTCACCACCTACCACTACTCATGGACTCCTGCAACTCAAGTTAGAATGAGGGGTCTGGGTTCCTAACCTTACTCACACGAGGATAGCAAGGAAAGTACTTTTTAACACCGGTTTTCTGTGAAGCCGTGGTATCACTTCGGTAGAACCTGGCTCATATGTGCTGGAGGTTGGTTTTCCCACAAAAAAATTGTATAATGAACTTAATTTTGGTTTCATTTTCCATTGAAAAAAAAAACACATAAAAGTAGCTTATTACATTTTGTTTTAGTCACATTCAATTGGAAAAACGTTTTTTCATTCAGTAATATGTATAGACGTATATTTAACGAACAAAAATAACAGTAGTAACTGTAGTAGTAGCTTTAAAAAAAAACGTTACATTTCATGCAAAATTAAAACACTGTTAAAGGTACTTGAGTTGTTACGAGTCGTTGTATGTTACGTTTTCTTAACCATTTACAGTGAACTTTACCATAACCCTTTTCTAAATAATAACATTAAAGCATCATAAATATGAAATGTAAAACAGTGAAATGGAAATTAATGACAACAATGAAAAAAAATGAAAGTTACCAACTAATTAAGCACCATATTTAAATCGTTAACAAAATTACAGTTCGGCTCGTTGCCTTTGTATGGAATGCAAATGAAGCGGATGAAACTATAATATTATATTATACTATAATTACTGTTTCTAGTTTTGGTACAGAGACAGTTTCAAAAGCTCTCATGACCAAGTAATTACTTAGTTCTTGTAAACAGGTGCAAACTTATGTGTGCGTGTGTGTGAATGTTAATTTAGCTTCTTTTGTTTTCTGGTCTTTGCTAAATTATGCAATATTTTGTAATTACTATCATTGTTTATTTGTGTTATTATATTTG
This sequence comes from Arctia plantaginis, assembly GCA_902825455.1. Classification (NCBI taxonomy): domain Eukaryota; kingdom Metazoa; phylum Arthropoda; class Insecta; order Lepidoptera; family Erebidae; genus Arctia; species Arctia plantaginis. The sequence goes on along the minus strand of CADEBD010000364.1, from coordinate 916,766 downwards.
ATATTTTTGTAGATTAGCCAGACTTTTGGCATGCTTTCAAATGTTTTATAAAAAAAAATTGTCTCAGCAAATGTTCCTGCAGATCGAAAAAACTCTATAAGTGGTTACATATACACTCTTATGCGAATGCATATATGTATATTATTCTATTTAATTGTTTTTCTCCTTTTTAACTTAAGCAATTTTATTATTTCTTGCACATACGTCATTCTAGAGGACAAAAGATATTATGCTATGAGATGTAAAGATGATCAAAATATGTATGAAAGATGACCGCAATCCATGATTAGAGATGATGACTTATAAGACGGCTTAAATTAGGTGTTTATTTTTAAAAAGGTAATAAAACCAAGATCAGACACAGACCTAGTAAGCTGCTTGACTTGACTAAAGAACTTCAGCGCGCTTTAACACCTATTTAACGCAATTTTAACTGCTCGAAAGGTGCTTGAAAAATATATTAAAGGAATCAGGACACTGCACAAAGAGCAGTCCAATAAACTGCTTTGATACAATAATTGTATGCTGCAATTATTTAATATATTTTACTTTTTATAAATGCTACATGTTATAAATCCTATTTGAAAAAATCACATATTTTGAAACCCTGTAACGAATCCTGGTTTCAATATTTATTCCATTTAAAGTACCTTCATAAATTCAAAGACCTTGAAATTTTAATCCTATTAATTTTATTTTACTAGGTTAAGCCACGTTTAATACGTAATCAATCATTTTCCCCTCTATTTTCGTATTACGCGGTTAGAGCCTCGTATCCAAAAATGACACTTGAGTTGAAATTACAGTCTTTACGTAAGGGAGGCACACAAATACCTAGCTGTCATGAGCTCGTGTATAAATTGTTATTTGTAAAGAATGAAACTTGATTCAGTAAAAAGATACAGCCCATAGGATCACTAAATATCGGTACCTTGGCCGTTACGGGTTACGGGATTTCTTTAATCCAGATGGTCTGTTTTTCACATAGAAGCATTCTGACGAATGGTTTGCCAAATAGGCTAATATTTATATTAATTTAATTACGAGTATAAGCACTTTGCGGTAAAGAAGTAAGCTAGTTGGTTAGTACTTTTTAACATGAACTGCATGATGGGCAATCTTTTCACATCAAGGAATAAATATGCTTCTAGGCAATATTTGAATGGACGTAACTGTCACGATTTATAAGTGGTTGATTATGATATCAAATACTTATCTAAGATTTTTTTCTTCTATGAGAAACTAATTTAATTATTAGATCTCTGTTAAGCTTCGCGTAGCTTTTCTTATAATTTAAAATAAATTTATAAGTATTAAGAAGGATAAATGCAATATACAAACGAAGTTTAACGTATTTTTATTTTCAGTAAATAGGCTGAAGAGTTTTAAAATCTAATGTGAAATAAAGTGTCCCGTCTTCTACGGTCAAGCTTATAACAGGAATGTACAGAATATATTCTAGCATTTGAACTATTACAGCTAACAACTTCTTTGCGATAATTATACAAGTAAATAGGTACTTAATTTAAGTAAACTTTCATTTAACAACTCACGCAACTTGACAGTTCTCATCAAACGCCGTAATACACTTACAACGAAAAACACAATAGAAAAACCTACAGTTTGAACCAAAATTATGAAAATCAAGTGTCGATGGTTATTAAAACTTATGAATCACGCCAGCCTACCTTAACAATAGGTACAAATGAAACGTCGGATAAATCTCAGTTAAAATATTCCTAGAACAGCGAACTTATTACAGATTTAGCCTGAAGGGAGCGAAAGCTGGCTATATATAACATACTAACGATGACCTATAAAATCTAATAGATACCTACTAAACTATAGCAGCTGCGATCGGTATGAGCAAAAATGGCAATAGTCAACCTATTAAGTAAACTATTACAATTGATATAGCGAGCGTGAATAATTAAACATCTAAAATTTCGGATCTCATATGTCCGATTTGGAAAAGTATTTTTTTCTTATCTTTGCTCTTAAATATAAGTACCTACCTAAATAGTTTTTTAAATATACCTTGTGTGTACGTAGATATGGGAGCACGACTATTTTGCAATTTCGTACAAAAATAAGTTAATAATTTAAATTACTAATCCCAGAACTTGTTTTTTTCCAAATTCTATTATTTCTTCTTGCTGCATAAACTATGATTAGCGATTTAACAAATACAATAAAAGCAGGTCGAGAACGTATGGTTTATTTTCATCCGTTCTAAATGTAATTGTATGTGCTTTGTGTAGTCTACCGATATAAGGATTTTATGAAAAATTCCAGCGTTCATGTTGTGTTGTGTTACTTGTACTTTACAGTTAGTTGACGAAATTGTTGATTGTTCGGCTTTGCATCTGTTTGTGCAATCTAAATGCAAACTGCTTTAACTGTAAAAGATTAAACAGTGTATTAAAGATGAAGAAAAAAATGTTCTGGCACATTTATGTAATATGAGGAGAATTCCGCACGAGCCAAATATTTATTTATATATTTTGTTTTAAAGCATTATGCACGCGCAGAATAGAGGTAGACTAAATTCCTTAAAGTTTTTGCCAGTCAACTTTTGGGTGACGCTTAACATCTTTGGTAATGGTAAGTGATTTTTTTGAAGCAGTAAGAAGTTTAACAATCTCTAACAATTGCAGAGGTTAACCTCAAAATTGACATATTCATAAAATATTGTGTAATGTTTTATTACTGTAATGGAATTACCTTATTGTTAATACGACTTCTTTATCCAATTAGATCTAACGTGACATATATGTATTAGCAGTCACCGTACACTAATACTCTATCCAAGCCACACCTTATCCACGTCTTACATATCTAACCACATATCAACACAGATATTATCATTCTCATAACTAATATTATTAATTGTCTTACTCCAAAAAACTTTCTATCGAAATAACTAACTCGGTGATTATTCATAGCCTCGTAACACGAAACCTTAATGTTATCGTGTCGATCTGTTGACTTGTGAATGAGTGAACAACTATCGCTCTTCGTTCATCCACTCGTATCGAGGGTGTGGATCTGTGATCTGTTTACTTCGTTCCATTGATTAATAGTCTCCATTATATGAGTGCGTCATTAGTTGATGTATGTACTAGCGAAGGCAACTTTGATTAAAGTCAAAAATTATATCAACATACAACAACGTTGGTGACATAAAGAACTTGAAAAATGTATCTATATTTAATTACATTAAAAATACAACATTATTAATTAAAATTAGGGATTAGTCAACTATGTGTATGCTTGACTAATCCCATAAACCTTAAATAATAAGATCTGATGTCATTCTCGTGAAACGGCAGACAGACTAGACTGACACATCAGAATATAGACGGACCTGTATCCTTCTATTATAGTAAGTAAATGGCTTTTTTTTTCGTTTGATAGTTAGGGTACTTTTTTGATGTTAAGTCAAAATAAGGTAAAAAACAAATATTTTAAATAGAAAAAATACTTACATAAAAAGTGGTTTTAAAAAAAATTGCATTGCACTGCATTTTTTTTTGTAAAAGAATTAAAATCCCAAAATTTCGTAATTTGAATTTTTCACATAAATTTTGAGGTTATGTAAAAAAACTGTAAATCTAAAAGTTATAGATCTTTTTATTACCTACAACTTTGCAAGAAATCTTTTTCCCATTTTGTCGGAAATCGAGATAAACCGGAAAAACTCATCCCCTTCGACTTCCCGACCTCAGATCGCCCGTAAATTATTTTTTCATTCATTTTTGTTATATTTTCTTCCTTTTCCAATGGGTTTCATCCTCCTATTATTATTTTTTCACTTTTACCATTTTCAAAGGCTTTAGCACTTTTCTGTCTTCGGATAATCAAACACAGCAATTTGTTTACAACGTCCTGTCTAAAATCAAAGCTGATAAAAAAACTATACGAAAAAATTCAAATCCTTATCGTTATTTAAGAAAAATACAACATTATGTATATAATTTTTTGTACTTTAGCAGAATTGAAAATTGTGACAGCATTATTTTTATTGAGTAATGGAATAAAGTCTTTGTCTTCCACCTCATCTCATAGGAAGGAAAGGAAAGGAATACTGGCGACGGTCGGCATGACTATCCAAGAGATACCGATTCAATATGCGCTTCATTAATAAAATTGTTTAGAATGAAACTAAACGTGGGAGTGTCGAGTATACTAAATGTTTTAGTATAACAAAACATTTAAAACTTAAGTACTGTTGGTTGAAATTCGACCTCCAAGCTATTTCTACTTACAATTAAATGGTCATTTATAGACAACTTTGCTCACCTAAGATATCATTTCTAATGCATTAGCATATTTTACTTAGAATTTTCATTATTCCCGTCCATCGTATCTAGGACAATGTTTCTTGTGCACTGTCACACAAAGCCCGACGCTACTGCTCAACCCGAAGGCAATTGTCCCGGGCAAGTGTTTTGCACTTCCGTTTTCCTTGTGTACCGGCAATAACAAAAGTGCTAAAGAAATGAATATGTATTACCTATAAGAATCCTTATTTTCGAGACTCATTATGTGTGAGTACAAAGAATCATCTATACGTAAAGGAACTTTTTAATTTTAAAAACGTAGTAGAATTTTTTTGATTATCCATACTTATTTTATAAAGCTGACGAGTTTGTTTGTTTGGTTGAATGAGCTTATCTTAGGAACTACTGGTTCGAATTGAAAAAAATATTTTAATATTGGATAGCCCATTCATCGAGGAAGGCCATAGGCTAAATAACATCACATTACGACAAATAAAAAGAGCTGAATATCAATAAATAATGTTGCATGAATAATGTTGTTAGTACCTTATTTAACATTTGTGAGATCAAGAGTAAATCGAAACTCAATTTTGATCGAAGTTTTATTACAAAAATTGGCCGTCAGAGCACCGGCCGTAGATTGTTTATTTATTTTCATATCACAGGGCAGCATCATCAGCACATAAAGTTGTTGCTTTTATTTGTTTTCTTTAAAGCTCTGTATGACTAACACAAATTTTAATGAACATCTCTGTGCATGAGTGTACTACGATACTCCATACAAACTTGGTACATTATTATCGTGACAAATTAAACTGCAACGTAACGAAATAGGAAAACTAGAATCAAGACGCTACTTTAAACGGTACAGTTTCTATTAAATGTTTTGGGGACGAATCGGTAGCATCAAGTTAAATGTTTACACCTAGCTGCCTTCCATCTAAAACTATTTGTGTGGGCAGAAGCACGAATGAAAAAGCTCTTCCAGTAAGTTGTTCTAAAATCAACCACATTTCATAATTATAACCACATATATGGAGAAAAGTTTGAGATTTTAAGTATCCATAGCTGTAATAACGCTTTTGAGTTCAACCCTTAACGCTAAATACGAGTACTTGGCGATTTTAAAAGCTTCAAAATCTGTGCCTCAATTTGTTTAATGGAAACAAGGAATAAGCAAATCGGTTGGATAAACTCGAATGGACCTTTTTTTTTATTTGCATTAATTTTAATTATTAAAAATTTTCAATGCAACCTTTACGTGTGACATTCCACCGGGTCATCAGAGCTAACAGTAAAGTGGAATGTGGACCGATAAAACCACACCATGATGGTCCGTTAAGTGTTAGCTCATTGCAATGACGTCGAGAGTAAACTCCGACAGACCTTGACCTTATAAACAGAGGGTGTAGAGAACAGAGTACAGTAATGTGTAGAGATCTTAGCCCGGTAGATTACGTAATTGTGAATTTTAGTTTTTCCTGTTGACAGTTATTTGCTGATAATTTTGATTTACAGGCGTATGTGTTAAGATTGCTATGTCAAATATTACAAGTGTTAACGGGTTAGTTTGAGTACACACATGTTCTGTATACTGCCCTCTGTTGTCGATTCTTGACTGTTTTTTTTCTGACTTTCAATGTGCCTTGAGTATTTCACTAAGGACCGAAACTTGTTTACAAATTTTTGGAATATTGATGAAACGTGATCCGCCAGATTGTCAGTAACAATGTCAGTGTGACCTAAATGTACAAAGGGGCGTGTTTTTCTTGTCTATTTCAGGCATACATTTAACAAAAGTGCCAGGCACCAGGCGATACTTCGATGTTTGCAATCGATTTCTCCTAACTATTGATTGCATTCTTGTTCTAAAGCATGTTAGTATTAGGTCGATATGCATACATTTTGGCAAAATATTCAAAATAGTTGCATAAAAATATGTGTTAAATTTAGATTGATATTCTTTGCCCCGATTCAAATAGTAATGGGTTGTCTGGCGGAAACGGTCTTTTATGTTATTTTTTATTAATTTGACCAAAAAATAGTGCGTTTGGATTTATTATAAACTGGTAAAATCATCATTGTCTTAAAGTAAAACATATTTTTTTTCAAAAAAATTTTTTTTTCATTTTTGTCTGTCTGTCTGATCGTTTTTCTGAATCTTCGAAACAGCATGTCCGATTCTAATATTTTTTTACTGGCAGGTAGCTAACTACATAAGAAGTAACTGACGCTTATTTTCTTGCACATTTATTAATATTATAGACTAGCTGGTACCCGTAACTTCGTTCACGTGGAATTTGAAAAGCGCTGCCTTAGCGATACGCCACTGCAGTCCATGAGGCCTCGGGTTCGATTCTACGACCGGGCAAAATTTTATAGATTTTTATTGAGTGGAAAAATAGCATAAGGTACTCCTTCCTGGTAGTAAAATATTATCAAAATTGGTATCGTTGTTTAGAAGATTACCCGGAACAAACAGACAGATAGACAAAAAAAATTTAAACTGGTTTTTAGGCATAGGTATCATTCGTGCAAATAACCGTGTGAGCATGAAAAAAATTATTTTGACATTACAAACAGACATTTCAATTTTATTTACTTGTATAGAAGATTTAATTTTAACATCAAATTTTACGGGTATCAGTTAGCAATAAATAGTCTTTAGTCTTCTCTATTTAAACAAGTTTACATGTCCAGTTTCCCGTAAAATCATTGTGTAAATTTCTCATACACAAGTTGGTAACTAACAATTTCAATATACATCTGCGTTTCAACCAGTAACTACACTGACCTAACGAGATATTTCAAGAGGCGCCACAATGGCTGGCTACCTATTGAATCCCATTCTCTGTTCCCTACACGCCGCTCCGTTAGTCCATGGCGTTGTGATTATATACGGAACTAGAGCGTGATTACCCCACCAGTAATTAATCATGACTGGAAAGCTATGGTTTAATTAAATAATCGTATGATTTCTGAACGCTAAATTATTAACGTTCTATTTATGCTGAATTTCTTTATTGGTCCATAAATTGCAGCAGTCTAAACCATGCACAATTTATGGTCGACTGGCCTGTTGATCTAGTGATTAGTGACCCTGACTACGCCAGAGGTCGTGGATTCGACTCCCACCCAGGACAAATAAATGTGTGATGAGCACATTTCAATTTCATTGAGTCATTTATTCTGTGTCTGGGTGTATTTTATCTATAATATGTATGTATTTAGAAATATATTAGTATTTAGAAATATTTAAGTAAGTCTTATATGCCTTCATCAAAATTAACAAGTAACGCATATTATGGATGTGAGTGGATTGGTCTATAAAAAAGGATGGACACCTACACCTCGAGAGTCACAAGCCTAAATACTAGGAGAGATGTTTAGTTGGGCTTCGGTTGCCTCACACAACATCATTATGCTGGACATAGGCCTCTCCTATTGCATGCCGCTTGGTTAAAAATAGCAAAAGAATTTCATAACGCCGGTTTTGGGTAAGGCCATTCTGTCACTCCGGTCTAGCCAGCCCGTTTGTGCTCGAACATGAATCTCTGACGGGTTGACATTAATGTAACTTTATTTAATACATAAGTGTGTAATACGTAATGTGTGGATATGGATGGAATATCTAGTTTTATCCGGCTATGATTGTTTTGTAAAATGAATATACAAATGAAAGCTGAAAATAACATTGATTAAAAACGTGCAAACACGAGCACATCTACTGAACAAGGATTAAGCTTAATCGAGATTAACAGAATTTAAAAGTTCTAAAGTCCTTACCTTGGCTTTGTCACGGGCGAATTTATTAATGGGCTTTTTCGGATGCTGATTAATAAATTCGCCCGTGACAAAGTCCCAAAGCCCGTACTTCCGTACTCGTTGTTAAAGTGTTTAATCACTTTTTCAGTTTTGTTTCTAATCATCATAACATACATAAACATTTGACTTCACGGCGGGCGTGTGGTTAAGCGGTCGCCAAGTCGTTTCCTACTACTGAGTTTCGTGGGTCCGATCTCCACATGGGACGTCACTTTGTGTGATCCACAAATTGTTGTTCTGAGTCTGGGTGTTCTTTGTGTCCGTTTTATGTATGTTTGTACGTCCCCCGCGACACAGGATACATTCCTAATGTTGGCGTTATTCTTTTTAAGAATTAAAGAATACAAATACCAAAACACTTCTAGTAAGACAGCCATGTTTCGGCCCAAATGGACTGGCTCTACCAGACCAAACCAAGGCATCTCAGAAAATTAGTGTTAGGTACCTAATTCATTTGTTTTTTTTTACCATACTCATATATGCACCCCCCCCCCTCGTGTATTAGGTAGGTAAGGTAGGTTGGGTTTGTACTCAAAGGGTAGGAACGTACATGTGTCCCCTGAGCTGTAGGACTCCATGGGCAGCGGTAGTGACTTATCATCAGGTCGTCTGCTGGTTTTCCCTCTATAGCATAAAAAAAGATTTATTTACATACGTAAATAAAGTTTACATCTTAGTATGACTCAGTCATAACATTATCTGTGTAGAAATGTGTATACCTTCATCTGAAAGAAGTTTTCAAAGGAGGAAATGCTATTAACTAATAACCATTTGTTTCTCTCGAACCGTAACATTATAGATTGAGAGGGGGTCGCAAAATTTCTTTTCTTTCCGCAAAAAATCTGTTATACTGATGAAAACCATCAGGAATGATGGTATTCACGTTAGTAAAGAATAATCGCCATGATTGGCTGGATTCCGTATGAGCCCAGGAGGGGGTGAAATATTTTTTTTATTGAAAATATGGACTAAGTAAATGTTTCAATTTTGCTATAAAAAACTTGTGATTGCCTCAACTTGGGTCATTTTTAATCCAGGCAATCATTTTTTCTTTGAATAACACTTTAAACTCTACAATTTGACATAAGTTTGATCACTATAACATATGGACCAAGTAAGTATGTGAATTAGCAATAAAAAATTACTCATACGGAATCCTGGCAATCATGGCGCTTATTCTTTATTATCGTGAATACTGATGGTCTTCATCAATATATCAGATAACCTAGAAATTTTGCCGCTGCCTCTCGGTCCATTATCCTGTTCGTACAAAACCGTCACATATTTTAATTGTGACAGGTTTAGTGCGATACCCACGTCTCCACGGGTTGTATCCCTTCGATTTCCAATAAATAACGGATTAGCTGACTGAATGGGTTTCCACTTGTAATTAAATTTTATTGCGCTAAGTAAAATTAATTATTCTAAATGCCTCGTACGTTTCTTAGTCAGCTTTCTGTTCTGTCTGTGATGGAAAGGTATAAAAAGAATTCCTATGACAAATAAACATCACGTTACATACAATCTTTTTACTTTCACATATTTCCTTAAATAAACTCTATCAGTTTTATAAAGTTAATTAATCTTGTCAAAAAAAGATTGTTTAAATGTAAGATACGAGTGCTTAAAAACAACTTACGAAAAGATTTATTGAGATTACATCAATATTGTAAAATTAATCAACTATTCCTTAACATAGATAAATGTATTATTATGTCACACACACGTAAAACTCACCAAATCAACTTTGATTATATGATATATAATGACATTCTTAAAAGAATTTCTATTATTATGAGAGGTCTCAGGGAGGATAATTGATTCCAAATTAACATTTAATAACGACATTGACCGGATAGTGAGTACCTCATTTTGGAACTCAGGATTTATTCTTCGTATAAGTAAACCTTTCAGGAACGTTAAACACTAAAAAATATTTATTTCTATTCTAGACTTTTGCAGTACTGTTTGGAGCCCATGCTTTCAAGAACATATTAATCATATTGAAAATGTTCAGATAAAATTCCTTAAATAACTTAATTACCGAATAAACATTTATGATGAATCGTATGAAGATGCGTTGCCCCAACATGATTTAGCAACTCCTTACAATACACGTAACAGGTTTGATATCAGTCAATTATTCAAATCTTTAAACTCGTTTACAGATTCACCAACATTATTAACAAATATATCATTTAAAGCTCACGCTGGAATACCCATACGCCCCTCACCAATTAAGCCACTTTTTACTTACGACTAAACGCTCATAACTCATTCTTATACCATTCCACTAACAATTATATCAGAGACTTTACAGACATAGAACTTTTCGATAACTCTCAATGGTATAAAATTAAAACGTAGATTTAATATTAATTTCGATCTAATATATTTTTCAATCACGAGGTTTTTATCGTAAAATTCAAACACTTACCTACTTGGTCCATATGTCCATATATCGTGTTCAAACCTATGTCAAATTGTAGAGTTTAAAGTGTTACTCAAGAAAAAACATATTGCCTGGATAAAAAATTATCCAAGTTGAGGCAATCACAAGTTTTTTATCCCCAAATTCAAACACTTACTTGGTCCATATTTGCAATAAAAAATTACTTCAAATACATCAAGCCACCCCATTCCATTACTGTCCTTGTTTTAGCTTAAACACAAACGTTGGCAGTCAATTTCGTGTACTGCTATTACTATTAAAACGATTCCGAACGATTCTCGCATAATCCTATGACCCTATTTTAAATACATTGATACTTGTAAACAATAGTCTACGTTGTTCTTCTCGTCATTTAGGCTTCACAAGACACAGTTAAACGTATTGCTATTTCCTTTGAGCAGGCGCTTGAGTATTGGGAGTAGAGGATTTTTACTAGTAAGTTGGATGTGCATTGATTTGTTTCTGAAACAAGTATATTATTAATATTATTTATCATAGATAAGAAATCCACTAATGCAAAACAATAAAGTCTTTTACAATAACTAATTATAGAAAAATCTATATATTTGTTTCGAGAGTACTTACTGATTAAATTAGTAGATATATTAAAAATGAATTTAGGATACCGTTAGTATTTTAAATGATGGATTTTTATAAAATTCGTTCCATTTTGAAGCGCATGACATTTAATTACTTCTCATCAGAAGGGGTGCACTAGTTTACTGTAAATTCTTTCGGATTACACTTACCTAATCATTTTTCAAAAGATCGGTGTTCTTTCTATGAAATATTTTGTAATAGTCCGAATAAGAATTTTCCGTACCTACCTAAACGTTTCCCAAAATTTGACTATCATAATTGAACTATCGTTCGATATTTCAATCTAGTATTTTTAGAACAATAAGTTCAGATTAAATAAACCAGTTTGTAAGTAAGGAATGTAGTCCATGAGGAGATTGAAAAAATATCATAATACTAGTAGTGCAGTAATCCTGGAATAAAACTGTGAACCGACTATTTGGTTTATTAAATGCGCGCACACACATACTTCTAGCTAGCTATATACTAGCTTTGCAATCAATCGATAGTCGGCGGATACTTCAGCATACTTCACAATGTTATGCGATGACTGATAGTTATTCAATAAATTGGCTCAAGTACATCGCGCTTAGGTTTTCATGTGCACTGCACTGATTCCCATAACTATCAAACTATCAGCCGCACAACTTACAGTTAATACTGTAACAACTATGATTGTAGATATTAACTTGTATAGATAAAGGCATGTATGCTTCTGTTTGGCTAGATTACTTTACTATACAGATATACTCGACCGAGATTACTAGTGTCTATGCACTCGTATCTAAGAGTCTACTATTTACTATTATTATTTAAACTTGACTTGATAAGAATCATTCTTCGATATCATTTAAAAATATGTTTAGTAGTTCAAAAATCATGAGCTTTTTTCTAGCTGTGGGTGAAATTTTAGAGTCGGGGTAATTTATATTTTTGTTTTGATTTTTGCTAGTTAGTATTTTTTGCTTTAATTATTGAAAATTAAATTTTCACGCTATTATTCAAATCACTATTGGTCTCCTTTCTAAAAAATAAAGATTAACCCTTATGTGTAGATTCTTTTAATAGTTCATATGTCGAGTAAAACAGTTTTAAAAAAACGCATAGAGCAATCAAGTTACGATTAACAAATAAAAAATATAGCCATGTTAGTCTTATATTTAAACTCTATTTCTTATGGAGAGGCCTATGTCCAACAGTGGACTAGTAAAGGCTGTTGATAATGATGAGTCTTATATTTAAATGCATTTTGACTTTTCACAGATACCTAAATCACAACTTAGAAGAAGAATCACACTTGGAATCATGAGATAGACGAGCAGCGAGGTCTTACAACACAAGTGCATGCAATAACTATAATATTTTACAATATTTACCTGTTTATAAAACAAAATCACTTAACGATTTTAACTTTATAGCAGATTATCTGATTGTTGCTACTAAATCTCAACATCTGAACAACTCAATGAACGTCTCTAATTACCGCTTGACTGAACTCTAATACTCGTAGTTATTCAACTTCGTTCGGTTATAGCGTCCATGTTTGTTTTTAAATAACTTTACTCTTCATTGTTCACTGAATATTTATCTGAATAAAATAGACGATCTACAGATTTAATTCTATTTCTATTAATAGTCCAGTTATTGCGATACTAATAAATACTTTTACTATTTATATTGTTCACAATCACAAAAATCTCCAGTAAAAGGAACAACCCGTAAAAGGTTGGCAAAGCATTACTGGTGCAGGTGTACATGGGGGTCACTAGTCACTTACGTTTGCTACCTATACCTTAAACAAAACTATCTTAGAAATCATATACGAGTACTCTCTTTCTGTGGCAACCTATTTATATTAAATGATGCTGAGATAAGTGACATTTGGACCTGATGTCTTAATAACAACAATTCCCGGATCTCTCCTATTTCAGGTGCAGAGTGGCACCATGCATGCTTTTAGTCGGTCCGACTCCCGAAACCCTGGTGCTGTGACGAACCGAGGGATTTCCACACGTAAAAAAAGAAATAAAAAATCACGTGTATGTCTTTTAGTTCGCCCTATCCAATACGTCGTCTTCAGAGCCATCAGCCTTCCACTACTCACCATTACAATCCCTTACCTTATTTTCGCCCTGGATCGGTGGCCGGATATAGATAATTGAAGAGCTAAATTTTGAATGTCCTGAAATATTTCTATCACGAATCTTGGATTTGAAATACTTGGGGTCTTAAACCTTACTTAACCATTGTGGTGTATCTTGAACCCTACTATAATTAATTTCTTGGAATCTTGGTCCTATACATTTAGGTAGTTTTAATTAAGACTGTATTCGTAATGTCGAAATGGAAACTTAATAGTTTCGTCAGTTATATATTGGAGTTAATGAAGCTAGAAATAGAAGCGCTAAAGTTTAGCGTCTATTCGATATTGACTTAATTGATACTCACGTTCGAATACAAGCTGCTCTTGTTAATACACTCGCTTAAGTTTTACTTAGAATCAATTTGCTACAATACATAAATTTAAGACTTCTCTGTAATATTCTCGATAGTTAATACTATCAAATAACCTGCATATACCTACTCGTATATCAGACAAATTTTGACTGTATAAATATGATATAACTAATATTTGCTTTTGTGTGTGTTGATCTATGACTTTAGAGTCTACATAAAAGACGATTTCAAACAATTTTGAAAATTTTATGAAATAAAGACAGTTTGAGTTTGAGTATATAAAAACTATATAAAGAGCAACGGGATCATCAAAGATCCATAAGTCTTATCTAAACATAGTAGATCAAAACCTAGTTTCTATGGAGACGCCTATGTCCAGTAGTGGGCTATTAAATGCTGTTGTTAATGATGATACATATCAAATTACTTGCCTGACTTTTAGACTGCACGGATGGCGTAGTGGTTTAAGCGGTCGCCACGCCTCTTCCTACTACGCTGAGTGTTGTGGATTTGGTCCCCACATGGGACGACACTTTGTGTGATCCACAAATTGTTGTTCTGAGTCTGGGTGTTATTTGTCTTCATTTCATGTATGTTTGTAAATTCCACAGGATTTAATACTAATGCGGGAGTTGTTTTAAAAAAAAAACTGACTCATCAACACAGAGCCAAAACCGCGGGCGTTACAAACTTGCAATTATGGTAGCTGATGCTTTTGATATTGTAAGCACTCACTAAGAAAGGATTATTTAAAATTTCACTCCTAAGGGGGTAAAATAGTAACGGTTGTATGGAAATTCGTCATCTACAAAGTTAGAATGTATTAATGTACTATGAATTGATTGCGTAAGAGTAAGCATACATACCAATGAACAGTCAAGAGTATTAAAAATTTCAGTCGATCAAGATAAATAAGTAAATACGCAAATTATAAGAACACCAATCATTTTTTATGAATTACGAGTATATATATAATTCACAGACATAAAAATGTGCATTAAATATGTAAATTAGACTCAATCGTTCTGCTGACCTCATAACCAACAAAAGAGTTTTTAATTGTATTAAAAACTCTTTTGTTATTCGACAATAGCGTAAACCGAAACACCAATAAAAAAGTTTTTTTTTTGTTTTTAGTGTTCTATTTTCATTGAGATTAACTTCATAGTGTTAGTATGAAGGCGGTGCGAACACATTCACAAACTCGTTTATCCCATTGTAACAGTAAACCTCAATTTCATTCATCAAGATCGTACACGGTGATACTTTTGTCTGCAACCCTAATTGTACTGTCATTAGTTCAAATTGCTACATTATCGGCCTGGGAAAGTATACGAAACTGTCCAAAGTAAGTTTTGAGAGCTAACTGAAGATCAGTTTCATGTAGGACTGTAAGAGTTTGCTTTGAGCAGATTTTTCATAATTTGAGATCGTAAAAAAATTCAGATCGTATTCGAAATTCAAGGCAGTAATTACGGAATCAAATATACAGATGTGTGTGTCAAAGAATCAACTGCTAGCCAATCAACCGATTTGACTTATTTTTATATTGGTAATTATTGCCAGGGCAGCGTGTGTATGAAATATAATTTCTAGAAAATAAACAGAAAATATCAAGTATTGAGAGGTTATTGGATTGGTTAGCTAAGTAATACTTCCCATTTCCTCCTCCATTGCCTTTAGGTAAATAATTTGATAAAGAAAACAAGTAAACAACAATAATTTACTTATTTTATTTTATTTTATTTATTAGGGACAAAAAAAAAACAGTTATACAATGCAGTCTTTGCAATTGATTTAGCATTTAGGTGCATATTAAAAACGTATAACCCATACTATTGTCCATGAGTTTATAGATGAAGTAGAAAAGGTAACGGACGCGCACTATACACAATCGGTGAATTATATGTAATAATATAAGATAGGTAGGTAGTTAACTGAGAATGTTATCATAGATCAGCAAGAATTTCAGTGGCAATTTTTTAAAATTTAGAGTGAGTGAGAGCGAAAATATCCAAGCTCATAACATGTGAGTTGTACGTTGTCAACAATCGACGAAGAGGTGCACGCTCTCCAGCATTAGTTCTACACTTGAATAATCGAGGTACGCGCACCTCCCTCCGAATGACAGACCTGGGTACTACATAACATAGCCTGTTTGATAATCCGTACAATTATACTTGTTATTGCATATGCCGTACAGTATCATTAACATTAGTAAGATGCGTCTATGCTCCAAGCTTAAGAGCTTAAAATGTTTCAGAAGATCCACATAAGGAATCTTAGTATGAAAACATTTGTAATAAGTAGTACGAAGAAATTTTTTTTGTACCATTTCAATCCTCTGCTTATATTTCTTATAAAAGGGACTCCAAATGATATATAACATATTACTGAATTTGTTTCATTAATATACGAGTATAACACAAATAAATCGTATTATCCATTACAACAATGAAAACTTTCACTAAAACAAAATTTACTCTGATTACAATACTTTCTTCTAATTTTCTTCTTGTTCCACCTTTTACAATTTTTATCCAAGTTTTTTAGATTTTTATTGATATTCTAATAAAATAGGTACGCTTAAAAGCATACTTAAGTACAAAAAGTGTTTCAGAACAAAGTATTTGCTTGCTTTACGAAGATTTTAACATTTACTTTTCTAGTTATGTACTTTTATTATACTTATAAAAATATTTCTTTTAAAAAACGAAGTATTTTTTCTGCACCAATATAAAGTGGAACGCACCATCGGGTATTTAAACTAACAAGCTTGGGAACATAAAAGTAGCCAATGAGCGTAGTTTATCCTCTAAATTCCAGGAGCGAGAGAATCTGTACGTGGGTGGAGCGGCCCGGACCGGGCCTAGAATTTCAGATATTTCATCGTTATCCTTTCACAACAAAAACACTATCGACAAGGACGTTTAAAAACAATTTTGGTGCCAATTTTAAAATTGGAATAGAATTGAGACTCCAAGTAGTCTGTTATAGGCTGGCCTTTTCTCCTGTAAAAAGAGATCAATTTTAGTAGGAATAAGGTTGCTTTGCATAGAACTGGTCACAGCATAATTGTAAAAAATATTATCTCAGGTATGTCAAAGGCCTACCGTAGATTGAGCTAGTTAGTAAGTTAGATAAAAAATGTTTTTCTTACTTCGGATCTAACATACATCTTTTTATTTCTTATTCTTCTCTCAATAAAGAATACCTTTATATAGCTTGTCCGACATGGTAAACGGATGAAATGAAGTGTCGTATTTAAAAATGATAATAGTAAATGATAATGTGTGATCGTTACATGTTTTTGAAATCAGATGTAAAAATATCTAGAATTTCGTAGTTTCTAAGAAAGAAAAACATGTTTATTACAAACTTGATTTTTTTTTTCTCTTACATAGAAATGCAGATGCAAAAATGAAGATACCAGCCGAAATAGGAAAGAAATCATTTTTATTTAAAACACTAATTGATGCCGATAAATGCGACCTGGACCTTAATCCGTTTTCACTTACTGGAGAGTAGTCAAGAGTGCACCTTAATCATTAATTAAGGTGCACTCTTCTACTTCTACTTTCCAGTGACAAATTAAGTCGCTTACATTCATATTTCCCGGCACTTTTAAAAGCTACCTATAGTGACAGACTTGCTATAATTATTACAAGTATAATTATTACGCGATGGGATTCAGATATTGATTCATTTATCATATAAATTTTGTCAAGTCTCAATGATAAGCTACCATACCGATTATTAGTATGTTTGTGTATTTTATTTTATGTGGTTTCTATGTCAAAGCATATTTTTCAATGGTCGGACCAGGCGTTGGCTCCTTGCAGATAAGACACAGGTGATCCCCGAAACATCCTTTCCCAGGGATCACCTGCTTCAGTCGGTATGAGAGGGTCCCGTGATGCCTCTCGAGCCAATCCTCCATAACGGGTCTTATCGCCGTGCCGTGCCCGTTTGACGAAGGCCCGACTATGTGATTAGCATTTAAGTTAAGGGCGGTTTATTAATAGTTTTTGTAGGAAATACACAAAATAAAAAGTAAAGGTTCTTTTAATAATATTATAACTTTAACTTGACAATTGCGCCGTGCTCTAAGAGTTGTGTGAACAACACAAAGAAATGCCCTCGGGAAATAACACTATAATACATCAAGGAAGAGGTGGTACCCGAGAGGACTGCTACACGTAAACGAGAGATAGTTTTAGTTTACTTTTATCTCATGTCGGGCCAGTTCGTTTAGTGGTTAGTGACCCTGACAAAGCTGGAGGTCGTAGATTAGATTCCCATCCAGAACAAACACTTAGTTTAGTGATGACCACGATCATCTGATCTGCGCCTGGGTGTAATTTATAAATATTTAATTATATTTATCAGCAGTCCGGTAGTACAGGCTCTGCCCAGATTGGGATCAGACGGCCTTGTATGACATGTGTGAAGTAATTATTACGAGTATTATTATATTTTATTACATGTCTCTATGGTAAATTGCGTTACATACTACGGTTTTTGAATATAGATACTTAAGTCGTGACAGAGCCATGCTTCTACATATATGGTCCACGCATATGCACGCACGACCAGAGTGATACCACGGCCTCGCAGCAGTTAAGCAATTCTTTCGTTACTATTTACTGATCACATCAAGTAACTGGAGGATCAACCCTCTCATTCTTACTCTGGGGAGGGAGGGGGGACTCAAACTTAATATCAGATGACACCGGTCACCTGGGCCTCAATTCTGCTATTTTAATTTTGTATCAATAGATTGTCGATGGACTGTCATCGGAATAGTTTTGCACTTTTCGTATTCTACTAACTGTGTAAGACCAATGGCCTGCCGATGACTTGTCACTGATGCCACTGATACAAATGTCGGCGATGTCTTTGTAATAGTTTAGAAAACGGTAAATTATGAATATTTAAGGAAATTATATATTTATTTATTTATCTTTTCACTTATGGCGATGTTGTTGACATCACTACTGATGAGCCATTGTCACTACGGCCTATTGACACTATGAATTTATGTTAGTAGAATACCGATATTTTGACAGACAACAATATCATCTCAATGGCATCACAATATGCGTTTCAACGAATTGACAGTGGCTTGTACGTTAACATAAATTAGCAAAATTGAAGCCCTGATAGGAAATAACTTTTTTATGATATAGATAGATTTCGTGTGCAATCTATATCGTAAAAGTTAGGTACTTATTAATTAAATGACATTTATTGCATCAAAAATACACCGTGATGTTTCTTTGAACGCATTTTAAACTGACGGTGGATAATTCAATTTTTCCTTCCCTAACTTGCAACTTAAATTAAATGTATCTTTAATCTTTTACGTTATCGTTAATCTTTATTAACAATCTTCATATCGGAAATAGTTGGAAAATTAAAACCACCTACAGCATGTATAAGAACTGTATAAATTCCACAACCTATCTGATTAACCATCTGTCTGGGTAATTCAATTTACTGTAATGGTATTTTATGTACCACGCCCACGAGACATACTTTGAGGTTACAAATGAGTACAACCTTATTACAACAGAGCAGTCTAACAGGCCAATGTATTAGAAAGTTGGAAATATAACAATACGTATAAATTGTGGTCTACGCAATGACCCGTTTCGGGTGCATATTAATCGCAAGTCAAGTGAAAGGTGACACTATCTTGGTTACTTGGAGACTTGACTGTATAAGGCATACAGTTTGCTGCTGACTTTGCGTACATGTGTTGTTCCATTGTCATTTTCACAAAATAATTTGCTAGGGTAAAGAAAGAACACAATAATACTTAAAATTATCTATAGGCCAATTGAACTGAAAAGTTAAAATTATGCGTATATTTGTTGCATACATTAAAAATATTGAGTTGACGTATTTCATAAATTCTGTACTTCCATTTATATAATAGCATGTTTACAAAACCCTAGGAAATAATGTTACTGACTTAGGTAAATTAGGATGGTGAACTGTTTAATTAATTTATCTCACATACCACATGAATACCCGGAACGGCATTTACAACATTTGCTAACACGCTAATTGCAAACCATACCCGCAAACTGTTTGTTCAATAGAAAACGAGCCCAAAATGTATTTGGGCGGACCAATTAGATGTTCCCAGTGGGGAGTTCTTGTTGTTTCAATATCATTTTATATGTAGGTGTACTAATTCCATGATTTAAATAACTGTAGGGACATAATTTGGTTTCGTATGAGTGCATAAGATGTTATCGAAATGGGATTTAATGTTAAAAAGAATTATGGCCACTATAAATTTCTACGGTTATGGGATTATTGTAAAGTATATCAGCTAACATGAAATAAGGCATTTAGTAATCTGTATTCATAATTTCTAGTGATTAAACATAAATGTAGTTTACTATACATATCATGACACACTCATTATGACAAAGGAATGGAATTTGGGGGACTATTTTAATTATTTCTTTTTAAATTAACGTCGTATAATTTATTCTTGTATCACAATATTGGTTTAATAGCAGTGTTTATTTTTTGTAATTTTAGAAATAATTAATTTTTAATAAAATCTGTAGCTATATTTGTTTCGTAGAAATGTTTTTATTTTTAAATACAACTCCCGTATTAGGAATATATGTCCTGTGTTGCGAGGGACTTTACAAACACAAATGAAACGGACACAAAGTGGTGTCCCTTGTGGGAATCGAATCCACGACACTCAGCGCAGCAGGAACGGCGTGGCGACCGCTTAAACCACTACTCCATCCGTGCAATTTTACAATGTTTTACTGTTAAAGGACATAATAATATAGCTCGGGGAGTCGAGCCTTCAATCACCCCACTCATTTTTAATTTGTGGTGCATAGATACGAGTACATTTTATATTAATTATAATTATAATAATATATCATAATATTATTCTACCACATCTAGTCCCAAAATAAGCAGGGTACTAGACAACTGATATAAATACACATATACTTTTTTTTTGTAAATACACACATATTATACATAGAAACACCCAGACCAAATCAAACATCAAATGTTCATGCACACAAATGTTTGACTTGAGCGGGAATTGAACCCGCGACCTTTGGAATAGCAGTCCGTTACACAAACCACTATGCCATCCAGACCTACGAATTCCTTAATAGATAAGACCTGACATATGAACGAGAGATAGACAAAAAACGTAGCAAGTCTTATAAGAGTTTATTTTTTTCCTTTATGGAACGGGGCCTTAAAAAAATTAGTTAATAAATATCAACGAATATCCTCGATCGAAATAATCGAATTAAGAACAGTTAATTTAATCCCGATAATATTATGTCAGAGCAACTGTCAGACTAGTGTCACATACGTGTCACATTAATTCGAAATCTTCTTACGAAGGTCGGCTCTTATAATCACGTGTACCTTCTTAGATATAATTCATTTTAATACTATTAGATGCAAGTAGCCGGTCCTGTTGTGGTAATTAAATTTGTGTTTATAAATTTATTACCTACTTTCTTCTTGCTTTCGTAGTAAAATTTAATTTTGATTTCAATGTAATATGACAAGTCTAGTTGGTAGTTAATATGAAAGTTAATAGACTACTTAATATTTTAATACTTTAATATATATGGCGAATAAAAAAGGTGTGGTCGTCTTCCGACGCACTTGAAATTAATGTGAAACAGTTCTTCAAACAGATGCCTAGCTTAATGACAGCAGTCTTTCTTAGCAACGGTTTGATGGAGTAGTTAGAATGTATTAGTGAAACACAAACATTGACTTGCAAAATACATGCATATTTAAAAAAATCTTTATGCTAATCTTATCATCATCATCATCAGCCTATCGCAGTCCACTGCTGGGCATAGGCCTCTCCCATATTAAACCTAAACTAAACTAAACCTATAAAAATAAAAAAAATGTATATTTTTAATGCCAATGTGAATTCGAATTTCGAACCAAATTATCTGCTATATTATAATACTAGACATTCCCGCAATTTCATATTTCATCCGTTTATGAGCATTCTTAACATAGTCTGTAACTTTCCTCAATAAATACTTCATACAACTAATACATCCCACACGAAAATATTTATTTCAATGGGGTCGTATATAAAATATATATGTACGTACATACATATATTTATATCACTTGTCTAGTACCCATAGTTCAAGCACGATGGCTGACGCTCGTATGCCGTCTGTATGGACAGGCCTGGCCAGGCCCTACACTGTACTAGCGCAGTTTTAAAGCAAATAAAGACACATGTGTTATTTGTTTCGGCGTTTCTTCCCAGAGTGAGTCTTAGGAAATGCCGGCTTCATCTAGCTGTAAAGTCCGTCTTGTAAAAATATCTGAAAAGATTTACTTACAGAAATGAATTTCATTTCGCTTTGTTTAGTATGGAACTAAAGCGCGTTTTGTGAAAAAGGTGGAATGTATTATATTTTTAGCTATAGATTATAGTCTGAAGTAGTACATAAGCTACTAGCTTTTTATCAAAGCAAAAAATATTGACAAAAACTAAAATCAAAGATAACTTAGCTGCAAGTAAAAGCTAATTTTACACTATAATAAAAGCTAAAATACTCCCGAAAGACTCGTATTGCGTATAAGAAGTCTTTTTTTTGTGGCTTTCTAGCTATAAATTTAATTGAGTGACTTTCAAAAATATTAATTAAAGGCAATAAAAACTATAAATATTACTTAAGCGCCAAAATTGCTTCACACTTCCTGCAGGTCTTTCTAATTAAATGTCTTATGTTTACTTATTACGTGTACATGATCTCGTTTCACTAATAATATAATTAAATAGGATTATAAATCTCCCATACTTTCGAAATTACCACCTGACTTCATTTATCGATTCCAATATTTACGTAACAACCTGTGTTGTAAGTTTTCAAACATATACGATTTATACAATTTCTTATGAGACCGAAAAATAGTCTATTTAACAGCTTGTAAGAAAACCGAGAGGAAAGATATCACTGCACCTGAAGATTACATAAATATCTATTTTCGAAACATTTACTTAGCAACATACTGAGCGTATGTTTCTGTTTCATCACATCACATCAACAGTATTTACTAGTCAACTGCTGGACATAGGCCTCTCATTAGAAATGAGGGTTTGGCCTACTATAAAACGCTGGCCAGACGGGTTGGTATAGCGTTTGTGTCAAGTTTTCCTTCTCTCTGCATGGCTATTGTCCCGCGTAGTTTGCTCCCTTAGTCGCCTCTTACGACACCCACGGGATGAATAGGGGTGGTGACACTCTGTATTCTTAATCCGTCACCACACAGACTGATTAAAATCTTTAAATAAATAAACAGTGATTACTTGAATTATTAATGTTTTGGGCGTTTTTTTTTTATATATGTTCATCTCAGTGTGTACCATTGACTGCACGGATAGCGTAATGGTTTAAGCAGTCACCTTGCCGCTTCCTACTGTGCTGACTGTTGTGAGTTCGATCCCCACATGAAACATCACTTTTTGTGATCCACAAATTGTTCTAAAATCTGTTACATGAATGTGGTTAAAGTCCCTTGCGACACAGGACACATTCCTAGTCATTTTATTTAAAAAAAAAGAGTTATAAAATGAGAGCCGTCTGACGCCGACTCTCTGTGGAAATGTAATCGTTTTCAGACTGGATAATATAATTATAGTATTTCGGACACCTGAACACAACAGCATCTAGTTTCAAACTAAGCAGAGCTTATACCATGAAAGCTAGATTGACTGATAACATACTTTTATGCTTTTTATGGAAATACATAAATATTTCACATAGAAATCACCTGAGGTCCAACCCGGGAATCGACCCCGAGACCTCAGCACAGCAGTCGTAACGCTGCCACTGCAGCACCGAGGCAGTAAATAGTTATAATGAAAAGGTATATTGGTTATGCCGTTACGACAGGGAAATCGACTGACCACAAAGTTATTCCTTATTCATGACCAATAAAAACGTTAAAAATAGTCGTAAATGAAATGTTGAACTGTGCTGAGGTACCTACTCGCTAAGAATCTATTGTCGGTAAGCATTTGAGACCTGTCTAAGCCCAGCCACGATTGTAATGCTTAGGATCATTTCACACACTTGACAATAAAATAGAACTTACTTATTGTTACATTGTAAGCAATCTTTTTTTCCAAATGAGTTATGGAATGGGCCTTGGTTTTAAAATATAATATAATAAGATAAAACAAAATTATGTGCTTGTATAGTAAGAGCAATGAAAATATTTTTTTACTGATTTTCACAGATTTATCGGAACTAGAAATCGCCTAATTACTGAATATCGACCATCGTTGATTTAGTTATTGGCACGAAGTTACACACTCTGAGCGGATGAGAGCGAGACCGAAAAAAGTGTAACAAGATTTTTTCGACACTTCTTGCGGCACTTCGTTCCGACCGGGGGTCCTATTTCTCATTGATCTGTATAACTTAAAATTTTCATTAATAAGAATTTATGGTAGTCAAGATATGTATTTGGACAGAGGCAGTTTTTCTGTAGTTTTTACATAATTTTTAAATTTATACTATAAATCTATATCTATAGTATTAAGTAATTGTAGAAATTTCAGCAGTCTGGTTACCAGAATACAGGATTTGCCTAGTCAGTTATTATACAAAGTCTAGTAGAGAATAAGAAGAAGAAGAATATTATAAAGGCAAATATTTGTATAGATGTATGGATGTTTGATACTTTTTCACGCAAAAACGATTGAACGGATCTGGATGAAATTTGGCACAGACATAGGTTATAGTCTGGACTAGTACATAGACTATTTATCCTAAAAATATGTAGTATACCCGTGGGATGAGCAAGGTACATCAACAACCGCGGGTAACACTGAGGGGTGCAGCTTGTCTATATTACGTTTAAAGCAGCATAACTGTGAATGCGTCCTTATCATACTAATAAAATCACTGGTTAACACAATTTAAGCTTCATCTCTATAAACTCTGTTGTTTGCATTTGACGACCATCTAAAACGTAGCAGTAGCCTTGACACGTTTCGCAAATAGTGCAATCCGTTTACACGATTGACCTAACTCTATCAACACAAGTGCAAAGCGTTATTGCACTCTAAAATAACCAGATCAACGTCGCCTGCAAATTTGTATGAATTGGATAATTGAGGAGCCTCGCACTCGCCCGGACGACGGCAATCTGTCCATTGGCGCAAGTACCAATAACTGCCATGTAATGTATCGCTTAATCCCTTAATGCACGACTTCCGATACGACAGTGTTTTCCCACAATTCCTCTCTATTACATCGTTTTATTTTGTTTTTTTTTTCTGAGGTTAGAACTGCTCTTAAGTTTAAGACACTTTGTTTTTAAAAATAGGTGACTTGATTGTAGCACTCATTATTTTTTGTCTTTTAATTATTTTGGTTCTACTTTGGAACAGTAATGTATTTTTAATGGTGCATGGAACTAATTACTGAAACAAAAATCTACTTAGTAGTTTTTGATATTTTTTTATGATAAACCTAAAGTAAACGAGCAGGCGGAGAATTTTTTGGCGCAATTGCGTTGCCGGCTTGATAACGTGGGAGTACGCACTTTTCTTGAAGTTTTAGAGGTCGTACCGGTCCGGGTATACCGTGGGCGACAATTTGTTAAACAGATTGTTGGTATTATGTTGATTATATGTAACTATGCTAATTATCAACAATGGATATTATGTAAAACAAAAAGCAAGATATCTTATGGATCTCATAATCTTGTAAGTACCTGGATGACGAGCTCTGTCCGGTATTTTGCAAATTTTAAAAAAATGAAACCTAGCTAGATCGATTAATCGCCCCCGAAACCTCCTGCATTCTAAATTTCATGAAAATCGTTGAAGTCGTTTCCGAGAATCAGATTATAAAAATACATATATACAAGAATTGCTCGTTTAAAGGTATTAGATTCACAAAGGACATCATTCAAAATGTACCCAATAATTAAAGTGCCGGCCAGTAAAAAAAACTATGTCATCTTACGGCAAATGATCTTTTAAACATTTTTAATTATTTCAACAAACGTCTACGACCAACTTTTAGACCCAAAATGGATCTCCGAAAATCATAAAATGAGCATTTACATTTATGTATCAATTAACTATTCTGAATAATTAAAAACCTAAACAACGCAAGACCATCGAAATGAGACCTGCGGAATTATAACATGAATAAAGCCACGTAGGTAACGAAATGAAGTATTTTTCTTTACATATATTTTATAACACTAATACCTACACATAAATACCTACGTAGGTACGTAGGTACCTAATGATGATTGTATATAATTAGGCTTTCTGTCATATTATATTATTATTAAGCGAGATTAAGTTATTCTTTATCATCATTATTTGATTTTTGCTATAGTAATGAAATAAAAATTGTTCAGACGAACTCGTATAAATGCATTTTTTTATTATTTCTAAGTCATATAACTCATAAGTAATCGGTCTTAGCTCTTAGCCGTCAAAAGAAAAAAATGTTAGAATGTCATTCTCTAACCGATAAAACCATTTTTTTTGCGTTGGCACTCACTTTTTTTTTTGGTATTTTTTTGTATGGAGCGTGAATGATATCCTTTATTTTACTATATTTTAATATGCAATTCAATATCAACCATAGGAGCTAAAATCGAATATTTAATCCCCAAAAGCGCCTGTTACATCTGTTTCTATATCATCAAGATTTTCTTCATAAAACTCACTAAAACCCATCAATATTCTGGACGGAATAAAATCATACTTCTCAGCAATATCTAACCACTTCAAAACATTTAATCTATAATAACCGGAATTTAATCATCTAAAAGTTTCTTCACTGGGTGTGCGTAGGTTGTCACGCGATCCAAATACTGGATAGTCATGTTTGGACATTACGTCAATTTGGCTTTAATACCTTTGTGCGAGCAATTTAAGAAAGATAATAATAAAAAATTAATTTTTAAATCGGATGCAATTGAACATCAATGAAGAACGGTACAATAAATTGTAGCAGGTGTATGTTTTTTGCAGTCAAAGGCAGTCATACAAGCATCATAAATGTATATTTTTATTAATTGAATAATATATAATAAGGACTTAACTTCTGGTCAAGATTTATTTACCTCACTATTGTAGAATAAACATAAAAGTATATAAAATTCATTATATAAAATTCATTCCCCTATTCATCCTGTGAGTGTCGTAGGAGCCGACTAAGTTGCAAAGACAACATCACTGCAAAAAGAATTAATATGATGTGTGTTGTGATAGCAATACGCAGAGGAAACCTTATCAGGATTTTTTATGAAGCCGAGTATTTCTATAATGTAATATTTAACTCACATATTGTAATTGGTGTACAATAAAGCACATTCTATTGTATTCTTCTATTTGTACCGTAACGCAACATTTTATTACTTATACATAACATACTTTACATATTACGTTTTGTTTTTCTATATTAATCTAGAACGTTTTAATATATCAGGCCTATACTCTCACTTGAATAAAATAAATTATGTAATGATATGTTGTAAATAAACAAACTTTATAACATAAATAAACCTCGTATCCAATCACATTAACATCCATTGAGATTTTTATTATTTTGCCTACTGAAATAAAATTACAGAATAAAGACTACTATTCTGGGGATATTATACATTCATTTCATCACAAATAGGCACTTTCATCAGACTCGTTATTTATCAATTACATTAATACATCAATGTGGAGTCTTACAAATAATAATTTCGGCTAGAAAAATATATTTTAAAATGAATACATTCTCAATTTAGTCTATGTGTGGACATGCCTATAGTGTAAAGCATTATATAGTATGATTGAAGCCGGTGAACAAACGTAACGCATTTACAAGTGTGCAGTAAATGCTTTGTAAACAAACAATAAACAAACAAAACAACAAAGGGAAGACTTTCAAATATTTTACAATAAAATATTTTACTAAATTTGTTCTTGTTCTAGTTTACAAACAAAATTATTTATAGTAAGCGTGTGTTGTCAGATTATACCACAGTATTTATGATAAAGTTTGTCAGGTCAAACTGATAAGAGAAACATTAAAATTTTGTGTGTTACAACAAAAACACACCTCTAGAAGTGGCCTTTTGATATAATAGTGGTACACCATCATCCTTTCGTTGACGGGCCTGTCAGTCTATTCAAGTGGTTAGTAACCCTGACTAATAAGCCAGACGTCGTGGAATCGATTTCCACCCAGGATAAATAATTGAATAATGAGCTCGATCATTGATTCTGTGTCTAGGTGTAATTTATCTATTATACGTATATATTTAAAGATATATAGGCATGTTTATCAGCAGTCTGGTTACCACAGTATAGGCTCTGCCTAACTTATTACATGTCCGTGTGTTAGATGTGATTTTCAATTTAACTTAATCAGCTTATGATTGTGTATATTAAAACAATTCAGATGGATGTTGGACTTCAGAATGTCTTCCCGTTCTTAATAATATGTGTAGCTACATAAAAAAATTGTTTGACAACTTCATTATTTTTAAGCTCACCTGAGCATAAAAACGTTACATGATCCGATATCTACGTTCCAGTGAACCTTTCATATGGTTCAATGTTCATGATAGTTTAGTTTTGACAGGTACGCTAGCCAAAAGCCAGTAAGAGCGGAATGAATGTGTTGATATCATCTGCATTATAATATGTCGAAGCTTTCAAGCATTTTATATTCCGATAAAATCATCTGTGTTCCTTTGTAAGCAATTATTTGATGTATTAGATCGGGTTTATCGGGATATATACAAATTCGTTTTGGTTATATTATTGATATATGGTTATTAATATTGATTGATTATTCAAGTTCTTTATGAAATTACCTGTGCGATAAGTAGATAATTTAAATTTTGAGATCAATTTTTATATTCATGTTACAGTTTTATTTTTTATCAAACGAACAGACGCATCACCTGAATGCAAGTGACTACCATAGCCCATGAACACCTATAGCTCAAGTGTGATAAGTGCCTTGCCATTCTTTGAGTCCTTGCCCCCAAAATCTAGAGAAGGGGTTTGGGCTCAGGTAACCTCACTAACTCGCTGAAAAGCAACGAAAAGACTGCTTAATACAGGTTTTCTGTGAGGCCGTGGTATCACTCTGGTGAAGCCAATGATATTTTAAGGATATTCCTTATTATATTCATACTGCACGCACAAAATATATGTTTCGTAACCGTACATACATCTATTAATGCATTTTAGAACAAAACATACACTTATCTGTGGTATGATATTTCTTTATCTTTATTTACATTTTTGTCGTAATTTGTGCACTTTCTGAATACACAGAAAGGTTTTTATGAATTTTCTCGATTTAATTAGTACGTGAGCTCGCTCGCAGTGGCCCTAATTACGACCCTCACGTTTTGATCTACCTCTTGTTTGGATATAATATCGTTGGGTCGAGCCGGCCCGTTTGTGTCTAAGCATGACTCTCCCGCATACAAACACACGTAAATGTACTCATAACATTTCCAAAACGAACAGAGTATGAATAATTAATTAATTGGCATTTAGCACTTTATTCAACAGTTGATTGTTTCAGCAAAAATTAAATAGAAAGTTTATAATATCAATAAAGAGACTTTAGAGAGGATTTGAAACAGCTATAATAGAAATTCATATGTATGTCAGTATGACAATAAAATGTCTACCACTCACCGGATGGGTAATTGCAGAAAACTAAAAAATAACGGTATATAACGATTACCAATTACTGAATTAGAGATGGACAAAGTCCGCTATTTGGTACAAGTAGCATTTTTGTTCAAATACTTTCACAATTGAGAGCTATCGATGATAGACACTGGTTATTATTGTTCCCACGACTTAGGTTCGTCGACATTGGCGTGTGCGATCCTCATTACAACATGCTTCCGCAATTAGTGATGGGTTCTGGGCTTTCTCGTTACTTATTACTCGATTGTACGTACTAACACACGCCTATTATATACGTTTATTCAATATTTTACACAACTAACAGTTTACTGAAACCCGCGTTATGTTTTTTCGCGCAAGTTACCTTTCTGAGGTTTGTGACCCTTTCGAAAATTTACTTACAATGTATACGCTTTTTTTCTTACTTCACAATACTGAATGGTTTCAATTGTTTAATTAAAACGTAAATCAATTTTACATGAACGAGTTCACCGGATAACTACGTCATCAAACTACCTCCGAATTAATATATTCTCATATCCCGCGTTGAGAAAAAGATAACAACGATTAGGATCAATTAGAAACATTCCTTATACGACGCTGTCTTATAAAACTAAAAATAAATTATCTAGTAAATTTAATAGCTTCCTAATATGTTTAATAGCTTCCTAAAATGTTCACAAAACAGACATTATGAAAGTCAAATACATCAGTAAATATTAATTTATCCGTACGAGTGTGTCTTATTACTGTACACCGTAGTCACCGTCGGTTTTTCGCGTTTATAAACTCCATAAAATATTTATGTGTATTTATTTATTTTAGGTAAGCCAACAAATGTTTACATAGTACATTTATGATTTAGCAACCGTACAAGATTTGCAAAAAAAAAAACACACCTACTTAATGTGCACCCAAAATTTGTTTGTTTTACCACTGTTGTTCTTCTGCTTTTATTTTTGTAAATTTCTATAAGCATAAATATGTATGTAACGAATACTATTACAAGTATTTAATACTCTCTCAAGTTCTCAAAGCTTCGATTCAAATCGGCCATTCTCATTAGATTTCCATTACTGACATGTTTCAATCACATCCAACAGTCATTACTTATACATCATTTACAAATATTCGAATTATTTAATCTCTTCAATTTACATATTGAAATGAAATCATATAACAAGTATGTCATGTAAACAAAAATATTTATATTACGTATCGACCGACATCAGAATCCTTTAGCAAAATGTAAATACATAAATACTCGTACCTTAAACACCAAATAACTATAATATCGTTGATATTCTCAATTAATTTGAAATTAAACGTAAATACCTGCCTCGAATATAGAATGGTAACAAGGAATGTCGATACCTAAACCAATAAGGCGGTAACAAAATGTTTATTAAGATAACAGAAGTAAGAAAAATGCAATAATACCGTTCGACATGACGAGTAATCCTTCTTCTACTATACACCACTTTGTACTTAACACCAGTTTTGTCCCAAGTGCTTATGGACTGTGACAACGGTTCACTAAAGTCCGACATTAAGAAGGAATTACTTGCTGCGCTATACTTAGTTGGGACTTGAACTCATAAGTTTAAAACGCTACAGCCGGTTGCTTAAACAATATAAACCTATTATATCAACAGATTAATGGAACAAAATTATAGTCATATAAAAAGCAATAGTTTCCGTATTAATTAATAACCGTTGCACTCTGATCGGCTTATGAAAAGCTAATTAAACTTGCGTACTCTTTCCCTGATGTCTACGGTGTGAAATGTGGAGCGATGATCAATCAAGTTTCAAATATAAAGGTGATCGTACGAGTTAATGCAATATAGCCGTTAAATATTTTAATATATAACTATGAAAAACTGTTGTACTTGTTTGTAGTTAGTTAGTTAGTTACAAACACTAAAATGTCTGTCTAAAGGCAGAGCTTGAAGAAGATTGAAAGCTGTAGCCAAAGCATTGTATCGTGTAGTGAAATATGTACAGTGAACTATTTTTTTTTTTTTTGTTTGTTGTAGGAAAATCTTTAGACTACCAAATTTTATTTGATATTGTGATATTTTATAATTTAAGAAAAGAAAATTTGGGAATTATTATGGTGTTAAACCTATGGATTGTTGCTTTAAGTATAAAGTACGAGTATATGAAAACTTATATTTTTTTAATCCAACATATTTATTCTTTTTGACATCTAAATAACAATCACAAGTACGATTTAGTATTTAACTATTCCTAAAATTTTAGGTACAGCAACAAAACACGTTTAAAACCACAAAACTAAATGTTAAATAGAGTAGAAAATGAATTTAAAAAAATCCATGAAAATTTACATTAACACAATTAAATAACTTTATTGTAGGTAATAAAGTTATTTATGACATTACTTCCATCCTAATTTTCAAATCCTAATGATTTAAAATGATACGATGTCCACTATAATTTTCATTATCAAGTCACTGGACATTAGGTAATAATTAATATTACTTTATGTACCCGATTGTTCAGAAAAGAGGTTATTAATTTCGATTGGTTCCCAATTTAGTCTCTCATTATGTAATTTAAGTGGAATTTAATGCAACAATGACTAGCTTCTTATTTCATTACCACCCATGGTTCAGAAGTCTAGCGGTGAGCAGTCAACGGTCATCACTCCAACAATAGCTCATTGTCCACCGATGGAAACAAATTAGGAGGATGACGAAGAGAAATTTAGATAGGCAGGTATGATAAGTCATAAGTCTAATTGGGATAAATCGCACACAGTAAAACCTTTACTTTGTTAGTTAAAATTAAAGTTAATATACCCCACAAAAGTTAAAAGATGTCACAAGCTATTTTAATGCAAAGTATTTTTTTCCTGAGTTAAAAGTGTTAACAGTGATGTTATAAGTTTCAAAACCAAAAAGTCTTTTGTCGAGGACTTTGGGTAAAATTAAGAAATATAGAGAAAGTTGAATAGCCGCGTCCTATGCTTCGTTTACCAATTCGAAGTCTAAATTCTAGGCCTTGTTTGTTACAAACGCTATCAGCCCTTCGGCTTCGCTTCAAAATACTACTACAAAATAAAATCTTTGTTTACCAATAAACCGACATAGCTTTAGGAGAGCTGTTGATCACCATGTCCTCCTCCACATCTACTAGTTTTACTTCTACTTTGCGGAGACTTTCTTTGCTCCTATAAGTTGCCAGTTCTAATTGTTGCCATTCCAATTTACTTGACTGCCCGGATGGCGTAGTGGTGGTGGCTTTGTGTCCGTTTCATGTATGTTTGTAAAGTCCCCAGCGACTCAGGATATATTTAGATAGAAAGGATATGCGGGAGTTGATATTCTTAAGAAAACATCACTTGGCTTAACTGAACTAGAATTTATTATCACTTTTAAACTAATGAGTATACAATTAAAAGAGTAGTAACGATATTACTACTTAAGGTTCTATTACTCCATTAGAGATAGATATATCAATTACAATATTATGAACAATCATTAAGGAATTAACTTTATCTTACTCCACTTTCGTCTAAATGTTTTAACGGTTTTGAACTTAGAGATACCAGTGCAATCTTAATTTCTCTCCATCATGGTACGATGGTACTCAATCCTTTGACTAGCTTCATTATACATTTATTACAAGTCTTCATGGAGATGCGGTATTAATATCGATAGTTTTCGGTAGAAAACTACAAAAATACTTTTATTGTAACTGGATTCTCGTACATTAATACATTTATTTAAACCTAATTAACCAACTAAAAAATTGCAAACTTTATTGAATCAAAACTAAAAAATAATAATTAGCTAGTTGAGAAATAAATTATGAATACATTGAGAACGGTTGCGATGTCATTAATTTTGGTTTTATTTAACATAATCAGCGAAAATAAAATATTTTTGAGCACAAAATTGGTCATCAGAGTCATCAGTTTATCACATACCATTTTTGATGTTGTAGATAACTATTATGTGAATACCTGACAGGGTGTCGCCGCGCCGCCGCGGGCTGAGTACGATAAACGGCGCGACGGACGAGCGCGGGCGGAACAGACGCAAGCGCAGGTAGACCCTTTAAAATGACAAGGATAGATATATGTACTCTCTCACTCTCACTTCGAAGTGGGGGCGGTCGGACACAGGCGTATGTTTGCCGTCTGTGCTACATATTATTTAGTTTATAACAGTTCTTTGGCGTCGGAGTACTGTCCTGTCGCATACAGCGCTCGATCACTGTTTATAGTGTTTCGATAACAAAAAACAACAGATGAGTGAAAAGGTGTTGAAAGTTTCGCAAGCTTATCGGCGCGTTGGCGCCAGCCGGCTCTGGCATGGGTGGGCGAAAAATGTTTAAGGCTGCAGCTCTGCTGATAACTCTTGGATATTGTAGCCTATTAGTATACCAAGGAGGTGTTACTTTCAACTTCCAAGAAAGCCGAGCGGGATCTGTGCAAGTGTCGGACTTATCGATTGAACCTGTGACTAAAACAGTTATATTGGATAGTGGACAGAATAAAAATATAAGCTTAGATGACATTTTTATCAGTGTTAAAACAACAAAGCATTATCAGTATACGCGATTGCCAATAATATTGAAAACATGGTATCAGTTAGCAAAGCAACAGGTAAGCATTATCATTTTCTTTTAATATATAAAGTGAATCTATTTATAAATAGTGCTACATATGTATGTATACTGGGAGAAACAATGTAAAACAAAACCCAAATTAACAGATTATTATATTATTTTAGAAGCTAACATTAAAATCTATAGAAAAGTATGCAAGTACCTTGCTGTTGATAAACGGTTTATTGAATTCAAATAGGAACGAAATCGCACCCTGTTTAACAAACTCAACAATAGTGTTCAGTGCCGACAGTGAATACTTCTTCCGCAATGACATTTATTTCAATGACATTCTTTCTACGAGGTACATTCATTCATGGTAATTTAATTGATCGGAATTAATTTCTGGAATACAGATTTCCCGTACTGGGATCTGAAAGAGATAAATCGTACTGGGATCTGAGAGAGATAATAATAAAATTTATTAATGTGTATGTTTATGTATTGTATGTGTATGCTT
Source organism: Arctia plantaginis (assembly GCA_902825455.1). Classification (NCBI taxonomy): domain Eukaryota; kingdom Metazoa; phylum Arthropoda; class Insecta; order Lepidoptera; family Erebidae; genus Arctia; species Arctia plantaginis. The sequence continues at coordinate 882,339 of CADEBD010000364.1, read as the reverse complement.
GAGACCTCTATGTATATACATATGTGGTAATGAGTATAGTATTTTATTTATGGTTAAATATACTATAAATAAAATACTATATTCATTCAATGTAAGTTAGATTTATCTTAAATTAATAAATTTAATATAAAAAAGTCAAATTCTCTGTTTTCTCTTGCACCTACAGCATCATTTTTCTACATCACCCGAAGGTCGACTGGCAGAGAATGCCTTACGCATTAAGTCCGCCTGTGTACAACTTGTGCATTAAGTTAAATAAATAAAATAAATCATTTATATACCAAAATTAAACAAATTGATTATAAATTCATTACATACATCTCCAAAATAATGAAAAGCTCATAAAATATAAAGACAAATATTTGGGAATGTTTAGTTTTTATTTATATATTATTGATAGTAGATCCTTTTGTACAGTGTCTGTAATTTTTCGATTAGGCTGAGAATGTTCCAAGACGTAAATATGAACGTATGATAATGATATTAATGTTTCGGATTTCATTGTATTTATTATGAAATTACAGTTGACAATTAACATAACCCGACACACGATTACAACGATGCAATTCATTGCAATATTTCTAAGGAGTTTCTTTTGTCTAGCAGTGGACCATTAGAAGCTGTTAATTTAACGTGAAATGATTGCAATTGCAGATAAATTATTAAGAGTCTGTCTAAATAGATCAAGAAAAAGAACTATACCTAGTATACTATACTAGTATACTATACTAGTATACAATACTTTATATTTCTAGTAACTTTTTAAGTCACAGCTTGACAGCACACATATTAGTTGATAATTAGACTTTTGGAATCTCATTAAGTATATTTTAGTTGAAAATAAATAGACATTATTACCATTTCCTAATTAGTTTCAAGTAAACATATAGCGCTATGATAATAAACTAAAACAAGTAGATAACATCGCTACTGACTGATTAAAATCTTATTTCAATAAATCTTAACTGTATCCAAATACAGCGAGATATATAATGTGTGCTCGTTCAAAATTAATTAGAAACTTGAGCCAGAACCATATATTATTTGATTATAACTTTTGACGTATAATTTATGAAAGCTGCAGTAATGAAAACGATGATGTTTAGGATATTAGATTGTGTTTCATGTTACTTGGTAATTGTTGCAGATAGAAAACATAATTTTACTTTGCGTCATAATTTTTAATACTCCAAAGATAATAAAATACTAGGCTATAAAGGGACAACCCGCAGAGTAAGCCTTCAATACAGTGGCGATAAATCTTTAAATGTACCAGAAAATTTCACAGTAGCACACACAGCAGGAGTTGCTGTTCATGAAGTTAATGTGAATGTATCTATTTAGCAGATGTGGACTGAAATAAGTCACAAATTCAGTATTTATCATTCATTAAAGATTTAGGATGAAGGCGAACCAGTTTACGCAGGATTTTACGGCAAATTGTAATAGCAGTCATTCTAAATGCTCCTATCTGGTCGGTGTTTAGATGCCGAAACAACGCTATTATGCAAATATTTCCTTGAAGCCGCTTATCTTAGTATTCAAGGCACAGAACTTGTTTTGAAGACATTGGCTTGTAAGAATATGTTTACATCTTAAGCGATGGATTGATTTAAAAAAATAAACGGCAGGAGACTTAACAATAGGTGCATTTTAAAAATCATTTTTTTATTTCTTATATTTCATGAAGTAAATTTTACGCATATGAAATTACCCAATATTACTTGTAATGCAGGCTTTTATAAAAGTTTTTTTTTCCACAGAAAAGCTTTAGCCTAACCTGTTTCCCGTTACCTTTATCGTCTCATACTTAGATACTACTAATTTAATATTCCGAAACTGAGCAACCCTAAATAGCCTAAGCCTTACACATACACAATAGATAGCAGTCGTGCTGCAGCCATTTAACAAGTATTTCCTGAATCTGGAGCGTGCATAATCAACCGTTAATCCGGCGCAGGACTCGGCGCCATTGTGGACTGTGGCTGCGCAGCGCGTGGCACGGCGCGCGCGCAACACGTGACGGGATTGTGTACTCGATTTTGCCCTTTTGTGGTAACTCTTGGTCGTTGATTTATACGCGGCTGCATTTAGTAGGTAACTGGTTTTGAGTAAAGATTTTTTGTTAAAGATATCGTGTTCGTGAAAGTACTTACTGTTTATGCATTTGTTTATTTTCAATCAAAATATAATGTTCAAATTTGAAATTAACGTTTTTGTGGTTTTTCAGTTAAAAACATGAGCCTAATAGGTTTTTTCTATATGCACCACAGTTTACTGCTTTCGTTCTATACATAATGTACCTAGGTACATAGGTTTTAAAAATAGTGTATGATGAGATCATTATATTTATGGTTAAAAAGGTACCAACCTTAATTTCATGAAAATATAGCAAGATATGCAACAACACACATATCAGCTGGTCGTTGGCTGCAGATGTTGATTCGACCCTGAGACAAATAAAAATAAACAGTCGTCCCATATTTATTCATGTGGTAATAATTTGTTCATTGCCTCCTTGCTGACTGGTGCTCCTCATATTAGTTTTATAACTTTTTGGAGACTATAACTTTTAGGCAACATTGTTATTTAGAGATTACTTTAGTTATTAGATTAAGAATATGGAGTGTCGCCACCCCTATTCATCCCGTGGGTGTCGTAAGAGCCGACTAAGGGAGAAAGCTACACAGGACAACAGCACTGGAAAGAGAAGGAAAACTCGATGCAAACCCAATGCTAAACCGCCTGGCGAGCGTGGTATCGTAGGTCAAAACCTCCTTCCTAAGGAGAGGCCTATGTCCAGCAGTAGACTGCTAAAGGCTATTGATGAAAATTCATATTAAAATAGATATACTTCAAATACACTCTTTACTCTAATGAATAGCGTGAAAAGAAATATTATATAATAAATATCGACATTTATTATATAATATTTCTTTTCATGAATAAGTCTTTCATAATTCATTTTTTAGGTGTAAATGCAGACTATAACTATATAAAGTTCAATTTAAATCTTCAATGTTGATGCGAACAGTTTTCTCAAATATCTTCACTCTTTATTCTAATTCTAAGTTCTAAGTCCCCCGCATCACAAAATATAGTCCTAGTGCGGATGTTGTCTTTTTTTTTTGTAAAAAATGTGTATAATATCAATAAATATTTCGTAAGATAAAGTAATATTGCATAATCCACCATAAAAATTTAAATCTTATTTCGGTTCTTAACATTAAATAGAGTAGGCGACAAATCAATATATTTCTAAAACTTACAGAATGCTTTTCAACTACCGTTAAAACTTATTTAAGATAGAGTCCTGTTTAAGATATTATATACTGATTATTTAATAGTGTAGATCTCTCTATCTCATACTAGAACAGCTTTCATTTATGTCTATAATGTCTAAGGAAGGTAATCTTTTTACTTCACCTGAAGTGTATTAATCGTTCCAGTTCAAAGCTTTAAATTTATATATATTTCATATGAGGTATTGATTAATGACATTACTATACCTCCGCTAAATATACCGCTTAGTGTTCAGAGGAACTTGTGAAAAGGCAACTTCTTTGAAATAATAATTAAAATTGTATTAGTAGATTTTGGTGACGCGCTTCCGAATTTAAATAACTTTATTTAAAACGTTTAGGTATCAATTCTCTAAAAGTAAAGACATACCCTTCTAATACCTTTTACTTAGTTACCAAATGTACTGATTAGAAATGTCTCAAGGTTTAAACAAAACTGTTGTGTTACTTGTAAGGCAGATCGTACATATGTAGTGTTATTGAGGTATCTTGGCACCTTAGTCAAACACACTACGAACAAACGTTTCACTGTCTAACGCTATTTACTGAACAGGCATCTGATGTAGAAAGTGCTAGATGGTGCAAATCAGCTTTTGATTTATTCGTTTCTTGTATCAGTGAAATTAAAGTGCCCAAAACTTAACCGTGGAAGATTCATGCTTTGGCTCAAATTAGCCAACTCGATGAGGGTGATACCACAACTCTAAAGACAACGTTTTGAAGTGGAAGCTTCTGTAGGCGCATTGGGCATTTTTTAAACAACAAACAAAATAATGTATTTTTTGAGATGGGGAAAAACCATTGAACTCTGAATATAAGTCTCTACATATATTGGCACCGTTTACACGAGAGTTGAGTTTGGGTTGAAATATATTAATAATATAACTATATATAATATGAACATATATTGCGTATATACGTAGAACATAGATATTTATTCATGTCAGAACTTTTCGAATCTAAAAAACAAAAAAATCCTGTTACAATAAAAAAAATTATAATTAAAGTTTTCACTTCTGTGGGCACTCCCGGAGTGCTACTGTTTTTTTTTGCTGCTTTTCACCGAGTGAGGGAGATTGCCAAAGCTCAACAAAGCCCAACCCCTCCCCTTATACCCGATTCTGATTGACAGACTCAAAGGAGGCTACGCACTTTACACTACTCTTTATTAGCAGGTGTCCATGGGCGGTTATGGTTACTTACTATCATATGACCCACTTGCTCTTTTCCCGCTTACGCTATAGAAATAAAAATCTAACAATTTTCAAGTCCTGTAGCTTAGTTCTGCTACGCCCAATACCGTTCTTACGAGAATTGTCATATCGTTTCTAAGATGTTTACGATATGAGTAATGACATGCTGCATCCGTGACAAAGCAATTGACAGATACTCATACATGACTTGTTGGGACAGTAGTCATAATAGAAAAAATATGAATCACTTCACATGGTAGTTAAAATATTAAAGCTAGGTATCAGATTCCTTACTTCGGTAGATTGCAATATTAAAAATACGAAAATCCTTATATATATCTATAGTAATATTATAAAGCTGAAGAGTGTATTTGTTTGGTTGGACGCATCGCGTTGGACGCAATCTGTTGACGTTGAAAAATTATTTAAGTGTTGGATAGCCCATTTATCGAGGAAGGCTGGCTATATAAAAACATCACGCTATCACCAATAGGATCCCAACAACAATTCTTTTTTGCAAAAACGAGGAAAAATTATATATTCTGAGAGATGTAGACCAAGTATGTATATATGTATTAAAAATATCTGGATTGTGCAGGTAAATTAGCTTGGAGAAATTTTTGCGTTGTAGTAGTGTATGGTTGTGCGTGTTTCCACTTTCCACTATCAAGTGACGATTTTTTGCTTTAGATTGAAATATCTCGGAAACGGTACGTCCTAGGCCAAAAATAACAAAAATTTTGACCCCCCCCCCCCCCCCCCGTAGACCCCCCGGAGTTTTAAAAACCTAGATGAAAGGAAACAAAAAAAAATATTTAAATATCGATCTCTCCTCTTTGAAGTTTCACTTCTATCGTGTGTGAATCGCACACACACCTTTTTTTTTATAAAGTCAAAACCTTTTTCTTTAAAATAAAAACTTGTTTTTATTGAAAACAAAAATCAGAGTGTTGCTAGGGATAAGTATAAAATTAAATAGTAATGTTAGGATATCGAAACATTTTTGTATAGGCCAGAACGATATAGTGGAAACGCGCTCTAAGATCTGAGTAATATACACACCACTACATATGCAAAAATTTCTCGAGACTAATTTCACTGTAGTCATTCTTTGAAAACGCGTTATAAGTTTTTAAAACGCGATATAAGTTTTATTTTTAAATTAATATTACTTTAAATAAAAGTTGCATAAGTAATTACATAATAAAAGTTCTACATTTGGAGTTAAACACAATAGTCAAATTAAGTCATTTTTGCAGTGTTTGAACAAAACAAAGTTACGTTTCCACTTTTAGAATATCTATATCGGTGTCGAAAGGTATTTACAGAACAAGATATTGCTTGTCGGGTTGTGTTTTGTCAACAGACAACGAGATTGCGGCTTTTCCGCCCTAAATACTAACTAATACTACACTCCTCTAACAATTTAATGTTAAATATCAGTGCAATTCACTAGGGTTAACATATTACCGCCATATTATTATAACATATTTGGTATTATATAGTAATATGTTACTAATTAACGTGCTATTTATACTAACATTATAAATGCAAAAGTGTATCTGTCTGTTTGTCCATCTGTCTCTCTGTGAAATTTGGTATAGCGATCGTTTGAAGCTCAGGAAAGGACATAGGATAGTTTTTTTCCAGAAATCACCCTTTAAGGAGGTGAAAGGGGGAGTAGAAGTTTGTATGGGACATCAATAACCGCTAAACCGATTTTAATGATTCGGCATGGAGAGACTTTGATTCTTGACGTATGTGTCAAGAATCAAAGTCTTTCGTTGCCGAATCATTAAAATATTTGTCACGTAGCAGGCGAAGCCGCGGGAAAAAGCTAGTTGCATAAAATCTACTATTTCCTTTGTAAGTAGGACTATTCCAAAGATTTTTAAAGTGTGTTTTTACTACCTTCGTCATACTGTTTTATATCATAAGCACTATCTAGTGACTGTTTTGTGATTTCACAATGTCTTAGCTATAAAAAGGTTTCTTTGATAATTCTTTGCTCTAATAATGTTTCTTTATACCTGATGCGTTTTCGCTTAGCCAAACTAGGGCTTAATTTGTGACCACAATCAATTGAAAAAATATTACACCATTCATTCATTATAATTTTAGATCCATATCCAGTATTTATTCAGCTAGCTAACAAGCTAGTTAAGCTAGTGCCCGCGACTTCGTTCGCGTGGAATTTGAAAAGCGCTGCCTTAGTGAGTTCGATTCCCGGACCAGGCATAACTTTACAGGGTTTTTCTGAGAGAAAAAGTAGCCTAAGTTAGTCCTTCTATAGACAACTACTTGGTAGTAAAATATTATCAAAATCGGTCCAGCCGTTTTGGAGATTACCCGGAACAAACAGACGGACAGACAGACAAAAAATATTTGAACTGGTTTGTAGGCATAGGTTTCGTGTAGATAACCGTGTAAGCATGAAAAAAACGTATTATTTAGGTATTACAAACAGACACTTCAATTTTATTTATTTTTATAGATGTTGCATGCCGAAATGATTTAAATGCTTCAAAAGAATATTTAATAGATAGAGAACTCAATATCTCTACCAATTTATTTTGTCATTTATTTCCACGCCTACAATTCAATTTTTACATAATTGAGAATAATACCGTTTAGTGATCGTTTTTCGATTGTTAATGAATTTTATACTCTACTAATTTCTAGCTATAGCAGCTATTTATAGCTATATTAAACTTACTATTTCTCATAATTTGATTTGTTGGACGTACTATTTAAATTTTAAAGAAAAACGATATTACATGATTTTACAGTGTAATTAAGTATTGTGGTAGGTAACAAGACCGAAGTACCTATATGTGTTCTACTAACAAAATCATAACTTACAAGTTTTTCTGAAAAAGTTAATAAAAGTACAATGAGAAGCATTAAATTATTACATGATACGAACCATTAGACAGATTGTAGATTGCGCTGTAAAGTTGTTACAATAAAAGTACATCCCATTACAGTTATAACAGGATCCTTTATCGGAATTTTTCGTAGTTAAAACTCATTTTATGAATTATTACCTCCTATGCTATTTACTTTAAAAAAAGTTAAACGATTTTATAAAACATTTGATAACAGCTTTTGCCCGCAGCTCCGCCCGTGTGTATGTTATGTGTGGTGTGATAAACTGATAATGCAGCTTTCCATTGGTGTTTTTTTTTAAATCGGTTTAGTTGTTTAGGCGTGAAAGCATAACAAACCAACTTACTTTCACATTTATAATTCAAGTATGTATTAGCATCTACCCGCGGCTCTGCCGAAAACACTACATTTATTTGGACTGGCTACTTTTTGTAGCCTTTTTTTTTTTTTTTTTTCCGTGCGGAAATCCCCTCGGATACCACCTGTCGGTGGCATGTCGGACACGAACCGACTAAAACCGCACGCCGTCGCCGGGTACTAATAGCCGGGGAACCAGGTATACCCTAGAAAGACTTTTTGTAGCCTATGTGCTCTTCCAATTTCCATCCAGATCCGTTCACCCGTTTTTGAGTTAAGGAGTAACAAAGATCCATACAAACTTTGATACTCGAAAAAATGACATTGTGTTAAAAATAAGTAAATTTTATTAATGATTGGCCGACCAGTTAAAATAAATGTTAATTTCTGTTAACTGGTCGGTCATGTACTACGCCGACTCGCTCGCAAGTTGCACGTTTAATTGTTCTTTAAGTTAATCATTGTAATAAATTGCTTTGATAAATGATATTACAGCATTTATTGAGAATAAAGGCCCTGAATTTTACTGTCCGAAGCTTTTCTCGATGTTGCAATTCTGATCGTAAATATAAATTCATAAGCGATTGAATTAACTTCCACTGTGATTAAAATGAATTATGATATTTTACTTTCTGAAAATATAATACATTAAGTAGTAAGTACGACAATTCACTAGTTATCATTACTTTCACAGTAATTGTGCAACTATTGAAAATATTTAAATGAAATATGAAATATGAAATATGAAATTTTGGCATGTATCGTATTACGCTAACTGTTTTAAAATTTTAATCCGCAAATGATAAACAACGCTATCAAAATTCAAAACATTTATACAAAAATTTAAACGCAATATAATCGGTCTATTTCATTTTACTTTATCACAATGATAACTGGACAAACATAGGATTCGACGTGGTGGTCTAAAACGCATAATAACATAAATTCGCAGAACCTTATCATCCAGTCATAAGTTCCTAAACAAACTTTAAATATTTACATTCGAAGTTGTATTCGATGTTGACTCAACGTATGTGTATGATTCCTTAGGGATTAGTATTTATTTAGGTGTTAAGAAAATACGTGACACTCATCTATATTCCGCTCAATGCTATTAAATCGTGAATGTATTTTTATTGACGTTGCGTTGCGTTTTTGTTTTTGAGATCTTCTCTAGTTAAGCGACTTTTCACAAAAGTGTTTTATTCAAGGTTAATATAAAATTTATTTAAGCAACTGAGTACTTTTTTAGATGACTATAACAAACTTATCACTTCTATTATTAATATTTAAGGGGTGTTATAAGTTCTACGTTAGTATCTGCATCTTACCTCCTAAGCGACTGCTTTCATTTTGATTTTTTTGGAAGGTAACTTGACCAAAACTGCTCAACTGCTACATAATTCGAAGAAACTTGTTTTCCTGTTCGAAGATCACATCTGTTTTCTAATAATTAATTAACCTCTCATTTTTATACACCTAAATGGGTAATCAAACAAACTGCGTACCAATAGTAAGTTGGTAAAATAAAGCCAAGGGGTTCAGAATAAAAGAAAAATAGCTAACAAAAATAGTGGCTGCTAATAAATGAATTTCAATTTCCTATATTCTAATATATAGCATATGTCATCACTTGACCTATACACACTAAAATGTAAAAATATATATATAATAAATATATTATTATTATTTAATTTTCTTTTGAGTATAAGTCCAAATGTTCTCTCGTCTGCAAAATGTGAAGGTTTCATATGCCTCTCTATGTTTTTTCGTTTCACCTAACTGTTTAGCCTGTTTATTTTCGTAAACTTAACTATAGTTCCTGAATAGTTTAGGCTTTGAATGCAAATTGTAATTTTTTTTTAATACACCATTAACACATTTCAAGTTAACGTTGTTTCAAAATATCTTACTAATTACTTCAAACAAAACCTACCCTCTAAGCTAACAGTTTTATGAGCGTCACCTTAGTTTACATCTTATCTTACATCTTATCTTATATGTATATACTTTTATATGATGCATCATGAATTTGCCTTCTATGGTATGGAATAAATTAGAGCTTCGTATGAACTAAATTTAGAAATATATATTGTTAAAACCTTGTTATTTATATACATTTTGTTAATTTCTTCAATAAACTAACAATAGCAATGAAATATTTAAGAAATTGTTATGTGCAATTTAAGTTCTAGGGTATTTCATCAAATCACAAGAAAGTGTCTTGCAATCTTTAAACAATTTACTAAAGTATTTTTGTCTATCATAATTAATCTTTATTATATTCTCTTAAAAACGACGCAAACCACCATTTGATCAATAACAAATCTTTCCTTTGTTACAGACATGGTTTTTCACCGACACAGAAAACCGCCAACATCAAAATCAAACGAGTAAGTCAAAACTTTTGCAAACTTAAATAATATTATGACAAAACAAGACATTCTCTTCTATTTTAGACTTTATTCGTTTGTAATAAGAAATATTTGTTGACAGACGGTCACATGGTAAACACGAACTGTTCTGCCTCGCATCAGCGAAAACATCTCTGCTGTAAAATGTCCGTGGAATACGATCGTTTCCTTGAAAGCGGTAAAAAGTAAGTATCATTAATTTTCAAACTTTAATGAAATTTTATTTATTGCATTTTCATTTCTATTTTTCTCAGAAGAAGGATTTTATTTGTACGCTATTATTTTTATTTGGTACATTTCAAAATTTATTGATTTGTGCTCTGGAAAATATTACTGCTTTAATGTTTTGATCGTTTTATATTTCGAAAACAAATAAAAGGTATGACTAGATGAAATTGTTTTCCTACAATTCTACAGAATATCCAGTTTAATTGTCTTTTAACTGAATTCAATAAAAAAACATGTAAAACTACTTTTGTGCGCTTCAAGAAAAGAGCGTACTCCTTCCTAAAGGGCTGGCAACGCGTTTGTGACTCCTGAGTTGCAGACGTTCGTGGGCGGCGATGCATAACTAAATCCATAACTTACTACATATACACATATTGGCTTTACGTGAACATCGGTTTTGCATACCGCTTCGGACACAATGGTGATAGACAGATATCAGCATCATTATAGCTTAATTGCAAACTGACATAATTTGATAGGAATACAATTATATATTGATTGATAAATGAAAAAAAAGTAAGATAAAACAATTTCGATAAAAAGTATATTATCGAATAAATATTTTATGGACGACTGGTATTGGTTAATTGCATATTATATCCGTCGTTCTCAAATTAATGAAAGCCTTTATACATACACAATTATGGCCTTTTTTTTTTTTTTTTTCTTTTTCACGCGGGGAATGCTTTTCGCACCATACCCTCCGTTGGGGAAACGTAGGGCGTGTGTGGGACTCCCGGAGAACCGGTCTACCCACTAAACCCCGCGGCGGCCTACCTCGGCAGTCGGGAGGAGCTCCAGGAACGCATCGGCGACTTCTGGAGTCCTCTCTGCCGTACCTCATGTCTGAGGCACATCCCGGAGTGATCGAAGTCACCCTGGGGCAGGACGCTACCGCACCTCTCACTGTTCTACAGAGTAAAAGGCGCAACAGCATCCCGCCTTAGACGACAGCCCCCGGCCGCACCGGAGTGTCATCTGTCTCGGGTCGTTTACAGCGGTCACATCGCCCCAAGATGTGGCCGCAGCGACCCTTAGGCGGCGATTGGGGAGTTAGCGACCTCTGCCACGTCCCCTTCGCCGCCTCCTTCGAGCGGGATCGGCCCTCTCCCGATCCCGCTCTGCGGCCTCCTTTTGGAGCATAACGTCCTCGCAGAAGGAGACCGCGGCTGCCCATCCCTCGCCACTCGCCAGCATTGCCGCGATTAATGCTGGCGGTGACAGGTTTCGTCCGATCTGTCCGACCAAGACTCGACGTTCGGACTCCCATGCAGGGCAGTCCTCCAGCGTGTGCTGGGCGGAGTCCCGGTCGGACCCGCAGTGGTGGCATTGTGCCGTGGCCTCCCGTCCAATTCGATTCAGATACTCACCGAAGCAACCGTGCCCGGTAAGCATCTGAGTCAATCGGTAGGTGACACAGTCGTTCCTCCCTACCCACGCTTCGAAGCTCGGCAGAACGGCTCCGACGGCGCGTTGGCTAGCACAGCCCTGGATTACAAGCCGTGCCTGCCACGCTCGCAAAGCCTGCGTATGCGCGTTCCGCCGTAGCATTCCGGGCTCATGATCCGGTGCGGCCTCCTCACCATTCCGACCGACAGAACGGACTTGGTCATAGACCATCGCGTCCATGTCGGCCAGAATGTCGAAGGGTGGATATCGAGCCAAAACCGTCGCCGCCTCAAACGAGATGGTACGATAACCCCGTACGACCCGTATGGCCATCAACCGCTGTAGGCTTCTGAGTAGAGCCTTGCAGCGGGAGGCACCCGCCAAGTCATTAGACCAGACGGGCGCCCCATAGAGGACCATGGATCGCACGACCCCCATATAGAGACGGCGAACTTCTTCCCGTGGTCCCCCGAGATTGGGCAGCAGGCGATGCAGTGCACCCGCTACCCCGCGCACTCGGGGGACTAATCGCACGAAATGCTCTTCGAAGCTCCACCGACTGTCCAGGATGAGGCCTAAGTACTTCATGTACCGGCCCACCTGGACTTCAGCGTCACCCACCCGGAGGCATGAGCTGGGTGGTTCCTGGCGCTTACGAAGGCCATGGAACCATATCGCCTCAGTTTTCTGAGGCGCCACCTTCAGACCCAGCTCATGAATCTTTCCCACGACACAAGCCACCCCATGCCCGGCGAGCCGAAGCACCTCGTCGAAGTGTGACCCTCTAGCCAGTATTAAAGTGTCATCAGCATAGCAGACAACACTAAGGCCAGAGGGCAGACTGGTGCGAAGGACCACATCATATGCGAGGTTCCACAACAAAGGGCCTAAAACAGAGCCTTGGGGAACCCCGCAATACACCTCTCTCCGATTTTCCACCCCGCCCCGACCGATAAACTTCACTGTCCTATCGCGCAGATAGGCCCCAATGACGGCCCGCAGGTAGAGCGGCACCTCATGAAATTCAAGGGCCGCCCTAATCGCCTGCCAGGGGAGGGTGCCGAACGCGTTAACGATATCAAGGCTAACCGCCAAAGCCACCCCCCCTGATCGGACTGCCGACTCCGACATGGAGCGAACGCACCTGATAGCGTCCACTGTCGAACGCCCCCGTCGGAATCCAAACTGGCAGTCCGACAGATCAGGGCCTACTCGCGACAGGTGCCCGCTGATACGATCGGAGATAACCCTCTCAAAGAGTTTCCCCGACTCGTTCAGCAGGCATATCGGTCGGAACGCAGAGGGAGAATCTGCAGTCCTACCTTCCTTTTTCAAGAGCACCAGTCTCGCTTCTTTCCAGCCGAGGGGGAAGACACCGAGGCTAAGACAATCTGTGAAAATCCGCCTCAGTTTGTCCCCCAGTACCGACAGAGCTATCACCAGCGCCCGACCTGGAATACCATCAGGTCCGGGCGCAGTGTTGCGGGAAGCCAGCCGCCGCACGACTCGGTCCAGCTCTCCCTCCGTCACCTCCCACTCGTCGGACCAGAGTTGCCGGTCCGATTGTAACGGAGAGATCAAGGGACTGTCCTGGACCCTTGGGAAGAGCGTGTCTACCACTCTTCCTAGGAACTCCGGGTCCAGGGTTTCCGTCAATGGAGGGACCCATGGTTTTAGCTTGCCCAGTACAATTTTGTACGGGCGCCCCCATGGGTCCCTATCCAGTCCCCCGATGAGTTCTTTCCAGGACCGAGCCTTGGCCTCAGCGATTGCATCGCTGAGAGCCTTTACAGCAGCGCCATATTCCCGCCGTGCTACGTCGATCTCCTCAGCTGTAGCTCGCCGTCTTCTCCGGGCTCGAAGATACGGGCGGCGCAATCTCGCGACCGTCGTTCTCAGCTGCGAGATCTCCACGCTCCACCAGTACGCCGAGCCCTTCCTGGCTGGCCTGACTCGGGGCATTGAGGCATTACATACGGACGCCATAATGTTCCCGAACCAAGCCGCCTGTTCTTCTGGATCGGGCGAAACCCTTTCCTCCAACCAATCCGCCACGTGGGATGCGGCAACGACCATCTCCCGGTCAAGCCGCTTGAGGGACCATCGTCGCGGAGGTTCTCTATCTTGACGTGGGCGGTCAGCGCGGCGGAGAGACACATCGAATACGATGTGCCGGTGGTCAGAAAGATTGACCACTTCCTCCGCCACCCGCCATCCCGACACCATGTGCACTGCAGAGGGAGTCGCCCATGACAAGTCGACAATCGACTCCCCCTGCCATCTCACACAGGTGCTAACTGAGCCCCGATTTAGAAGTCGGAGGTCCAGTCCAGCCGCCCACTCCAGGATAGTCTCTCCCCTCGCATCGTCCCGAGTGTCACCCCACTCCCTTGAGTGGGCGTTGAAGTCACCCAGGACAAATATCGGACGGGAGGCATAGCTGCGAATGCAGATTGCCAACCCGTGAAGGTATGCCTCATATTCAGCTAGGCCACGATTGGGAGAGAAGTAGCACCCCACCACCACTGTTAATCCCCACTCCACTGCTACGAAGCCAGCACCCTTTCTTAGGAGAGAGCAATGGAAGCCTTCCCCACCCGGCCAATAAATGGCCGCTGAGCCATCGACCGCCCCGAACCAACGCGGATGGTCCGGGACGGTATAGGGCTCTGCAATGACTGCCAGGGCAACCGACTGCTCCGCAAGTGTCTGGACCAATAGATCCTGCGCTGCGCGGCAGTGGTTGAGGTTGCCCTGGAGAATCCTTGCGTGTGGTGGGAATGTTAAGCCTCCATTGCCTCTCCCGTCGAGTTACCACTCGACACTGGCTGTTTGCCCGATTGGGCAAAGGCGGGGCGAGGTTGGACCTCTCCGCTCCTTTGCTGCTTCGGTGGGCAACAGCTCTTGCTACCCAGCCGATGGTTGGCGGGCCGGCCGTGGTCGCTGCACACCGGACACCTCGGTGCATTAGCTGCGCAGTCTCGGGCCTTATGACCCAATTCTCCGCAGCGGAAGCAGCGCCCACTCCTGTCAGGGTGACCTGAGCATTTTACCCTGACGTGTCCCATTTCAAGGCACTGGTAACATTGCAAGCGCCGAGGTGCCAACGCTTCGATACGGACCGATGCCCAGCCCACCTGCACGCGTTGGGCGGCTGCAGCTTGGCGTACTGCTGTAAGTGGGCCCCGGACCCAAACCGTTCCCAATCGGGCTGCGGTTCTGCGTATCTCCCCGACCTTGATGTCGGACGGGGAGCAGCCACCCGCTGCGGCTATTGCCTCCGCAACCTCGATGGCGGTGATGGATTCGTCCAAATCCATCACTCGCATTTCGGCCGTCTTGCACGGACGCATAAATCGTGCATCTGTGTCGCCCATGACCGCGCGCAAGCGTTCGGCCAAAGCGTCCGCTTTGGCAGCGCTGTCCGGCCCGGGGACCTCCAGTACTAGGCCCCCTGTGACTGCCTTTCGCTGACGGACCCCGCCCGTAATGCCAAGCTCCGCCAGCTTAATACGGGCTTTTGCGGCCTGCATTACTTCCGCCAGTGAGGTACTGGATCCCGGAGGCACTGCGACCACGACGGCGGCATTGGTGGGGGGTCGCGGTAATTGCGGCTTCTTCGGCTTTGAGACAGGAGGAGCAACCGCACCCTGTCTCGCAGCGGTAACCCGGGCTCTTCTCCCAACAACTTGGGCCCAGGTGCCCCCTTCCTGCCTTACCGCTGGTTCCGGCAGGGTAGACCTTCTCAGGCTGATGGAAGCCTGCCTCGTTACCGGGGTCAGTAGCTGCCCCGCCAGCCCTTTCGCTTTCTTTTTCTTCTTTTTTCTCTTCTTCTTCTTCTCGGAAGAAGAAGAGAGCGCAGTGGCTGATACAGCCGCCTGCCGTGCCATTGGAGTCCGTCCTTGGCCTAGAGGGGGTCTGGCACCTCTCTCTGGGAAGAACCTAGCTAAAAGCCCGGACTGGAATCGGGCAAACTCACGGTTCATGATTGCCGCAATTTCTTCCCAGTCCGGGTGGTCCTCCCTTGCCGGGCGGGCCAGTGGCACCGGCGAGCCCATTTTCGGCCCCAGTTCCGCCATCGTAGAAGGCAGCGGGATCGTTTCCGCCACCTTTGTGGCCGACGATCTCCGCGGCACCGCCGAAGACGGTGCCACTGACTTTGTCTGGGTAAGAGGTTCGTTCTCCCTCACCCGGTCCGCCAGCGACGATGATGACGCCTGGTTCTGCACGGACGCCTCCTCGTACTCGCGTGTCACCGCTCTGTTGCAGAGCTCCTTAACGCCGTCCCGCAGAGTCTGCAGGGCCTGACGAATGGAGCTCATTACCTCCGCCTTCGTGCTGCGGGGTCTGTCCAATGTCTCCTCGACATTATCCAGACTTAGCAGAATTTGAGCCCCAACCTCTGCTGAGCTCGGCTGGTTTGCGTAACTGACACTGTGTGCCCGCTTCGCCAAACCAGTTCCGTCCTCATCATCGTGTCGACTATTCCCACGCTTCCGCGACTGTCTGCGTGTCTCCCTCTCCGACCCTATCGAGGCTGAGCTATCGCTCTCTCCACCTCGATCACCTCCATCAAGCGGCAGCGGAGTGGAGGGTCTGAAGAAAGGTGTTTTTAATAAACGCGACCGCAACCGCCGTTCGTCACTCTCGCTCGCCTTAGTTGAGCGCTTCTCCTCTCTGAAAATTCGTTGTCCGTTGTCGATAAAGCCAATGTCGTTAGTAGATCCGTCCGTTGTTGTTGGTTTTTGTTTTATTGTGTTAATATCCATATTTAATCCCACGAGTATGGGGGAATTGAAGTCCATCCGGGCGGTGCCCCCTGCACCCGGATAAGCCTATATACTGTAGAGGTCGGCCGGTATCCACAGGTTTTAACGACTTTGCTGTCGGGTGTTATAGACTGTCCTTGTCATGGGTCGGCCAATTAAGGCAAGCCCTCCGGCCAACAGGTTCTCAGCGTACCCTCCTGAAGCCACCAATTGGGTCGTTGCTGAACCCCTGTTGGTTACGAAATGCGAGAGGGTGGCTAACCCTCCCTCACCGGCGGCAGCATTGGTGCTTGTCAGCCCCTGCGTGAGCAGTGGGTCGACCCGCCCTTGGATTCCATACGGATCCCACCTCGGCCTCTGCCTACAACCCCTTCGCTCGTCCAGTCTCCTCTGGTGAACAGAGAAGTACCGAGAGCGATTTACCCCCCCCTGCCGAGTTATTTGCCGGCGGCCAATACCCACCCCTGAAAGGGAAGTTATTGACCGTCGCCCAGGATGCACCGGCCCCCTGCTTCCGTTCCCCCCGAACACAGTGGTCATGAGGGACAAGAAACACGGCGACGCACGTGGAGGTTACCCGACCCGCACCCCACACAATTATGGCCTGCAATCGCATACCTTACTCATCAAAATGACACATCAGAGCAATTATAACGCAATCATAGCCACGTTTGTTAGCGTTTGGTTGAGTGATGGATGAGAATTAATTTATACTATAATTTATATTAAATTTAGGCTCTACAGTGTGTAATTAATTACTCATTACAAAGCTGAATATATCTTATGCTATTGTTTTCAATTCAAGTTAAGTGTTCAAAGAAATCAAATACTTTTATCAATTGTGAATAATGAAAAATACAACGAAATAGTTAACTTGTAACATTCTTATTCGTACACTTTTTAATGTACCTCCTTCATTTAGTAATAGTTCGTCCTTATGTAGACTATGGCAATTACAAAATGGGTTTAGTACCACCAGTAATAGATAGGCACGGTACAAAAATAAAACAGTCAAGTGTTATTTTTTTTATTTATGTTTAAGGTCTGAGCTGATTGCTTCAGTTCTTGGTGTCTTTTAAATCGATTGGCTAAAACATCACAACTTTAATTTACTATTAACCTGTACCTATGTATATCTTGCAAAATCTTTACACACAGCATTGACGTATGACTAGCCGATTAACTTCGCCGGCACCTTAAACAGTCCCAGTAAACTTTTAAAATGATTATCTACGAGTTATTAACTTAAACAATTAAATGTCTTTCTAATTACGTTTTCCTACAGCAGCTTAGTTATAGTCTATCTCGTTTTTGCTGCAATTTAAACACTGAAGTATGGGTCTCGGGAAGTTTCATAATGAGTTTTAAACAAAAATAGAAGCTTCACAAATCGTTACTCCCAAGCGAACGGTTGTGTGTTTAAGCTGCGGCAATATTTTTTTAATAGAACGCTCATGCAAAGTTGCCCTCAGTGAGCAAGTTTTTCTGTTCAGTGAAAACCAAACGCCCTTAACTTCTGTTTTACGAACTATCTCTTTAAATATTGAACTCAAACTTTAGTTTGACGAGTGATGGTCGTTTAAAGGCTTAGCAAAAAGGTCTTTAAATTTTTTCAAATAGTCATACTCAATTTTCAACTAGATTGATCAGGTAAATGATTGTATTTCATAAAAAAAATATGAATTTCAAATCACTAGGCAATGTTATAACAACATGTGTAGAAAGGCTTTTTCTTTGAAGACATTATAATTTTTTTTACTGAATAATATTATTATTTACTAAAAAAATAAAGTTATTTTTATTTAATTCAAATTATTTTAAGTTACATATAAAGAACACCTTGAATCTCGTTTGTCGTCGCATCGAAACTAAATTTCTTATCTTGATCCACGATACATTGTTTACAAAGCTCTCCAAATATCTATGATACACACAGTAGATTTTGACAATTGTGACCATTATGTATACGTCAGTACGAAGAGTATTTAACGATAAACGGAGTGCCTCGAAGGTATTTTTTAATCACTACAAGAGCATCACAAACTAAGCTCAACGGTCAAACACAAACAACAAACGTTAATGGTTTTTGGAGAGCATGTTCAATATTATTTTGGGCTTCCAATAATTTTCACTCGGTTATACAGAACTAATGTTTTTGTTTGTGTCTTCTTAATGTATTCCCACCGTTGACCTGAAGGGGTCCTCTAAATGTATCAGTATCATGTTACTTCTCAATGGCAAACAATTTCAAGTATTTTTTTGGACTCTTACGACTTAGGTACTGTAATAGATGTTTAACATATCATTTTGTCATTAATGATATGCTAACAAACAGATACTCCACTGATAGATTTTACGAATTCACGTAAAACAGTAAAAATCATAAAATAATCTCAACGATAAATCATGTCTGTTTTTATTAAAACAGCGAAATATGAAGTACATATATGTTCCCACCGTGTTAGGTTTTGCAATTACAGTTGTTTAAAGTTTAAAGAGAACTGACTGCACTAACTACCTACTTATAACTTAACACGGTATAAGTTATAACTACAATAAGTATTAAGCTGTTTTACGCTTTATCTGAACCACGTAGGTACTATTTTTTATTGAAAACCGAAAGTCAATCACGCTATAAGCGGTTGACTATAGACCAATAACTCTCGTTTCCCTTTTATAAATAGATAAAATTGGACAAAACTCTCGAGCAGTTAAATGTCTAACGCATTAATAGTCAAACTAAATAGGCTGAAAGCTGTTGTAGTCAGAAGGTCAAAGACACCGTTAGATTTTATACCGGGACTAAAGGCAGGACAAATACTACGCCATTTTCCGTGATTGTCTTCGTATTTCTGTATATTCCGTATGTTTCATTGATGCCGGTTTTTCCTTCAAATTAACAGATGTAATTTATTTTTATTTTTCCTTATATTGTATCCGGGGTTTCCTTGCTACATTTTTAGGGTTACATAATATATTAGGGTGCAAAATACACACAACTTTACACAAAAATTGTCATACGTACCTGGGAGTTAAACCTAGGACATTTATGCCATAGCATCAACGAGAACATAGATATTGTTCTAGAAAGGAAGTTTAGGGCTACCATACCACGATGGCCAGATGGGTTGTCCAACGAAACATCATTCATTGTTAACCCAACTCTGCTGAAGTTACTGTCCGAGCAATGAATTCTCGGTAATTTATTATTATTTATTATTATTAATCTATTTGTTTTCGAAATAAAAAAACTAAAAAACACGCTTTATATAGACAACTTAACTAAAAAATATAAAATAAATTTTAATGAATTTGAAAAAACAAACGTGGTTTGCTTTTTACTATTGACAGGCACCCAACGCTATTTTTTTAGTTTTTTAAAAATATTTTTATTTTTCTTAATATTATTTCTTTTTATTTTAAATTAGTGTATTGTCATCGTTCCTCGACATATCTACAAAGTTTGAACGAATTCTGACCTTTTAAAGTCAGTCAAAATCACGCCAAAAAGAATCGGTTACAAACAAACATACAGATGAAGCTAATAAAAAGTGTGTAAAAAGCTTAACAAAAGGATAAATATGCTAAAACAATATTTTCCTATAATTTTTACCCATGTGTATTGCGTTCCAAAACTAAATGTCACAGATCTATTTCCAACTTCAGCCGTCACAAATTGTCCTTCTCTTTTAGTCCCAGGCGAACACTAATTGGCTTAAAACTCGATCATGTCGCACGTCTCACAAAAAAAAATCTAATAGCGTTACTATTTGCGAGCAAGTCAACATATTTCTAGTGTTATATCTGATCAATCGTTGTTTTTATTTATGTGTTGTTATACGTCAAAAAATAATAACTAATCTAATCTGTCATTCAAAGATTCATTTATTACAACTTACAAATACAAATAACGTGATAAATTATATATATACTGTTAGTTATAAATAATATGTACATATTTCATGCATATACATAATAAATGGACATGTTTGTTGTTTGGAGATTAAATTAAAATAACAACGCTATTCTAAGGTCTATACAGATTTTTATTGGTTCAAAGTCATTGATGTTGAAAATTAACCGGATTATTTAAAGTCAATGTGATGTTATGTATTTAATCATAATGGTTTTTTTGTTAACGAGCATAAAATGTTCGTAAACCTCACTTGTAGCTTTTATGGCAAAACGCCTGTTGATTGTTGATTGTTGATTGACATCATACCCGATCCACGAAACCAATAGAAATCATGAAAATTAATTATGACGGACTAGACAATGACATGGACAATATACGCTTGCAATCTATCTACCAAACTTCTGATGTGAATATGGCCACCTCTCGCTTAATCACGGAGATACATTCTAAAATACAAGGAAACACTGCAATATCTACAATTCCCAATCGCAGGCGAGTCAGGAAGCCGTGGATAACGGTTGGTCTATTGCGTTGTATGAAAAATCGCGACAAACTACACGTTAAGTCAAAGAAATATCCTAACAACACCATACTCAAGACCACGTATACAAGGTATAGAAATTTCTGTAACTCCCTACTAAAAAAACTAAAACGAGACTACGAAACAAATTCTATAAATAAGGCGGCTAATACCAGTACTAAAATGTTATGGGACACCATTAAACAAATTGCATACAATAATAAAAAATATACCACAGCCTCTGATCTGCTCTCTCCTACTGACCCATACATGTCAGTTAACAAGGTAAATACACTCTTTGCGTCCATTGGTAAAAACCTCGCCGATAAAATGATGTACACTAACTCCCGTAATCATCTCCAGTACGTCGATTCTCAGCCTTTTTCTTTCGTCTTGACTCCAACAGATGAGACAGAGGTTTCAAACTATATTTTAAACTTAAAAAAAGGCAAATCCATCGGCCGCGATGGTATTTCTAGTTATTTTTTGCAACGGTATCACCAAATACTAGTCCCACCTCTTACATACATATTTAACTTAATGTTTAGCACTGGAGTCTTCCCGAAGGAATTTAAACTGGCTGAGGTTATTCCTATTCACAAGAGTGGTGACGTGGACTGTGTTAATAACTATAGACCTATTTCCATCCTTACAGCCATTTCAAAAATTGCTGAAAAGCTCTTGAACAAACGACTTACGAACTATCTCGAGTCTAAGAACCTTCTGTCGAATTCACAATTTGGATTCAGAGCTGGCATCTCAACAAACGATGCTGTACATGAACTGACCGACCACATAGTACGCAAACTCGACCAGAGGAAGAAAGTTGTGGGGGTATTTCTGGATCTGGCTAAGGCATTTGACACGGTCCGCGTCCCACTCCTATTGGATAAACTTGAGAGGCTGGGAATCCGTAACACTCAACTTAACTTGTTCTCTGATTATTTGACTGGCAGACTGCAGAGAGTTAGGGTGGGCGACATCGTTAGTGATGATCTACCTATCGACTACGGAGTGCCCCAAGGTAGCGTCCTGGGACCCACGCTCTTTCTGTGTTTCATTAATGACCTGTGCAATCTCCCACTCTTAAATGGAAAGATAGTGACGTACGCCGACGACACTGCATTGGTTTTCCATGGTGACTCTTGGGATGATGCGTATGGCTTCGCACAACTTGGACTTAACGTTGTGTCCTCATGGCTTAAAGATAATGGGCTGACGCTTAATTCTGGAAAAACGTTTTATTTGCCCTTTTCTGTCAAAAGTATACCACCTATGCGGGACAACCATGGTATTATATATCATACATGCTCACCCTGTCACCCTTGCTCTTGCGCTCACCTTAACAAAGCCTCCAGCATTAAGTACTTAGGAGTTGTATTGGACAGTTCCTTGAATTTTAGTCACCATCTGGACCTACTATCTTCAAGAGTTCGTAAACTAATGTTTCTTTTTAAAAACCTACGACATATAGCAGAGGCACAGGTCATTAAAATGGTTTATCTGGCTCTCTGCCAGTCTATGATTAGTTACTGTGTAACGGTTTGGGGCGGTGCATGTAAGAGCAATCTCATAAAATTAGAAAGAGCTCAGCGGGCAGTTTTAAAGGTGAGTCGGTCCTTGTCATTTCTTCACCCTACTAAAGACCTGTATCGTCTTACCGATGTCCTAACAGTGAGACAACTATTTATCTTGGGAATCATACTGAAACAGCACGCCGCTCTTACTTATGACCCTTCTACTCTCAATCTCAAGCGTCGGAGACATCATATCTGTGACACAGTGACCACTCAATGGACTACGGCGTTCTCTAAGAGATTCTTTGGCTTTCTGGGAGGATATCTTTACAATAAAATCAACAAACTGATTAACATATACCCCTATACACGTTTCCATTGCAATAAGGCTGTCACATGTTGGCTCAAGTCCCTCAGTTACGATGAAACAGAAAATCTTTTACATATTCCATCGTAATACAACACTATACACGTAAGTGGGCTCCCATATTATTTTTTTTCTGCTTTTTTATATTATATTATTATGCACACACATATATATTCTAAAACACATTTACGCACGCAATATGCACATTTACGCAATATATACAATACATTCACACAAACACATACACACGCCTAAACATATACACACTCACCCACAAACACACGCGCACACACATTCTTTCATTTATGTACGAACACACTGCCACTGGGTAGTAATTGTTATACACTCTCACTCAACGATAACACCTACTTTACATCTAGTACTGCATTAATCCAGAGCTGGGAGAGGCTGGTAATCTGTCATACAGGTCTGTCCTAGTACAGATACCAGTCTTTCACATAGAACCATTCCAATTGTCTAATGAATGTTTGTTTTGTTTTGTTTTGACTAATGTATTGCCGTTCTGTGTGAGAGAAACAATAAACTATATTATATTATTATTGGCGGAAAGAGTAGACCAAGTATCAGAAGAGGTTCCTAGTGTTTCGTAAAAATAAATATGATAGATTAATATTTTGAAAAAATCTGCCAAATCATCATTAAAGTAAGAGATAGTTTAGAGGGGTTAAATCAAAACGTTACGTTTTATTAGTATATGAGTACAAACTTTTATTTCATTATTTCAATTAACAGTAGTAGAGATTAAATAGTATAGTAGTGTAGTATAGGGTTATTCATATTACCTAGTTCGATGTGTAGGCAAAAACAAAGTAGACGATAGAATCCATGCGTTCGACAAGCATTCATCTATCTGCTATTTATTGCTCTCTAGTGAAGTTAATAGCTATCCTAAAGTCGATTTTATTGTAGTTGTGAGTCGAAACAAGTTCTTGAATATTTTATTGATATTGAAGTGATATATATGGCTTTTCTAACATAGAGTACTACTACTTACCATGAACCATTCATTTCTAGTGTTCTCCTTGAAGTAACAAGGTACGAGTTACGATGGATGTCTTGCTGTTGTGTGTTTGGTTGAATACAGACTACCGACACACACACACACACACTCGTATAGCAGTGTATTGTCTTCGTTGTTTAATTGCTTATGCAGGAGACGTTCTTGTTGGTTTTTCTAGTTAAGTCTTTAAAAAAATGTTTTGTGCTTTGCCCCAGCTAATTTATAAACCATCAAATAGGAAAAGAAAATTGATTTTGTACGTTTTAAACGTGTACTAGATTATATGTTTTTCCATGTATTTAAAGTTCATCTCGGGGGGCATTTTAAAAATGTTACCTAATGTCGCAAACCGTAAGTCAGTATTTTGAAACAATGCACTTTTTGTAATACTAAGTTATAGTTATGATCAATATCAACGGGACAGGTTGTGATAACTACCTATTATAAATACGTCTATAAATAAATCATAAACCTTATTTGAAGCTCTCACAATATTTAAGTACCCACAATAGTTATTACAGTCGAGTATTGAAATAATATAGTAAGCGAAATAATTCGTTCAGCTCTTGCCCAGTTAATAATATACTTAAAGTTAGGTCCACGCAGTAATAAATACCTTCGACCCGCAATTAAACAGCTGTCGCACAAGATATACGCGTCGGGCGATCAAATTTCGCAAATGCAAACTCGATATGCAAGAAACCCAATCCAGATTACAAATTGTAGTAGGCGATTCGCCGCCATTTGTCGTACGCCATATTGCAATATGTGATTACGGTTTGCGTGTACGCAGCTCCTGTTATTTGCAGCCAAGCTTAATGTTGGTAAATTATACCAAGACGCTAATTATTAGCACCAGGAGGAAATTCTTCGCCATACAACTTTGTAAACACCATGTATAGATAATTATGTACTCTCAATTATAAAGCTAGCTATAACCCGAAATAGCGGGCTTTTATTCTGGTTTGGTTTAATTAGTCGTCAACAGAAGTCTTTAACAGGTGGATTTACTAGAAACCTTAATGATATCAAAACATGAAAATATATTAAATAGGCTCAGATGTCTCTAAACTTCTTACAAGGAGTAGAATTATTTATCATTAAAAGATATACATAGGTACGTTTATGCGCAATATTAACATAATATCTTTTTTATCTACAACAGATGGTTCTGTCATTTCGACGACGACAACTACGTGAATGTGCCTCGTTTGGTCAGCGTTTTACAAAAGTACAATCATCAAGAAGACTGGTACTTGGGACGGACGTCTATTTACGAGCCAGTCAAAATATATAAAAAGGCTACCAACCAGGTATTTATCCACCGTCAACATTAGCAGTTTATTCCAGTTTTTAATATTTTTCTAACGAATAACTTAGCTCAGATCACCAGAATTGATTTTAAAATTTAGTTATTAAAGTTTAATTTGTTTCAGTTGATGTTCTCATTTTGGTTCGCCACGGGCGGTGCTGGATTTTGCATAAGCAGAAGTTTGGCTTTGAAAATGTTACCTGTTGCAAGGTGAGTGCTTAAAACTTTCTAATTAAAACATAATAACGCAATTGCTACATTAACTTCGTTAAATTCAACAAAGGGTTTCCCACCAAACTCCTTACACTCTCCATAATGAGGAATTTTGATCCCTTTTCAAAATTATTAATTGATAAAGTTTTTGCGACCAAAAATAATGGCAGTCTGTTAGTAACTTAGAATGAAACTAAACCAACCAAACTACACACTTAAAATGAAATATTATATTTTTATCTATGAATAAATTCCTTTGTAATATGACACTGTCAGTTTTCATTGAATATAAAAAGAGACACTGACATAAAATCAACTTGTTTGCTTAGCTTAATTTTATATTCCTAGAAAAGCACTTACAATAAACAAATTCTTATCTATGTATATGAAGAAGTTCAGCATACTCCATATTTTAGGAGAAATAAAGCTAACATGCTTGTACTGTACTGTGTAAAATCGAAACACTGTTAAACAGTTATTTAAACTCCTAAAAATACAGGTTAAATTTTAATTGCACTGGGTCAGTCCATGCACTTGCATATAGAGGTTCATTGATAGAATATCTGAAGTGATAAGTTTGAAAGCAGATAAGGGTGTTTTGAAAATAATATTTTAGATAAAATGAACAGAAATCCACAGATTTGGATTAGAAATATTGCTGATTTCTTAATCTGAATGAAACATTACACACTTATCTTATTATCTCAAATGGCTACAGTTTAAACTGTTAAGTATAACCAGAAAAACTACCTTTTTTTTTGATCTCGGCACACCTTTAAACCTCAATATGTTTACAGCGGTGGCCGGTTCATCAGCATTTGTGAAGGAATACGGTTACCAGATGACGTCTCCGTTGGCTTTATTATTGGTGAGTGTTTTCTTTACATACATAAGATGCGCTTTTCAAGAAACGTTTTGCCTCGTATAACCAATCTGTGGAACAAATTGTCTTGTTGCGGTATTTTTATAATAAATCGACCTCCAAACCTTGTAGAAAAAAGCATACTTCAAAGGCCGTCAACGCACTTGAGACTTCTGACTTAAGGCGTTCATGCGCGAGGGTAGCTTTGCCTCTATATCATGAAAATGAATAACATTAGGAATAAAAAGTTAAGGGTGTGAATATTAACGATGATTAATTTTTTTCAGAACATATGTTGAAGAAAAATCTAACTTTAGTACCGGAATTTCATTCACATTTAGAACAAATGAAACTATTGGCTCCTGAAACATTCCGGGATCAAATATCCTTCAGTTATGCAAAAGCTAAAGACGAATGGAATGTCGTCAACGTGCCAGGATTTGATACACGATATGACCCTACGAGGTATGAAGGTTTATTTCAATTTGTATTTTTTCGTCCGGTCTATGTTAGGAATCTGTCATCTCCTATCACTAGAGCATCATAAATATATTTATAACTAAGTAACACTGAAGTGCCAATTCCTATTTTTGTCTTGCCAAGAGGCAAGAAATTTCATATTATTCACACATTTAAATCAACAAAGACCGTTAAACGAAACGAAACTTTAGGGTTTGACAGATATTGTCAAAGTTAAAATGAAGTAGAGTTATAAAATGCTGTCGACAAATTGGCGGTCTTGACGCACAAAAATTAAATATTTTACCATCATCGTTGTTTATGCTGTAGGTAGAACTCTCAAACGTCGGCTTTTAAATTTGAAACGACTAAAAAACTACTTCAGCTATCGGAATTTAGTGTGTGACACACTATGAAAAATCTTTCCAAAATTTTCTCAACAAAACATAATAGTAATATCTAAAAGAAACAAATTACTTTCTACTAGAAACATATTAAAAGTGTGATATTGTTTCAGATTCCTGTCGCTGCATTGTTTCCTGTTCCCTCATTTTAAATTTTGCCCAAGATAGCATCACTTTTATGTTAACCTGAGTAAATTGACAACATATCGTACATAAACGAGTGTTTAGAATCTTCCATAAAATATAAGTGCGATATAAAATTAAACATAATATATAAAAATTCTAAAAGTTTAAAAGAAATGGATAATTGGAAAGGACTAATGATGTGATATTATTTTTACAAAAATACCGCTAAAAATGTACAAAGACAAATAAATAGACATAACCATAAATATTATTATGAATTCTAATAACAGATGATATATTTAAACTTTAAGCGAATATATAGTGTCTATAAAAAATATCTGTGATATTAGAATATTTTTTTCTATTTAGTTATAGTATAAATGTTGTATTTAAAGGTTCTACAGTCAAACGTTATGACATTGTTTGTAAAGTAAGTTGTTTATAAAATAAACAATCTTAAAAACTACGTGTCGTTTATTTGCCTTTTGTCAGAGATACGAGTCCCACTATACTAATACATAGAGCGGTCAGATGGTAAAGGATCCCAAAAAGATACCGTAATGTATATGATACTGTCAAATATGATTGATGTGATTTCAGTGCCAATGCTAGAGTAAGTATTTGTATGTGCTTCATCATCAGCCTATCGCACTCCACTGCTGGGCATAAGCCTCACGCAATTACTTACATCGATTTAGGGCTTCTCGCATCCAGCTCCTGCCAGCCATCTTGCGCAAATCGTCACTCCACCTAGCCTGAGGGCGTCCTACACTATATGTGCTTATGGTCCACTAATCTCTAGTAACCACACGTGATCGGAACTTAAGATTGTAGCTCCTGACATAAGCCAATCAATACACCTACTAGACCACTTCACTCAAGTTTGAACTTTTTAAACTCTCTTTCCACAGCAACGTATTACAATTGTATAGATACATTTCTTATACATATCTCACATTACCATAATATCTGAAAGGAACACCAAAAATAGCGATTACTATTGGATGTATGAAAAATCACTAATGCCAAAAAAGCTAAAACAAAAATTTATTTATATACAGACCCCAGGTTACGCAATGCAAGCATCAAACGCACAATTATAGAAAACATTTAAAACACTTTAAAGTTAATAAATTAAGTCTAAGAAATTTTAAAGTCAATAAGGAGCTGGTCGATGAAGGTATTTAAACTACGGGAATTTTATGCAAATCCTCAACAGAAACGACTGAATTCACCAAAAAATAAAAACATTAAATTACTGGAATCGTTCTATTAATGTAAGCTTAAGGCAGCACAAACAGAAATCAACACTGCATGATAAGGTAGCAAAACACGTTACAAACGGTGTAATACGATCGAAACGTATTGTTAACAAAAAGAAACTAATCTTCGACTAAAGATATCAAACCTTTTAAAAACACGTTACAACAATTAAGCCCTGATTTATGTCCAATAAACAACGATACTGGTAAATTTCGCACGCATAATTCCTAATAGCCGAGTTAATCAAAAGCCATAAATTATCATGCTATTTACCATGGGGGTATAAGAGTAAAACATTAAGTCTTTTATCTGTTATAAATAAACTGGTTGGTTTAAGTGATTTTGTTTGCGTAAAATAAGTAATTCGGAAATCCTTTTATTTTAAATTGTCACCCATTTCTATTAATTGAGTAGTTACAACATGTTTAAATAGTGTGCCCTGGCTGAGCACTCTATAACATGCACATCTTCTACCTCTAAACTTAATACATTTTTAATCAGCTGTACCATTTGTTTACTATGCATTCACCTTCTGGGTTTATTGTCGTGACAAAAAGTAGTCTGTGCCCTTTTCCAAAGTCTTGTATATCTTTAGACCGTAAATTCATCATAATTGATTCGAACATTAACTTCGTCTAGTTTGATTTCTACACAAAGAGTTAATAAATGCATAATAAAAATCACACTAAAATTCTGTGTTCAAACCACGATAGAACCCTCCGTTCATCAAAAAATCCTCTTCTGCTATACCCCATTCAAACTTCCGTTTGTCCACTCCTCATTCCTAATCAAATCCTCTGGAACGCTCTCAATCTAGAAATCAGGATACCACCCAGCCGCCTTTCATTCAAGATTCTAGCAGATTCATTACAACCTTAAAGTACTATTAATACGAGTATATAGATCTACGTATGTAACTAGATAAGTATTTATGTATGTGTATGTATTTGGTACGTATGTATGTATATTTTATCTTATTGTTTCTGTCTAACTGCTCAGTAATTTTCTCTTACTTTACACATCAATAATGTCTAGTGCGCCTTGTCACACATTTCAGCACCACCCTAAGAGAAAAAGTAAGTAAAAAAAGTAAGTCTTTGTACAACTCGTATTTGTGCATAAAGAATTAAATTAAAAATTGTATAGAAAAATACCTAGGTGATGATTTACATTGAAATTGTATTACATCACTGATGATGAGTAATATGTAAATGTTGCGTGCCTTTAGGTAAAATGTGGCTGTTCAATGTTATACTCTTATAATCAAAAGACTACATGGAAAATTTAGGCATGTAGTTCCACTTCTAACACAGGTTTCTAGAGACGGTGAACCCACTGCCAGTACGAATTTGACATTCAGATTTTGGTGCGACAGATGTAAGGTATAGATATACGATACAGTGGAAAAAACACAATTGACATGATTTACGTTTTCTCCACTCACTTATTGTGTGATACTTGACGATGTTTAGTTACTATAGTTCACAATATTAAACTGTAAAATGCATACATTATTAACATATAAAGGAACACAATAAAAAATGAAAAAGTGCCTCAAGTGTCAGTGTAATATTACAAATGTTCTTTCTTTCTTAAGCGCGTGAGTGTTGAAACATCCACACGAAGCAAAGTTAAGTAATAACTCCTTCAGACGTCTCTTGATTGTTTTCTACTTGAATGTTTTACATTTTAAGGCATGGCATTATATTCACAGTAAGTAT
This sequence comes from Arctia plantaginis, assembly GCA_902825455.1. Taxonomy (NCBI): domain Eukaryota; kingdom Metazoa; phylum Arthropoda; class Insecta; order Lepidoptera; family Erebidae; genus Arctia; species Arctia plantaginis. Next base: position 852,097 of record CADEBD010000364.1, on the reverse strand, counting down.
TGCAATTAGCACTATCTGTCTGTCGCCGTATGTTTAGAATGAGCTAAATGTAATTGTTTCTTAACTTTTTAAGTAGAATAATAGGTAGTTCGAGGTTGTTTAAATTTTTAATTATATTTTAAGTAAAAACAATTAGAATAGGTATAGTATGTCACGACAAACGAGAGCTTTAAATTTTAACTCAAAGAATTTTAAAAAATGTCGCTCCGGGTACGGAACGAATGGATTTATAAATCAGTATTAAATGAATCTTGTTGTAAATTCTGTGTGGTGACGGATTAAGAATACGGAATGTCACCACCTCTATTCATCCCGTGGGTGTCGTAAGAGCCGACTAAGGGAGCAAACTATGTAAGACAACAGCACTGCAAAGAGAATGAAAACTTTAAACAAACCCTATTTCAACCCGTCTGGCCAGCGCAGCGTGGTATAGTAGGCCAAAACCTCCTTTCTGAGGAGAGGCCTATGTCGAGCAGTGGACTATTATAGGCTGTTGATGTGATGATGTGATGAAAATTCATACTTAAATTATTGAATATGGATTTCAAGTCAGAATTAATAGTAACTGTAAAACTGTAAAACAGTTTATTTAAAAAATCAACAGGTATTATGATCAACATTATAATCATTCAACTGCACGGATGGCGTAGTGGTTTAAGCGGTCGCCACGCCGCTTCCTATTACGCCGAGTGTTGTGGGTTCAAACCCCACATGGGTCAACACTTTGTGTGATCCACAAATTGTTGTTCTGAGTCTGGGTGTACTTTGTGTCCGTTTCATGTATGTTTGTAAAGTCCCCCGCGACACAGGATTTATTCCTAGTGCGGGAGTTGTCTCTTTTAAAAAACAAAAAACAAACAAAACATTAGACATCAATATTTTAACATCAAGCTGAGTTACGTAGGTATTACCTTAATCGTTTTAATTTAACATATAGCAAGGACTTGGGCACACACGGATCTTCCAAACTAAATGTATTTCTATCAGAACACGATTCGAAGAAATATTTGTAATATTCATAAATCATTAGCACAGTAGGTGTCGCGAATCGCGGTATAGCGCATCACCTTACAGGGCGACCGCTGATGCCACATGCATGGAATGCAGGGTGATTGTCCCCACAGATACACCATCTGGCTTGTTCTAGACTTGTAGTTCTACAATTTATGTGGTTGGATATGTATATTCAATTAGTTAAACATACGTTTTAATGCCGATTTCTTCACTTGTGTGTCAACTGTCTACATGGTAACAATAATACAATTGAAGAATGAAGCATGTTTAGAAATCTAGTCTATTTTCCAAGCTTTTTAACCCACTTTAGAAAAGGAGATTCACAATTTGTTGGAATATTTGATCTAGTCAAATCTTGCAACTATCTTTGTACCTTGTCTATTATATTACGAATATTAAGCGTCAGTGTTACAACCTTTTTTTTTGTTTTACTTGTAATGTTACAATTCATGTACAAAGTTTAAATTTAACCATTATACACTGAAACATTTACATTGAATTTATAGTCTATTATAAATTAAACTCTAAATACAGTGTACGGCGTTCTAAATCGTGCAACATTTGAATGGACTATTTAACGACATTTGAATGGACCTACAGTTAAAGCTTACAGCCTTATTTTAGCACCTATAACGTCAATGGTATAGTTTAATAGACTTACACTTAGTTTCTCAAAGGCTGATCAAAATATTGTTAAACTAACACAGCTGTTCAATTAATAGTGTTGTAGTTTAATCACTTCGTATTGATGAAACATTGATAAAGTTATTAACAGCATTTGAATATTAGGATGCTTTATGACAATTGTTTACATAACCGATGATCAAAGTAAAATGCTTAATCATGCACTGCTTTCAGTGACTCAATATGCAAGTATTGCACTATTAAGTGAAAATGACCTAACTCAACATTTTTGATACAATTGATTTTGCTAAAAAAATACTTTAGAAGCTTACTCTAAAACCAGAATAGCAAAAAGCGGTATAATAAACAGCAAAAGCAGCGAATAGCAAATTATAGAGTAAGCAAAGGGACAGCCTATACATATTTCACTTTAGTTGATAGTGCTAATTTATCTATGAAGTTTTTTGTTGAAAAATTTCTTACTGATTTTCAAATAACTTTACTTATAAGTTATGTTGTGACTTATTATATTTCAGTCTGCGTTTGCGATATGCTTTACAAAAACTATTATCACTATTTTTATGTAAATTATTTCTCTTTTTAATTAAATTAACTGTTTATCTAGCATGCTATTAAAATGCTTTGCCAAAATATATTACATATTTTTGCATAAACGAATAATGAATTAGTGGGTTCCTGTAATACTCTTTTAATTTCATCTTTGTTGATTTTATTTATATTATGAAATGCGTCACGTCTGAAATAATTGGTGCAATGTTTTTAGAATATCTTAATTACTAATTTAAAAACCAATAACTATTTGGTCCAATGCCGTCCAGTCATCAATTGTTACCAACCGATGTAACCCTTCCTACAATATCCGTTGAACTTTAGAAATTGTTGTATCAAATTTAAATCGGAATATTGCTGTATTAATCGTTAATTGTAAATTACTATCGTATTTCCTATTTTCATGAGAATATCGCCATCGATTTCGACAGAAAGAAGACTTCCTTTAAATAATTTGAATGATTAATTAAATTGATTGACATGCTCCATTCGTTCCGCAATGGAGGGTCTCGACAGTTTCCTTTCGGTAGCACCTGGTTTTAAATTCTTCGTTTTGATCGATTATTACTGCACAGTCACTTCACGTAATTGGGTTCGAAATTTGTTCTGGCGCAATCTAAAGCTTGACTCCATGGCTGGAATTTAAACCGATTATTAACCCTTTATACGGCCCATCGTCCCGTCAGATAATTTTGAGTCCCTTTTAATTTTTACACAACAGTTTAACAATGCTGTCCAATTTGTAAAAGTGTTTCATTACATAACCATAGTTCCTCATTTAACGTCGACAACGTGTAATTTTATATAACAGAATACGAAGACGAGTTTTACGAGCAATGAAATGTCATCATTTTGTCACTGCACTGCACTTAAAGCTAAAATCTCTAAATTCCCCAAATCTTTTTCATATCATCTAAAAACTTTCGAATGTATTTATCTACTATAAATGGATCGATTAACCGAACTCGTTCACGAATTAATGGTTTCGTATAAACATAATTAAGGTTTCAAAGAGGCCGATTGATCCGAGGCATTAGTTAATAAATGACATTCAATTAAAATGGGTGGTATTTTATGCTCCTTTGTTTTTTCTTATTCAGGCCAACTGTCTTAAGTTATACTGTCAGGTTAAAATTTATGTCCAAGAAATAACGAAAAGTATTTCCTGTAAGAACTTAACTAATTAAGATTAGTGTCAATGAGTTATGCGTTTGTTAGTACTCATTGGTTTTTATAAATTATTTCCAGAAATTTGTTTAATTGTTACTTTTTTCCCAATTTAGGCAATATTCTGAACACTTTATTGATTTTGAAACGACGTTTGATAATAATATAGGTGAATGAAATATCGTATTTCATTCAATTATATTATTATCAAACGTCGTTTAAGTGATATTTTTTAAGTACTTACTTAGTTTAAAAAAATGCAAGTGTATTTGGAGTTAACCTTGTGTCTCTGCAAATTTTTTTGCGATTTATAGCTATAAAATAGTGTAACGAATGTTAAGGAATGAATGATCAGTTCATGTCCAGCTCACAGCTATCGTTAATAACAGCTTTATAAAATGAAATTATCTCGACCGGTCTTGTGTCAATTAAGTGTGCCCTCGGTTGGCTCGGGGCTAGTCCGCCATGATGAATACAACGTAGAAATAACTGGATATATACTTTGTTAGAATACTCGTGATTTGCACTTTACGTTCCACCCATTTCCTTTCCTTTCCCTTCCTTTCTAAAGAGAATATATTTATTATTTCGAATGGGTAGTTTTGTAAATGTCTTCTGAATATTTAATTACATATTTTGTATGCAAGTCTAATAGAAAATGCAATTTAATTGCAAAGAACTTAAACTATAAATATCTTTTATACATTTACACATTAGTGGGCCACAAGTTACTGCTCGCATTGTTATCTGAAGGTGTGATTTTTAGAGACTACGAGAACGAATCACCAAGTTTTTCCCTATTCATTTATAAAATCAAAATAATAATACAAAACCACACCCAATGTAACCAAGTATCACGACGATGGCGGCAGGTCACTCGGCAATCTCCGTCTCAGTAGTTCGGGTGTGTCCGGTCACGATTATTGCACCTTAAGTATGCGCACGCCCACATCCAGATAGTGAAAGGATACAAATAGGTTGCTGATAATATCTAATGTTATTATTTCCTGCGTCTCTTACAAAGCGGATTTGTTAATGATTCTTATTTAGCAACACCAATAATTGCTTAATTCCGTTTAGAAACAATTTAATTTATTTTTTCCAAAAGCTGTCAAACAAAAACACGACTTCGAAATAATAGAAACGGTAGTATTATAAACACTCGTCTAAAGTAATCTTGGCAACTCGACTAACAAATAGAAATAGGATAGTCGCTTAGTAGTGCCGATTAGCCGCATTTTCTACAACAGTGGTAATTCCCTGCTCGACTAGAGAATTACTACTGTTCCAGAAACTGCGGCTAATCGGTAATTACTGCATTTTATCTAAAGAAATAATTCAGAGCGAAACATACATACCGCTTCACTCCAAATGAAGATAGTCCCTTTGGCAAAAGAATACAAGTAGCATACAAGAGTAGTAACAATCTCTAGTCTCTTTATTGACAAATAAAAACTGACTGTTTCAATTTAACAAAATATGATCTAAAAGGTACACGATTTTATTATGGTTCCGAGAGTTTTAATCATTCCCAAATATTACAGGTAAGCTAACATTTTACTCTAGAGCCAGAAAAAATCTCAATACAAGTCGGAGATGCAGATAGTGCTGATGAAATATTATTGAAGAGCAAACCAACAATAGCCATCTCGTCTGTTTTAAACCTTAACTTGGTTAAGATAATTACATTATTGAGATATTATGATAACAGCTTATTAGTATCTGGACTGTAAACCTGCTTGCCATCTAAAAAAAAAACTCCGTTTTTACCATGGCGTACAATAGAGCTCATTAGGTAATAGTGCAATTTCTCAAAAGATATTGCCTTTAAATCTTTGGCCTAACTTAGTGAACACTACACAGTCGTTCCCTGAATACTAACGATCTATGAAATGTGCACATAACATGGACATTTAAAGTTTCCCCTTTGGCCTCCATTACGTGTAACAGCCACAGATATTACATATTATCTACTGAGTATAAGCTAAGGGTTACACGTGACTGTGGAGCTTTTATTTTTAAAACACAATACTGGCGACACTAAGTATTGTTGAGAAAACGGTTTATGTTTGCTTTGTAACCGACTTCAAAAAAAGGAGGAGGTTCTCAATTCGACTGTATTTTTTTTTATGTTTGTAAGTTATATATTATTATTATAGGAAACAAATATAGACATGTGAACTAGTCACACGTCTATATTTGTTTCCTATAAATAAATGATAAACCGCTGGTATCATTGCTGCTGCTGCTGGCTGGTTGGTATCATTACTATGATGGTTAAACACTATTTTGTGCCCAGGGATGATCAGATTGTTACTCGCTTTCGATTCGAGCGATTTCCACCGTTGTTATTCCAACATTTATGGATAGGAACCGCAGATGGCTGAAGATATTATTGGTCATGTCATTTTATAAATCATCACTCAACAAGCAACTATCTGCTGAGCCCTAACTCCTATGTGTTCTTTTTTCTTTTTATATACTTTCCGTTGGATATTTGATATTATAAACTTAAATATACGTATTACGCCTACAAGTGGACGGCACTTGACTGCATTCTGGTCACGATGCGATCCAAACAGGAAAATAATAATTTTCGAGCAGCCCTGCAACATTGGACAGGTGTGTGTGCAAAATGTAGGCATTACTCACGGCATAGATTTACACCTAATTTGTGTATGCACGTTTTCATTCCATTCTGGGCCAACATTGGATTTTTAATAAGGAGAACTGTTTATTCTAGTAATTATATATTAGTATTGGATCTGGTTGGTGTTTTTAGTTACGTTATAATAGCTACTGTTTATACTTACTACTACTTGTTTTACTGTCTACATTCCAATCATGTAATAGAAACTACATCGATTTAAAAAAAAAAAAGAAAACTCCCGCATTAGGAATACATTCCTGTGTCGCAGGGGACTTTAGAAACATACATCAAACGGAAGCCATTTGAACCAATTTGGAAAAAAAATTGCGACGATTTGGCTTCCTCCTCCTTTTTTGAAGTCGGTTAAAAATCAAGTGTTTAATGTCAATATCGCAACATATCATTATCTTGGAAGCCATGTTTCGGCACATCTCTAGATATCTATATATACGGCCGGTTCGACCGGAGTAATGCCACAGCCTCACGGAAAAACGGTGGTAAGCAATTTTTTCGTTGTTTTTCACTAAGTGTTTAAGGTGGTTCAACTCCTCTCCGACTAGTAGGTTCAATCAAACGACGATAACGATCTTGTGTCTTAAGCTACATCCCTTATACAAAAAAGGTGATAAATCATTTACTTAATTCTTACTTCACTAAATCAAGTATTCAAATGTATTCTTCAGCCTATTGGCGTTCAACCAAGGCCTCCATCTAAGAGCGCCAACCATCCTGGTCTCGGGCAGTCCGTATCCATCCGCTGCCAGCCATTTTCTTCCAGTCTTCGGTCCATCCCACCCGGTTGGCACACTTCCACTTCTGCGTACTGATTATCTGTTCGATGTCGATTACTCCAGTTCTCTGTCGAATCTTGTTTCTCTAGTCCACAAAAAATCGAAAAATTCGAAATTCAAATGTATTCTGTACTAAAAAAAAATCAAATGTATTAATCCACCTATTACACGTGGTCATAGTCGACTTACAAGGCCTAGAGTTCATTAATTCCAAGCTCCAATTTTCTTCAGGACTTTTGTTCTGTTTACATACACACTGTGTTCAGTCCTAAGTAAATTCAATTACTTCTACCTGAGACAAATTGACGTGCTTGGCAGAGCCAATTATGAGTAAAAATTCCTCTGTTAGGTATATTTGCTTCTCGGCATAAGCAATTACAAAAGCAATGAGTAGTCTAGCAACTTTTGCAACAAATGAACAAAGTTTAATCTTGATCGCGCGAAAAGTTCAACTGCGAAGTGAACTAGGCCTGGCTTTACTTCGTGTCTTGAAGTATAAGAATCTGAGTTCAAAAATAAACAGCTATCTTTTTAGTTTAAACAAAAGACAGCTGAACCTTGATCCCAGTTATTGTAGGCTTCGGATAACCAATAAGTTATGGCACCTTATAAACCTTACCAAGATACTGATACCTTAAAGGAATTTGACCCATGTGACATCATGATTAATTGACTCTACTCAATATTTTAACTTGATCTGGTTTATATGCCATAAATATCTACGAGTAAACTGCCAACATTGACCCAATTGTCGCCAACTGAGGTCACTGATTCTCTATTGCATGTGATTTACAATTTCCGCATTGTTGTCCTGTTCAACACAGTTATAATCGACTCTATTAATCTAATCTAACTTTGTCAGTATGAATTAGAACAAACAAATGTACCTTAGTGTATATAGAATTACATTGTGTTGTTCCTAAACAATATTGTATGTCATTATAGAGTAATTGTTTCTATGGTTAGACATATGCGTTGCCGAGATTTTAGACACCTGAATTTAAACGTGCCTAGTTGTATGAAGCATTGCCAACGGCATTGTTATAATAAAACAAATAAATACCTCCAACGTGCCTAATGAGATTCTGAGTTACAAAGACAATTATTAAACGTATTACTTTATCGGTGAGAAAAAATGTATTTAGAAAAGGAATGGTTTTATGATGATTTACTATTTTGTGCATTGATTTAAAGTATTTCTTAGTTACAAATACGGATGGAATTTTTTAGACGTTTAAGGTACTAGAAACATACACGACATATCAAAACGAGAATTATATAATAGCATATTAATTTATTGGTTTTTAGGGATCCGTACCCAAAGGGTAAAACGGGACCCTATTACTAAGACTCCGCTGTCCGTCCGTCTGTCACCAGGCTGCATCTCACAAACCGTGATAGTTGAAATTTTCACAGATGATGTATTTCTGTTGCCGCTATAACAACAAATACTAAAAACAGAATAAAACAAATATTAAAGGGGGGCTCCCATACAACAAACAAGTTTTTTTTGCCGTTTTGTTAGATAAATACGGAACCGAGTACGAATTGCACTGGGCCAGGTTTTTTTATTTATTTAAGTTTCATAAAGACTGTAAGCGTAATTTATAACGCGAAATGGAAGTATTGTACTGACCCTAAAGCAATGCTACAATTACTATGGCACTTTTGACACCATGGGCTGATGCAGAAAGTTTAAAATGAAATATCATCAGTCGCGTCGGTCAAATAAAGAGTAATCAAAATTATTAATACGTTTTCTTTTCAAATGACTAAATTATTAAACATTTTTGGTTACGGTACGTAATTATCATAAACTATATTTTAATAAGTTACTCATCGTTACAATACATTATTTGACAGTCTTCGTGACATTAATTGTAAATTAAGACTTAAAAATAGTATATTCGTTCCCATTTTAAAGTTATAAATTTTTAGTTTTAAAGTTGAAAATTAAAATTAAGTGATTTTCCTATAAGTGGTTTTTAATCTTGACTCCGAGACCTTTCCCTTCTGTTTCATACTCGCAACAAATAAACATGGGTGTTAAAATTCAGATACAACGTTACGTCAAAACAATGTTGGCTCCTGGAAATTAGATGCTTTATAAATCTATTTTTTTTGTCCCGTTTTAATTTAATCGCGTTTTACAAAAAGGTAGTGATTAATGTTTTTTTTTTGCGAAAAATAAATGGTTGAAAACATACACTCGTTTTTGTTACGTCACGATGAGCCTTGTAAGTTGGGCTGAGGTCTTATTTTAATTATCATACCACTCCCGAAGGTATAAAGGTATAAAACTCCTATTATCTAAGAATCATTAAAGCGATTTTGATGAATGGGATATCATTTAGCTTTTCAAAATGGCTTCAAACTTTTTCGCTTCAATAACCTTATTTAGCACGTATTGATGAGAAAATAAGTGTTTTGAAGTTAATTTCATTGTATAGTAATACAATTGTGTAAATAAACCGAAGAAAGCGTTTACTCTGAAGTTGGTTTTCTAAGTATTTGGGAAAAAGGTTTTCTTCAATTTTGCAAGTGAAAAACAGAAGCAGATATTTCGCGTAGGTATTATTATTGTTGATCTTGATTGAAATTGCCCTGAAACTACTATTTTCCACGTTATTCTGTATTTAGTTCAAATAATTACTTATTTATATTTCGTAAATCAATTTTGGTATCACACCTAAAAGTTTTGGTATCACATTTAAGAGTCCAACTGCTGGACATATGTCTCTCCTTAGAAAGGAGGTGTTGGCTTGTAGATATAGGGTATGTATCAAGTTTTCCTTCTCTTTGCAACGCTGATAACATGCGTAGTTTTGCTCCCTTAGTCGGCACTCCGTATTCTTAATCCGTCACACGACGGATAATTTTGGTATAGTCAATCAGAATACCATAACGAATTAGTCATACAACTTATTATGTAATTTATTTTTATAATATGAAGATACTCGTTCAATTAGACTTTTACTAGTTGGAATAATTACAAAATAATCTAACTAGTGTAATTTAACTTAATAACTTGTCAATGGCAGAGATAAATAGCATGCCTATCATCATCACCATCAGTCTATTGCCGTCCACTGTTGAACGAAGGCCTCTGCCAAGGAGCGCCAACCATCCCGGTCTTGGGCAATCCGCATCCATCCGCTACTTATGCAGTAACAAAATCAATATGTATGCCCAATTTGTTGCCATATAAAAACATTAATTTGCTTAATATATAAACGTCATAAACATATGTTTACCTCTTTAAAATACCAGTTAGATTTTTTTTTTAATGGCGAACTGAAAATATGTAAAACGCTAAATACAGAGAAGAAAAAAGTACAACAAGTACCATGTTGACGAGATAAAACCAACATTTAAACGAAGCCTTGTATAAATCTTAGATATTTCAAGAGAGGTTATGAAAGCACAATTTAAAGTCAATGGCTCCATTAACTGAGATAGTACTCGAGAGAGCATTATACCTTTTTATTATTGAATGGACAAAAAGCAGGTCCGTTGAGCTTGAAATTGAAGCCAGGTCGCCGCGGCATGCAGAAACCACAATTCTTGTACTTACAATCTCTTTCATTTAAATTTTTAGAATTCCGTAAAAAAGTGGTTACATTTCCCTTTATGGCTTTTATTTTTTACAACAAACAGAATAGTAACCTCTAAGACTTCGAAGTTTTGTTACTGTAAATTAAGACCATTAATAGGTTTGAACATCATTTAAAGTAAATGGTTACAGGTAAAATACAACTCAAATTAAAATATATTTAAGATTACATAACTATACTGTATTATGTTATGTTAAATTTTAAATGTTTTGTTTTATCATGGACCAGAATAAGATAAACGGTTGTCATTGTAAATACTTTCCATACCTTGACAGGGCAACAAATAGTACTGCAGCCTTATACCTTCTTGCAGCTCCTATGCAATCCGTCTCAATTTCTTTTTACGTACAGAACCATTTACAAGAATTTCATATATGTAATAAGTATCTACCAGTTATCGGGGCCTTTTATTCCTAACCACGTCTTCAGAAGTTTATACAAAACCACTAATGCGCTTTGCGGTTTTAAAAACTTTGCCATTTCCAACGTAATGTTGCCTTTTAAAAATATTAAAATCGTTAATGACTTTGGTGTTTCTTAAAACCACGAAAAAACACGTATATTGTATTTAAGTACATAATATTGATGAGTCTACCATATTATAATATCAGATTTATTTCTCTCTTCCTTTATTTCTTTCTCTATTCCCCTCCCTCTTTATCTCTTTCTTTCTCTATTTATTTCTAAATTGCAGAAAGTTGTTAAAATTACTCCAGTCTTGTTCTTTACTCTTCAGGTAACAACATTTTAACACTCTCTAAAACTTGTAGTGTTTATTCATCAAAAAACATTACGTTTGACTTCCACAAATATCTAGAAAACAAGTTGCCTTAAGATTCTAATTTCTATGATTTCAGTTTTTAAGACCTATTGTAATATCTTTACTTACTTAAAGTACTTAACCTCAAAAGTCTTGCTTGACCTGATATTTCCATTTAAAATAGCAATATTTTAATATTTAACGTAATATTTTTCCACCAGTTTTCGATATTACGATTGTGAGATGACAGAATTTATAAGTATAATATAACACATAGATCGTTCTATAGTTTGAGCAGTAAAGAAATAACGAAAAGGACCAAGGACAAACTCAAGGCCATAGGTCAATACGTGAATATTATTTTTAAAACAATAGGACTTACGAGGTTTAAGTTATTGCTATGCAGCAGTAATGTTTTTAAATTAAACGCTAACTTAACTAAGTTTTTAATGTTATACTCTCCTATTACCGACATTAATTTTCACTTTAAAAAACTTTTAAACACCTAAGGGCATTTAAATGATGGTTACTTATGCGCGCACACGAACCATCCCGACTCGGCATGAATGAAAGATAAACGGAATTACGTCATCTGGTTTTGTACAAATTTTAAGGTTTATAATGGTGGAGTATGGTGCTGTAGAACTGTATAGATCGAATAATCTAAAATAGTTGTATAATATTGAACAAAAGACACATCGCAGAAAGCAGACGTATTCTCATAAAGCGTTTTACACTAATTCGTCTAACAATAAAGTTAATTATAAATTATATAGTGGCATATTTAATTTTGTGTCAACGAATTTTAGTTAAGATTGTTTCGGAATTCATTAAATATTAATAGTATATAAACATATGTTAATTCATTTGATTTAGTTTCCTATGACATCATAGTTTAGTAAGTTAATTTATAATTTGCACTGGCCGACGTGTAATTAAGAATTAAATAGAAACATTGAATTTTGATTTGTTGTTATTATGCCGATTATTTGCACTTTTATTACGAAATAAGTAACTACTGATTAACTTTTGTGCGGGTACAAATGTACTTACTTTAAATCGTTTTTAAGAACATCTAACACTGAAGCGCCAGACCTTTACTTTTTCTTTAATATGTAATTCATTGTACACCGCTGCTGCTACACCATCAGTTTTTCAGTGCAATTCAGCTTCAGTCAAAGTATCTTTGTGTTTCAAAAGAAAGCCATTTGCGCTTAATATATGTATGAAAATTTACTGTATGTAAAGAAAAGTATTCATTTATTCAGAAATTTTAGCGATATTCATAAAATATACACTAGAAATAAAGATAAACTTATGTTACCAACCACTAGACTACAAAAAGTAAGCAAGTCTTTTCGATGTCAGGGTGTAAGATTCTACAAAAGAATGCCAAGCTCATTCCATGAACAAATTTAAATCTTTAGTAAAGCTAAAACTATGTGAAAAGGCTTAATAAACTATTACAAATTATTTAGATGAAAAATTTGCTTAGGATTGATGCTGCTCACTTCCACATTTACGTTCCTATCATTGTTGTTATTTTTGAGTATGAAAAAAATATAAAATATCCATCACATATTTTTTTTGTGTATTTGGCATATTTTTAGTACCTTCTGGTGGTTACGAGTGTTTCCGCGGCTTACCCAAATGTCCGGCTGGTAGTAGTGTTGTGCTTCTTTTTGCTTTTTACAATTTTTCTTTTTTTAATTTATGTTTCAATTTAGGATGTAATCTTTTCATTCACACAGTACCCGGAATAAGTTTCGATGCCATTATATTTTACTGTCGAAAACAAATGCATATACTTTCGCCTCTATCCTACATTCATGAGAACATTTAAGATGTGTTACTTTTTAGTTCAACTAGCTACAAAAGCGTGTTTTCTTAGTTTTTTATTAATGACGCCTTAGTAAAAAGCCGTCAATCCTGATAGTCTTGATCAGGATAATGTGACAAACTATTCCTACAACAAACAATCGATTATTGGTTTGATAGACTTTCTAAAGACGTCCACTACCAAAACTACATTGTACTGGTCGTTATCAAGACCAATTAACAGTATTTATTGTGTTCATATCAAATGACAGTATCTATTACACGAAAATTCACTGTCGTTTAAGTTTCAACTGCTACACAGACCCCCGATCGGCCATACATCTGCTTCGTGTGCGGTCCAGTGACAACTAGTGAGTCCGACTTATTTGTTAAAAGCAATGCATTCAAAACGCTTTGCATACGTTTGATAACGCTATACACTCAAGTTCAGGAGTACGGGTCCCAGAAGATCCCAATTAAGACCGTAACTATTTAATAGGCTTTAAAAATATAAACTTTTAATTCTCATATAGATATTTAAATTATTGTCCGGTTTCACAGTCTTTCCAATTAGTTCATATATGCCATTAGACTTACTCTATAAGTGGAAAAATTGATAATGTACGTTTTAAATAGTAAGATTTTAGAGAAGTGAAGTCACCTGTTCATTATTAATGTAGATTAAAAATGTACTTATAAAGCTATTATGTTAACCATTAATAAACGAAAAGTGTGTATCTTTATTACACTTGGATCACAACAAGTGGGTATTTTTCGTATAATTCAGATTAGAATAATTTATCAATCTTGAAATGTTTTGGAACACTGCATTGTATTTAAAATTAATTAATTAAAAAACCTAATGCCAGCAACAACATTTGCCATAACCGATACGACTGCATTGATATTGTCAATAATATTAATTATAGATTGCCTACTAGATCGTGCGGGCCTGTCTATCAACACAGCTATTTTCCATACGATCATCACGCACAAACGCAAGCATGCGCAATTGACAATGCACAATTCTTATGACTGCAACTTTAGTCACATTGATATTTTTGTAAATAGTTTAAGCGTTTACAGAAACCTAGTAATTAAGGAACTGCATGACACTATTCACTGATATGTCTATAACACATAATATTGAAAAACGTACATAATAATATGTCTAAAATATTCTCAAACTGCAAAAAATAGTGTGTGTGTGTGTGTGTGTGTGTGTGTGTGTGGATGTCACAATTAGCAATAATGTATAGATTTAAACACTATTATAACCATTCCTCATTGTGATATTGTTTGTTTAAACAATAAATTAAAAAAAAAACAACGGCCATTTTATAAAAATGAGCAAAATCTAAAAGTTAACATACGAGCAAAACATAAAAATCAAACAGCTAAATTACTTTCCACTGTTTTTTTATAGCAGACGATAATTATATGTGTTAACGTAAAGAAAGAATAACCGCGTGAAGGCATAAATTTATGTTAAATTAATTAGACATAATGCCCTCACTTTGTCCCTTCTAATTTTTAATAAAATCTCAATAAATTAATACAGTCAATGGCAACGATAGATCAACGAGCACCATACTGTGAAGCTATAATGATAACGAATGATCACAGTCTTGTATTATTACATGCTATCGTTGAGATCATTAAATATCAAAGGGCAAATCGTTAACAATGAAAAATGACAGGAACTTTTGAACATACAAATTAATGTGTGCCGTAGTGTAGACACGGCTTTAACCTGTTTGATTTATAAACGTGATTGAGGAATACAATAAATTTTGTTAATATTATTAAGTTAGGTTTTGGTCGTGTTCTTACATATCTTATAGGAGTAAAGGCTTAGTGATGTGTGCAGTGTAAATTATAAAAACATACCTAATCTATATTTAAGTAAACGATGATTTAATTATTGATAAACCATTCTTTTGGCAATGTTTTTATAAAAATTGGCAAAGAGCTGCGTTACCATGGAAAACTTTTTCTTTTCAAACTTTTACTTTTATTTAATTAGTACTTTACGTTTTAGTTTCTAGCATTTTGTAGTGTTTAACGTTTATACGTAAATGTATTTATGTAGTTTCTGCTAAGCATTTATTTTTTATTTGTTTATTAAGGTTTACCAATAATTGTTTACATCAAAACTTGTAATACACGAATACTAAAGAAAAAGAATTAACAATGTAACAATTACTTAGATATAGGTAAACACCGCTTTTGTAAAAATTATACATACATTGAAGATAAAAATCATAGACTCAAACAATCTTAAACTATATACATGCAGTTTACATTACATTAAATCAAATTATTGTTGACCAATATCCGGTAAACAAACAAGTGACTTTACTTTGGAAATTGATCCATAGTGTATGTCATCATTATATGTCATCATAAGCATGTTTTATATATGTACTGTGTAATGTACCTACTTGTTAGTGTACTTACACCAATATCAACCAATGGTTATTTAATATTCAACATATTAGTAAAATACCAATAACAACAAAATAATTAAACCTGACCAGAATTAAGATCTCAGATACATTATTCATCTACGCCGAATACTGAAAAATATTGTCAAATATTTCAGTTATTCTATATTGCTATTCCAACACTTTAATTCATTGTTTTGTATTGCAATATTTCTTTAACATCTTTTTTAAATAATAATAATATATCTTACACATCTGCACTGCTGCTATGGTAACCAAACTGCTGATAGACATACTTATATATTTTTAAATAGATACATATTATATATAAATTACACCCAGACACAATTATTTGTCCTTGGTGGGAATCGCACTCACGACTTCCGGTTTAGCAATCAGCGCCACTAACCACTAGACCAACAGGACCGTCTACTAATGGCGTTATTAATGTGAATTTCTTATAATGTATCTAAAAATAATATAAAAGTGAGTTTAAAATAATTTATTGCCTTTCAACATTTGAAACAAAAGACCTTATTCGAAAGAATTAATGTTCCAATAAAATATATTTTCTACACGCCCGTAATATGTTCGGTGACAGGGCGCCCAACACTTGATATCGTGTTACAAATTATCTAATAAACTAGTCGTTTCTATAACTTTGCTTGTGTAAGGTAATCACTTTTGTTAGAACGAGCCATTTAATACAGCTTATATTTCTTGCTCTAGTATGTATTGAGGTATCAAGTTTACTGTAATTATTGTCATAAGGTCCAATCTAAGCTAATATTAATATGATGTAGATTGAAATTCACGCTGTATATGTATGTTATGCTGTATATGCTAGCCAGCAATTCGGTGACAATGAAATATCACGAAATGAACTGTGTAGGTTTGAAGTAGTTGTTTAGTCCACCTACATATTTCTTGAACAGAGAATAGAATTCAATATAGCAGAGTTAAGTAGAATTTTATGTCCTATAACAAAAAGTTATAACACGTAGGTGTTTTGTGGGTTTAATACCTAACAGCAGTGTTTTATTCAAACTACTCCTTCAATCGTGTAGCTCGCTTAACTTTCTTAGTACAGTAGGCATGGCACGATTGCACTTGGATTTTCGGGTCATACGTCCTTACGTTTTCCTATCGACATTTTTCAATGAGCAGTCCATCTAAACTATCTAAAGCAATATTTTGTCAACAATATATTCATTTTATTAAGGAAATCATCAAAACCAAACAAGTGCAAGTGTAATCATCTAACTCCTTCAGAAAAGAACCTTTTTTTTAATTAAAAGACAACTCCCGCACTAGGAAAATGTCCTGTGGCGTCCCATGTGGGGATCGAACCACAACACTCAACGTAGAAGTAAGCGGCGTGGCGACAGCTTAAACTACTACGCCATACGTACAGTCGTTACGAACAATCTGATGTGTTACGTTTTTATATGTATGTACGAGATTATACATATATCATTGTAGAACTATAAATTATGGAGTCGTCGTAATTAGTGTGGAGATGCTATTAACATCACTTCACTATTTAAAGGTGCTTAGTTTGCTTAATGGCCCACAATATCTTTCACAAGGAATTATTTGATCTCTGCTTTACAGTAATTAATGGTGAGCTTGTTTTTTTCGGTCGGTTCTTATATGGAACTTGATTGTTTGATACAACAAAGAACCTACGTGAGAGAAATAGGCAGCTATGTACATATTTTATTATAGCTTTTAAATACTTAATTGCTGATTGCAAGACGTTGGGTTTCCCATCGTCTTTATACCTTTAAAAACGTTTTCGTACGTTTAGAAGGTAGGAACGTACATAATACTGTGTATTATTTTGATTTCCTAAAAACAGTTAATCCGATTCATGTTATTAAAAACATATAAATATCTAAGTCCCTTACATGTTACATAAACAAATAAAGCTTAATTTTGATGTAATTCAAAAACAAGCTAACCTCAATAGGTGGCAACGCACAAAAGACTAGTCGTAGAAGAGCTATATTTCGGCCTATATGGACCAGCTCAACCAGGCCAAACCACGGAATCACAGAAAACCAGTGGTAGGTAATTCATTTGTTGCTTTCCTACCATTCTCACACATGCATACCTCGTGAATGAAGGCGGAGAGACGAGGTAGGTACTAAATGGGTGGCAACATACATTTGTCTTTTCAGTTACAGGTGTCATTGGACGGAGGTAGTCACTTAGCATCAGGGCCTCAATTCTGCTATTTACGTCAAGCCACTGTCATACCACTGACCGGCTATTGAGATGCCATCGAGTGGCCATTGGCATCGGTTAAATACGGTAGTTGAAAATATATTACATTTTTTGAGGACATTATTTATTTATTTTTACTATTGTAAATTATTAAATTATATATATTATAATAATTATTTTTTGAATAATTTATTTTTATTTATTTATTTCTTTTAATAATTTATTATAATAATGAAAAAAAATCATTTCCTCAAAAAACGTAATATATTTTTAATTACCGATATTTATACCGATGCCAATGGCCACTCGATGGCATCTCAATAGCGTGTCAGTGGTATGACACTGGCTTGGCGTGAACATAAAATAGCAGAATTGAGGCCCAGGTCTTACCGTCTGCTTCATAAAAATACCTGTTTTCAATAATAATAACATGCTACATGCTATTGCCCTGAGTGGGAAGCGAGCCCGCGACCTCTGGAGTAGCAGTCGCTGTCACTAACCACTAGACCAACAGGCCAGTCGATTTTTTACCCTTTCCTTTGAAATTGCTATAAAATCGGATTTCCTTATTCTACAGACGAGTAAACAAAACGTTACATTACACCGGTATAACATAAGATAGTTAGAGAAACTTTAATTAATGGAACCGATGTTTATCTCACCACACTCCAATAGAACGTAATCGAAAATGGCTTAACGCAGAAATCCCTTAATGAAATCGTGCGGTTTATTTGTTAGCTATAACTAAAACCGATGTGTGTAATAGAATAGGTCTTGTAGACTGGAAGGTGTAATATTTAACTATTCAGAACAGCTGTGATAGTTTTGCAACTATAAGCTTTGCAGCATTCCGCCTTCAAGTCTGGTAGTTCGTAGATTTGTCATTTTTAAAAAAGTATAAGGAACTGCGGAACAACTAGTAGCTGTAGTTTGAAATCTGAATTCCCTTAGACTAAACAAACTTCTGTTGAATTAAAGGTATATTGCATATGTTAATGATTCCTTACACAATATTCTAAATCTAAGAAGTAATGATATTTTTTTGAGTACTTATGGTATGGTTTCTTCTGAACATTGTCACAGCTCCTAAAAGATGGACATGGTGAAAATTTAATACTAAAAAAAACGTATTTTAATTCCCTAAATATGTGTGAAATATTTAGGTACTCTGTACTACCGGCATTGAACTGTCAATGTGATGACTTAAAGGAGGTGGAAGTGTTAATGTGTGGTTCTGTAGTGCATTGTTCAAACTGCATATCTTAAAAACAGGCAGATTAGAAACTTTACCTAGAAAATCTGATTCTGGTCTCTGTTCTGCCTAGTTGGCTTGGATTCAATAGTTTGTCACTTGCTTTTTGGATTTATAGTTTTATTAAGCTCAAGCGTTTCTAAGTTCTCTGTTTGAACATCACCGTCGTCATCTTCAGGACATTTAACCGCATCTTCTATAAGATTAGTAGTCGAACAGCAAAGCTCAATAGGTCTACCTCCAAATCTCAATTACTTTTATTTTCCATACTAACGTTTCTGAATGACGGTTACTGACCAGTGTGCTCGATATGTAGTCGATTTGGCAACTCATTACCTAGATTAAAATTAAAGTGTTCAACACAAATGATTCCAGGTACTGATAACATCTGTAGCGGCAATTGCCGCTTTTGTCTTAAGAACTTGTTCACAAGCCAATGTGGGGCTATAATTAACGCCACAGTTGCTGTAATAATGGCGTTAATCATACTGTATTTTACTGTAGTGTCTGTTGTCTAAATGGAAACATTTATTAAATTTATAGGTCTGTATTTTATTCTTTTTAATCAGACTTACACCTAAAAGTTTTATGTAATTTTATTTTATTTGAATTTTCAGTTTAAACGTAGTTTTTTTGTCTGACAAAATCTTTATACCAATAACAAACGTCACCAATATTGCATTATTTTGAAATGTACATCATGTATAATAGCATAATTAATTTAAGAAAACTCGCATATAATAAAGGTGCTACCGCAATTTAAAAACTTTGAATTAACGTGTTTCCTAATTCACATAAACTCAATTATATTATGATAAAATGTCTCTCGAATTAGACGAGGCTACCATTACGTTTAAATTCTGTGGGTTAAAATGTCTGTAGTTAAATTGTATAGTTTTCCTTTGTTTAACTCCGACATGATTACTTCTTTTTTATTCTTGTGGAACCCGAAATTTTCCACACAGTAAAAATAATGTTTATTTTAATTTACCTTACCGTATTACAACACATTAAGTACTAACCAAATAGATAATTTTCTACTTTTGTTCCAAACACGTTGAATCCAACATTTAGCACATTCACTACTTTATTATAATATCCAAACGATCATCAACATCATCATCAACAGCCTATACTAGTCCACTGCTGGACATAGGCCTCTCCTTAGAAAGGAGGTTTTGGCCTACTATACCGATCCAAACGATGCTGACTGTCAATTTGATCACTACTCATAGTCATAAACAAATGAGGTGGAACCTACGACTAATTTTAGAGATGTACCGTTTAAATCGTGATTTCAAAATCGTCTCTTTCAGATGACGCTTTTCTTTTCGCCTGTACAATTACATAATACATGTTTTACTATTTTTATTCTTATTTATTTAATAAATATAAATATTTAATTTCCAAGAAAAAAAAATATTGAAAGTTTTCAAACTCACTGACTGATCGAATATACATGAGATAAAGAAAATTATATGTTAAGTACATTACAAGCTGTCATAAATAATTTATATAGAACCAAGTGACCATGAACATAAATTCATGTATTGTTCCGCTACCGACCACCCTTTGTACTCAGAGACCGCAATGAATATGGTAATATTAAATAGATCAATCATGTTTTTCTTACATAGCCACTGCCAGGTTACTTTGTACTCATTAAGAGAACTAAGCGAGTAATGGTCATCGAGTCAAATGGGGAGGATCGGTCTACCTGTAATATCTCAGTACGGCCACTATTAATTGAAAACAAAGAGTCGTCCCACTCCCACGCCACACAACCATGACCATCACCTTTTGCAATCAAATATATAAACTTTTGCATTTTTAATAGAATGAAATTACAGAAAAGAAATGTACTTACTAAATGCACCAATAACGATAACGATAGAAAGATAAAATACTCAATGTGGAATTTACACAATAAAAGTACTTTATGGAATGTACTAATGTGGAATTTATACAGTAAAGTTACTTTTATAACTTATAAAAGTAATATAAGGTTCTCTCTATGGACATTTTGATAGTTTCGCCTAAACTACAACAGGAGAAGTGGTAATGTTTTACTTTTTAATTATTTTTATTTCTCAACTAGGACGTTTATTTGGGTCGATTTTTTTTTTGTTTTATGCAATTAGCTGGCTGCACTTAGTTCCTGCCTAGGTTGACAGTACTTAATATAATCATACAAGTCTGTGGTTACTTCCAGTTAACATTTTGGTTTTATAAATTGTTAAACGAATATCCATAATTTTTATTGAATAAAATAATGAAGAATATTTGGTCCATGATTTAGTACCGGTTAGTATCCCTGATAGTAGATGTGTGTGATGATGATGTGATGTAGTATCCCTGTCCTAGTGGCGCCAGCCTCTCAAATGACGGGACGGATCTATGGTTATAAGATTCCTATCTCTTCGAGTTGCTACAGTCTCGATCCCATTCTCATAAAAGACCAGCGGTATACCTTATACTCTTGTTCGTTCAACGTATTCATTTTTTAACCAATTTCTTGCCATGGAGTGTTGGTGACAGACAGGCAGCCGGGTATAAAAACTAGCCAAAACGTTAGACATGGCGCTAAAACCGGATAAAAGTGAGATAAGGATAGGACAAAAATGATGAATTTATTACATATTTAATTAAAGATACATTGTAAAATATCAATATGGAAAAATTCACAAATTTCACTTATATTCTTGTAAAAAATTGAAATGCTTAAGGCGGTCAGCGCTTCCGTTAGTAAATCTTTGTCAAAACATAACTGTAAAAATCATTTTCTTTTGTTTTGTCTTTACATGTTGCACTTACGAGTACAATGATTTTCCACATTGAGGTGAATCCTCAATGTGCAAAATCGTTCAATTTTCAATATTGGTCAGACTGTATCACCAATTTCATTTCATTGAAATACAGTTTCAATTTTAAATTAGACATAAACGGTTATTGAGCTTTGTTGTTAAATCGCGATGATGTGTCCGGCTGCGTTCAATAACCAAAAATCATTTTGTCAATATGTGTAACTTTGGTGTTGATAAATTTTTAGATATTTGAAGTTTCAAATGATTTAGTAACATAATATTTATACATAGTGTGTAGCAGTCTACGATAGTATTTTAAATTTATAGCTATCGTTTATGATTAAACTAATTTGAATAGGATGTTTATAAATGCGCATAATTCGCTGTATATCCATGTCATGTGAAAACCACTAAAAGTCAAAAATACACGTCAATAAAAATAATATTGATATGATCATTGCATAGTTAAATTCTCGGCAATAAAACGTTTCAATTTGAAATATGGGAGGTACAGAGCCTATCAACTTAAACAACTATTGGCTATCAATCAACTTGGTCCCACGTTTACGGTAACTCGTGTAAAACGTAACATACCAGAAAATTGGCATATCAAGTCAATGATGTAATATTTTGTCTACTAGAACAGTTTACGTAGCAATGATGATAATTCAAGATGGTACAAGGTTAATTGACTTCCTCAGGAGTAACGCTAAAAATATGCAGTCTGTTACAGTTTTTGAATAGATCGCTTACAATACTGAGCTTGCCAACACAAAGGATAGATACATATATGTTGATATGTTACAAGTGTAAGATCTTGTCTCCGCCTTTAAAAGTGCACTTAAACCTTTGACAATTTAAAACCGCATTGTAAAAACGGACTTTAATTTTTTTCATAATTCAAATCCGTCTCTTAATATTTTTTTGAGAAAATAAATATATTTAAGATACGTTTACGTTTAGTTACCTTTGTCGTTATACATGCACACAAAAATAATCTTCACTAGCTTTTGTCTTTGTAATACATACAGAAAATATTCTGATTAATGAATTAATTCATTGCTGATTACTTATATTTACACATAGCTTAGATACACAGTAGTAGTAAAAATGGCTTCTAACTATCTTTCTTGGCAGTCGTTGAGGGAAACCTATGTCCAGAAGTTGACGGAAATGCTGATGCTGATTTTCCTTTCTAGGGTACACGTGGTTCTTCGGCTACTGGTACCTGGAGACGGCGTGCCGTTTTTTGTCGGTTCGGGTCCGACATAAGCACCCTGACAAAAAGTTTATGTTGAGTAGAGGTTGTGTACTGAGTAACGAATTGTGATAAAGCGTTTCCTGTGCAGGATATTATAAAACATTAATTAAATGTTATGACATTTAATTAAAGTGTGCTTTAAAACTAGAAATGGTAATATCATAATTATCTTGAAATTTTAAAAATGAAATTGAACTTTTAATGTAATTATGATGATTAAGTTTCAATCTAATCTAATCTAAAATTTCAACTTTAATAAGTAACAAATTAGACCCACAAACAACATTGGATTAAGTGAACACATAATTTTTCTATTTATATCGGCAACCTAATTTAAAATACAAAACATGCAGCGTGGTAATGAAATAAATTATTTTTAATATTAGATGAATGTTATGACTTCGAAATCATGTAGTTCACGCCCACATAATAGTTAACATTATACGTACATTAAAAGCAAATCCATAATTTAAATTTATACACAACATGAAAAGATTTTTTTGTGTGATGTATTTAGGAATATGAAACTAGAAATTGTAAAGTAAATTTATTCATTTATCGTTTATTTCATTATTAATTGAATTTTTTAAAGCAGTAAGTACTTAGAAAAAAATTGCAATAAGTATAGATTACTATATGGGGACTATTACAAAAAGGTTAATAAATCATACAAATTTTACCCTGTGTAGAATTTCTATTATAGGTTATGTATGGAAAAATAGGCTGCGGTAGTTAATTCTAGCCTTAATGCATCACTACGGTGTATTAACTACTCGACATCCAAATATTTATTTGAGAGTAAAAGTAAAATAAGTCAGCTTGACACACGATGGGACATCGTATTAACCTACTTGTACGCACAAGTTTTACTGCCACGTTAATGCCATAATTTCTATGCGTAAATGTAGAACAGCTACAAAACATCCCAGTTTAGTTTTAAAGTATACCTATAAACGAAATCCAATGATAAACACAAACGATAACGACTGATTTATACAAAAAAGAAGCAGGAAGTCCGACAATGAGATGAAATATATAATAAATTATGTATTTTATAAAAATGTATCTCGTGAATTATTAGAATGCATTTTAATAAAGTAGTCGTATCATAAGGTTGATGATTATACGCTAAGCTTAAAGTTTACCTTTGTATGCCAAGACGAGCCAACCGAAGCGCAAGGGCACTACCTTTTCTCGAAGCGCTTCGTGTTTTTTTTAACCCTAATAACTTGGGTTTGGATTTTACCAGATAAACAAAATTCTCGTGATATAATTGAACTTATTAAACTTAGAAAGTTTCAATTGCACAGCTCTTATACTTTAAATTTTATTGATATCTAAAAGACCCCGATATCGTCACTGACTCACTGATGATCATCAAAATTCTTAGGGTACTTCCTGAAGTTATAGAGGTCTGAAAATTGATATAACTAGGAAAAAAACAATGGCAAAAGTACAAAAAGAAGTGAAATCCCAAAATTGTCTTGTAACGTTTAAATCCAGTCATTGGAATTAATAAAATTAAGAAGCCGTAAGTAATTATTTATCTAGCGTTGGGACCAGAATAGCAGTCATCATACTAAAATTGTTGAAACACTGCAACAGTAACATAAGATTTACTTAAAAAGTGACCAAATTATGGTTCTTTATTTAGGTATTCATTTTATTTTTAGAATAAGGCCGAAAACCATAATTCAAGCATCCAATTTAGCAAGAACATTTTGTTATGCTTTCAATAATAATAAAAGATTGTGAGGCATCGCGTGATACTAAATGAATATAAATAATACTCCATTTATCGAAAGATACACGATTGTATCAAATGATTACCTTCATCTCGTCTGTCGTTATGGATGATCCTGGACAGGAGTAATTACAAGAAGAGGCATATGCAAGTTCTTAAAGAAAATACCGTGAGAAAGAAGTTTATTAACAAAACGAGAGTTAAGAAATCCTTTACGAATAGTAATAGTAAAATGATGATAATGATGTAGTTATAGTAAATAATAAAATCTCACCAACAAACGTAATCCAGATTTGTCATTCATCATATCATCATATCATCAAATTAAAGTAAAAAATGAAATAAATAAATCATTGGAAAGGTTAGCAATGGAATAGTGTACTTAACTATTTAAAGACAGCGGTCCTGTTGCTTTAGACCCATGGTAATGATTTTGATCCAAATTGAAGCGACATACATATAAGTAAATACATTCTGCAATGTAAAAGTATATTAAGAAGCTCTAATACTAATCAATCAATTACATTAGAAATTGAAATTTATCAAAGCAATGATGCCGTAATGAATCCCGGAAAAAGTTACTGATGTTTCGTATAATGATTGTGAAACAAAGTGACTATCGGATATCCGATTACTAGCGTGACATGATATTACCCAACTGCCTATTCAGACTCATTCGTTCAGTCGTTTCCATTCGTGAACGATTACAATGGGGAATAAAAAACCTAATGAATAGATTCGTCGCTCGTCGCCGCTTTGAGCCCCGCCTGAGGTCGTAAACATTCTATCGAAATACGAACGCAACGACAATGTGTATAATTTTGCTATTTACGTGAAAATTATCCGATGTTACAATGATTTCCACCGTTATTGAAGTTTCCGTGATCAAATATCAATTCTCTGTTTGATTGTAAAACTTGACGTCTGTAATTTAAGAGTTTGTAAAACAAGCTATCGATGGCATAAATGTGTTTGCCACACACGATCATTTAGAAGAACTCTGTTGTATATATGTTTGAAGAAGTCGTGATCACTCGTGATGAGTTTGATGGTTTCTTAATTTGATGTCTGGATACATACGTTTATTTAACTTCAAATAAATTAGGAAATGTTACTAAAAGGTAACAATCTTAATCACGTGTAGTGCAAGAAACGAATAAATACTAATTAATATTCGATACGGATACGCTAAATAACACCAATTAAGAGCAGAGTTTAAACTCATGCGAAGAAGCTTTCTTACTTTGAAGAACAAACTTAACATTTACATTATAGTTGAAGAGCGTTTACCGTGCAAACTCATAAAAAACGGAGCTCTATTCATCCTCAAAACATAAGACTGTTCAAACTACATTATAAAAATCTAAATCATGGAGACAATAGTCGCATAACAACATTTAATGTTGAATTTATTCAACAAAAAATCCCAGTTAATGTTTCGAACATTGAACGAACATTGAACATTGAACATTTCGGATAATAAATCAAAGCTATCATAACCATAACAGGTGCTCGCTATTAACGGTCGCGTATTGAATTTGAAACACTAAAATCAATAAGGTAAATTGTGCTTGGACGATATACTCGTGTATTTTTTGTATGGCAAAACGAACGCTAAAGGGCAATTGTGATTCGGCCAATATCGTTTGCGGGCCGATTCCTCGATTTCAATTTCAGCGGTTATTGAAATGTGCAGGTGAGAATGTAAATGTTATCTGTATAAACCTGCCAGCGTATAGCAATTTTGGTTGGTATTAATAAAAGATATTGTGAATAATTGTATTACTACTTATATATAAATTTAAATTCAGATCAAAATACATGGCAAACTATTTCTTGAGAGTAATGAAGATGTATTAGTTTAAGGTTATTTTTAGTTTAAGCCATAGGTTAGTTAACTGGCTATGATGGCTTCTTTTAAAAACTGGCGGTCATAACGATTCAATACCTCAACGGTGAAGCCAACGGCAAAGAGTTTTTGTCAGAAAACTAGATACTATATCTCAAAGGATAATCCGATCAACCTTAACCTTGATGTCCGGATGTTTTGCAAAAAATATCCGATTGAGTATTTTTCTCGTTGGAACAACTATACTGTTGCTCCATTTAGAAGTTTCTTTCTGATAGAAATTAAAATGAGCAAATTACTCATTTACGACAAATAAAGAGTTCGTTTAAAGCTGTATTTCATACCACTTTCTACTACTCTAAATAAAACTATTTACTTGGTACTACACTAGATTCAAACTTTAAAGCAAATTACTTAGAGGTTGTTCTTTTAACAAATAACAGAGTTTATAAAAATGTTGGCTGCGAGTTCTTCGGTAGCAGTTAATTTTCAATACGCATTAAATAAAGTAGAGAAGAATTAATATCCCAAAACTCATGTTTTATTTTTAATTAGTGAGATAGGTGGTTAGTAAAATAAACATGTATTTCTACTTAAAATGGTAGGAAAACATGGAAAATATATAAATAAATAGAGTAATTTCAATTCTACTTTCTTACTAATAGAATTATGTGTAATCTAAGAGATCTCGTGCTTTACGTATTATCATCAAGACAATGCTATTTACCTCTGTCCTAATTTCGATTAGCATTAGAAAGGTACTCCATGACTCGATTGTGGTAGGTTCAACGGTCGATGCATTCGGTTAAGACCCATTGGCCGTTTAATTAAATGATAACTGATATTTTTTTCTGAAACTAAAATTTTCAGATATTTTTACAAGTCGGACTTTTTAGCTAGGTGGAGCCGGCATTTACTAAGACTGAGAAGAAACGCCGAAATAAACCACAGAGGTGTCATTTTTTAGCCCGAAAACAAAGTTACAAAAAACTGTGCGAGTATAGTGTAGGGTCTGGGTAGGCCCTTTGAAGAAAGGACCATAGTTTTGATTCTGCCTGTCTATACAGACGGCATATGGGCCTCAGCTATTGTGTAGCTAAACTGATATTCGTCAAGATCAACGCATTTGCATTACATTTAGGTAGGCCTCGGAAACACTCAAAACCACCAGAAAGTTACTAAAAATATGAATTAACATTACTAGCCTACACTATACTTACATTTACATACTTCCAAAAGAAAAATATATTATACAATTCAAGTTCACTGAAAAAATAAACTAATTGAAAACAAACGAAATACATACAATCTCTCACTTTCAAGCATAACAATAATGATAGGAACGTAAATACGGGAGTAAGCAGCATCAATCCCAAGAAAATTTGTCATCTAAGTAATCTGTAACCGTGTAGTAAGCCTTTTCACATAGTTTTTGTAGTAATTAGTGGTGTGACTTAAAGGATCTGGCGGCTAATATTAACTTTTAAAACCGTGACGATAGCTAGAAAGCTTTTACGCTGTGTATCTTCTACAAGAGGTTGTACCACTTGATCATTTATCGGGTAAACGGTTTCTCATGTTTTGTTTTCTATTTTTAGTAAAGAAAGAGCGGGTCAGTGGACGAATTTTCTGTGACTTGGAATCTGTGATCTTTTGGAACTGTTTAGTACGAATAAAACGAAACTTAATAGGATTCCAACTATAACTCTGACGGTCGGACGGTAAACAAATAATGACTTCAGAAAATATAAACTTCGACTTTGTATAACCACAACACAATAACAATAACCACAAAGAACTTAAAATATAAGCTTGAACTTTGTAATAACCACAAACAATTATCCAAAAGCAGGTGCTTTGATACACTGATCCTGCTTTACTTCTATATACTTAGGACTATTTTACCATCAAACTATTGACCGTTGAATCTAGAAATCTTTCTTTAATGTCTAAAACGGTAAAAATATCAGAACTACGCAGTATAAGTGAAATAGGATAACAAAAACATATCGACTCTACTTCAGACGACGCAACTTGCCTTTGATTTGATGGCATTGAAGCAGGTGAAGGACAAAAAATGAAGAGGATAGAAATAGAAACTTGCGCACTACGCACACACTACAAATGTGACTAGCGATGATACTGCTACATCATCTGCCACTGGTCTGTAGTTACTGCTATAATGGGTCCAAATCAAAGTCCGATGACCTTCTACAATGTAAAGACTCTAAATGATATTTGTAAATTATTTTGATTTGTTTATTAACATATTTAGTTGTCAGCAACATTACAAACGTTTTTATTATAATAATAATAGAAACTTAAAATAATTGAAGGTGATTCTTTTCGGATTTAACAAAACTTTATTCTCATAAAGATTTTCATCTCTTCGTATAAATCATTTTTTTATTTTATGATAGTTAAATTCAGATAGAAAAAGTTTTTATTGAGATTAAAGCTTTTTGTGTAAATTAAACAACTCCTTACAACATATCTTAGAAGTCACGTATTTATAATACCTCGTTACATTTAGTATAATTAATTGCACAAACATTTAACAAAAAGTAGGTAGTATTAAACGATAGTAGGAATCAAAAATTACGAATAAATCCTGCTTTTACTTGTACCACATACGTTTAATCAGTGTCCACAGTATAATAGTATAAATATCCTGTTAGTGGCCTCCAATAAGCCGCACCTAGCTGACTGGAGATAAAGTCACTACTATTTACGTTCACGTACTTGCACCACGCGATCTAGCGAACGCTCTATTTAAATCAACCGGCCGCACAGGCAACTTCGGCACGCAAATGCAAATTTCATCTCGATTCGGAGAGAAACTGTCCCAACAACATTTCTAGTGTCCGCTCTCGGTACGTGCACTTGCCATGAGAAATGTGAAATCCTTTTATAATAACTATCATCTCGTATTCACTGGGCAGCGAATAAAGGATGAAAGTTCCAGATACAAACATGACAATAGTGCTGAACGCTGCAGGAATCTTTGATGTGAATGATCTGTTACTAGGGTTGCTACAGTTTCATTTCGTGTTCTTAATTTTGAATATCTGATACTTTATGTCATATCCAAAAAGTTTTATTACAGAGGTAATAAAGAGAACAAAATCTAAAAAGAAATATTTGGTACACAATACTTCATTTAGAGTCATCTATATTAGTTTTTTTTATTACATTATGCTTACATCCTTTTTGGTAATAAAGAGCTCCAATAAAAAGTTATAGGCAATACTCACTGTAAAGAATATAGATATTTTTTAACTATAATTAACGTGTTTAAAAGTAGCTTTGATTTTCCAGTGGCTAGGATTTATAGAACAAATGCTTGCAGGCAATTGCTCTTAGTGTGTATTTTTTCATTGTAGTTTACAAAATATTATTTATTATGTATTAGTTTAAAGTACGTAACACATGTTTTGATAAACGCAAAATTTTTAATTTTAATTTTTTAAAATTAATTTCTATACTTATATGAAACTCGTTAGTTTAGGTCGGTATTTTCTAAAGTATAACAAATTCAAATTCTGAGAAATAATACCTTTAAATTTAAAATCAAAAATTAAAAAAAGCATCTCACGACCATTGGGCATTTTTCTCATCTAGGTACTTGAGAACTAATTGTCTTAACCGCACTTAGCACTTAGCGAATATTTGCCAGTATAATTTTGGTTTGAGCACTAAGTACTACAAAGGCCCATTCAACTCTTAAATTTAAAAAAGAGTATTTCGAAATCTATATTTTCGCACACCATATTAAACCCTTAAAAAGCTTCAGCTTAAAATTCAGACTCCAAACTTTAAAGTTGTTACTTGTTGCTGTTGTGAAAGGTTGTTTTTGAATAACCATAAGAATGAACGATAAGTGTATTTATAATTTAAAAAGAAAACTTTACAAGTTAACGAGTAATAGTCGACCGTCTTAGAGGATGTACTTGGATAATTTGGAGCATTAGACACTTGCAGGTGTATATTATACAACACTTCAAAACTTACACGCATTTCAAAATCTTCATCTGCCGGATATAGCGGTTCACTTATTTTATCACAGTGGAAATCCTGCCTTCATTCTTGAGGCTTACCAATTTATAAGATTATTTTATATGTATATATTTCTCTTCCTTTCATATTTTAAGTGAGTCATCAACTTTGACAATCAATCAAATTTAATGAAGAAATGAATACAAATAATAATATAAAATAAAACTATATTTAAATATTAAATGTGTGACTACGATCAATGGCGGTTATTATAATTATATCATGGAACGCTTTTTTTAAAGAGAATAACTTTGTCTAAATTTTCTTTAATGTCTAAAGAGATAAAAATCCCAGAACTACACAGGACAAGGCAGATATGTCAACTAAAACAATTAGACTTTGTCTTCCAAACCGACCCATATATGCCGAAGTATAGGTCTCTCACGAATAATGAACACAAACTAAAACTTAATATAAAACTAGAGCCTAAAAACCCACAATCAAACATAATTATTATATTTCACATCACACAACACGTACAAATAAATCACAGTCTGCTCTATATTGTAAAAAGAAATATAAAGGAAACCTGGAATGTGGCCTGGTGGCCTGAAATACAGGCTAACGCCTAGTTTAGGCAGCAGTCTCCCATAATCGTTTTGTTTATTTGTTGTGGAAGAGGGGGCAAACCGGATGGTAATTAATTTAGAATTTAGTACTATATAAAAGTCTAATTTATCTTGTAAATTATCTGTGGTGATAAAACAAATGAAGCTAAATAACACAACAAGGCATTCGTGTTATGTATTACATTATTATAATTCAATTAAAAGATTAAATTTACAAGATTAATTTTGACTCTAGCTTTTCATAACATTCGGTTAATTCGTTACATTGTGAGGGTATTGCTATAAATCAAAACCATATAATCCCTAGTGCTTAGTGGATGGCAATGGGCTTGCTACCTCCATTACGTAAGTGGGACTAAAATTTTAGATGGCAAAACGTGAGCATTAAAGGTCATAACTCATTATAACAACCCGACCAGCGCCGCCTCGCCTCAAGCGGTTAGTATTCTTTGTATGGAGTACTATGGCTCACTCACACTCACTACACCAACTCTGGAGCGCCTCGCCCGCGGTGACCGCGCGCTGCCCCGAAAGGTTCACGCACGAGTCGGGTGTCGAGTGTTTGTAATGAGCTATCATCTTAATAATCCTCCTTATTTCTAAAAACAAATATCTTAGATAAATGTTATTTACCTATGGAATAAAATAAATGACTTTTTCAAGTTTAATTACCCTAAACATTATAGTAGTACTACAAAGTAGGAATAAACAGGTGATACTCAACGAACCCAATATAGTAGAAAAATTAAACAGTTTCGAACCTTGCAAATTATTTAAACAAAACTAAATTGGAAGATTAGAAAACAGTTATTTCAATCCGAAACAAATGTTTTCAAGCTTGTGTAGCTGCCAGACAGAGTTATTCTTTCTGGGTTGAGTTCTGGGTACTGATTTAGCTATGTTTTGATAAAATTAATCCTATCAAATATGGATTTAATTTGACAGGGGCAATACTACACCAGAGTTAACCGGCTTGAATCCAAAGAATCAGATAATACAAGTTTCGCATTAAGAATAATGTCGTATTTCAATTATTCAGGTTATATCCTGTAACGTATTTTTACCGACTCAATCTCACAGTCATGAGTTTAATAAAAGTTCGACAAAGAAAAATGAGATTTTGTCTTCTTTATAGCATTTACAACCAACCTGCAGTAAAGTTAAATTCCCACCGTACCATAAAGCTACGGCAGCAATTTAAAAAATGAATAACGAGTGTAATTTGTTACATACAATATTTCTTCGCTACCTTTTGCGTGAAAAAGATTTGCAACACAGTTTTTTTTTAATTTAAAGCAAAAAACATAATATCTACTATATGTTAAGTAATCGGGAGTAGTGTGATCGTTTAATATTTTCTTTATGGTATACCAAATAGTAAAGTAATAGGTCTTTACCTCTGAAGTTGGAGATTTGTGTGAAAAACTACTCAAAGTACTGGTCCAAATTATCTATACAATTTTGTAATTTTGATTGCAGTTTGTTTATCCCTTTACTGTAGAAGTCTGCTAGATGGGATGCGATGAATTCAGCGAAAGCGTTTTGTACTGCTTCTCGGGTGTTGGATTTCTGCTCACTTAAAAAAAATCTAAATTTTGAAAGAAGTGAATGAGTGGGTGACGGTGAGCTTCCAGATGTAACTCTTGTATCTTTGCGATGGTCTGTCGTAAAGTGAGAAGCAATGGGGAAGAGCGATTGACCAGTCGTGGTATCTCCATTGCAAGCTTCCCCATCATTGTTTGCAGTTCTTGGCAATAGACATGTGCCGTAACTCGGTAAGAAGCTGTGATGTACAAGTCCAGCACTGGTCCATGAGACAGTCACCATCATCTTCTTATGAGTAATCTTTTTTGTGGCGCACTGATTAGGTGCTCTACCCATGTCCACCCACTGAGACGAACATTTACGGTTGTCGTACAGGATCCACTTTTCATCGCAGGTAACAATTCCATTCAGAAATCTCTCGTTTCTATGATGATTCAGTAGGGCTATGCGTCCTTCGACGCGTAACTCTCGCTGATGGTCGCTTAGTGAATAGTTATGATACTTTAAAAATTGTTGTGACAACGGAATAAAAGCATTTTGTACTGGATACAGATTTATGATTATTTAACTTATTATCTGATAACCGATCGCAGTATATTATTTGAGAGTCATGATGCAAAGCTATTTTTAACCGACTTTAAAAAAAGAAAGTTAACACAAGCAAATAAACAATACTTCCACTGTGATTATAATTAAGCCTTAAACTACCACCGTCAAAAAAAGCATTACTGTTGTTAAAAATAGGAACTCAATTTTTTTTGATTTAGTGAAAATTAAAATAGATACACGTCATAAATTAGTCGTAGTTTACTTCGAAATTGAACGATAAAACATACGAATTTTATAACAGTTGAAAGTTCTATTTTATTGGTGAAAAATTACACCTAGAAGCACTTCATATTACAAAAATTATGATCAAAAATACAAATTCCCGTAAAAAAAAAACCTTTACTTTATAAGAACCTCTTTTAATGTTCATCTAACTTACAAATTAACGTGAAGCTTTAAAGATAATCAAAGTCCGAACGTTTAAGTTAGCGTTTCATTATGCCCTACCGCAAGTTATAATAAGTAACTAACTATCCTTTATAAGTACCAAAATAGGAAAATTTTAATTAAACCGTTAATAAAGGAACCCCTCGGTTTATTGCGCTGTTGCCTTATATTAAATTTTCGGTGGTATCGTGCTACCGAATCAGGGTTAATTTGTAAAGAAATTTGTTGGAAAATATTTTCTGCGCTCAGATTTTCGGGAATTTTACTGACTTAATAATAGCAATGGTTTAGTGCAATAGATTAAGTTTCTTGACTATATATATAATTTTCATTAAGGGAGACATTTTGACCACTGTGTAAGTAAGGTTAAAACAAATCGGTAATACGACTTTTTAGTTGAGGGGGTGGATAATCCCTTTGCCACTTGATCCACAAGCCTGGGTAGGTGGTGTTACAATATGTTTCCATTAAAAACCATCTCCAGACGACTATGTCCAGCACTGAACTATTAAAGGCTATTGATGATGATGATGATGATGATGATGAAGAATTAGTAGTTACTCTCTTGTTCAGAGTGACTTCGTTAGATGACATTAAAGTATGTTTTTCGTTGTATGTAGAAGTTGATACATACCTGACAATGCAATTATTATGATAATAGGTACACAGTAATACTGTTACGTGTAAGTTTCCCATTACCATTTGGCTCTGCTTTCTGGCATCTGACTTTAAAGCTTATTAATATAAAGTTACTCCAGCGTAAGTGATTAAATTTGAAGTAAACTGGACACGTCAACAACAGCTTTGATCACCGGTCATTGAACTAAGCATGATAGTGTATTATAAAATCTTCGGGTGCCCATTCCGACGCATTGTGAATCACGCTGGTACGTGATTTCGACAAACTCAAAAAATACCGCGTCGATCAAACAAAAAACGATTGACTTTGGCTCGCACTAGTGGCACGAGACACATTGACCGGTCCATTGTGTCGTTTTATTACGGCCAAGCGCCCGATCATTTCGTTACACCGAAACAAATTCTTAAAATTGCCTTACAATCTAAAATAGCACCTACTACAACGTAATAAGGTCCAGTTGGTAATATCGTATCCAAAGATTTTACGTTTCACCGTTTATAGTCTTGTCTGTCGTGCTGAGGTTAAATGAAATTTAATGCCAAGGAATATGGTTCACATTAGAGTTGTTGGTCTGGTTTACTTTTTGTTGTAGTTGGGATAAGATAGGAGCAAAGCGCACCCGCGGGCTGTCACGCGCCGTGTATTGTCGGTAGGTACGGCAATGGTCGGCAAAAAACCGACGCCGTGATAAAAAGGTGAGTTGGCCTGAATTGCTATTGAAGGACACGGTACTCATAATAAATTGTTCATTAAATTGAAACGTTGTTAAAAAAAATAATTAATTACAGTGTATAATAATTAAAAAATATTTCGTCTTTATAAAACTTTTACAAGTTTACAAAATAAAAACTAAGAAATGAAAACCGAGTTTATTCTGCAACTGAACTTCCACTACCTGACGGACTTCAACAATGTTAAATTAAAACATCACAGGCACAGCAGAATTACAACTAAAAATATTTATACATATTTATAAAAAACAAATAAATATAATAATATGAAATATAAGTAAACATTTTTTTTTTTGTTACCTTTACTCTTATATTTTAAAAATAATAAGAATAATTTAGACAATTTACATCTTCATCATCTTCATAGAACTACCCAAACTAGATCTTCTATGGAAAGGTAACTGCTGGGTGCGTGTCAACGGAATGACTAACAAAGGTTGTCCCGACAAAGTGACGAGCGAAAGGTTGAAGAACATCATTGCCCGTCCTTCTCTACAATGTTCGAAGATGGATGCAGAAGAAGAAAATGAAGAAATGAATGGTAAAAGTCTTTGTCAAAATAGCAGTGAACGTCCTATGATTAAAATGATGACGATAAAGGTTTTTAAAAAAGAATCGATAGTTTTCTACCAGCATAAGGAAGTAGGTCAAAACAAAGGCCAAAACAGAATATAAACATTGATCTCTAAAATAATAATTTACTTTACTGGCCACTACTTTACTTTCATTCTTTTAACAGCCATTATAGGGAAACTTCGTCTCATTAAAAATAAATAATAATACCTCTCTGATTAGAAGAGCAGTTTACCTGAAACAAGAACAAGAAACACAACCCTTCTATTTTGTCAAAGTTAAAAAACTTCTCGTCAAAGAGCTATACTCTTTTACACGAAGTTCGTTAATTTTGACCCATTAAATTAAAATGTTGTTCCTGGAGTAAAAGTATCCATTATCTCAAAGGGTACCCTAATTGATAAAAATTAAAATGTCGTCACGTAAAAAATCGATAAACTACCAGTGAGATAAGCGTAGACAAGATTAATCCTATTTAGAGTTTACCATGAAAAATATCCCATCACAAAAAATGCAAGTCTCGCAACGTAGTTTTAGTACCATAAAAAGTGGTGAGGTCTAATTGTTTTCTCATTAGTTAAAAAACAACAGTTTAATATGACCGTATTATTAGTAAACATTTTTATTTCTTAAATAAACAAATGGAATAAAAACTTGGAGATCGCGTAGTAACAAATTTGTTCATACACACATACAAATAAATGCTCAGGGTTCTAAAATCAGATTTACTCGTATTTAGCTGTAATAGGTGCGATTGTCGTATCGATTTTGATAAATTTGATTTGCAATATTTTGTTTTATTTGTAAATAATCTTTGCTATATCACGTTTTAATGGTCGTTAATTTAAGCCTCCAACTTTATCCATAACGATGTTATAGGTGGGCTAAAAATGTCCTCATAAAATCGAAAAAAGAATGATATGACGTTGAATTGGCGGGAGTACTACCGTGCCGCCAATGTCCTTAGAGAACTTTGAACTTTCTCCTAATACTTTAAAGCCGTTTTAACTGAAGAATTATTATGATCCTTGGTTAGCAGTAGTGCCTAAATTACAATTCGTGGTATCGATAAGTGTGCTATCTTTTAAGAGTTTATCTCTTTAAACGGGAAGACTTTTAGTATTATCTTTATATTGTAATCCTTTATAGAATGCGTTGTCAAAAACAAACGTTTGACATATTATTAGTATATAAAGATTTTATAATCGTATTATTAATTAATTTATATAAAAAAAAGAAACATACAACCAAACAAATAGTGGTCCAAAAATGTGCCCGCATTTACATGTATTCCAAAGAATTCGAAAGCAAACCTTGCCTTAATTATGGGTGTTCAAAATATAGTGTTAATTTGTGTAGTGGGCTTGGACAATCAGTTGATAGATCAGCCATAGACACAAGTATTCTAAGCGTTTCCCATCGCTACTGTTCTGTATCTTTAATCTAACCGATCGTAATAAACATCGTAATTTATTGTGCGTGGGAGTTTATGTGCAAGTGAAAGGTATTCAAAAAGCTTTTACGAAAATAACTTCTGTATTTCACATATAAAAGAAGAAAGACGCGTATTTTACATATAAAAGAAGAATTTTTAATAAATGTTTAACACAAGACCGTGGTGCCTTTTGGGATGCATTCCCGGTCATTGCAAATATACAAATATTTGCAATAACCGGAAAATAAATGATCAGTCCATGTAAATGCATTGAGCGTTACACATTACAAAATATATTATATATCTACGTCTATCTGTTTTTTTTGTAAGTGATGCCTAAATAAATATAAATAAATGTTCTAGAAGCTATAGTAGAAACTCTGTTTATCGTAGTAAGTCTATGTAGGGATGTATAATAGTCCCAGAATATTGTATTATTATTCTCTTTATTACATTATATATAGATATTAATTACATTTTTTAATATATTACAAAATTAAATTAATTATTTAAAAATATAAAAAAATAGTAGACCAACGACATCGGTTACAGGGATCAAGACACCGGTGGTTAGGACTCCAAAGACAAGAACCGCCTCACTATACGGGCAGTGTCAAGGAGAACTGCCTTCTGCATCGGACCCTTGATCCAGCCGAACTTCCACTACCTATCCAGCTTCTTATTTTTATTATTATTATCATCATCTCAGCAAAAAGAAACTGGATGTCTCTAAAAGCCGTTTCCGAAAATGTCCTCAGAACAGTTTTGTAATTTCCTCGACAAACTGGTTCCTGCCCCTAGAAACTTATCCGCAGATAATATAAACAGTAACTTAATCAAAGATAAGCACAGACACATAATGTTCTTTTGAAATATGCGCACAGCCTGTTAAAATTCTTGAAAGGTATATTTTAAAACAAGTAAAATTAGAACTGACAGACCGGTTCCCGCATCTAATTAAGAAAGCAATTTGCAAGTTATTTATGGCCTATAAAATAATAAAGAGGTGGACCCCGGCTTATCGGCTGACTCAGAGGAAATTGGTAGGATGCAAACACATTTAAACCAGTACATTATATGGGATGTTGGCTGGCTTGTGTCTCCCCCGTCAGTTGCACTTAATTAAAAAGTTTAACTGTCAACATTGTGTAAAAGTTTTTGCAAAGTGAATGAATTTATAAGGTTTATTGATACTAGTGGATTGTTTTAATTTCAAAGAGTTTATTTTACGGTATCATAATGGGTAATAAATAAAGTTGACACTGGCGTAGAAACAGAAAGTAGTCCTAATTTTTTTTACAAAAGAATAAGAACTAAAAGAAATTAAGAATTGTAACCTGTGGTTTACGTAATAATGCGTTACGTAAACCAAGTATAAGTTGTTAAATGTCTAATTTAGTACAGTTTTGAAGTGACAGTTATCTCTTAAAAGTCCCCACGCACAAGACTTACGTCACTTGATCACTTGGTGTCAAAAAAGCAATCCATTATTAAACGTCCTTACGTAAGAGACAATGATCTTACATACACGAAGTAAAAGACAATGGCACCCATTAGAAAACAATATCAACCATAATATGGAGCGAGATGATATGACGATCAGAGATTATGACAATGCATTCGGTAGGAATTGTATTGACAATTTTTGAGTATCCTGATAAACTGTTATAGATTCAGATTTCTTAGTGATATATTACTTTACACACACAGGGGCACACATTAGGGCTTTATTTTAGTTTGATTTATGAGGAGTGTGGTTAAAAGCGTATTCCATAAAACTTAAGGTAAGTGCATGGTTTTACGAGCAACTGGAATCCAAAAGCACATTTTCTAGAGAAGAATATTTTAAGTTCCATACAAGAAATAAATGATTACTTTTACGAATATTTTGATTTATAATCAATATGAATGTTATAAGACCTTTGAAGTACTCGTCAATTAGAATGTCAACAATTTCTTTCATCTGATATTATCGTTTGACATTGGTTGTCGGCGAGTGGTCAAAGAATGTTCCCGTACTTGAAATTTCATGTTTTTTATAACCAGTATCTAGGTTATGTACGACCGTCCAAGGCAAGACCCAGATTGAGCTGATAATGTCCTTGTCGTTTTGTTACACTGAAACTTGAAACGTTGAATTCTTGATTATAGGCATCCAACTCAGGCTATTTCTATTTTTTTTTTTTTTTTTCATATTAATATATATTCATATATATATATATATATATTACTCATATTAATGAATATAAATTTAAATGGCACATTCCACTCGTCATGGTTGTAAGTCTGCTAAACAGTTTTTAATGTCGTTTAATGCTGATCAATGTCAGCAAAAGTTAAGGTCAACAAGTATTAATGTAAATTGAAACAGTAGTCCCTTTCATTCCCATTAGAGATGTAACGTGTCGGTATAGCCTTTTTTATTAATTAGCCTCTTTGACTAAGCTCCTCCTAAACAAAGTATAAAAGGTGTTTAAAGGTCTTAGTAATTACATGTATATTAAGGGTTATATTTATTCTCCAACAGTTTAGTTCGTTTACACACGCACACTTATATATTAAAGTACCTACCTACCTAGATTACTTTGTTATCACATTCTTTACATATAAAAATAATACAGGTATGGTTGTTTTATACACTTTCATTCTACCAACCTTCTGTAATTAAAACAATCCTTAGCCAGTAGTGATACTACTTTTTTCGTGAATACTGGTTCTAATGTCACTCCTCCGATTCATTCATAATTGTTTCGTTGACTTAAACAAAGAATTGGTCGTGTTCATATAATTATCAAACATTTCAAGACTTTATTTAGTTAATTACGTATTTTTTACTTTCAAACAGGATCAGGAACCAAAGGGTAACATTCATCGTTGACGCTATTTATAAACGTTCTGCTTAAGTTTTTTTTCGCGTCGCTTCACTTCTGTGCACACCTGCTTGCGCTCGCGCATCTCATTGGTTGAACATGTGAGTCAATAACATCTAGAGAGGCTACCCTTACGACTGTATTTTAAGTCTTTATCTTATACACCTGATTTTGAAAAGATTCTTAAACTTGTCTTGTGAGATATGTTATTCTTGTTTTTATTTCTTGATTTTTGTTAATGACAGTTATAATTTGATATTTAGTTAGAGAACCTGTTATGAAATTGTTAATACGCTTGATATTGAAGTACCTATTTAAGTCCTTCATATGCCATGTAAATATCAAATACTCATTACCAAGGTGTCTAAAAAAATAATCAGACGTTATCGACGTACGTTCGAGGTTTATGTATTAGCAAATCATAATCAAGATTAAGAAAAAATGAAAACAAAACAGACCAATAAATATTGCTCAACTGCAGGCCCTGTCAAAACGTACTGTTGTAGATACAAGAGTACATTAGTCAAATAAATTATCATTATATCTCTGTCTGAATTCCGTATTTAAATGGAACATATTGTGCCGCTGTGCTACAGAGACAGCTCAGACGGCTACTTTAAACTTCAGATTGACAATCACTGATAACATTTAGCTGCTGTACTGTCTATAGCTGAACCATTAAACAAATGGACAGGTTTAAAAAGCAAATTGATTTTTGTGATAAGTCACTCTGACTGGAACAAGATGACTTTGAAGTCAACGGTTTTGAAGAAGAAACTTTTAAACTTACGTGTTCCACGAGTGATATATGGTATAAGTATTTAACATTAACGGCCTAAATCTGATAAGCTGGTCGTGAACACAGTTTAGCACAATAATATGAATTATACCTACTTCTCCGTCATCGGCTTTGTGTAAAACATTCTCGGTGTTTTATCAATCTAGAATAATAATAGAAAAGTTGCCGCACTCACTAACTAAACTGACCCGTAACTAAACTAACGTGAGTCTCTACACTAAGCATTTCATTTTGTCCCTATAAGTAATGTCATAGATGACATATTTACCATTTACATAGAATATGTGCAGACCACACTCTAAAGCTTGTTGTTTTCTTAAAGCGTTGATCTAATATAATATAAATTTATTTATTATTGCAATGCATTGATGAAAAAAATCATGAGAAGGAAGAGTAGTTGTTGATCAGTTAACTCAAATAAACTAGAACACAGAAGTTTAATTCTCAAATCGTCGTTCAACTTGTTGATGCGCAAGGACAAGTGCACAGCGCCTTTTATAGTAATACCACGAACCGCAGTAATTGACAAAAGTTGGTCATTAAATACGTCATTAATATGTAGTGTGGATCGTATTGGGAGGGAGCAATTACGATTCATGATTCAAGAAACACGTTTATAGAATCGAATTAATAATTTATCCTTTCGGTTGGTATCTAAAAATCAACATTGATGATGTTGCTATGT
This sequence comes from Arctia plantaginis, assembly GCA_902825455.1. NCBI lineage: Eukaryota > Metazoa > Arthropoda > Insecta > Lepidoptera > Erebidae > Arctia > Arctia plantaginis. Next base: position 810,604 of record CADEBD010000364.1, on the reverse strand, counting down.
TATACAATTTGTATTGATACAAATTATTCTATAATATAAAATTAAAAACAATGGCGTTAAAATCTTATGTTTAAAAAAAGAAATCTTTTTTTTTTATTCTCTCTATTATTTATATCGTTAATGAATGAGTATATAATAATACCTCGGCTAATGGATACGTTATAAAGCTTTAATACGCAAACTTTATATTCTCCACCAAGTAATTTCGAGCATATTACATTAAACGGACTAAAGACAAGCATATTTTTAGAGTCTATCGGTTAATAATAATTTTGTGACTCACTGTAATTATAATATTGTGACTCACTTATGTTTCCGCGTACAATTAAAAACGACAGCTAAACCAGTTTTGAGACATCGCAATATAAGTGCACTGTCTCACGATAGCGGACGAGCTAATAGTTCGCAAGCGCAATTAGCTATCATTATTGAGTATTAAGTTTTTGCGTTAGCAGCTTTCGTTCAAATGCACCATGATTAACGTGCTTCTTCAACGTATTCGAGAAAGTAATGGGGTATGATGACATGTATTTGTACATCTTCAAGTTTCTCAAGTATTAGCTTCCTTATTCGATAAATCATCACATCAACAGCCTTTAAAAGTCCACTGCTAGACATAGGCCTCTCCTTAAAAAGGAGGTTTTGGCCTACTAAACCACGCAGTCAGACGAGTTGGTATAGGGTTTGTTTCAAGTTTTCCTTCTCTTTTTAGTGCTGTTGTCCTGCGTAGTTTGCTTCCTTAGTCGGCTCTTACGACACCCACGGGATAAATAGGTGACACTCCGTATTCTTAATCCGTCACTACACGGACAACAATTTTCTACAAAAGATTAATAAAACTTATAGACATTTGATACATATATTTACTTAAAAATAGTACTTAGTGTTTTGTACGAAAAGTGTTCGACTTTAGAGTTTACGTGAATATAAAAACGCATTGCTATGAGAAGGGAGATAAATTTACAAGTAGAGATGAATATTATTGTTAAGTAACCCGAAATATGTACTCCTGAGAACAGGGCGAAGTTATCAGCAAATTATCAAGACGAATGGAAATCGAGAAATAATTGATAACATTTTAGGTACGATACCTTTTTGTTTAGCCATTAATATTTTGAATAATTACCTTTTATCATGGACACAGGTGTCTCCGTAAGTTCCTCAATGACGATTGGATTTGGTGATGTCAGAACTCCTAGATGTTCTATGTATATATCACCGGAAAATAACAAGAACCGCAAATGTATAAATTTCCTAGGAAATTTATAAACCTTCGTAGGATTCTAAACGAGAGAAGAAAACCTATCTTAACCTAACCGGGTCGGGGGGTAATGAACGAGCCGACCAGCTCGCCAAGGAGGTGGCTCTGGGAGTGAAGAAAGTACCAGACTAGAGTTCGGTAAGTTTATCGATTTGCGAAAATGTGGGCGTAAAATAATACAATTTAAATCTCGTTTAGAATACTACGAGGGTTAAATGTATAATAAATGTATAAATTTCCTAGGAAATTTATACATTTGCGGTTCTTGTTATTTTCCGGTGATATATATTTTAGATACATCTCGATTTTTTAATAATCTTGGATTATAGATTTATTAATTTGACGTTTGTGGAGTTATGTGAACATTTCAACGTTCACGCATTTGCTCTGTTCAAAATACATTATCACATTAATTGTTGTGCAAAAATAAAATTGCCCCTTACACAATAGTAACTTAATTTATTCAGCTATCGAATTTTCTTCAGCCCAAGGTATGACCGTATCGTAATAAATTAAGTTTTTTTACATAAACCAGCGAAAACGTGTCCGCAGCACAACATAATGTAAAGTTTTTTTGAATCATGAAATAGGTATGTAATTAAATTTGTCTTTACAATAGTGACGTTCAATGAGATCGTGACCGATCGTAATCACCGCGTCTAATTTCGTAAACGTTGCATGACCATATAATTTTTTTTACTTATTTCTGCAAAACTGGAGCTAAGGTAAAAAAAAAAAGCACGACATAAAAGAACAATTTTTAAAAATAAATTAGTATTGCCAGCCAGATAATGTCTTGATATCGGTCTGTTACAATGCTTCCACATGTTAAGCTCAAAATACACTACCAGACTAACACATTGTATCAAGAGTCGAGCGGTTCTCCACAGTTCCTTTTGACTCTTAAGAGCGTAAACATAACAGTAGCCGACATGGTTCCCCCTTGCTTTAATCTAACTACGTGCACCTTTGTCCGGCAAAATGTCCCCGTACCTCGAAAATGACCCTTATCTTTATGACCGCACGGTCTGAATTTATGTAACAATGGCAACTTCCAAATTATCTCTCTATTTAGGTGGTACTTAAAATATTCTTGTGCCCTTTTCAAGCCAAATTATCCTCTAACATATTGAATTTATACAACATTTTACTATGACGCTAATACGACAGGTGATTTTATTTTTTGGTAAAATGTGTCGACACATCTGCATTAAATGTTACAATGAAAAGGCTAAATTTGTAGTAATATTTAGATTTTTTACCTTTTTGTATGAGTAATAAGGTGCTATTAATAAAATGGAATTAAACGTTTCATTTCATTACATAAAATTGGTTTATGAGTTTGTGTATAAGAAAAACATTCGTGTTAGTTTTTTGTTTGAAGAAAAGTGCCATGCATTTTCGAGTCTGACTCACGGACCGACGGTTACGAACGGTTTTTAGGGTTCCGTTTCTAATTGCCATTTGCCATCCGTATGTTTGTCGGTCAACAAAATATTTTTTATTAAATTTATTACTTTCATAAGAAAAAGGGCCTTAACAAACACACACACAACAACAAGCGGATCCTATGAGGATTCTTTTTTTTATTGAAGTTTAAAAATAATAATAAGATGATTTAAACAAAGTATAAATAGGTTGACAGTTAATTTGCTAAATTGCTTTAATATAGTGGTCTATGTACACGCTTTTCAACAACAAAATCAATTTGAATACAATACGCAAAGCTGCCCCGTGAGAACTTGCAACACATCACATAAGCGAATTGAGCAATTTCTAGTTCACGGTAGTAGCAATAGACAATGACAGGAACCGCCTTCGTTCCACCGATTTGTCACGGTGTACCACTCTACCCACAGACTTCTTCGTCCCATCATTGTTCTACACCATTGTGTGGTAAACAAGATAGGCAAAGTTTAGTGGCCCGTAAAATACGGGAAAAATGATCGTAATACCGGTCGTTTAGTGAGGAGTAAGAAAAATGGCGGCTTAGTGAGAGCTACGGATGAATTGTCTTTGCACGGACATGAATAAATGGGACTACATTTACCCTATTCGAAATTACTCACTTGGAACGTAGTTACTCTAAATTATTACTAAATAGTTTTATTTAGGTGTTTTAGTCTCAACACTAAGTGAAATTGTTTAAAACATTACACGAGTGTATTAAAATGTGGCCATAGGTCTAGTCAGTCTAAATTTATTTATAACCTTCTATCTTGACACTTATCATCAAAAGCTTCGTGGAAACGAAAAGGAGAGCTTTTGTGATAGTTTTTTTAATATTAACAATTTTAAAGCTATTTATGAATATTTACCATCTGTCATATACATACCAACCCGTCTGGCCAGACTGGTATAATTGGCCTAAACCTCCTTTCTAAGGAGAGACCTATGTACAACAGTGGACTACTAAAGGCTGTTGATGATGATGATGATGATTATGGCTTAGGAGCAAACGAAGGGGCGGGTCACCTGATGGTACGTGACTACCGCCGACAACGTCCAATACTCAAGAGATACAATTTTATTGTCACCCTTTGAATAGCCCAGAACTGGACCCCTGATTGGACCTGACGTGACTCACCTGGTGATAAGCAACAAAGCTGAGCTCAACACCGGTTTTTGTGTGAGGTATCACCCCGGTCGAGCAGGCACATATGTGCAGAATCATTGCTCTTCTATGTTTCAGAATACACGAAACCTTTTTGAAGTGAAATTTACAGCAAATTTATTCTTGGGATAAAAAAATCATTGTTTTTTTTCGTACAGAGCTCTTTCCAATTCTAACGTCTAACTCACACTTGACTGTTTTTTCTACTAATACTGTTTGTCTGCTCCTTTTTTCCCTCTTACATCAAAAATAAAATAATACTAATATTGCTAGATTATTACTATTAGTTCTAAATACCGTCATTATATAATATATTTTGCGTTGCCAAAGTTAATAATAAATAGTTTGGGCACAAAAAACCTCATACTCAACCTCTACTCAACCTATAGTAGGCCAAAACCTCCTTTCGAAGGAGAGGCCTATGTTGATGTGTGATGTGATGTGCACAAAAAACGTAACGAGGTCATTCGTTTACTAAATTTTAAACGGGTGCCATATGAAAATGGATTCTTTAGGAGTAAACTCCAATAATATCAAGGATGACTAACCTCACTCGACAATAGATTTGATTTGATTGATACAATTGATTTATGTCCCTCCCACAACTGCGACTTCGTGAACTCTTCGTTCTTTGTTCAAGCAATACTAATCTGGAATGCGCTCCTGCTCGAAATCAGAATGTCCACTAACCGTTTCTTAATAAAATAGCAGAACTATTCAGCCATAGTACACCTTATACATAATGTACCAATATAATGTGTATATTTATAAATATATTTATATTTGTGTACTTATGATGTGATGTCTCGTATGTGTGTATATATAAGTTTATGTATGTAGTGAACCGTGTATATTTTCATTGTTTACGTGTCTTAATATATTTATTAAGTTTGTGCACCTACCTTATATGATTTCTACACCACTCAAAAGTTGACTAGAAGAGAATGCCTTTCGCATTAAGTCCGCCGATGTACAAAATAAACAAATTATACAGATATAAATACTTTTAATAATACACTTTGCCAAGTACCTGCAGAAAGTCGTTGAAAGGAGTTATAACCGGCGTCTAATATTAAACGAGCCAAACAGAACTAGCTTTCTTAATAGCTTTGATCGTTGTTTGATAACATAATAAAATAAGTTTATTAATTTCGATCTTAGATAAGACAAAATAGAAAGGCTTCATGCTGAGGCAATAGAACTTTGCCGTGATTGACATACAAATTGATAATGCTAAATATTGTAATTGCTTTCAAGTAGATGAATCTAGATTATGTAGCAAAAGTATATGTTTAAATTGCATGGTATAATCGTGGCAACTGAATAATGTATTACGACTGCTTACGACTATTTAAAGCTGACCCCTGCTGACTTTTTAAATAGTTCATTGCTCAATGTGAATGAGAGATTAGGTGGCTTGTTGAACTGGTCGTAATATGTCCAGAGATACTGGTACACAGGCGTGGCCACTAATGCAATGTTGGGCTTAGTAAGATAAACGAAGGGAGAACACGTGTGCCTCTACAAAGCTACTCAACTGGCCTTTGTAATATAAAAGAGGATTATCCCTCTACAAAAGATCAATTAAATCTTTAAGACAGATGTTCATGTCATTCGAGATACTGCAGTTTCGGTCTCGTTTCACCACTCCTATATGCCTATAATTCCTATATGCCTTATTCTAGTTCTCTCATCTCATCCATTTCCCTTAGAAAAACTGATTTTCTTTTTTTGTCTCTAAATCTTGATGTGAAAAGTCTTGCCAAATCTTAAATCAACTTCAGTTTTTTTTTTTTTTCTAAAGACAACGCCCGCATTAGGAGTATGCTGTGAACAAAGTACACCCAGACTCAGAGCAACAATTTGTGGATCACACAAAGTGTCGTCCCATGTGTGGTTTGAACCCACAACACTGGCGTGGCGACTGCTTAAACCACTACGCCTTCCGTACGATCCGTACATCCGATACGAATAATAAATGGCGCCTGGTTTGTTAATTGCTTTATACGTAAGACATTGATACTATGTCTGTTAATTAACAGGTCTAAAAATAACTTACTACTCATGTCTGCCTCTTTTGCTTTTTATCAAACATACACAGTCGTGTCTCCAAAATAGCACCCAAACTAGTAAGGGTAGAGTTTATCTTAATTGAAACTAAAAGCATCCGAGATAAATTCTAATACCGTGGGACTGCGTTTGACGTCTTCATCTGCATCGCAACTCGTTACTTGATCCAGATGTTCCTTCAATCTTTCTTTAAACTGTTCTAAAGGGGCGGCTACATTTCAAATGTGTTTTTCTTTAAGATAAATATTTATTATTATTATCTTGTAATCTAAAAAAGATAATATTTCACTTAAAATAACTTTAGATTTATAATAATAGTTGCAAAAAAAGTTTGTAAGGTTCAAATTTCTTCTACAAAATTTATGATATCATATGATTAACTTCTGAACCAACAAACGAGGAACTCTCAGGATGGGTGGAGCTGCATAATTATATAACTCATTCCTTTGAGATGATATGGAATTAGTCATATTAATCCCACCACAGCTGGAAGCGCACATCAAGCAGAAGCCAACGGCAGTGAGCGCATTTACATTAAATTGTACATAGCGCGATGCAGCTCGCACTTACATATATTTCATAGCATTAGAACCAAGAGAATCAATATAGTATTTAACCCTCCAGATTATTGGGACTTGTCCATGGTTATCAAAAATAGATATCAGTGGCCTATGCATCTCTAAAAGTTATAGCTTAATGTTATTTTCATAACATAACTTCGCAGTGTGGATGCGCCTTAATTTGATTTGATTACAGTAGCTTTGAAGTGTTCTTCCCTTCACATAATCAGCACTTATGTTTAAAGATACTTTAATTGGTTAGCATCTTTAAGAAGTAACTGAATAATTTCTTTTAAGTCGTTTCGTATTGCTTACATAATAATTTTGGTGAGAACTAAGGCATCATATTATTATTTTTTCAGTATACGTAATCATGCCATACATTGTGTAATCGACAAAATTACTCGTAAATATGTAGGTAATTAAATGAGATTGGCTTCTGATCGCGTTTTGAGACTATTATATGAATGAAGACTAAAATCAAAACACTCGCAAACAATGATATAATCATCGTAAGATAAAATTCTTCATGACTTTTGTAATCGCAATTTTTGTTTTAAATATTTTTTTTCGAAATAATGTATAGACGAGGAATGAGGGCAATACTAGTGTAATGCCTAAACGTGACAAAAAAACCGGCGTTCAACAATGCTTTTCTTGTATTTCACCGAGTAATTGATGTTGCCATAGGTCCAACCCCTCTTTCCCTAATTGACGCAATTGTGACTTTTGAGTTGCAAGGCGGGGCGCTGTTGCGCCTTTTATTGTATAGAGCAGTAAGAGGCGCGGCAGCGTCCCTCCCCAAGGTGACTACGTACGACTACTACACCTCAGACATGGGGTACGGCAAGGAAGACTTCAGAAGCCCCCGATGCGTTCCTAAAGCTCCTCCTGACTGCTGAGGTGGGCTGCTGTGGGGTTTAGTGGGTAGACCGGTTCTTCGGAAGTCCCACACACGCCCTGCGTTTTACCAACGGAGGGTATGGTGCGACGGTAGTCACTCACAATCTAGTGATACGACTGCTCGTTTATCCCAAACTAATTACATTATCTAAACATAACTTTGATTTTTTAATTCGTAGCAAATGAATAAAAAAACACCCAAGATCATGCGTGTTCTCAAACCCTCCAAGTGTTCTTATGGCCTATCCTATAATTGAGTATAAAGTTATTTGATGAACCACGTACTTATAAAGCGCAATATCAGTAGAAATTCTATTACTTTGGCTATTGGTATTCGCAGAAACTATACACTATTAGTGTCACGATTTAAATAATAGTGTTTCGTGCGAATGCCGTCACGATAAAGTGAACTGTAGTGTTTCCGCTTACCAAGTTTCCTGTGCATTGTTTAGCTTAAAACATACGTGATGTAGGCTAATGACCTTGATCAGGCAACCGCAACCGTTTTGAAACAGAAAACATTCAGTGTCCAATTATGACGCAGATCCGTTCTACTCGTATACACAACAGGATCAGGTTTAACTGTCTATTCAGAACATACTATATTTTTTAGCAGTTATTCATTATAAAATATGAATTTGTTTTTTGTTGAGGGCAAACAAAGCAAAGATAGTAAGTGCTGACCACCACCTATGGACACCTATAACTCAGAGACACAAGTGCCCTACAAAATAATATTCCATTGATACAGTGTAATAAGTATAAATTAATGCGTACATTTATATGCAGAAGTCAATGTGATTTTATGTAATTTATAAGATTATGTAAGGAGTGAAGACCATAGTTACGGTACCATTTTTCTTTCTTTTCTTTTAAAAAGACAACTCCCTCATTAGGAATATAAATGCTGTGTCTGTCTGTCCGTCTGATCCCAAACTAAGCAGAGCCTGTGCTATGATAACCAGTAGGCATGGAATAAAATCACAATCAAACTGTTCTAAATCATATGATTTATAAATCTTATGATTATGACTGCGCTAGGGCCAAACTAGCGAAAGGTCTAAATAAAAAAAAGGTAGTCATTGATAAAAAGTTTGTTTTTTCATCATCATCAGCCTATTGCCGTCTACTGCTGAATCCCGGTCTTGGGAAATCCGGTCTCAGACAGGAGGTTTTGGCCTACTATACCAAGCTGGGCTATACCAGACGGGTTGGTAATTATTCTATGTGTAGGTGTTATTTATATTATAGATAAATAACACCTACACATAGAACAAGTGATCATGTTCATCACACCGTTATTTGTCCTGGGTGTGAATCGACCTCCGGCTTAGAAGTCAGGGTCACTAACCAGAATACCAACAGGCCCGTAAAAATTAACGAGATAATCAATTATAATCTGACCCTATATAAACCATTTTTATTTTAATCCTTAAATGCGACTTTTCTGTTAACATATCAAATTTTGAGACAAAAAGTGTCTAATTTCTAATGTTCTTTTTACCAATCCAGAGATTATTAACTATAGTTAAGAAAACCAAGAGCTACAAAAATGATAATGTTTAGATTGATATACTACATTCAACCAATTACAGGTTTTCACGAATAGAATTGTAATTTAACAGAGGTTCTGGCACACTAACAAACACGACACAACACAATAATAGACACCTATACAATAAATAATAAATATAAAAAAATATATAAATATTAAAATGAATAACATACATTTTTATTTACATACACATTAGTTTGTTTAAATCTTTTATTAAATAAAAGTAATCATTTATTAAATAAAAGCGTCATGCAGTAGTTCACCTGAGCTTAGACATTGTACGAGTAAAGTAGCAGACGCCTGAAACTTTTGTATCACAACAATATATTTAATGTTTAGCTACAGAATTATTAAAAAATATTGTATAAAATGTCTATAATGTTTCTCAAAGCTCTATCATCCTGACATACTAACTATAGCGACCGAGTATTTTCACATCTTGTTAAATTATTTAAAAGTATACAGATCTTGGTAACTACTTCCTATGTGACCTTAAAACGTTTTGATTATGTCTCTGTTAAAAAATATATAAATCTTTTTCTTTGTTAACAACTTCATTAAGAATTAAATATCTTCTTCGCTTTTAAAACCTTGACCTTGATCTAATAATCGTTTTTTCAGCTGATTTACGTAATACTTGTCATTAATTTATCTAACACCTACTTTATAAGAACCAAAATATATCTACAATATTTTAAAACCACATGTTGTGATGTGATTTTAAATGATGTCGCCAGATGTGTTCTTTATGATTGCCTGTAAAAATAACAATACGTCCAGTGGTCTTAGATACATTACATCGTTTCACAAGTACCCAATTCAATACTTAAGTTCCTCGAATCACAGCGACAAAGGCATAAGCAGTTTCTGTTAGAATCAAACACACTTTTTGCTAAAATACTGAGAGGCAAGATATGTTAAGATACTTCAAATCAGATCTAACCCGTCCAAACAGCATGCAGACATATCAAATACCTTCCTTCAGTCAATTTTACCTAAAGAGAATTAATCGGGTTATTTTTAGGCAAACTGGAACGTAAAATAAAATCAATTGTGTTACTAATTTGTAAACTACATGAAGTCGATTTCCATTTATTCCATTAATTAAGGTGATCTTTTATCTATTTTTATCTCTATCTTGGTGGCTATGCAGTGATATTCAAAGTTATGGTTGCTAATTAAGTAAACCAGTTCGTTCCCTAGTATTCATATCTAATCGTTTGATATTAGGGCATGGCAAAAGTATCCTGATTTCTAAGAGTGATATTTATAGTAAGTAAACTTCATACTACTTACCATTTTCGTTGCAAGTACTTTGCAAGTCCATACTAACTTGTACACAATATACACCCTTGCACTGGAACCTGCGACATATATTTTACACTTTTGAGGTACATAAGCTGTGAGACTTGGTGTAGAGTATCACACGGTTTTTAAGTAGCAAGACTTATGAAGCCATTAGAAATAGAATTAATGTCTATCATTTGATTGTAAACCTTGGACGACCGCGACATACATTCGGATATATAATCATCTTCGTAAACTTTACGTAATCTCATACAGTTATCAAATTTATTATTTTTATAGGCGCTATGCAGTACCGGGAAAATACGAAATTCCAATGATATTCTCAACTTTATCTTTTGATCTCTAATATAAATTAAAACCTATCTTGTAACCGGTAACTACAGTTTCTAAAGTGCATACAACAGCTTTAACAATATAGAGCAAGGTCGTATAAAATCAATAGTTCTTACTCATTCGCCATTGCTGTGCTAACTTACTGAACTAATGTCCACTTTATTTCTGTACGACGACGGCTAGGCCGACGTATAGATTATACTCGTTTGAATTAAACCATTTCTTGGTAGATTATCTTTCACGAACAACCGGATTTTCTAGTTTTTGTATACATGAACAAAGTAACTTGTCCACTTTTGCCATATAAAGCGAAGTGGACGGGTAGAGACAGACTATTTAGAATATCTGAATTTTAAGTGGTTCATCGAAATTCTAGGCTTAAACACAGGTTTATGGTATAATTGCTTTGCTTTTTAATGTTGGTTAACTCTTTTACGCGACTATGGTGTCGTGCTTGAAGTAATCACTGTGTTACTGAAAACAAAAAAACATTCAAAAACATTCAAAAATGTAGAATATAAAATATTGTAATAATAATGTTGTACCACATTCACCAATCGCCACCTAGCCCCAAGCTAAGCTGAGCTTGTACTATGGGTGCTAGACCACTGATATAAATACATACTTACCTTTGTTTTTGTAAATACATACATTTGATATATAGAAATACCCAGACCAAATCAAATATTAAATGTTCATGCACACAAATGTTCGACTTGAGCGGGGACTTGAATCGAACCCGCGACCTTTGGCGTAGCAGTCCATTACACAAACCACTATGCCACCCGGCCGTCAATACGTCATAAATCTTAATGTAAGAGCATGAATAATTACATGTATCTACAAAGTGATTTTCTAAATTCTTTAAACTAAGCAACCGAACCATTTCGACTTTGACAAAACCTGATCGATATTCTGTTACATTGAATTTATTATTAAACATAAATATTATTACACATAACCGCTCCGCAAGGCGCTAATAAATTCTGTCACTTAGTTTGTTGATTGGATTTGATGGCTTTTTTTTGTTTACTTTGACTGAAGACACATGAACCAGGAATATTAATAGGACTTTTCACTAAAAAGGCCAGAATAACGTGCTTTATCCTATTTTTTATTTTATTTTCTATCATAAAAGATATGCCCGATATTCCCGACTTTAGCAGGAAACTCTAATTAGAAAAATAAACCAAACGTTTCTAATTTACATCGAAATTTCTTTCAGGTTCAAGTACACAACAGCCAATGCATTTTTCGTTTTATAATCTAAAATATGTAACGTTAATTTACATTTATCTTTAATTAAAATACCACTTACAGTCGGTCAGCATCTTAAAACAAAGATTGAGAGTTGAAAAATATTTTAGTAGGTATCGGAATCTATGGGTGCGTTCAAAGGAATGCCCTAATTAAATTAATCCTTGGCGATTTTGATAAGACGGGTGAAAAACGGACGGTGTATTTTGACGTTAATGAGAATATATGGTTATCTCGTCAGAAGCTTCTAAGCATTTCCTTAAAGGTTAATTGAAAAATTACTATTATTATTAAAGACTTGTGAACTACTGAGCTTTTAGTAATATGAACCAGATGTGTCACGTACGAGTTTATTCATAGTTATATTTATTAAAACACCGCCTTGATGTCATTGCGTCGTTCTTTAATTGCTCAAGAATGTGGCTATTGTGCTACTGTATTAGTTTGTAGGTGACCTATATTACACTTGTTGAGACAGGAGTATATTGACGTGAATGCATTTATTTTTTTCTTTTTTAGTAAACAATGCCATCATTTCCTTACCAAACTGTTTAAATTATAATTTGTTTCTATCTGCAGTCATCTGGAAATTCAGTTGGACGATGCCATTTTAAGTTTCCTGTAAAAATATTTTTTTTATGTCAGAGGCGGCAGGCGAGCACACGGGTCACCTGATGGAAAGTGACCGTCGCCGCCCATGAACGTCTGCAACTCAGGAGTCACTAACGCGTTGCCGGCCTTTTAGGAAGGAGTTCGCTCTTGCCTTGAAGGTTTGAAGGTCGTATTGATTCGGAAATACCGCAGATGATAACCCGTTCTACAGACTGGTTGTGCGGGGCAAAAAGTTACTCGAAAAGCGCAAAGTAGTGGAGCGCCAACTCTGCAGGTGATTAGGATGAAAATTTTGCCGTGTGGAACGATGGCGGAAAGTTGCGTCTGGTATTAGTCCGAACAATTCCTCGGAGCACTCTCCATGATATATGCGATATTCAATGCAGAGTGAAGCCAGATCTCTACGTAACGCCAAGGGATCGAGCTGATCGGAGATGTTTGGGCTATTGACGATTCGAGTCGCTCTTCGTTGGATGCGATCCAGAGGGAGAAGCTGGTACTGAGGTGCCCCTGCATATAGATGAGAACAGTATTCCATATACGGCTGGACTTGCGCCTTATAGAGCTAAAGGCGGTGGGCCGGAAAGAAATACTGCCTCGATCTGTTCAGCATACCGAGCTTCTTCGAGGCCAATTTGACCAGACCTTGAAACTGGACTACGCTCGATATGTCGATGCCTTTTTTTTTTTGTTGACGGAGTGGAAAATCCCTTCGGATCTCCGGCTCCTTGGGGATATAGGAGCGAGGAGTGTGTGGTGATTCCACTAAAAACCACTCCGACGGCCAGCCTTAGGCCGCTCTGCTCTGGGGAGAACCCGGGCCATGTGATTTCAGGTCCCCCAGATCGACGCCGCACCTAGCTAGGTCCCATCTCAGGGAAAGCCAGTGGCTTCTCCCTGCCTCTCAGCCTATCCAGATGTTGCAGCCCGATCATATTTTCAGTGCGATCAGGCTGCCATCCTTTCCCCTACCGCAGCAATTAATCTGCCACCAGAGGTCCCCACTCATTACGTCGTCGACGTCTTCTTCGATCGGGATCGGCCCTCTCCCGATCCCGTTCAGCGGTCTTTTTCTGAAGCATTACGCTTCACAGAAAGAGACCACTGCGCCCCAGCCCTCCTCACCCGCCAGCATGGCAGTAATGATTGCTGGCGGGGACAAGTCTCGTCCGATTTCATCGACCAGGACTTCGCGTTCAGATGCCCACGCGGTGCAGTCTTCCAGCGTATGCTGGGCTTAGTCCCAGTCGGCTGCGCAGTGTACCTATACCACCAGCCTGTACCTAACCACAGACAAAGCAATGAGTAGTAAAGGTCATAGCCTGCTACTATTATATTTAACTTCTTCAGCTGAACTAAATAGTTATGTTAGAATTAGATTCACGTCAGTTGAACACTCGGTGGGGTTTAAACCCGCAACAGCTTATGGGAAGTCGCTGCATTAGTTCTGGCTTTTTTGCGATAAAATTAACTTATGTGTCGTTTATATTATCTACACTGGGGTACAACCACAGTTTTTCAGATTCTCTCTTCTTCTCTTCTAGTAGATTTTACTCATAAATATTTTTTTTGACTCTGATGGTATGTTAGCATATTAATTTAGTTTTAATGCTATGATTGCATTTCAAAGAAAACAAGTTATTTTTCAATCTTATTTCATTTTAAGTTTACTTAAAGTCCTTTTATAAAACAGTCGCGATAAGAGCTGGGCTTTTTATAGGTGGAAATACCAGTTGTCGTTGGGATCGATTTAATTTAAATTTAGCAGATGTGTAACCTTGAAGACTAGGAACGAAACTACTATGCTATTATGATAATTTAATCAAGCAAACATGTATTCAAAACCAGTAGCGGACGGTATGTTTTGAAAATAAATTATTTATTCCTTTTTCTACTTACCTACCTTTGCCTTCAAAACTGTTAAAAGAAAATTTACTTACTAAATTTTATTACTTTACTAGTTTGGACAAGCTTGTTTTTTGTCTTTAATTTATCGTTAAAAGTTAGATACGTTTTATGTTTTCAACAATCAAGAGTAGTAAGAATGGAGTATGATCCCGAATTTTCAAACCCGACCCAACCCCGGTTAAGTCGTATGAGACTTTAATGGTTTCTACATGAAACTACCACGTTGATATTATGCATTATTTCAATTTATTTTACACTGTTAACAGACCTGATCAATTATATTAAAAATGATTACTAAAATCTTGTCTCCCTTATGTCTTATTGATCATATGTTCTTATAAATAAAAACTTGTACAATTTAAGTCAAATATTACAACAACTCTTTTGTAGCGTTCTACGAAACCTTTAAAGATTTAAAACAATATTATACCCAAAGAGGGACCGTTGAAGTCCGTGGGTGGGTTAACAATTACTTGCTCGGTGGCCTCTCACAGTACTGTCAGCCATAATTGCGATATTTTCGTTTATTAAAAATGCATACCGCTCGTCACATGATGACGGAACCGACCGTTCAACGCCCCCAGTACCCGGTTTCTGATGAGAGTAATTAAAAAAATTCGCATCGTATTTCGGCCATGAGCAATCCGTATTAAGAGCAATTGAGCTGATGGGCGGAATTGGATACGGTTGATTAGTTAAGACATACGAAATAGGACATGGCGTAAGATCGCAGAGCCCAGCTGGTTGATGATTAAATTTGTTTTAAGTGACTTGTTCTGGGTTAGTTTTGTGAACGTTAAACCAGTTACGTTGATTGTTTTATTTAGATTTGACTGGCTTGATTCGAATATTGAACGCATTAATACTATCCATGGTATTTTGACACGAGTGGAAGAGACTGGAACAGAATTTACATAATAGAAAACATTTTGAGCTTTTATTTTGAAGTTGATGTCCCTATAATGGAGAAATAGACTACATTTTTATTTTATTCTATTCATATATATAATTGGCTGTTTCACTTTTTAATAAATGTGTATTGTAAATTGTACTCGTTGTAGTCACCTACCTACCCTTAAAAAATAGTTTTACAATAATTCAGTTATACGATAAATGTATTCCCGCGGGTTAAATTACACAATTTTTCTAGCTTCAGGTGATGCCAGTATAGTAAGTTAAGTTATTACATAACAAGCAAATGAATTCACCTTTTCGGTTCAATACTTAAATTTCACATTCACTTTGATTGTAATTAATAAAATTCCTGTTCTTTCGATAATTCATTAAAGAGAGTTTGTAAGTGAATCAACCTTACATTGTTTTGGGCAATTAGGAAAACCCAAATAATGACTCGGTTTTTAAAACCGTCGTTTTAAAAACCGACATCTACTTTCCGCCATTGCTTCTTATTGTGCTACTGGAGTTCGTTAACCTTTGCATCGCATCCCCAAAAACTACAATGACCAAATATACAGATTTAAATCCACTTACTCTATCTATTGTTAAATTCAGAAGCACAAAAAACGAATCAAGAACAAGATTCAATACGTATTTAAAAAAAAAAAAATATAACAGATATTCTATCATAAACAGCCCACAATGATGTCACCTCACCACCTAAAGCACTAGGTCTGGGCACTTCTTGACAACAAATCATGCTTTTATCAACACGTCGGGAAAATTACTGGCAATACTTACCGCAGGGCACCGTAACTATGGCTTTGTCATGACATCTATTATCGACTTTATACATTCACCTTTCGAAGGCGCTCCTCAGGTCTTTTGAGTATGGTATTTCAATGTAGAATTATTAAAAGCTGTTTAGGAGAGAGTGTAACATAACATAACATTTTTGTTATTATTAAATGAAATGAAGACCTATTCAGACATGCCTATTGTCTATTGTTGTTTGAATAGGTTTCGGTAATTCAATTCAATTTCAGTGTGGATGGTTTTATAAATTTTAAGGTGCGTCAAAAACAAGCATTGACAGCTGTTTCTGTTAGTCTCTTGATTTCTAGATACATTCTTAATTAATCAAATATTCAAGGAGATAATAATGAAATATGTACACATTGAACGCATTATAAAATAATACAGAGATACCCTTTGAAAAAAGCAAAAAATTTATAGGGTTCATACAAAGGCTAGATTGAACGTTATATTGCCATTTTACATCACATTATAAATTACCCATCTTACCACAATGTATATTTACAAATTATTCAGTTCTAGTAGTCAGTTAGTTCAAAAGTAAGTAAATGAGTTTAGTAACAATATAATATATCATAGAATTACATACCCCATAACAATACAATTGTTGTAAAAAATGGGATTTAATGTAGGGCTGTTCAGTTTTTTTAAATATTTAACTTATTCAAATATCTCGAAGTGGAGAGTATTTTTCTACTTCTTTGTATAAACATGTTAAGTAAGTTTTGAATACGATTCAAGTTATAATAATAATATTGCTTTAATGTACACCAGGTATAAATATAAAATAATTAACCTAAACTATGTTAGACAAGTACATGTGGCTGCCTTATCGTTTAGAGGCAATCTCTTCCAGGCAACCGTGGTATGGAGAGAAAACATGGAGGGCAAGAGGTATAGGGTAGTGGCTGGTGTGCTGGGAAATAAAGAAGAAGAGGAAATCAAAGTAGTATACATATAAATATAAAAGAAATTGATAGTTACACATAGTATCTATTTGTTGTACTTGATTTTAGGTAACGTGGAGTGAAAGGATTAAAAAGAAAATTGTAGAGAACAGAAAGAATGGGTAACCATTCAGAAATAATAAATGTAGCTTTATATTTTACCTTTCTCTTATATATAATGAACATATAGCTAAATAGTTTTGACTATTATGATCAAAACACTTACAAATATAGGACGCAACTCACTCACAAACTAGAATGAAAACTTCAAAAATGTTATTCGTTTCTGCCGTATAAGGTAATTTTAAATGAAATGTCATAATAAAGTTTGTGATACAGTTAAGACATTATAAACTTGAGCTTTTTGCAATATTCAGAAACATTTTGCGAAGTCCTAATATTCATCTTATGCAGAGATTTTGGAGTCTCTCAAGTTTATTCGATTAGTCTTCTTCAGATCTAAATAGCTGGCATCTGCATAATCAAGGATGGGAAGAAGAAGCGATTGTGCTAGAGCAATTTTTGTTGGAATAGATAGAAAGTTGCGTAGTCGGCGCAAAGACCCTGCAGCGGCAAACAATTTGTGACTCAGCTCTTGTAACTGATGACTCCAGGATAAGGTACTATGTATCAATGTAAATCCCCAAGTTTTTGACCTTATCACTGTAAGGAATAGGTACTCGTACAAAGTAGGCAAATAATTTAACTCAGTTTTGTCTAGTCTATTTTGTACAGATCAATGTTTGTGGTGCTTACAGCTTCAGCAGCCTAGAAGAGATCTGCAGATCATCCAAGTATAGGTTAGTAGTAGGAAGAGTTAGATCATTAGTGATAGTGTTTTTAAAAACAGAGAAAAGTAGGGGGAATAACGCGCCACCCTGTGGCACACCGTCTGTAGTACTACACCAAGAAGAAACAGTGCTTTTGATACTCATGCGCTGCCGGCGACACACCAGGTAATTGCGAAGCCAGTCAATCGCAGTTGGAGATATGTAAAGAGATCCGAGTACGTAATAAACACAGCAGAACGTCAAAGTAGACAGTCAGTCACATTCTGTCAGTCGTGAAATCCAGCAGTGTTAGGTCTGTAAGGTCGCCGTTCTCCATAGCGGATCTGATATCTTATCTTGTTTGAATCTATGTTTTTTTGTCAGTTATGTTCCTTTTTCTTTATCAAGGATACCACAATGTACTACTAGGTTATAATTTACATATTTATTTTAGATTTCTTATTTAGTGAAATCGTAAAACTGAATTTATATCTAAGAAATAAACTATTATAGTAATATATTGGTACTAAACGGTTCTTTAACCGTTGAACAAACTACTTTTGTAGATCGTTTTAAGAAATAAAATGACAACAATAATACATACATGAAAACATAAAAAATGTCACCTAACCAATAATAAATTGAGCTTTACATGTTACCTGTCTCTTATATATAATGAACATATAGATAAATAGTTTTGACTATTATGATCAAAACACTTACAAATATAGGACGCAACTCATTCATTAGAATTAAAACTTCAAAAATGTTATTCGTTTCTGCCGTATAAGGTAATTTTAAATGAAATGTCATAATAAAGTTTGGGATGCAGTTAAGATATCATTAAACCACAGTTATATTAAACTATTCTAAGCGTTTTGATTCATCCTACGCACTTTCCTTTCTGTCGCTACCTCGGGTACCTCACCAGTACTCGAAAGAATGGAGCTGATCATCCATTAATTAAAGGGGATTTTATTTATAAATGAGAACCGAAATTTGCAATAAACCTGTGTGTCTAGTTTTGTGGTTCCTCTGAAAACAAAACATCCAAAACAATAGTAAAGAGATAAATAGACTCCTTCCTAGAGAAAAGGTATAGCTAGCATGATGTTAATAAATGGACAACGACGGGTTTTCAAGTCATTACCCGGCAGCAATAGGCAAAAGAGCTTACAAATTGTCGCGTCAGCATGTAGACGCCCGTTTTGATTGATGACGATGAAATCAGTAATTTTATCTCAATACCAACTGAAGTGAAAACTCTAGGCCCACAAAGGCTTCCGTTTCATCATCTTTTTTTAATGAGATTTGTATATTTAGGCTCACTGATGGAATAATCAAAAAGCAATTTTAAATTTGTACTGGGTTTTATTGTGGTTAGACTATGTAAGTTCTAAATGAAGTTGTTTAGGATGAGATTGTCTGAATAATTAAGTATGGTAATTTTGAGCTGCCACCTGATACAGTCGTAACGCCTACTCAAAAGATGGCATCAATAAGGCTATTAAATGTATTGGAGATAACCGCCCACTTCCTTCACTTTTGAAAAAAAGATGACCTGTAGATTACCAGTAGTTTTAAAAACGGTTGTCAATTGTGAATAAAACAAATGATATTTTTTTATAATCGTTAAATGCGTAGGCACTTATGTAAAATTACACATAATATTTCTTGAATTATAGAACACGGCACGGATGCTTTGGGAAGTACCTGCACTCGGTTCAGAAATTGTTGTTCTGAGTCTGGGTGTTCTTTTTGAGGCGCTAGGAGGGGTCGAGATGTCTTAATAACATCAGTTCAGGATCCCTCCTATTACAGGCATAGAGTGGCACACCGATAGCCGGTCCGGTTCCGACACACCACCCCGCAGCAAACGCCGGTGGGTTTTTCCACACGAAAAAAAAAGTGATATTGACCTAAACCTACAACACCTTTCTGCCACACATTTATTACACATATCTCTTTATAGAGGGAAAATATATTTATTAAAACATTAAACTATTTCTCATCTTTCGGCTTCCTCTTTACGTTCGTAAGTCACTTACTTGCTTCGTGAGAAACCATAAATATTTTCCTGAATACGTTGGTAATAAATATACATTACTGACGTATTTACTTCTTGATCCTAATTTGTATTCCGCGAAGTACGCACAAAATTACTCGTCAACGATTTTTTCACACTTCGTTTCTTTAACACGAGTTACTTTAAATTGAAATCAGATTTCAAGGAATCCATTTGTAAAAGACAGTCTTTATTTCTTAGGTTTTATAAGTAGCGGTAAATATGTTTTGTCTTTAGTAATTCCTGACATTAATTCATTTTAAAGGAAATTTATTGATGCACCCTCTTCATATTATACTAATTCATTTTCAGTTTATACAAGCTCCTTTACATTTCTAATGTTTTCACAGCTATGTTTCTATAATATCGGTTCTCATTGTAGTACAGTCGAGTTCTTTAATATCTGACTATGTTCATGAATCAAAACTATATAGGCTATATTATGTTTCATAAAATTCAAAACAGCTTTGCCTGACAATAAATTGTAAACACTTCGTGACATCATCAATATGTAACTACGTAATATTCATTATATTGCTACAGACAAAGACTCTAAATAGTGTGCGCAATCCCTTGTTTATTTTTTTCATTCCAAAGTGAGGTTCATAAATGCCCATGCAAATTTTCTATGTATTTTTATGTATTATCTATATGTATGTCTCGAATATTTTTCTTAATTTTTTTGATATATTGTCATTATTCAAAATATTTATATATATAAAAGAAGATAAGATAGAAGAGAAGATAATCATATCTTCGTTTATATATATATATATAAATATTTTGAATAATTTTGATTGATCCAACCGATTTATTTTAAAAAATTACAGATATTGATTGCACAGATTTGTTTAATGTTCAGTCTTTCAAATTATACCTAGCTAGCTCCTACTGTATATTTCTTATATTTTCATACAATTCTTTCATAGTTAGCTTTAAATTCGATGCTCGAACATTATGTCTATATACCTTATAATATTTTACATTTCTTGTCGATATCAATCAAATCTGGAAAATACATATTTATTCAGAATAGTCATAATGTTGAGAGTGGGATAGATAATTTTCCGTTCAGTAGAGCATATATTACTCTTTATGACATATAAATACAATATTTTGGTATAAATACTACTAACATTTAAGACCATAAAACTTCCCAAAAAACCTCTATTATCGTTTCTTAGAGATGATAATCGTGACATGAGAATTAACCTATTGATTATACTGCTAATGAGGTTAAATCAGGGTTGTCATACTATGGCACTATACGGTGCACCGGTGTGGGCGGCGGCTCTGACCGCCCAGAATAGGGTACGCCTCTGGCGCCCTCAGAGGGTAATGGCGGTCAGAGCCATACGCGGTTACCGCACCGTGTCGACGGAGGTGGCGTGCGCGTTGGCCGGAACTCCCCCGTGGGATTTGGAGGCGGAAGTGCTCGCCGAAGTTTATCGGCGAGTGGCTGACTCCCGGGCGGAGAGCGGATTTCGCCCTCCGCCCGAGGATGTGCGAGAGTGGCGCGAAGCCGCTCGCCGAGCCACGATGGCTCGTTGGTCGTTCCGGCTGGAGACTCCATGCGCTGGCTTCGCCGCCGTGGAGGCTCTCCAGCCGGTCATCGCCGAGTGGGCAGGGCGGCAACACGGGACTCTTACCTTCCGGCTGACGCAGGTGCTTTCCGGGCACGGTTGCTTCGCCTGCCACCACTGCGACTGCAGTGAGGACTCGGCCCAGCACACGCTGGCGGTCTGCCCCGCATGGGCGACGCAGCGCCGGGCCCTCACTGCAGTCATCGGAGTGGATCTCTCGCTACCGGCCGTAGAACGCTCCATGGCCGGTAGCGACAGTTGTTTTACCGCGGTCGCAACCTTCTGCGAGGAAGTAATCCGCGTGTGCCGGACGTTGTCTAAAGAGAGGAAAATTTTGAGACGGAGCCCGCACCAGGAGCGGGCTGGCGCTAGGAGGGGTCCGGATGTCTTAATAACAGCTGTTCCCGGATCCCTCCTATTACAGGCGCAGAGTGGCACACCGTGTGGCATTAGTCGGTCCGAGTCCGACACACCACCCCGCCGCAAACCCCGGTGGGGTGACGGTCCGAGGGGATTTCCTCACGTTAAAAAAAAAAAAAAAAAGGTTGTCATACTACATAAACTCATTTGATACGTCAAAAAAATATTTGACGAATATCTGTCGTAGACGAATAAATCGGTTTCTTTGAGATGTTTTATAGAATAGTATGTAAACAAACGCGGCTACTTATTATAGATGTCAACTCTACTTCAAATCATTATGGTAAGATACCATTTTAAAGGCACTGATTTAACTTTAGGATTTATAAATGGAAAGTGATTTTAATATTTGTCATGTCTGATTTTTAACAACAAAAAGCGAATGTATAGTTTTAAACTTAAATACAGCAAACTCACAACAATAAACACTATTGTGATCTAAACTTCTCGCTTCACAACTAGTTGACTCGAGTAACACAACGAATTGTCTGCGTTTGGCCCGAATAGTTTAATATTCAAATTCTGAGTCAGTCTCATATCTTTACTTTGTAAAATTCTTTGATACTGTGCTTTGTCTAGTTCTTAGATTTTAAATATTGAACAGCATCCAAGGTACTGAAACAATTCTAAAGTTAAATTAAAAAAATAACAAATATGTAATATCCTGTTGCTTATAGCTATATTGCTATCTTCCAGTGTCAAATGCTTTGTATTTACATTTTGTTTGGTATATAAAAGGCTTACTTATACTTCTCAATCTATACAAATAAATAAAATTGAAGTGTCTGTTTGTAATGTCAAAATAATAGGTTTTTTACATGCTTACACGGTTATTTGCACTAATTCTATGCCTAATATTTAATTACCAGGTAGCTGTCTATATAAAAAGCAACTTAGGCTATTTATCCTCTCAGAAAAAACCTTATAAAATTTTGCCCGGTCCGGGAATCGAACCCACCAAGGCAGCGCTTTTCAAATTCCACGCGAACGAAGTCGCGAGTATCAGCTAGTATTATAAGATTATTATGATTCGCATATCAAGCAGCAGTTTTGGGAATAACATTTAATATACTCCATATTCAGACCTTAACTTCGAAGCTATCCGATTCACGTGAACGTGGCAGCCCTAGGTCACATGTGATCCAAATCCACTAACACATTATCATAATCCTATGAATGAGATACCTATTAAAATGGTATTACTCCGATATTGGTGGTGTAAATGTGAATTCTGTGCTATCGAATATCATCGCAGCATAATCCAGAAATTTAATACTAATTTACGATCAATAAATATATTTATAATGGCTTAGTCGCGACGTTTCTATGAAGTTGTTCGAAGATCGTTTAAAGTATTTTTACACTGTGGTAATAAATGCAGCGATATGTTGAAATCTGGGATTTTTTATCAATCAGAGATACAAAATCCTGTGGCGACAGTGATTTCTTCATTTTATTTGGGAAATAACAATGTGTGGGGACATTGTTGGTGTAAAACCAACGATGTATACATACCATTTTTTAATTGGATAGCGATGTTCGTTCACAGACAGACTATCTGGATAAACTGTTGGAGAATCAAGGTTGGCATCACGTAAACATCAATCGCAACAATAAGTCTAGAATAATAATAAAAATGTAATAGAGAGAACGAATACAATGCCATATTCGACATCGTAGATTATATTTTGATATGATAATGCCTTAAAATCAAACGTTGCGTAGCTTGTCGCGTAACACACACACTGAAAACACAGCAGATACACACAGTTACATCGGTAAGGAACTTTATTAGTGCCTAAAAGTTGAATGCTATTTTTTTAACGCTGTGACAGCTTTGATAGCTTTGACAGTTATCGACACAATTCATGTCAATGATCCAAGACATGATACGTGTAGGAGGGTTGACGAGCTTACTTGTATTGACATTTTATTTTTGCATTTTATTAACATACGAATAAAACTAGATGTTTTTCTAACAATTGCAACTCAGTTAAATGAAAATTTCAGAAGTAGCTATACGCCAGTAGTGTAGCAGGTAAAATTTCAATTCACAAGCACGTTGTTTCAAATCTCATCTCTTTGCCGTTTACAATCAATTTTAATATTTATATGATTTCTCCTATTAAAGCTATTGTTTTTATAATTTCTTAAAACTTTTTAAAACCGAGTGCTATGCTGATACTATGTTGCAAGTATGATAAATGAATGTCATTATGGAAAGACCATTAAGACGGCGTGTTTCTTTAGTTGTGCAGTTAAAGTTGACAGCAACCTGTCTTTTAAGATGCACGTGTAGGCGATAACTAGAATTTTATGACTTCCGATGTAAGACCTACATAAATATACCAGTTATCGATTTATTTGTCAAAGAAAATATTTCGTTCTGTGTTCTAAAATGACCCAGTTGTTTAAACGAGTGTGTGATTGACCTAGTTGGTAAGAAGCACTAAACATGTGGCATAATTAGGATATTTTTATTCTGCAGTAGTAATGTAAGTTATACTGACCTAGTTTTAGAACCAGTTCACTTGTAGGAAATGGATAATTACCATTGAAGTTAAATTTTATTGACCTAACGAGTATCTTGATAGTGTGGTTGCTAAACGATTAAATTTATTTGCATTTTACTTAATGTTCTTTTTAGTTTAAATAAAAACTTGCGACTACCGAGGTGTCTTCGTTTCGTTCTTTAGTTTTTTATAATCATTAGTCAAGAAATAACAAATACGGTCAGCAATAGCGTTAACTAGTGATTACACTTGTTTTCTGTTTTAGCACGACAAAAACACATCATTACATTTTATTCCTCCAACAACATATTAAGTAAAATTACTATATTTACAAGATAATCACCTATTTAAACAAAAAATCCCACGAACCATTACGTTACTTAGATTCTGATTCATTTTACGTTTTTTGTAGTACATCGTACCCTGATGCAGATTGAAACATAGTTATAATTATTACAAAAGAATGTCGTGTGATTTATATCTTAGAGAACAACTGACATTTCAAAGGAAAACACCCACTTATAACTTATAATAATAGTCTCACCTCTTTTCCTAAATATACATACAAATTCTTATATAAGTCTTTTAAAAAAGGTTTTAGGACTTAGAGATGTCTAACTTACATTAAATTATTACGACTAAGTTTCATCATCTTAATTTACATTCTTAAATGAATTTATATAAGCTACGAGGCTTGCGGATCACCCTTTAGATCAAGGGATGCTAATTATCTAGGAGTTCTCCTGGTACATCACCATACATATTTCAACTAGCATAAATTACTCAGCTACTATATTAAAGATTGTATATATCCATGATATAGTTATTATTCAGTAAATTCGATTGCTATGTGGTAACGTGGCAAAACAATTTTACCAAATGATTACATACAACGGCAATGCAAGGGTTACTATTAAAAATATTCAAATCAATATGCCTATAAATTTTGATAAGTTCTGAAATAGTCTCTAGGATCCTATCAACAGAACTTGGCTATCACACAATAGGACCAACTACGCTGTATACCCTTTTTAAACCGAATAATAATTTTCAAATCGGACCAACCATCTTCCAGTAATCGAACAATACACAAAAAAAAGCCACGACGAACTGACAACCTTCTCGTTTTTTCTTTAAGTCGGTTAAAAATAAACACATCAGATATTTTCCAGGTATATATTTAAAAGTTATCAACAAACAAAATCGTGTAGAAACAAGTAACAGGTACAGACAAACTTAGCACAATCAATATTCCAAGTCGCGGTTCTGTCAAGTCGATAACGAAGCCGAGTTTCCGTGTTCTCGTCGATCTATGCCAGCTGATAAGCCAACAGCAAACAGCCAAGTAACCGTATCGGACAACGAACCTGTGTGTGTTTGCAAGTTTTGAAATACTATTTGTGACTACAGATCACTCACGCATATCTCATTTTCAATATGTTGACTGCACGGACTGTGTAGCGGTTTAAGCGCTCACCTCGACGATTCCTACTGTGCTGAGTGTTGTGAGTTCGATCACCACATGGGACTACACTTCGTGTGATACACAAATTGCTACTCCGAGTGTAGTGTTTTTTTTCTGTTTCATATATGTTTGTAAAGTCCCTCACGACACAAGATATATTCCTAGTGCGGGAGGTATTTTTATAAAAATAAAAAAAAATTAAAGAGTACAAAACACTCAACAATTTTTTTTAAAGCAAGTATAGAGTACTCTAAATAATATTGGCTAGAAAATGATTTTTTTCATGGTATTAGACTGCAAACGAGCAGACGGGTCACCTGATGGTAAGCAACTACAGCCGCCCATGGACACCTGCAACTCAAAAGTCACAAGAGCGTTGCTGCCCTTGGAGTCCCTCCCGCTCAAGTCAGCGGGAGGGGGGATTTGGGCTCCGGTAACCTCATTCACTCAGTGAAAGGCAACGAAAGAATTGCTTAACACCGGTTTTCTGTGAGGTTTTCTTTCCATATGCTTATACACAGATAAATTGCAGAAAGATATTTTTTAAACAATAAATCCTTTACAATTAAATATTATTATTCCGTGTGGTGACGCATTAAGAATACGGAGTGACACCAGCCTCTATTCCTTCTCGTGGATAAGAGCCAAATAAGGAATCAAACTATGCGTGACAACAGCACTGCAAATAGAATGAAAACTTGAAACAAACTCTATATCAGCCCATCTGGCCAGCGC
The DNA here is from genome assembly GCA_902825455.1 of Arctia plantaginis. Taxonomy (NCBI): domain Eukaryota; kingdom Metazoa; phylum Arthropoda; class Insecta; order Lepidoptera; family Erebidae; genus Arctia; species Arctia plantaginis. Next base: position 784,012 of record CADEBD010000364.1, on the reverse strand, counting down.
GGCAGTGTAGCATAGTAGACCAAACCTCCTTTCGAAGGACCTCCTTAGAAAGGAGGCCCTATGTCCAGCAGTGGACTACTAATGACTGTCGATGATATAAAAGTATGGTGTTCTTGGATTTGCTGATTATACATAGACATAGAACTTTCACTGTATGCACTTTGTATATCATTCACTTTAACTAAACAACTTCTTTGAATAATACTATACTTTTGTGTGAACAATAAATTATGAACGAGCAACAAATAAAAAGTTTGAACCGAAGCGAAAGTTTGAAAAGTGTGAAATTGACTGCCTCGGTGGCACAGCTGTTCTGAGGTCTGGGGTTCGATTCCCGGGTCGGATCCAATATTTGTATACTCTGCAAATATTTGTTTCGGAGTTTGAGTGTTTTCTACGTATAATATGTATGTATTTACAAAAAATAAGTATATAAGTTTTCTATTAGTCAATCTAGCTTTTATAGTACAAGCTCTGCTTAGTTTGAAACTAGATGACGTTGTGTGTTAGATGTCTGATTTTTTTTTATTATTTTATAATTCTGGTAAATAATGTTCACCCTCGGCATAGTCATCACTCACGCATACGCACTTACAAAACTATTATTCCTCGCCCTCGGTCAGGCAGAGAAGGTTATTTCCTAACTGAATAACAGGTCAAAACCTAAGTCTATCAGACCACCTACATAAATCCAGAATCTGCAGAGCGACCCATTTTCGATTATTCTTCATTTCGACGATCAACAAAGCATTGTAGTTGTGTATTAGACTGCAAAATCAGAGGGCGTGAGTTCAAATTCCTCTCGAAACAACTACTTGGATGAATAAATGGTATTTGACTTTCTTGGATGGCTTGAATGGCATTTACCAAAAAGTAGTATCCGTATACTAGATATATATAGCGTTGTGTAGGTAATGTGCCATTATACTATTATTACTATAATTTGAGCAATCAAAGTAGAGTAAAATATATTGTTTTAACTTGCTATACCCGCTTGGCCTTAAAAATGTAACTAAACGTAAAGATATTTAACCATGCATAGGATTACAATTCAATATTAATAATACACCAAATAAGAATAATAATAATAATATATCTCACACACTCACCCACGGCCGTCTGATCCCAAACTAGGCAGAGCCTGTACTATGGTAACCAGACCGCTGATAAACATACTTATATATTTCTAAATACATACATATTATAGATAAATTACACCTAGACACAGAACAAATGACCGTGCTCATCACATAATATTTGTCCTGGGTGGGAATCGAACCCACGACCGACGGTTTAGCAGTCAGGGTCACTAACCAATAGACCAACAGGCCCGTCGAAAAAATAAATAAAACTAAACACTAAAAATAAAGGAAATTATGGCAAACGTGGCCAGGCGCATATCTCTACGTGCTTGTAGGAGCGTAACGTAATTAAAATGCACGTAATCGTACCAGCAGTGTCATCTGCGACAGGTCCTTTTCGTTTGTTTGTGCATCGGTGCATTAGCCTGTCCCAACGAATGACATTATATACTCTATGTACTCGTACATATGTTACATTCGTATGTGCGTTTAAAGAAATGATGGGCAAGTTGATGTGTCACAGGATCAAATATTAGATCTGTTAATGTTTAATATTAATGTTATTTTCATTTTCAATATATTACTAGACACTTATGAGGTATATAACTGAGTTTGAATAATCGTTTTGTTCTCACTTGCTCTAAATCTGGAATGAATCGACAGAACAGTCGCTAGTAAACGATTGTGTATTTTTAAATAATATTGACGTATGTGTATGTTTATAGAGTGTGTATGTATTGTGTGTACTTTTTTTTTATTGGGACTAATCCCACCCACACGCCCACCACTGTAACTCCTGTACACCAGGATCCACAGCAGTGACCCACGAACACACCGAGTTATGACACTCGGGAAGTCCCAGGAAGAAATTAAACTGTCTTGGAACCCGCAACGAAATTAATCAGAAGAAAATTGGAGGAGTTGGAAATACAGTAAATCCACTTCCCTCCTTAGCAAAGCGGGAGACAAAATGAAGTAAAATAGGCATACACCCTTTTAAACAGGGAAGCACCACGGCCACAAAATATTACGGGTCCTACATGACCTATATTTGATTTCTATAATATGTATGGCAGAATCGCCTAAACGCACGGAAATTCACCCTAGTTGACACAAGATCCCCATAGTATACCGCCCCAGATGTCACCTGCAAGCTATTCAGCATTATATTACGTTCATTATACCAAAGACTACATTCCCAGAGGATATGATGAGCAGACTGTTCATAATGAGAGTTAGGTGTTGAGCATTGACACAATGGTGACTCGACTAATTTAAATGAATACAACTTGCTCTTAAAGTTACCATGACCCGTAAGAAATTGAGCGACACAGTGATCCACCTCAAGCCATGTCCTCGACAACCGTTCGCGAACAGATGGAAAAAATTGGTAAAGATGGCGCCCCTTGGATGATTCGTCCCAGCGTTGCTGCCATTCGTCTATGAGGTCATTATAGACATCGGACTGCTGTTGAAGCAATCTTGTAATTTTACCGCGATCCCCGCGCGCCCAAGAAATCGCATTCCATGTTTTGTCTTGAATAGTACATGGCTGCACGTCTCTGCACCTCGAGATCGACCGGAAGGACACCCGCCAACACCGGCAAAGCCTCAGTGCTAACCGTCCTATATGCCTTGCACAAAAATATCAGTGCAAGTCGTTGGCCTTGTAACAGTTTGCGACGGACAGCGCCTACGGTCGCCCTATCGGCCCATACAGGTGCACCATAGCACATAGAACCTAAATAAGTAGCTCCGTATATGATCTTTAATGTATTAAATGATAGACCCCATGTCGCAGTTGATATCCTTGTCAATGCACAGAAACTCTTTTTAGACTTTTCATTAACTATTTTAATACTGTACTTCTGGATTTCTATGTGAGTATATTAAAAAATGTAGTAATGATTTTATGTATATTAGTTATACCTAGTGTAGGTTTATCTCTTATTTCCCAAACTATTATAATCTATGCCAAATTTAATATTTTATTATTCTTTGCACCTACCGCATCATATTTCTACATCACCGACTGGGAGAAAATACCTCATGGCATTAAGTCCGTCTTTGTACAATATGTGCATAAAAGTTTAAATAAATAAATCTGATTGAATTGTAACAAAAAAGAAAACTGCATTTAATTAAACGTTTTCGGATTTCTCGCTTGAAATTTGTATATAACGAATTCATACTGTGGTATTTACTTCCACGTTTTTTTAAAGACAACCCCGCACTAGGAATATTTCCAGTGTCGCGGGGCCTTTACAGACAAACATGAAACGGACACAAAGGAACCCAGACTCAGAATAAAACTTTCTAGATTTATTAAAAATGTAATGAATGATTTCAAACATAAAATTCTTAGTACATGCAGGCAGAAAAGTGTTTTGACTCAAAGATACGTTTTATTTGTTGCTCAATCCATTTCAAACATCTATTCATTATCTAACACAAGCCATTTAACACTGTCCACTAACAATGAGGTATCACGTTGCATATCTGGACTGTAACAAACAAATGAGTATTCGTGGACGCCTAACAAATGGTTTAGATCGAGCTAATCGGCTGGTCTGCGTAGCCAACTGTCAAATGCAGAAAAGTGGCTGTCACGCTATCCGCTCGTAATAGGCCGGTTCAACGTTGATTTATGCAAATTTCTAGATGAGTCGTACTCAATACTTTCGACTCGGAAATATAGGAAAATTATTGTTAGTAGTGACTATATATGCAACAGATGCACTTCAAGATTTTGCATTAATTTATTTATTCCAAATCGATTAATAAAAGCAATCGCAATCCTTTTATCACTATTGCTTTTTAGCGATAGCGACTCCAATGGCAAAGGCCGGCAATGCACTTCTAGCTCTTGATTTGCAGGACTTGTGCTCGCCTGCCACAAAAAAAAATACATATCCTTTTAACTCGAGGCATCCATCCACGCAGTAACACTTACAAAATCTATCTCAAGACTTGCAATTTTCATCTTTATATTATACACTTTCCATGAAAAAGTCATTACACAATATTACCTTATTTGTCACAGTTTTCAGTAGAGTATTATGATTGTTTCCTCAGGTAAAGCACTAATGGCCTATGTGTAACACAAGTTTTCACACCAATATCAGACACAAGCGTCTCATTTAAAAAATCTGAAAGTCTGTAGGTCGATCGGAAGACGATCGACAGATATCTATAGAATAGAAACGCTCTCCAACTGATCTGAATTCTTCTATTCACCTCGTCCTCGAAGTTGTTTCTACTTAAATGCAAAGTCTGCCCGAGGTACACATATTTTTGAACAGCTTTGAGAATGGCAACATGTAACAACCGCAATCGGTTCCGTTAGTACATGTTCATTGAACATGACCTTAGTTTTATCCAAGTTCATCCGTAGGCCGATGCGTATAGAAGAGTCAGCAAGGTCATTCGGCATCTGTTGTAGTTCCTGCAGCGTCTCTTTCATGATGACGATGTCGTCTGCAAATCGCAAGTGAGAGATATATTTATTTATTATTAATATTGATGCCACGCCCTTTCCATAAACATGTCCGCGTCTTGAATATGTCCTCCATTGCATTTGCGAACAATTTCTGGGAATTAACGTCGCCTTGTCTCACTCCTTAATGCAACGGTATCGGCCTTGTTTGCTGATTCTGTACTTGAACGGACACAACGGCGTCTGCATTGAGACATCTCATCACTAAGATGTATTGATAATCTATTTGGAAACGCTGCAGGGACTCCAGAATAGACCAGATTTCGATCGAGTCAAACACCTTCTTATAGTCCACGAATGCTAGACACAGGGGCTGATTATAATTTTCGGTCTTCTGTATAATCTGCCGCACTGTGTGGAAGTGGTTTAATGTGCCATATCCGCTACAAAACTCTTTAAAACAGCTTGTAGGCGTGGCTTAGAAGGGGTATGGTTCAATAGTTCTTCAGTATGATCTTGTTACCCTTTTTAAAGAACAGGACGACCAGACGCCTACCCCATGCCTCCGGAGTTCTCCCTTCAAATAGAACCACAATAGGAAAATTTAAACATTTTCCGAAAATTGTAACTTATTCTATATAATGTTAACACGAAAGTGACCTAGATTTGTATTTCAATGTCTTCTCTATTTAGTAACAAAGATTTACAATAACAAAGATACTGCGGCTTGGCCCTTGCCTACTTGCTGCCTTTTATAGCCCTCAAAACCAGGTCTGCGTTAACGATGAACATTAATAACAGTTGGCAACTTTCCAAAAGCAGGATTTAATCACTACTATTTCTCTAATTCTGTTACACCCAGGCCCCATTCACTAGTCCCAAAATGGTACCGCTCGCTGTAATTAAGATTTCTTTAACTTGATTACAGAATTTAAGCGTCGTGTATGTAAAATTACAGTATTCTCCTAGACTATGTTTCTATTTTTGTAAATAATATATTATAAGTAATTGTCATAAGGAATTTGTTACACTACAATTACATTCTTTAGAAATTTTTACTGTCAAATTATCATGTTGCAGTACATTAGAACAGTTTTCCACGGAATACAAAAGGCGCTAGATCTATCTCGATGGACAACAAAATTGGACCTAACCTGGATGAAGAAAGAAAGAGGATCTTCGGATAACTCCAATTCTACGTTTTCATTCATATTTATACTCATAATAATAGGAATCTCTACTTAACAGTGTTGTGTTATTAGATTAATCTTTTTTGTACAATAAATACATAGTGCTTAAAATAAATACACAAAATGGATATGTGCAATGAGTTGTGAATGAGTGGTGTTTTCACTAAAAGCAATATTTTATAGGCAACCGTTAGTTTTCCAATCAAACTAATTAATATTAAGGTAACATATAAACAACCACCACAAGTATGCCAATGGCCGCTTTGACTGACAGTTAAATCAAAATGTACTTGCAATTCTAATAACATCACTCGTATCTGTCTTATTCGTTCTTAATAATGCTTATTAATATTCTTTAACATTTTAATGATTTTTCATTGTATTTTTTGCATTAAGGATAAACGTTGGCTTCATCACCATCTTAACTAATAAAATTTACCCCTTAAAAGAATAAAAGTCCTAAGCCGTTTCAAATCAGTTTAGGTATATCAGAAAAAAAACTATCTAAGTCAAGTATTTAGTCTTCTTTTAAGAACAAAAACAATTAAGATTTAACTACTACTAGCTAACTAGCACCTTGTAAGATTTTTGGCATTATTTAGCAACTTTATTTCTGCGTCGGCTCGGAGAGGTTCTACTTCTATTTATCAGTCGCTATTTATCTTGACAAGTTCGCGCTCTCAAGTAAGTTATGCACGTGCCTCCTGAGTGCTGTTTTCATTTTGCATTTATTCAGCGTAAAATTTAATACATGAACTGATTATAAACTCCGGATAGTTTAGCTCTACCAAACTATGTTATTAAAAAATTCTTAAGTGAGTTACTTCAAAGAATTGCTTAAGTGACTTGAAATAACATTACGTGGTCCCGTATATTCACACTGTTCAAAAAGGACTGAATTAACTAAAATTAATGTGATTTGTACGCCTTTTTTCCCCACGTTGTAGTTCTCAATCAAGAGCTTTAAGGGATTCTCTCTTGGGCAACCTTATTGAGAAAGGTTTCCAACTCAAGCGATCTTTGGTGAAACACTTAAGTACAATAACTATTTTTGCAATTTAGGGTTATACAAGGAACAGTTTTGGATATGATATGATATGGATTCGATAATGTACTAATGTTTGTATGAATGATATTGATAATAATAACCATTTTGGCATATATTATATTAATACTTGAAAAGATTTCTTTTATAAGCAGGTGCCGCTTATTTAGGAATTTGATATTCAGAATATTTAGGAAAGGAAGAAAAATAACAGTTTTCAGCACTTCTGCCTGAATATTTCCTTCAGGCAGAAGTGCTGAAAACTGACATTTTTAAACAAAGTAATTATTTAAAAAAATATGCAAAAATGGCACTGATATACTTTTGTATATCAATGGAAAATGGATACGAAAACCTACCGAGTACTAATTTACTAGCTTAACCCCTAATAATCGGAAGTCTGTACATTGCCTACTAAACTTATACTGGTCAATGATGTAAAACTACTTAGACCAAATGGTGACCACTAGTAATGCCAATGCAGTGCCATAATACGCTTTACGCAGCGGTAAAAATCACATAAGGACATTAAGTAAAGTTGACAGGAAGTAATTTAATGAAAAGTACGTGATGTAATCTCTCAATTTAATCAAACCTTTCATGCGTTAATACCTATTGCAGTAAAAGTTGCAGAAAACTCATTTCGTTCGTGATTGGTTCTTAGGAATAACTACGAGTATTTCCAGCAAGTCAATATTATTTCGATTTATAGTTCATTTAGGGCACGTTCTTTCAAAGAAATATAATTCGATTCCTGCTCGAGTTAATAGCAAAGTGATTTTCTTCGAGGCATCAGCTCGTTACAAATAGTGTATCATGGATTGTTATGACAACCTATTTCGTAGGCGCGGCTTCGTGCTTTCTAATGAAAGTCTGTAGTCTATCATCATCACCATCATCATCATCATCAGCCTTTACTAGTCCACTGCTGGACATAGGCCTCTCCTTAGAAAGGAGGTTTTGGCCTACTATAGTCTATGCTTAGCTTTAATCTAGATGGAGCTATATTATATGTTACAGACTATTAAATTTCCTGAGGGTAAATTTAGCAACGCAAAAAAAAATTATCTCGATTTCACTTATTTAATGGGACTCCCAGAAGGTGATACCCGTGCTTTTACGGGTAGGCGCTTGGAGTGGACCGTATATATTATTTATTAAGCTGTTCGAATAGAACGGAATAGAACAGAATGGACCGGAATGAAACGGAATGGAACGGAATGGAACGGACTGGAACGGACTGGAACGGAATGGAACGGAATGGAACGAAATGGAACGGAATGGAACAGAATGGAACGGAATGGAACGGAATGGAACGGAATGGAACGGAATGGAACGGAATGGAACGGAATGGAACGGAATGGAACGGAATGGAACGGAATGGAACGGAATGGAACGGAATGGAACGGAATGGAACGGAATGGAACGGAATGGAACGGAATGGAACGGAATGGAACGGAATGGAACGGAATGGAACGGAATGGAACGGAATGGAGCGGAATGGAACGGAATGGAACGGAATGGAACGGAATGGAACGGAATGGAACGGACTGGAACGGAATGGAACGGAATGGAACGGAATGCAACGGAATGGAACGGAATGGAACGGAATGGAACGGAATGGAACGGAATGGAACGGAATGCAACGGAATGGAACGGAATGGAACGGAATGGAACGGAATGGAACGGAATGGAACGGAATGGAACGGAATGGAACGGAATGGAACGGAATGGAACGGAATGGAACGGAATGGAACGGAATGGAACGGAATGGAATGGAATGGAGTGGAATAGAATAACCAGTGGCGTGCAAACATTTTTTTATATTAGGCTTAGAATGTATCCTGTATGTAAGGAAGCGGCGTGACGACCGCTTAAACCACTACTCGATCCGTGCAGTCTGTTATATCGACTTATATTTAAATGAAAAAAAAATGTATTATACACAATATCAAACGTTAATTGAAACCATTTTTTTTATTTGCACGTAAAGTTTTTAAGCCTCTATAAATTAAGAAGTTTTAATCAAGTTTAAACTTGCGAAGTATCTTAGTAATGAGTCAAAATAACGATTGCTTACTTTTGAGTTTTCGATGTACCGCAAACAATCTAGCAAATAAACTGTCAGCAATTTGAAACTCAAATTGTACCTTCGTAGTCAAGATATTTGGGCCTCAAATGAAACTGGGTCGGATCTCATTAAACCAATTTCTAAGGACAAGGATTAACTCGCCCTATGTGGAAAATCACTAACATAAACACCACTTAACGGGTTCGGCCCACTTTCCACCCAACATTGAATTACTCGTCTCAGACGTGATTCGATAGAAACCCAATCATTTTAGAAAGACATACGTCTACACATGTACACCAAGCAAAACAATCAAATGTTGAATGTAACTTAATTGATCGATTTTGATTTATTAGAAAATTAATTAATCTTATAGGAAGGACAGCAAGACTAACCTAAGTGTTATTCTTACCAATAGAAAAATGCTATCCTGATTTACGAAGAAAACAATTTATCAATAAAAAAAAAACGTCAAATTATATTATTATTATTATTCAACTATTATAAGCGACTGCGGTGCTGAAGTCTCGGGTTCGATTCCCGGGTCGAATCAAATATTTGTATCATCTGCAAACATTTGTTTCGGAGTTTGGGTGTTTTCTATGAACAATATGTATGTATTTACAAAAAAAGAGTATAAAAGTATTCTCTCAGTCAATCTAGCTTACAAGCTCTGTTTAGTTTAAAACTAGATGGCGTTGTGTATTAGATGTCCGAAATATTATTATTAAAATTGAGTCTACCGTCCATAAAAAATATGTTTAGCATTCTAAATTCATTTGAATATTCATAAATATATTCTAAACCCAATTCATAAAGATTAAGAAATACTCGTTACACAAAATACCCTTTACCAACACATTGAGGTGGTATTCAATAAGCCCGCATGTACGGGCATAAGTATATTCAGTACATGGATTGGCGGGAGAGGGGCGAACTGGTGGGAACCGACAACACGTGTTCTCAGTGTTCCTTCCCATCTCTCCCCATGTGAACAAGACGCATGCTGCAGGTTATTGTTTAAAGGTTATGGAACTTATCTTATTGTAGTATAATCGTGTTACGAAGTGTTGGGATATCTCCAGCTTATTTTAACTGCTAGTATAAATAATATATTGTTATTACAATTTGTGTATTTTAAATGACATGCAATAACGTTGAGGCTCAGAGAGTGGGTATTCAAATAAAAGCAGAACATAACATAAAAGGTGTTTCGATGGTGGTTGTGAAAAGAGTTTTACGCTTAACATTAACATGGAAGATACTATGCAGGCTTCAATAGTAAAAGCAATTACAGTAAACAGCTCAATAAATGTTTCGAATTTAAAAATTTGAGAATCGTACATTTTTTTTACATTAATAACAATAACAGTCTACGGCTAGACATAAGCCTCTCCTTAGACAGGAGATTTTGGCCCACTATACCACGCTGGCCAGACTTGTTGGTAAAGGGTTTGGTTCAAGTTTTCCTTCTCTTTGCAGTACAGTTGACATAAGTGTGTGTCCAAATTTGACCCCTATATTTTTCATTCATTTATTTAAGAATGAACGTACAAAATCAGAAGTCAAGAGTAGCTACCGACTTCAAATGGAAAAGATTCAGTAGGTTCAGAACAAGTTGATTGTGAGAGAAAAACAACCAGACACACTAGTGATTCTATAAACATTATGTTTTTCACCTCCAAGCACGGAACCCTAAAAAAAGCCAAAGAAACACACGCGCCCTTGTTATCTACACCTTGTTATTTCAAGTGAAAAGAGAATTGAGAATAATATGTGTTTCTGTTCCAAGGGTTTAAATTACCCACGGTGTTGTAAAAACACTCTTCCAGCTGTGAAAGAAATCTAAACTTTTATTAAAACTATCCAATTCTCAACATTGGTGATATTTAGGTTGTTTTTTGAAAGGTTGTTTCTCGATACTAAATCAAAAACATTTTTTTTTAATTTTGTCTCTGTATGTTGGTCGCCGTGTGGTGACGGATTAATAATACTTAATCCCGTGAGTGTAGTAGGAGTAAACTAAGGGATCAAACTACTCATCTCGTGGGTGTCGTAGAGAGACACCAGCACTGCAAAAAGAAGGAAAACTTGACACAACTCCTATACCAACCCGTCTGGCCAGCGTGGTATAGTAGGCCAAAACCTTCTTTCTAAGGAGAGGCTTATGTCCAGCAGTGGACTATCAAAGGCTGTTAATGATGTATGTTAGTCGCACAACACGCCAAAACTACTGAATAGATTTAAAAACACTTAGTATTTTATCCATTAATTCAGCACGGTTTCCTTGAATTTGAGAATCAAAAATTGCACTTAGTTTTAATTCATTAAACGTGGAACTATAATATGATAAATTAAAAAATACCTTCTCAAAATAGGAACCCGATACATATTTAGTTAAATAGTACGAGTGGTATAATAGGGGCTGATATAAATTTCGGATACCATCTAACAGTATGTGATCCAGTCGCATTCCGCACAAGAGGCGATAGTTGCTGAACTCAATTTATGGGAGTTATTTCGGACGGTCCGGACATTATCTAGTCCGGACGACGGCATTCGACACTGGTGCGGATAAATTGCCAATTTTGACTTACACTCACACTTCCTGACTATGTGACATATTATCAACCAAATGTGAATTCAGCTGAATAATATTATTTGGTTTTGGAACAATTTAAATCTATGGAATGATTTTTAGTTGAAAAAATGGCTACACGGATGGTGAAATGGGAGAGGATTTTTGAAATTTTACACAAAGTTCAAAGTAAAATTTTTACACGTTGATTCCTAACCTCCTCACAACCACAAGATATCTACAGCTAGTCAAGCGTCACTCACAATTTTCACCATAAGCGATTATGTACACTTCTGATCCAATGGGTCCCTGCCACTTTGATTGGGTCATCCAGTTAGGAAATATCCATGCTTTACTGTTTACCTGTGGCGAAATTTGCTACCCCATTTTTAATATTAGAACTGAATTCATTTCAGGACGGAAGACAACAAGTCTTTAGCTGCAGTGGCAAAAATTAAATCAAGAGAAATTGCATGACATTACTGGGTAATACGGTCTGCTGTATCCAGATCGCCATAGCGGTCATGCTGTACTAACACTGCAGTACCTAATATACAATTTATTGAATAGGTACCACCTAAAAGCACATCTTGACATCTTGCCCACCGTTAGACATAGGCCTCTTCCACAGATTTAGGTCAGAAATTACATTTATTACGGGCCTGTTGGTCAGGTCTAGTGGTTAGGGATCCTTACTGCTTAGGTGGAGGTCAATGGTTCAATTCCCACCCAGGAAAATTATTATATGATGAGCACGATTCTTTTTTTTTATGTCTGGGTGTAATTTATCTATAATATATGTTTATTAGCGGCTGATTACCATAGTACAGGTTCTGCCTAGGTTGGGATCAGACTGCCGTGTGTGAGATGTGTGAAGTTAATATTTTTATTTTAACAGGTAACCAAGTAAATATTCATAATTATATATAAGTTAACGACAGGTAAAAGATAACAATGGTTTACCGTCAATATTTACTCTGCCGGTGATTATAAAGTTCAAATAAAAATTTATTGTAGAATTCCGTACCTAATATCGTTTTATTAGCCATTTAATGGTGCAGTAACATCTGAACGTAACCTTATTTTGGGTCGTAATCTCGTACGATATACATACGGAAGGGTGTATTCCGCGCAATAGGCGTAATTGAGATAGTAGCCGGGATGGGCCTGAACTAATTACGTAGTGATACCAGCTGAAAACATTTTAGAACAAACAATAATGTTATAAGTTATTTTCTGGGTTTAATAGAAATGGCGGATTTAAAATATTAAAGTTATTACTTCTGCCAAGTAATAGAAATTTAAAAACCAATTTCAAAAGTAATATAGGTTTTTACTTCGGAAATTGGTTTTTAAATTAATAAAAAATACTAATATTAGATTAAAATGTTAAACTTTAGGATATTACCTATATGTTCACTTCAAGGGCGGAATTAGCTTTTAAGTCAGGGAGGTCATTTCTGTGTAATCAAAACTCACGACATGCCTGATGATTAGCTAAGGTAGAGATGTTATTTGTGACGTATTCTGAAATAATGAAGTTCTGAAATGAGGTATAAATAATATTTATGATTGACATATACATTAGTGCTTTAGTGGCGTTAAATTCATGTAAGTTTAGTATTTTATTTCGGGCACAATTAGTAAGCGGCTTACTCTGTGGAAGGACTACTCTGTTGTTGTTGGCACGATTTGTGTACTGAGTTCGTCCGGTGCTGCAATCTGCATAGCAATGAATATCTTTAACGGATAGCATGTCATTGGTATGCTGCAGAAACACTGTTGGGGTCACGATAGAGCCTTCCGGGATGGCAGCATCTACTTTAATATCCTGACTACTGATCTAGAAGGGGTTCACTTTTAACTCAGTACAAATATATTTTTAATAAGCGCAATTATTTATTCTATATCTTAGCAACAAGCTTGGAATGAGACATGTGAAGTATCTCAAACCATTCGCGTTCGTCAGCTAGTTAAAAGATTTTGTTGTATATTTAAAAAAAACGGTTGAGATAGTCCGTCCTCTAGATGATGCATATAGTAAAAAGCTGCAAAAGCCTTTCGCTTGATTAAGACATGAATGTTTTGCTGGTGTGTAAGTTACGCGAGAATCGCCCTAATGGTCGGTCTCTCAATGAGATGTGTTCTCAAACAAGTCCTAAGAATTTCCGGCAGTGAGATTAGGCATATTGAATTTGATGAATAATTTTTAACAGATCAAAACATTCATTAGAAATACTAACAGTATAACAAGCAGAGTACGAAACAAGAAATGCACTTTAAAATTTCACTCAATTGATGGAATATAAGGAACTTTTATATTTGTTGTAGAAAAGACATTAAGAGCATATCCAACCAGTTCTTTACAGATATATTACTTATATAAATTATAATTATCAAAGAATCAAAGACAGCGAATACGCGAGACGGTTGCACGGTATAAAATAATACTATCATAAAATTGGCGGTGCCGGTTCTTAAGTTAGTGTTTAATGGCCGATTAAATTTCTTTAATGTTCGGTCGGTTCAACGGCCCAGTGGTCGATGTATTATCAGAAATATGTAATATTATACGACCGTACTGTAAATGCACGAGGGTTGGTAGTTACCTGTTTTTGCTTTTGATGTAATTTTTGTTTCGAGGTGTTTATGGATGTATTATTAACACTATAACTAAAGGTTAATTAAGCTGCTAACTGGCAATTACTAACTGGCAGATAAATTTGCTGATCGTATCAATGATAGATATATTTAATACTCGTCCTATGTGCATACAACGTTCAAAAGGCCTGGCCATTTGAAGCTATTAATATTTAGGACTTATTTAAAAACTAATCGTAATTACACACATTTTTGGACTGCAATAAGTGTCCCCACCGATTGTAGTCAATGATTGTATATTTATCTTTTCGTTAACAAGGCTGAGGCTATTTACATCAGCAAAGTATTATTTAAAACTTCTTTCATATATAAGTAAGCATTTTGCTCAGATAAGCACACACAGCATATATACAACAAACAATGTCTAGAATGTTTTACATTACGACATAACCTACTTAAGTATTTTTTCATTAAGTTGTTGTGACCTCTTTCTTATTTAACATGAATCTTACATAGACGATCGGAATACCTACAAAATAAATAGTAAATAATAAAGACACGTCCAACATTTGCTACTGTCAGTACCGGTGACTGTTATTAGATGAAGAAAACAGCAATGACAAAGAAAAGTGAATTCCGAAGCACCTATGAGCATACACACAATAAAAAGGGACGCTTAACAGAAGTCAAACACGTACAAAGGTCGACAACACTTTTCGCATACAAAACATTGTTGGAAATTGAAAGGCTCACCGCGTTATATGAATACACCTCATACACAAATAAAATTGTGCCTTATTTCATAGCGATAGAATTAGATTTTCCGTAAGCGTAATGACACGGACGAATAATATCACCGGCACGTAAAAAGAATCTTAATAATGTATAATACGGGAATATGTTCAGACCTGTCCTATCTTAACACTATGACGGCAGTGGGGACAACTTTACCTTTTCCAAGCTTTTGAATACCGACGACAGTAAAAGCTATACCTAGATATGTTATTAAGTAATGTGTGACAAAATATCTACATATACCTACAAAGTTCCTAATGTCTAGTCGACAAAAACAAATATTGGAACATAGTAACAAAATCTATTAATTAACTAATGAGCTGTTTGAATTAATTTCCCATGAATGCCATTAATTATTAATATAATTAATATTAATTAACAACTAAAATATTTAAAAAAATATTAGATACTTATAATGTGTGAGGATGAATGTCTTAATAATTTATGTCTAATCTATAAATTTTTATGTAGTATAAATTTGGGTACACGTGCTTAGGGTGATTTTTGCTTTCCTGGAGTCAAAGAACTTGCTATAAAAAAAAACCAGCCAAGTGAATGTCGGGCCACGCGCGGTGTTCCGCTTGTTACATGACTTAGAAGGGAACTTTATATTTTCACGCTTTAAGGGCCAATGATGTTTTAAAATGAGCTCACGAGATATAACATCTAGTTATACTTTAAAAACTAACAATAAAATAAATTATGCATTTTTCATCTTGGGCGACTATTACGCCTAAATTAACTGAGCTAACTTCTCCGTTATAATTTTCATTCTAAGTTCATTATAATAATTATACTCTACCATTATGATTTTTTACAGATTTTTAAACCGACATTTCAACTCAAAGGAGAGGGACGCTCTACTTAAATAAAAATAATCACTTTAAAATTCAATATTTTGTAAACGTTTCACCGAATTGAAAAATATTCATACGGATATGGTACAACTATAAGGGTTCCTAGTCCTACTAAAGCGGCAAAGCTTTTTTACGTCCCATCTGGTTAGAAGAGGTCGTTACTAAGCATTGCCGCTCATTGGTGATAACAAACGTGAGTTTCGATAAGAATAGCAGAGGTGAGAACCAAACCCTGAACTATCTGACTGCTCAGATATTCTTATCAAATTAACCTTGTCAAGATGTTGATTAAACAATGCAGTACCATATAAGAATCAAAATGATTCAATTAAATTAAGAGTTCCGGCATATAAATACCTTAAGCTTAATTTAAGATTAGAAGTAATATTCATTCTGTATAATAAATAAATGTTTTAATTCTGAAGGAAAATTAATGATTAGCCTGTAATCCGCAATTAATTTGATTAATTAATACTCCGTAGAAATGTCCCTTAATTATGTTAAAATGTTGAAAACTTATCAATCGTATGAACACTTATGAAATAATCTCGTTTTGATTATATTTTACCTCATTAATACTATGATAATCTGTTTTTGGCTTTACTTTATATTATGATAACAAGTGGTCAAGGTACATTTTTTTAAACAGACGCAAGAGTTTTGAAAGACGCATTGGAGGGTTAAATGTCACTATTTAATCTTACGAAGATCACTTTTCGTAATAGTGCACGTAGTATAAATGCGTGTTTATTTTACAAACTCTAGGAATAAAGTCCCCGTTGAGTCGGATTTCTTATAGTCCTTTCTCTTTCTATCTTATATTTATTTTTCTAATCATCTGTTCTTACGATGTACGTCACGGAGCAAAGAGCAAAATAATAATAATAGCTTTCTATAGTTACTGTATATTTATCTTCGATGATGTGGCATCGATGTCTTTCAGTAGAATGATAAAAGGTCGGCTATCTTTTTAATTATAATATGTATTTGCAATGTAATTTTACAATCCAGGTGAACGTATTACCAGCTATCATAACATCACATCATTCAATTGAACTCTGGTACCAAATTTAAGATTCAACATGTGGTATGAGTACCAGGGCTCTCGCATAACATATACAAAAGAAAAATAATTACCCGATTTTTGTTATAGTTCGCTAAGTTTAATTATTTCATTACGCTATATTTAATAGGAAAATAGGTTACATTAATAAAAAATCAGGTTAATACAAACATACTCATTACTCACTTTGTTCTACACTTTAAATATTTTGACAACTTTGAATTCTTAATTATATCAGTTTTGTTTTTTCTTTACCTTCAATCGCTTATACTCGTAGAGCTACTTTTTTAATTTTCCCAATAAATTTTAAAAGTATGATGGATTGCATCGTACACCGATTCATTGCAAAAACATTCCGTGGATCTAAAATCATTTAATTTTTCAAAGTTAAGAGTTCTCATACATTTACACTCACATAGGTCATTTTTTTTCATTTAACAGGCTAAATTGATACATTTTTATGATCATATATATGCTTCCTTTAACTGCAGCCGATTGATTTTTACTATGAAACAGATAAAATTTGATAAAGACTTCGTTTAGAGTCAAAGTTTTATCTCTTCTTACCCGACTCTTAGACGTCAGAATAAAAAGTGGTCACGTCATTGTCTACATGTAACAATCAATCTTCGGACCATTAATTGATTAGATTAAAAGCCCCTATTAAACCGATATCAGAACCACCTACACTCTAATTCTGAACCAATTTAACGGAACGCACCGACTTCCAAAACTTGATACTAAGCTGATAGTAACTTTCCAATTCCTCGCTATCTCTTGCTTAATTTTATCAATTTTTATTTTTATTCACTTTACCAAAAGCCCAATGAAGAATACATTGTTTTTAAATTATCGTATCCGTTAACAGAGAATCAGCATGGAGCAAATTGAGCTTCACTAAATATCGGTTGTTATATTGAACCAAAGGCATCGATCATATCGGATGTTAACTGTTACCGACTTTGATGTTGATGTCGATATTAATTGTCGTATGACGTGCATGTGACTGATCATAAATCTACAGTAATTCGAGATCGTTCTACAGTAAAAGGATTGTTCGAGGCGCTCGTTATGAACAAGGTGCAATTACAAAGTAATTTTAACAGGCTTTTTTGAGACTGATATCCTTGACGTCAGTATGTCTTTTGTTGTTTCATACCATACTACTACCATATCTCATTTATCCAAAGAGACTATTCATTATATGTGCTTATATTATTATAAACACATGGTTGCAAACTAGTCCTTAGTTTGGCCTCGCCTGTCAGCTACATCAGAAATAACAAACAATTAAATTGATTAAACACAAATTAAGAAATAAATAATTCTGTAGACTATTATTAAAAAAAAATCGTTGATTAATTCAATTATAACTCTGAACAGACAATATCACATCTTGTATATTTTAAGTTATTTATATGTTAGATTGAGAGACAAGAACCAGTTATGTAAAGAAACCTGTTGGACGATAATTATTATTATCAGGTCGAGGCGCCTAAAGCCGTAACATAGCTTATGTTTCACTTTAATAATTAACAAAAACATTTACACAAAACAATGTTCATATAGCTTCAAAGATAAGAAGTTTTTGATAAAATAATAATAACATCACTACTATTTAAAACGTATACAATACATTTTATAATTATAGGTAAATATCGAGTAGGTACTACAAGTCGGACAATACTATTATCTATGTTGAGTATGGTTTCAAGTCAGTTCCAAAACATTCATCACATCGACAGCCTTTAATAGTTCACTGCTGGACATAGGCCTCTCCTTAGAAAGGAGGTTTTGGTCTAATATACCACGCTGGCCAGACGGGTTGGTATAGGATTTGTGTCAAGTTTTCCTTCTTTTTGCAGTGCTGGTGTCTCTCTAACGACACCCACGGGATAAATAGAGTTAGTGGCATTCCGTATTCTTAATCCGTCAGTACACGGACATCTTAATCCGTCACTACACGGACACACATTATCCTTCCCAATAATATCACATCAAGTCTTTTCGAGTGTCATCATCATCAAATATCAAAATCTAAAAAGGTGATTAACAAACAGAAAAGATATGATAAGCCAATTACCTAATGTCCTTAAAATATATCTTGAGCCCGTTGCCCATTAAAATTATCACGCTCGAATTTTTAAAGACCAGGTTTTGCCCGCGGCGCTGCCCCCGTGTATGTCGGTTATCGCGGTAAAGGTAGTCTATAGCACTCATTGATAATATACCTTTCAACAGTAAAATAATTTTCAAAATCGGATCAGTAGTACCGGAAATTCCCCCGAACATACTAACTCACGAGCTATACCTCTTTTTAATATTAGTATAGATAACATTGCTTTTTACATGTGAAATTTCCGAAATTTAAGCGTTAGTAAAATAAACTGTGCAGAAAGTAGTAATAAAAATATTAAACTAACTTAGTAAAGTTCATAAAACAGTACAAAATAATTCTCAAAACAGGAGTTTTAAATTTTTGATTATCTAAAGCACTTATTTATAGTAAAACCAAGATATGTGATTAAAATTACTTTTATTAAAATTTTCTTTTCAACATAACAAATTAGTGAACATTCAAATGGCGTGGTTCATTTTCTAAAAGAAACTGTTACAACTAAGGTTAAAGTTTCATTACTTTTTTTATTTGTTGAAAGCATAATTCTCAACTGCTCTATCGATGACAATGGAAGTGGTAATAATTAATTTCTACAAGTAAACAAATCATTTGTGTATGTGTTTGTGTTGAATGTTAGAAAAAAAAAACAGCTTTAGGTAACTTTAATTTTTAAAAACGTATCATTTTTGAATTAAATATTCGTTTTTATTAAAATTGGTGTTATGTTATTGACATGTGAATTTGATTGGTATAAATCTACAACTTAGAAAACAATATTTTTAACTATTATGATAATATTGAATCAAAGACTACGGACTAGGACTTAAGGCCCTACCGCCAAGCTAGTGTGCAAGTGTGTCAATTCTGAAGATTAAAAGATCTTCAGAATTGACTCTACGTAACTACAAAATACTTTATTCCGTCAGTCACAAATATGAATTTCAAAATACCAATTTTCATTATTCTGAATGGTTCGAAATTCCTAATATAACAACTACGATTATCATTCATCCTATTTATATAATTTAAAATTTTCTTTATTTCTCTACTAGCCCGACACTTCGTTCGCGTGGAATTTGAAAAGCGTTGCCTGGTACGCGACTGCAGTCCACGAGGCCTCGGATTCCCGGACCGGGCTAAATTTTATAGGATTTTACTGACAAGAAAAGTAGCCTGAGTTACTCCATATATAGACAGCTACCGGGTAGTAAAATATTATCCAGTCCAGCCTTTTTGAAGATTACACGGAACAAACAGACAGACCGACAAAAAATATTTAAAGTGGATTTTAGGCATAGGTATCATTCACAGTTCTAACCTCACCTAACCCAAATGTTTCACTAACAATAGAGGGGATCGGGTGTTATTCGCCACAGTTCTAACCTAACCAAACTCAAAGAATATAATAACAAGAAATGTAGAAAAGAAACAATGTTATTATAAACAAGAAATGGTACCCGACGCAGGTATGTACGAGGAGAAGAAAACACAAAAACCAAATTAAACACAAATATTAATAACAAAGTAGACGTTTTTTAAATTACATTAACTGTTACAATATATCGATTTTGAATATATATGTGTAACTGAATCAGAATCAGGATAACAAATTTTGGCAGTTTATTTGAACTATTGAAAATAGGAAAGTTGTTTTTCGGACCGATAATCCATCGAGCATTTGATTCTACGAAAGTATAAAAATGAGAAATTAAACAAATCGCATTTACGACTTTCGGTAAAACAATTGAATTTTAATAACAGGCATTATAATAATTCTTAGGTATTAAGAATTTCAGACTTTTGAAAATCGGATTACCGAAATTTGGAGTAAAATATTTCGGAGTATTTGTGTGTTCCCTTTTTAAAAGGTAAAATTATGTTGAAACCAAGAGTGCCTTGAAATCATATAAATAATATTTTAAATAACTAATTGATTTATTGATTATGTTATACTGCTGTGTGGTTGTTTCTTCATCAGATTCGAATTCGCTAATAAATGCTTCGTGAAATATAATTATGTTCATTGACATAGCACGTAAACCGCATGCAGCCATTAAGTGGTAATAAATATTTAAGCGATATTATTCAAAAGCGAGAACACGAAACATAATCACAAGCAAACCAGTACTAGTCGTTATTATATTCTCTTTCATGTCGCCTTTAATTAGTGCAGAAATCATTATTGCATGTTTCTCACAGCTCATTGCCAACCGCAACCTCGATTTGTGTTCGGGGATTTATGTTGAGGTTACGTCGATTTAATTCTAGTTCATTTTATGAAGCAAACGACAAGTGAATAGTAATTTACCACATACCAATCAAATATTTAAATTCACAGACCAAAGAATAAATAGTAACGCTAGTTTTGTGCTACTATTGTGTGATGAGCTCGACCACTTGTTCAATGTCTGGGTGAAGGTAATTTATTTATCGTATGTATTTAAAAATAATATTAATCTTTACTTGGAACAAGAAAACAGTATATAATTTAAAGATGTTCGATAACAGAAACATTGGTTTAAAACTGTGTCGTTGCTATTAACTTCCACCTCCAGAAAGGAGACGACAACATCGTTCCATTGATTACATACATACATACATTGTGCATATTTGCGTGTGTGTGTATGTGTGCGTATGAACCCCCAACTCTACGTGTTACGCGCAGAACTTTCTCATGATTTACTTAGATTCTCCAAATCTTAGTATGAGAGTGAAGCTAGCTATTGATCCGTAAACAATTTACACTCTGGATAGGTGGGGATATATGTTTAATATTTTATTAGGTATTTAATATAATACTGCAGCGAGATAGATAAACTAGCGTCTAATCACACAGTAATTTAATTCAATACGTTGAACAGACCCTGTCGGAATGCCGCTCACGTGCAGTCAGGTGTACGTCAAAAACACAGCATTTTTTTTAGGACTGCTCTTCAAAAGGAGTTTCTTTAAGTCTACTACGATACAGCTGAACTTTGATTTTTAAGTGGAGCGACTGCCATCAGACCTCCACAGCCAAAGTACCAGGCGATATCGAAGTTCTGTGAAAATACTATTTTAGGGCTGCAACCCGTAACGGCTATGTCGTAACGTCCTCTCCCTTAAGATTTAATTATTACTATTACTTTATGTAAGCGGGAGAAATGAACAAAATTGAAGCAGAAACTTGGTCATGAAAACATCGTTAAAAAATAATTTCATTACATAAAGAGACACAGATCCCTAATTAAGCAGACGATATATATATACCTACTTACCTACGTAGTAATCTGTTTTATTGCAAACCTCTTACTGCAACTAAAGATGCTTAACAAAACTCCATAAGCAGTTCAATAACATCAGTTACGCTCAACCGATAATACTTACCGTTACTATGATAAAACAGATCTAAGACGAAATTCAAGCTGTTACATAGAAGGCTAATGCCTAGCCTCCTACCGTTCACCTGTCCTTATTTAAACACTACCTTATCTAGGACTCGAGGATCGACTGGGATGCAAACTGCAAACTGATGCAAAATTACCGGAGTCTAAGTAGCGGCTAGCAAGCCGCAGGCTATCGTGAGCGACCACGCCCGCCACCTTGGCGAATAAAATAAACAACCGAAATAGGCCTGGTACAAACTGGTGATAATTTATTATTATTTTTGGTACCCACCTATTCTATAAAATTCTTTTTTATAGTACAGGGTGGTGGGGGTTGTCCTCCGATAACCTCACTCACTTGGTGAAAATCAGTGAAAGAATTGCTTAAGAACGGTTTTGTGTGCTGTAGTACCAATCTAGTCCAGCCGACCCATGGCGCTCCAAAGATTTACGTAGAGTCAACACGAGTGTGATAAAATCATAGATCTTAGTATTATCCAAGTATGCATTGAGACAATATGTTTCACTAGCTGACCCGCGCAACTTCGTCTGCGTCTCTCAATAGTAATAAATTTTCTCCGTTTTTGAAACATTCTTCATTGGTGCTCCGCTCCTATTGGTCTTAGCGTGATGATATATAGCCTATAGCCTTCCTCGATAAATGAGCTATCTAACACTGAAAGAATTTTTCAAATCGGACCAGTAGTTCCTGAGATTAGCGCGTTCAAACAAACAAACAAACAAACAAACAAACAAACAAACAAACTCTTCAGCTTTATAATATTAGTATTAGTATAGATTTATCACAATGAGAAATAACTCTTAAACTATCAAAAAACAATAGCATTAGCCCATAATACACTTTTGCATGTAAATATAACGCCTACTAACTTGTTCAAACATTCCGAGATGAGAAAAATGCTTGTCGTTTGTCATGTTAGTGTTAAGTTTGTATCATATTAGTTATCATCTATACTCTATGATCCAACATGGAAACCAACCTATAATAAATAAAATACAGAGCGAAAATTAACAAACCAGGGTAAGGCTGATTTACCTTAAAGTGATAAAGATCATCTAGTAGTAGTACTAATACTATGCTCAGTGTGTATAATTCCTAATCGTCGCGTCGCTGACGGAGAGGCGCGCGCGCAGCCGCCGGCCGCGCAGCTGCACCGTTTAACTCATGCGCAGCCTGAAGATTGCATTCACAAGATACCTATACCTGCGTGTAAATTAAGCAATATCTATGTCCGCTTGTATTGTAAACACTTTATCCCTATAGGCGATAATAATAACTTATCCGATGACGATCTTAAGGTCATGTTTTTCAACCTTGAGTTTAAAACTTTGTACAACAGTTAATCTACGATTTAATTTCAAACTGTAAATGTGCTATACCAATATCTTTTAAGCTTGTATCGAAAATCAAATTGCAGGTTTCTCTTAAAGTAGAAAACCTGGGCCTTTCGTAAATGTCGTTGAGTGTCTGCTTCAACGGGGTCCATGAGAAGATTGGGTAACTTTCTTCCAGTCGACACTCAAATTGCACTGTTCCAATCTCAACTCCTACCAATCCAAGATTACGTCGATGTCAACTATCTTGATATCAATCAGGACCAACTCAACACTGGCCGGAACTCCACCGTGGGACTGGCCGGAACTCCACCGTGGGACCTGGAGGCGAGAGCCCTTGCGGCACTGTATCAGTGGCGCAAGGAGGCGCAGGAGTTGGGTCGATGCCCCGAGACTCGAGAAATCGAGGACCGGAAATCCCAACTCCGCCAGGTCATCATAGGGGAGTGGAGGGAACGACTCGGGCAACCGAGCGCCGGGCACGCCGTCATTGCGGCGGTAAGACCCGTAATGGAGGATTGGCTCGAGAGGCGTCACGGGACCCTCTCATACCGATTGACGCAGGTGATCACTGGGAAGGGATGTTTCGGAGATCACCTGTGTCTGATCCGCAAGGAGCCAACGCCTGAGTGCCACCACTGCGATGGCCAGACCGTGGACACGGCTCTCCACACGCTGGCAGAGTGCCCGGCGTGGGTTGAGCAGAGGCGAGACCTCGTGGCGGCCATCGGAGTGGGAGTTCTCTCGCTCGATAGCCTGATTGCGGCTATCGTGCGGAGCGAGAGTGCGTGGAACTCTGCCGTCTCCTTCTGCGAGCAAGTTATGCTCGCGAAGGAGACGGCGGAGCGGGACCGGGAGAGGTTTAGAACTCTCCCGGCCCGCCAGGCCCGGGCACGGGCCAGGCAGCGCAGGTCACTCAGGCGCCGGAGTCGCAGAACGACCTCCGTCCTCCATAAGCGCAGGCCTGGGGGTGACAGGTGAGGCCATCTGTCACCCTAGCAGAAGCAGGCCGGGGTGGCGGCGAGCGCGTTGCGAAGCGCGCTCGCTTTCAGGGAGCACAGGGAACATGGGGTTCCCACACGGGGCGGGGGGTCGTCTACTCGTCTGTAGATGACCCGAGGTATGTCGGGGGCACCAGGGGCCTTCCTTTCTAGGGTATACCTGGTTCCCCGGCTATTAGTACCCGGCGAAGGCGTTGCGGTTTAGTCGGTTCGAGTCCGACATGCCACCGACAGGTGGTATCCGAGGGGATTTCCGCACGGAAAAAAAAAAAAAAAAAAAAAAAAAAAGGACCAACTCAACACACTTGCGCATCAACAAAACGTCTACACAAGATTTACGCTTTACAAAATAAAAATAGTAATAATATATAGATAATAGGGATAATGTTAGGAATCCAGAGAAGGGCATAGGGTACCTTGCATTAAAATAACAGTTAAAAGAGAAATGCCTAACATTACATTTATAAACATTTTGTTGACCAAAAAATGCAGCAAACTAATCTTTTTAAATATATATGTTGTATAAATATAAGGATTATGCAAAATGCATATAAGAACTCAGTGACATGTTGCTCTGTGACGTTACGAAAAATCTCTGATTTGACAGTTCAAGGTGAAAATTAGTCCACCACGCGATTTCTATTTATTGAAAAGAATGCTCTCAAAAAATGAACAATTCTGTGACTCTTATGAAAATACGCTTAATATACCTCTTATTTGTATTCAATCTAAGTTATGTGCAGTAAATAAATCAATAACCTACAGCCGATCTATTATCATACATTCGTTATACCAGTTTATTGGCGAGAACAATCTGACGCATAAATCAATGTAAAGTATGCCTATTGTGTTAACTCGAAGCAACGGTTCGCATCCTACAATAACTTATTAGTAAAGGTTTTATAAATACTATTTTTATGAATTAATTACATAATACTTAAAGCAGATTTAAAGAAAAGACTTTTAATATACTTACTCGTATATAAAAAAATCTGATAAGAAACTCAAAAATGTCCATACCGGGTGTGATGAACGCCCATGACAGCCGCTATAGAGAATGAATGACCTCGATTAAGCTGACAAGATATCTAACAATAGGATATCGCTATTGTTTAGATGAATTGCGATAGTCAGGCCTGTCAAGTTACTGATGTTCTACAGCTCTGTTAAAATACCACTTATTTTTATAATCATTAAAGGAAAGTAATTAAACTTGAAACTAATCGTTTTATGTCGATATTGTGTAACAGGTACAAATGAAGTACTATTTATTACCTAAGTAATTTAAAACCCAGAACGTTCAAAATTAGAAATACCAATAAAAATTAACATATTCCTAATAGTTATAAAATTTGGAAATATATAAGATAGCGTATTCCATGACGGAAATAATTGACTGACAGAACTAGTTTACATAATGCATTGAATATTAATAAAAGACCCTCCTTATTTTGAGTGTACAATAGTAAAATATTTTACTAAAAACCACAGCAACCCGTTACAAAAGAAGTAAAATCTTGAAAAAAACTTATTGAAGTAATTATTCTGGCATGAAAGACATTACTGCAAGCTTTAACATACGTCACACTTTTACTTACACAATACACTTGTTAAAATACTGGAACAGGAGTAAACTATGACTAGAATCTTATTTATGCGTCTAGAACCCGCCGTGCCGTGTAAGCATCACAGAGAAAGGCTAACTATCACATAACGACAATTCATGTTTACTTCAGCTGTTATCCTTTATACACATTCTCTACAGTCTCCTAGCGAAAAAACGTCTCTAAGACAGCAAAAAATGAACTTTTATTTACGTGGATTATATTACAGAACACTTTATTATTCCTCCATTTGACATATATGAATTAGAAAATAAATATTCTTTAATAAACTAGGGAATTTCATTACGTCAGTCGGTTGAGTTAATTTAAACGTATAATTTGAAATAAGGTGGTAATAACGGCAGAAGTAAGATTGTATATTAAAAGCACCTTAATGTTAGGTACACGTAGGCAACGAGTACGAGCCCAGAATATAAAATCGTACTCGGCAATGTTACTTACGATAATAACAATCTGTGGTTTTGGGGAAACACAAGGCGCAGTATTCATTATTAATATATTAATACTTGTTGTATAAATCTGGCAGGCAGCTGCGTTGTAATTTAAGTAATAAATGAGGATGTACTTTTTAATAATATTGCAGTTGCGGTCGACCAGAATACTTGAAAAAATATTTTAGTTCACAGTTTATAGTACAGATACAATATTTTAATGATGTGATGTATTATGGGCATTAATACAATAATAATGTAAGTTTATTAATCAAGAAATATATTTATTACTTTTATAATTTAATCAAATTTTTATTCAGTCGTCATTATAGGTTAGATTTATTTTTCAAACTAAATATTTCGTACGTAATAACAATAAGTGTGATAAGAACGAAAATGTCGAAATTAGTTGCTATCAGATTCAAATCATTAATTTTTATACAATCTCATTACTCATAAACTTTTGATAAGCTTTTTTTAACTCTGTAATTAATAGAAAAGGTGTCGAAAATATGGATGCGCAAGCTTATAAAATAATAAAGTCTAATATTGACTGATGTTCTCTTTGTACAAGCTCATGTTGCATGAATGTAAATAATTGTTTTAAAAAAAGTTAGAAATTAAAGTTGAGTTTGCATAGTGTCAAGATGGTCATTTTACAAATTTGCAATCGCTTAAGAGACATATTGTAATATATTTATTATTTATATAGTCTATGAGGGGTGATTTTCTAAATACAAAAAAATAAACAAAATTTTAGTTCCCTTCATTAGGAGACAAACCTATTACCGTAAACCTGGCAGAGGATTATATAAGTAAATTAGGAATGTATAAAACAAAAAGGTAGATCAGAAGACAAGGCAATGGCGCATAATTTAGTGAAATTGCAATAGGAGTATCCATAACATTTTTCCTAACTCCTTATCAGATTAACCTTAATTAGGTTAATTAAAAACATTACAAAATATATAAAAAGCGGTAATGGTTAAGCTCTGAACAGTTATTATTGGAGCATTGGGTCTCACAATGACTTCCATCTGGCTACTGTTAGGAATCGCGATAGTCGCACAAGCGCATATTGGTGAGTTTTCTTTCTAATATTTTTTTTTACCGTACTGATTCAGATTAATTGTTATCGAATATTATTTAGATATTATGTTCTTTTTTATAACGTATCATTCGATTTTTCTATTTCTGTGTTATATATAAAAGGAACCAATTCTTTCTATAAGAAAATTGAGAACCATGATTCATATCTTCTGTTTTCATGTAAAACTTTTTTTTTGACTATTGCTTTCCTGCAAATTTTTATGAGTGATTTACGAAGTCTCACCCACATAAGCGACGAAAGCGTGTATCATTAAGCCAGGACTTTCAAGATACTGTACTAGTTGTGTTATGTGTACCAACTTGTTAAAAGATTGACTCTTATTTTAGTAGGAAGTATCATTTTTGTACTCTTAAAAACTCAACAAGTCGTATATAGATGGTATGGTATATAGATGATACCATAGATAAATTAATGCACGCTTATCGAGTCTGAGGTATCAATTCATTTTACAAAAGGGGTCTTTTGCTCAAAATAGTTTGGGAATCCCTGCACTAGATTGTAGGTGGTAATATGTACCGTATACTTATAGCTCATAATATTAGGTCCTTACCTATGAAATTGCCGTTTTGTATGCAATAAGTGAAAGTACTTATTTTTTTAAAACTTTTTTATTTCTGTTATTCGAAGTAATCACCCATGCAATCGACGCATGTTTGCCAACGCATTGGCAGTTTATTGATGCCCTTCTTGTAAAAATCAGCTGGACGGGCAACAAACTCTTCAAAGGCATTTTTTTACTGCCTCTCGGGAATTGAATTTTTTACCCACTAAAAAGTTGTCTAAATTTTGGAAAAAGTAATAGTCGGTAGGTGCAAGATCACTACCGATATTTATACCTGTGCCAATGGCCACTCGATGGCATCTCAATAGCGTGTCAGTGGTATGACAGTGGCTTGGCGTGAACATAAAATAGCAGAATTGAGGCGCTGCTTGTCTTTTTTTTTTAATCTTTCACGTAAATGACAGTCATCATAAAAACCAAGTCACTCATGAATTTATGTCATTCAAATGTAAGTCTTCATAAATCTTTTATTGAAAGCATTTTTAAAACCGGTCACTTAGGAGACCAACTCGCACACTAAGGATTCCAAACAAACTTGTGTATAGGCAGTTAGTCTGTTCCGGGAATTGTTTGAGGTTCGGAACCCTTAAAATGAGCTTTTCTTATGTTATTCTTGGCCATCAAACATAAGACTGTTCCAAAAGCATTAATTTAAAATTGAACGTCTTTCAGTTATGATACAGAATATATTTTCACTATGAATATACAGTCAAACATTTTCTAATCTTCACTCACTGATTAGATAGAAATAGTTTTATCCAAGCAATTTAAGAGGAGACAGTGTTACCCGTCGGTAGTTGTGGTCGTGTAGATCATTTATAACATTTCATTAATTGCATCAAATCAATTGTCTTATTTTTCTTTTCTATCTGTGGGACTAAGAAGCAGCTGCGTCACTTCCGTTGCACATCATGTAGAGCGAGCAGTCTTCAGCCTGCACCCAGTTAATTAAAAAACAAAATGGATTATAACCATAAGGACGTCTTAAATTTAGTTTATAATCGTTGAATAATCAATATTGGTTTCATCATTCATGGGATTTGTTCGACATATAACTTTACGAATTTCTCTAGTTATGTTTTAGATCGTAAACCGAAAACTAGAACCAATCTTTACAGTATTTAAAAGCAAGTACCTACAAAATAATTGCAGGAACTTGATTCTAAATTTAAAAAACAGCTTTAAGCGGTTTCTTTCACATTTCATCTTCTATAGTAATAGATTCCATAATCAATGTAAAAATAATGAAACACATAACTTTTATCTCTTTAATGGGACTGCCTAGCTAACGAGAACTCACCCTATATTTCGATGTGACCATTCCAATGGAAAAATGAGGCCAAAAATAGCTACAGCCATATATTACTGCAAGTGTGTTAGGGTTTAATATATTTATGTAAGCTTTTATGTGCAGTGAAAAAAGTTCATAGCGATGACGCGGAATTGCCCGATGAACTAGAATGGCCCGACGAATATACACTAAAAGCGATGAGAATGTCCCTTACTGACAATGTTATCGAAAACTATGAGATTTGGTAAGAAACTTGTTTCTGTTGTAGTGTTCTATGACTAATACGTACCTACATACATACTCTTGCCTAAATTCCCGACGAGGTAGGCCGAAGCATATTAAAACGACAATATTTGACGACCGGATGGCGTAGTAGTTTGTGTAACGGACTGCTATTCCAAAGGTCGCGGGTTCGATTCCCGCTGAAGTCAAACATTTGTGTGCATGAACATTTAATGTTTGATTTGGTCTGGGTGTTTCTATGTACATTATATATGTATTTAAAAAAAAAGTATATATGTATTTGTATCAGTTGTCTAGTACACCCATAGTACAAGCTCTGCTTAGTTTGGGATTAGATGGCGTTGTGTGAATGTGTTAAAATATTATTATTATTATAATCACTTAATAAAGGGTAATCCGGACACTTTAAGAATCAGACGGGAAGATTTGGAGTTCAATATAAATTATTCGTATTCATCCCGTGGGTGTCGTAAGAGCCGACTAAGGGAGGTAAGTGCGCAGGACAATAGCGCTACAAAGACAAGGAAAACTTGAAACAAACCCTATACCGACCAGTCTGGCCAGCGTGGTATAGTAGGCCAAAACCTCAATTCTAAGGAGAGGCCTATGGTCCAGCAGTGAACTATTAAAGGCTGTTGATGATGATGGTGATAAAAGCAAAAGTTCGTAAGATGGGAAAGCAATGGTAGGAAATGCATGTAACTTATAAGAATGGATTGCGGAGTATAAGCGATAGCTCGAGTAAGAGAAGAGCGTAACTCTATAACTCGAACGGGAATAACTTATTAATAAGTAGCTTTTGCCTGCCGCTCCGCCTTCGCCTATATCGGTTATCGCTGTGAAAAGTAGCGTGTGTTCTTCCTTAAGGATCAAAGTATATTCATGCCGAATTCCATCAAAATCGGTTTAGCGGTTTAGCCGTGAAAGCGTAACAGACAGAATTATAATTTATTTTTTATAATATTAATACGGATTTTTTACCAATTTTACTAAATTACCATCTACACTATACATATGTTAATAGTTATTACCCTTATTTTATATACCCTTATTTTTAATAACTTACTTTTTTTGATAGCATTGGCTGAAATACTAGTTATCTTAAGTTTGCAAGTTATAACCTTCAGTATATCTACTCTGAAGCGAAATAAATCCTATAATTATAGTAAGTAGGGAAGGAAGGAATTAGTGTAGGCACACAGATCCTAATGCTTACTTGATCTGATCTGATCTAGTATGTAATATGTCAGCTCCTGTAAAGGCCAGTATATTACAACTAATCGATCTTATTAGCATCGAGCTGTCTTCGTCCAGCACTTCCAAGGGTTTTCATACTGAGATGTTACTAATTTTGAATTTACAGGAGAACGGAAAAATCCTCAAGGATAGATTATAACGACGGCTATGTGAAATCCATTGTGCTTACTGATGATAATTATCGCTATGGTGTTAAATACTCCGTAAGTAAATTACTCATTTGTTTTTTTTTTTAAAGCAAATTATTATTACTTACACTGATCTTGTTTCCTAAGTAATCGAGGACCGTGTGAACAATTGAACAGTTACTCATTTTTTCTTTAGATTCATCCCGAGGCATCAAAATCTCAAGATGTAGAAACAGCTTGCGCCAGCGTAATTGGTGATAAATACGATTCGATAGGACCTGAAACAATCCTACCACTTGAAGCTTACAATTACGAATCTGCCGGTAAAAAAAGATTATACCAATATATTTTGCCTAACTGAAAGTAACCATAATTACAATAGGTGAAAGATATAGGAATCCTATAATTGTAGCACGATTGTTGCAAATAAATATATTAATTGATTGATTGAATCTTAGTTACTTGTGAACTCGTGAAATTTTAATAAACTTAAAATACTTAATGAAAAGAAGGCAAACTAAAAAACTATTAATATGATCTTTATTTATTCTAAATCTTTAAAAATAAAAGAGTTTTTGAGGACGAGTTCGACACTAATTTAAGGTGACTATGACCATTTGGTCTAGAGGTTGATTAACCCGACTGGATTCTATGAATTCGATTCATTTGATCTGTGTCTGGGTGTAATTTACCCATAATACAAGTATGTGTGTATTTAGAAATATGTAAGTATTTACCTGGTTACCATAGACTCTGTTGAAAATGGGATAGGTTTAATATGGGACCATCCAACCGTAGCTGAAAAGTCTCCAGTTGTTATTATTATTAATTGAAGTGTTTTGTAATCTTATATTTCAACAATACATTGAATTTAAAGGTAAGGAAAACTTTTTCAAACAAAGACTTTTGAAAATTTTAAAATATTTTTTACTGAGGTGGAAAAAAAGGGAAAAAAGATTTAAACTTTTTTGGGCTACTTATGACACCATTTCCAAAATTTGGATCCCTTTTTCAGGTGAAGTTTTTTAAAATATACTATCCCTTTTTTTAAAAATCGTCGTAAAAATTTTTAAGCCCGTTTTTGATATTAATTGTTTTTTGAGGATCATTTTGTTAAATTAAATACTTTTCCCTATACTTATCATAAATTTAATAAAAACTTTTTACAAGTATGCCAAAAAATCAGGGCTTTCCCTTTAAACGATTTTTTGTAAAAACTTTTTAATCCCAAATAATAAAAGTCAAAGCAACAAAAACCTTGAACTTATTGTGGTTCTTTTTTTTGGGAACATGAAATCCTGGAATTTAGCTTTTTGGCTGGGCTAAAAAAAACAAACAAAATTTTCCCTTGCTACTACGTTTTTTGTAAAGGGTTTTTTTTCTGCTAAACGTGTATTCAGGGTAGAGGATTGTAATAATTTTTTAAAAAAATTTCCCCAAAAAAACTAAATTTTAAAGTTTTAAGCCCTTTAAAAGAACGTTTTTTTTTAAAGTGGGGTATAACAAAAACCCTTTTCAAATTCGCGAACAAAATATTTAAAATTTTAAACTAAACCCCTTTATTTTCAGAAAATTGTCCGGGAAAATGAACTGCTGCTTTAAAACCTAGCCCATAGTAAAGCCTTTAAAAAAAAAAATTTTTTTTATTTCCCGACCCAAAAGAGCACCACATCGATCATTTTTTCCTTTCGAAAGGGTTTGAAAACTGTATTGCGTATTTTTGAGGGCGGGGTTGCTTTTCCCCTTGCTTTTACATCTCCCTTTTTAAAGATCCTAAACGGTTAATTTTTTTAGTTAATTTTATAAATATCTTGTATGATCGACGTAGGGACGTAGGTATCTATGTACAATCCAAAAGGGTTTAAAAAAAACCCTTATTTACGATATAATGGTTCCCTTTTGAGAAGAAACGTAAAAATTCAAATGAAAAAAATCTAGGAAATCTACAAAAGAGGTTAGGGGAAAAGGGGATTAAAATATGAAGTTGTAACAAAAAAAAATTTAAACTTTTAAACAATACTTACAGTTTTAAAAAACACCTTCACTAAGGTGTATTCCGTTTGAAAACGAGCATTAATGCGAAAAGTGTATTCGAGAGAAATGTGATTTAAAAAAACATATTTGATTCCCTAAATGAAAAGGGGGTTAAACCAAAAAAATATTCAATTTTATCTTTTGAAATATTTTTTTCAGACTGAAAATTGAACACAATAGACGCCCCCTTCGGATACAACTTGCTCTAAATCAGTTTGTTTAAAACTCCAAAGGAAATAAAAAATTTAAAGGGGCCCTTAAAAACAGACCCCCGGGGGGGAAAATTGGGCCCAATATTCCTTTCCCATACAACGGGGATAAGCTGAGTTTGTAAAAAATGTTTTTGCCATCTGAATATGATGCAAAACTTTTTGGGTTGTTTCTAAGTTAAGAGTGAGTGATATCTTTTATAATCATCCCCCTTTTTATGGGCAATGTAAATGATTTTCCTTATTTTTTTTAAAGGGTTTTTTCTTGATGATCTAAATGTTTTTTCAGATGGGAAAAAAATTTGAAAAAAAAATTTTCTCCCCGAAGCTCCCCCATCCTGAAAAGGGTGGGGAGCTTTTTATAAGGTACATCTCAAATTTCCCCTTGGGAATATTTTTTTTTTTTTATTTAGGCACAAAAAAAAAAATACCAAAAATTATTTTTAATATTAGTTCCTTTGCTATATTTCTAAAAATTTTTTAAAATAGCATGGGAAAATTTAAACGAGATTATATACAAAATTAAAAAACTAAATATTGGGCATAAATAGGGAACGTCCCCCTTTGATTTGGGGGAAAAACTGAAAAAAGAATGGGTTTCGCCTAAAAAATTTTTGGGAAAATATCTTTTTCAATACAAAAATTTTAAATTTTCCCCTAAATCTAAAATTAAAACATTTTAAATTTCACCTAAAATCAAAAGGGGAAAGCCCGGGTTTCCCGCTGGAAAATTTGGTACTTCAGCCGCTGTTTAAAAAGGGGCACTTGCACGAGTCAAAGGGGGGAAGACTTTTTGGGACTTAGCCCAAACAAACTCTCGTTGCTTGCTTGGGCGTGAGTTATTTTTTTTTTTTATTAAATTGGGAAAAACCAAAGTAACACAATACCAAAAATTCCATAACCCTTTTTCTTTACGCAAAGTCAACTATATTTTTTTGTAGAATAAAAAACTTTAACACAAATATCAATTATTTTTCAATTCAAATTACTGATGTTAAATTTCAAAATTTTTTTATGTATTTTTCTATAAACTTTTAAAAAGATTCATTAGACTTCTCTATCTTTAATTTTTTCTAACACAAAAATATATAAAAAAAAAAACCCTTGTTTTCTCAGATTCGGGTTTCCCCTGGCTGCGACGGTGGAAATTTAAAAATGCTGCGTACAGTGGGGATTGGGGTAGGTCTACCCACTGGGAAAGGTGAAATAAAGGGGCCCTACCCAAACCAGGGGAAAATGAATAATACAATAAAATTTAAAGTTTCCCTAAAAACGTTTTAATCATCATTATCAAAGCCTTTTTCCCGCCCACTTTCTGGACATAGGCCTCTCCTTTGAAAGGAGAATTTTTGGCCATTGGTTTAAAGGGGTTTTTTGTCAAGGGTTTTTCCCTTTTCCCTTTTCTCTTTTTTTATCCTTTGATTTTGCTCCCTTAGTCGGCTCTTATGACACCCACGGGATGAATGGGGGTGGTGCAATCAGTATTCTTAAACCGGATCCGTCCCGGAAAAAGAAAACCCTTTACGATTAATTAAAAATCTGCCATCACCCCCAAATTTTAAAAAAAAAGTTTGTTTAAAAAATATTTCTTAGATTTCTACTTTGGCTTTAAAAAAATCGCTTTTGAATTTTTTTTTAAAAACCCCCCAAATTTCTCAAATTTTAAAAAATGTACCTTTAAAACTAGTTTAAACCCCCCTAAAAACTGACGATTGATGACTTCTGAAATTTAAAAAATTTGGGTTTGAGTTTTAGGATGGAGTTTGCAAAAACCCCAAAAAACCACCCCAAAAAATTAAACCCCAAATTGTGGATATCCCCGGTAGTCACAAACCCCTGAGCTTTTGGAGCATTAAAAAGGGCCCCTTTTTAATCAACCACGGGGGGGGACCTTTTAAAACCGGGGGGCGGGGGGGGAAAAGGGGGGGGCCCCACGGGGGGGGGAAGGGGAACCCAGGGAAAAAAAGGGGGGAAGGGGGCCAATAAGGGGACCCCCCAAAGTTCGGTGGGAGAAAATAAGGGGGGGAATTTGGGGGAATCCCCCAAAGGGGATAGGGGGAGACATTTTGCCGGGGGGGGCCCCCGGGGGGAAGGGGGGGGGGTACAAGGGAGAGGGGGAGGGGGGAAAGGGGGGGGGTCAAAGGGGGAAAGGGGGCCCCCTTTTTTGGAAAAAACCAACCCCCCCCCTTAACCTTTTAAATTTTAAAAAAAGGGGGAAACCCCTGGGGTTTCCCTTTTTTAAATTCCCCCTTGCCCCATCATCAAAGGGGAATTTTGGGGCCCCCGGTTAACCAAAAACCCCCACCGGGGGCCTTTTAAAAAAACGAACTTTTTCCTTAAAACCTTTTTTTTGGGAAAGTGGTTAAAACTTCGTTTTGACCGGCCCTTTTTTTTTTAAATGGAAAGGCACGGGGGCCCGTGGTAAAAAACCGGCCCCCCCCAAATTTAAAAGAACCCGGGAACGCCGGGGGTTTTGGTTAATTCCCCGGTTCGGGTCAGGGGAGGGGGATTTTTCCTCCGGAAACCTTTCCCTAAAAAAAGAAAATTGGTTAAATTTTTTAACAATTGGCCATTTCCCCTTTTAAAAATTCTTTCCTGGTAACCCAATTATTTTTAGGGGGGTTTTTTGAAATTTTCACTTTCATATTCGAGTATTTAAAAAAAAACCCTTTAAAAAAAAATTATTTTTTTTAAAATTTTTTTTAATATTTGAACCCTTTTTTTGAAGGGGTTTTTCAAAAAATTCACCCTTAAAAATTGAAAATTTAAAAAATGTTAAAATTTAAAAATTTAATTTAAAATTTTGCCCCTTTTTTTAAATTTTCCTACACTTTTAACCTTTTTTATTTCCAAAACCCAAAGTTTCTATTTCAAAATTTTTTCCTTTTTTTTTTTAATAGTGGTTTTAACAAAATTTAATTTTTTTCGTATTTATTGTAGCAAAGAACAAGAACTAAATCATGAAGTTACCTTAGTTGGTTACGGTGAACGCGATGGTGACACCTTCTGGATCCTGAAGAACTCCTGGGGACCAACCTGGGGTATCGGCGGGTACATGTACATATCTGCCCGTGACAACAACTGCGGTGTTGCGACTGAAACCAACCTACGTCGTTTTCTAAATAAAAGATTATATCGATTAAAAACGTGATAAACCCTAGAACATTAACTTAGCAAGACAATGGATACTGAGTGTTTTTAATCTTATATCATATAGCAAAATATTTTAATAAGCACGTGGAATACTTAATTAATAATTAAATGCATTTAAATTGAACATTTCTATTATTTCTCGACATAACTCGCGAAATAACGAGTTATGAGTTGATGATGTTGATGAGTTGATGAGTTGATGAGTTGATGATGTTGATGAGTTGATGAGTTGATGTTATGAGTTATGTTTAAAATCGTACTAATGTTATAAATGCGAAAGTTTGAATGGACGTTTGACGATGGACGATTGACGTCAGAACAGCTTAACCTATTTAAATGAAAATTGACAAAGAGACACATTATAGTTTGGACTATTCTACACTATTACCTACTTTTGTCCAGTAAAAATAAGAAATTACATTTTCGCATTGTAAAACCTATCTCCTAATTCTGGAGGTCTGAGAACGCTGGCCATAGATTTATGATACCTTATCTGAAATACAAGTACTGTGGATGGCAGTGCTATTAAAGAAAAATAAACCTCAATCGTATAGCCCAGTAGACCAGTAAGACAATTTTTGATGCAAACAACAGTTCAAAAAATATAAACATGGCATTATGTTTAAATTTATGTAACCTTTGTTTGCATGGACAACAATAAACGTACGTACGTATAAGGCCATCATCTAGATTTCTAGACTCACAACATGTTTAGTATTTCCACTTACATTTGCTATTTATAATTGCTCTCTAAGTGAACTGACCACTATCGCCTGGAGAAAGTAAGCTAAGAACAACAGTTATAATGTGGCAATTGCTGCTTTCCAATTTGTGGATAACAGCATCTATAAACATTGATTTGAGTGACAGTAACTCCAATGAGCTATTTCATTGATATTGTTTTATGCGTTGTTTCAAAAATAACTTTTACTGTGAAAACTTTTTACAGTACTCTGTGAATAAAAGTTAACACAAACATAAAGTATGGTAAATCGTGATGAATTAATAGTAACTTTACTATTCTATTTTTAAATGACCTTATTTGCAATAGACACATAAACTGATTATGAGCAATTCCTGGTTCTTTTAAACACATAGAATACAAGTGGTGTGAATTGGCCTTCGTCAACTGTATTCCTGTTTTGATTGATCTCTGGCAACCCTACAACCTAGATTGAGTACAACCCTAGTCTAATAGTGTTGTTTAAACGTAGTTACCTTTACCAGGGTTTATCCCTACCATACACTTCGATTAAAAATCGATTCAAAAAAAAATCTGCTGTCACGTACGATATGTAAATTTTTCTGTGTCTATTTAATTTGCACTTTTAATTACATTACATATATATCTTAAAACAATACGAATTAAAAGTGTCACATGCAAAAATATGATATGTTCCAAACACAAAAAACCCAGAGACACCAAACGTGAAACCAGAGATTGCCAATTTTCTCTGATTCGTATTCGAATATTTTTTAAATGCATTTCTTCTACATATAAACTTAGTTATAAATTTAACGTTCCTGGAGTCAGGAAACTTACTAAAAAAGGGTTACTAAAATCCTTTTTACGTATTATAGTAGCTGATATGATTTATGATTCAAAACCTTTCTCATATGTTAGAAATTTACAAGGGTATAAGGTCAGCATTAAAAGTGTAATTAAAATATCACAATAAATATTCGTTTCTTCACAATAATAAAAATACCAGTTTCATTATTTTATAGTTTTTAAATTCAATCGTACGATGCCCGTAACGTATCGGGGCCATAAATAGCATTAAAATTAATGAAGTTGTCAAAACTAAATGATATCAAAGTGTGCGACCGTTTGCCTACTTTCTTAGATGTTATCTAGTAGACAGTAACACAATTCATGTGCATAGATCAACTGAAAATTAAAGGCGTATTGTTTCTTTAATGCCTCAGGCGTATTCGCCCAGAGTAGGATTAACATACATCTGGATTTATCTGGACATATTCGGGTATACTTCGGACGTGGGTATTACCTCTCTGAGAATTAATTCCGAGTGGTAGCAATTAGTAAGGGATACATTGCTTTATCTTTGGATTAATTATATACTGTATTACCTTATTATAATTGTTGTACTATAAAATTAATGACTGGATTATTCATAGAAACACTACAAACTTTACACTGAAGAAAAACTACGGGATAAGTCACGTCAGTTGACTTTAGCTAAGTATAGTAATTAAAAGCTTATGTTTAATTTACCACCAGATATAGTAAAATAAAATACCATGGCTAAAAATACTTTAACCTGCAAAAAATAGTAACCGAACACCAAAATTAAAACCACATTTTCATGTGAAATTTAAAAAAAAAAATGTACATTGTGCTCTCTTATTAAATTAAATGACTCGCAAACTAATCGTAGTTAACAAATGTACAAAAGTTGCATGTTATAATAATATGTAGTACTGGAAGAAAAGTGCCGGAGAACCGCTTCGCGGGTAACCTACTTTCCGGGTGGTTTAAAAAAAATAACGAAAGTCAAAAGCAATAGATAGAACCATTGTAATTTTAGTTTACGGATTACTATTTTTGTTTACGGGTGCAGATTATGTTTTGGTTGTCATTATATTTAAGCCCTTAATTAAGCTAATGATAGTTTTAATTACAATAACTAAAAAATAATTAAAATAACTATAAAAATATTATTAAAACTAGCTAAGACTCGCGGTGTCACCCGCGTTTGTTGTTGTTGTTAACAGATAATTGTGACTGTCAATTAATTATAGACCAATAATTTGCAATAAAATAAAATTGCCACTATAATTAAAGATCTAAGCTATCCTATCTCTTAAGTTGGACCAAACTGCTCACGATGTGCCAATTTAATTTAAAATCGGTTAAGTAGTATAGGAGTCCATCGCGGACAATCATCGTGACAGGAGATTTATATATATTAAGATTATATAAAACCATACCTTTAGATACTTGAAAGGGTGTGGTGGATTTACTAATGTATTACAATCACATAAGTTCAGTCAAGTCAACTGAAATTTACCTCTAGTGGTACAAATGAGGTTTTAAGTACCAGGCCTTAAGAAGCTAAATATTTTAAACAGGCTTATCTCGAAAAATAATGACTGAAAACCTTAAAATAAAAAATACAGTTTACTTTCACTATATTATGGTAACTCTAGCGATAGGTCCATATTATTATAAGTCTGAGCATTGACTTAATTACTCCCTAAGGCTTATGTTTTAAAAACTGTATGACATTCAGCGTCTGGGTTGATGAGTGGAACAATTATCATAATTGTTGGTCAGTCGACTATAATTTAGGTCGAAGACTTATGCAGTCTTAAATTAAATATCTCGTAGAATAGTCCCGCCTCTAACGATTAAGTAATAATCTTAACCGTGTAACGTGTACGATTAAGCAGAACACAAAAGTACATAACAAAAAGCAATATTTGGTTTTAATATCAAATTTAAGGTTTGCAATTTTTAGTTAAGTTCTTTGTTCTATTTCACGCCTATTTAGTTGTTCATGGATAGACTTTACGGTTATCCATTGAAGATTCCAGGCAAACTAGCATTAAAGCGTTTAAATGTTACTTTTAAAAGCGACCTGGAGCAGTAAGAACAGAAAAGGTAAGCAGTACAGTGAGAACTTTTGTTACAATAAATGATTAAAATAATTTTGTTGAGATTTTTTCACAAAACGGGGTGATTTGCAACGACTACTGGGGTTATAAAAAATAACAAATGGGGAGAATGGCAACAGTTTTTGGGATTCCAAGAGTCCTATTATCATACAACTCAGAAGGAGTTAAATTTAAAACTGTTTATTGGATTGAAAAAAAAATTACAACATGTTTTACATAACTCAAACTATACATAATACAGAAAACTGCACACTTCCTAAACCTGTAAATCCTGCTCTCATTAACTAAATTTGCGGACAGGCTTTTAAAGATTTCAGAAGAACAATGCGTTCATCGTCTATTATTAATTCCGTAGAAGACACCCAAAATGTATATCACTACAGTGAACACCTCTATTTTTCTTAATACATAAATATTCAGTGTCTATTTTATAAACAACTTAAATGAGACAGCAAATTCTTTTACTAATTGTAGTCACAAGGGAATGTCATTGGGTTGTTAATTGAATAATAGCTGTGCTGTCTGTGTTTGATGGAGAGCGGTGAATACGTACTATTAGGCGTGTCATGAGCTAGTTTGGCAACTTGTGTAAAGAATACAATCAAAATAAACAATGATAGTAAGTTATCAGTGAAGTAATCTCATTTTCGACGAACTCAACTGGGGCTACTCAACTTATTCCAGACACTGAGTTTCTTTCTTCATCTCTTGACGCTGTTTTTATTGTTCAGTTTACAGTGGATTTCGCTTCCAGGTATATTGTCTTTGTCATCTAATTCAATTAGTTTAACCCGAGGTCACGGCAAAGGAAGACCATTTCGACCAATCTCTCCTGGAATAACATCAGTTGAATATCTGTGTAGAACTTTCTAGTCTGCTCTACTTAATCAAAACTATATTGAGTCTGCTGCCGAAGACTTCCTGCCGACTTGCATCGAGTAATAAATAACTGCTTAATCTAATATTTATTCATACTTTTATTTACCCTAGCTATTTGATTACTTTAAAACATGGGCCATAAAAAATAACACCTCGGCTGCATGTACCCCGCTGTGTGAATTTATTTTATTATTTAAAGGCTTCTTCACACTCTGATATTATCAATCCGATATTACCAAAAGCACTACGTTTATTATTAATAGTTATTTAACGCGCAATCGTGATGCAGTAAACGAAGCTTTTACTGTCATTGCTAAACTACCAATAAATAAGCTTATTTTTTTCTATTATGCATAGATACT
Organism: Arctia plantaginis; assembly: GCA_902825455.1. Classification (NCBI taxonomy): domain Eukaryota; kingdom Metazoa; phylum Arthropoda; class Insecta; order Lepidoptera; family Erebidae; genus Arctia; species Arctia plantaginis. The sequence goes on along the minus strand of CADEBD010000364.1, from coordinate 742,529 downwards.
TCTAGACCAATGCAAGAAGATATATGCACACACTGGTTGAACTCGAATGGATTACCACCTGGCACAAAGAGCCTCAAATTATAGCACTAAGGGCATAATATTTCTGCATATAAATAAAATATAGTCTTTAAAGAAAAAAAGATGGTAGGGTAACAGGGAGTTTGATTTGACGTATGAGCGCTAGCGGTGCTTAAGTGGGTCGTCGGACATATGGAGACCAGAGGTAAGAAGAACCGTCTCATGTTGGAAGAAAGTTGAGAAAGTATCCAGCTGTATACTGAAAATAGAGGTCGCCGGCGTACCAAAAACAACGAAATGAACATACCTTGTAGACTGAGTGAAGTGTGCTATGGCTTATAGTAGAGTAGAGTAGAATAGTTAATAAAATTCCAGTATCACATCAACAGCCTTTAACAGTCCACTGCTGAACATACCTTTTTTTTTTTTTTTTTTTTTACGCGGGGAATGCTTTTCGCACCATACCCTCCGTTGGGGAAACGTAGGGCGTGTGTGGGACTCCCGGAGAACCGGTCTACCCACTAAACCCCGCGGCGGCCTACCTTGGCAGTCGGGAGGAGCTCCAGGAACGCATCGGCGACTTCTGGAGTCCTCCCTGCCGTACCTCATGTCTGAGGCACATCCCGGAGTGACCGTAGTCACCCTGGGGCAGGACGCTATCGCGCCTCTCACATGCTCTACAGAGTTAAAAGGCGCAAAAGGGTCCCGCCTTAACAACCCCCCCGGCCGCACCGGAGTTCTCCTTTCCCCCGGGGGTTTCGCTTACAGCGGTCCCGCCCCAAGATTGGCCGCAGCCCCCTTAGGGGCGATTGGGGTTTTAGCGACCTCTGCCCCCGCCCCCTTCGCCGCCTCCTTCGAGGGGGAGGGGCCCTCTCCCGACCCCCTTGGGGCCCCCTCCTTTTTGGACTAACGTCTTCGCAGAAGGAACCGCGGCTGCCCCCCCTCCCCACTCGCCAGCTTGCCGCGATTAATGCTGGGGTGACAGTTTCGTCCGATCTGTCCGACCAAAGACTCGACGTTCGGCCTCCCATGCAGGGCACCCCCCCACGTGTCTGGGCGGAGTCCCGGTCGGACCCGCAATTGGGTGGCATTGTGCCGTGGGCCCTCCCGTCCGATTCGATTCAGATACTCACCGAAGCAACCGTGCCCGGTAAGCATCTGAGTCCAATCGGTAGGTGACACAGTGGTTCCTCCCCTACCCACGCTTCGAAGCATCGGCAGAACGGGCTCCGACGGCGCGTTGGCTGGCACAGCCCTGGATTACAAGCCGTGCCTGCCACGCTCGCAGAGCCTGGGTATGCGCGTTCCGCCGTAGCAATTCCGGGTTCATGATCCGGGCACGGCCTCCTCACCATTCCGACCGACAGAACGGACTTGGTCATAGACCATAGCGTCCATGTCGGCCAGAATGTCGAAGGGTGGATATCGCGCCAGGACCGTCGCCGCCTCAAACGAGATGGTACGATAACCCCGTACGACTCGTATGGCCATCAACCGCTGTAGGCTTCTGAGTAGAGCCTTGCAGCGGGAGGCACCCGCCAAGTCATTAGACCACACGGGCGCCCCATAGAGGACCATGGATCGCACGACCCCCATATAGAGACGGCGAACTTCTTCCCGTGGTCCCCCGAGATTGGGCAGCAGGCGATGCAGTGCACCCGCTACCCCGCGCACTCGGGGGACTAATCGCACGAAATGCTCTTCGAAGCTCCACCGACTGTCCAGGATGAGGCCTAAGTACTTCATGTACCGGCCCACCTGGACTTCAGCGTCACCCACCCGGAGCCATGAGCTGGGTGGTTCCTGGCGCTTACGTAGGCCATGGAACCATATCGCCTCAGTTTTCTGAGGCGCCACCTTCAGACCCAGCTCATGAATCTTTCCCACAACACAAGCCACGCCATGCTCGGCGAGCCGAAGCACCTCGTCGAAGTGTGACCCTCTAGCCAGTATTAAAGTGTCATCAGCATAGCAGACAACACTAAGGCCAGAGGGCAGACTGGTGCGAAGGACCACATCATATGCGAGGTTCCACAACAAAGGGCCTAAAACAGAGCCTTGGGGAACCCCGCAATACACCTCTCTCCGATTTTCCACCCCGCCCCGAACTGCTGAACATACCTAAGCCTCTCCTTAGAAATGACAGTATACAAAACTTAAAATAACTTTGTAAATATAATTTAAGTTGTTTTCTTCACAGAGCATAATCTTATGTACTTATATAGGTATATACAGTTATAAGCGAAACCTTATCAGTAACTTACATATCTGACCAAAATCAATTCTGCCTATAATCTATATTACAGAGAATTGATTTGTAAAAGTGGCATCTTCCACTAAGCCAAGCCGAATGTTATGGGATCGATTCCCACGTGGGATACAAAAATTGTGTGAACCACAAATAGTTATTCCGAAGATCAATGCTCATTGTGCATGTTGTTTGAATATGTGTTTATGCCCCCCCTCGACACAGGAATCTTTCCAACAGCGGGAGATGTCTTCAAAAACATATTATTAAATTTACATCCATTATTCATCTGTAGTTGAAAAGTATATTCCCCTTTCTGATAGGACTGAATCTCCTGGGCATAAAAACTTAATATGGCATCCATTTTATAAGAATATAAGATACGAAATTTAACGAATATACCTCCTAGATATACTTTACCTATTACCTAATATACTAGTTTAATAAACTAGATATCACATTTATTAGTTTTAGTATTGAATAAATTTGCTTAAATGTATATTGTAAACATCTACGATCAGATATGTTAATTATCAATTAACAGATTACCCATTAGTCGATAATTAGAACTGCTAAAATGTTTAAGACGAATAATGAATTAATATCTAGTAGTAAATAAGCTCCTTAAAATGCATTGACATTTTACTTCAATATATTCTTCTTAATTTGTGTAGAACTTTAAAAACATCTTCGATGAAGTTATTAGCAAAAGTCAATTGACAACTTCCGTTTTCGTTTTTGGAGTTCAGTATCGCAAAAGCGCAAAGAAACGCTTATATGTATTGCGTTTCACATATTTTACGTTTGTAAGTATTTCTATCTGCTAATATAAAGGCATAAATGCAATATCGTTTTCGTTAACTTTGTGTAGAACTGAGAATCTCTGTTTAATCATGCCAGTTTAATTTTATACATGTCTCTTAAGATGTTGCCTAAATGATTTTTCTATGTGATCCAACTGTAAACTTAATATTTTTTAAAGAGAAAATACAAATTATTTGGTCACTTCTTAAAATTAATTCTAAATTATACAAAAACACACGCCATAAGAATTATATCTAAAAGATTTTTCTCTTATTATACTAGTAAAACCCTAAGCGTCAAACGAAATTTACAACCCTATTAAGAAGAAATAGAAAGTCGTATACAACACGAACTTCGACGTGAGTCAATACAATAAAATAGCACACCGCCATAACAAAATAATTAAACGTTATATCATTCAATTTTTATTGTTGTACAAAGTTTGGTTCAGCAGTAAAATACTGACCACATAAGTGCATAAACAGGGAGTACATAAACAATGCGATATTAACTCGCCATAGGAACTAAAGCGTTCCAGACAATTGAACTAACTGTTGTTAGGCCAAGAGCTTAACACAAGCGGGAGCGAGTAACGACAGGCGTACGGGTATTGCAGTTTTTTTCCTCTTTTGGAAGTTTTCATCAATATTAATAACCAAACTAAGTGCCTTTCTTATATATACATATGTTATATGCATAGAACATTATCGTCTTCCTACTTTGTTTTAATTTACTTATGATTGGCGTAAAATACGTTTTTTTCTACACATTTCATCATTCGTCATTATTTTCAGACTCCTTTTCTTTAATATATTCACGCAGTTTCATCACGCCTTTTCTTTCTTCATTAAACACAATTCTTCACAATTCTACATGAAATTTTCGTCAATCCAAGCCAATCTGTCCACTCCTCACTTACTTAATCCTACTCTTACCAGACATTCTTCTTAATATTCACGTTTTAGCTATATGCAGGCATTGTCCCATCGGTCCCATTTATCGCCTTATTTTTAGATCTACATATAATGGCAGATCATCTTATAGAACTATGTTTTTAGTAATTGAGATGTGCACAAAATATAATCTAAATTTAAGTAATCTTTAAAACGAAGTGGTAACTTAAACCTACGCATAGAATATATCATTTAACAATGGAGTTATATGTACAAAAAATCTATGTAAAAGACAAAAATCAAACTGATTTTAAATCGCTTCTCATCTAACCTAGCTCCCGACTTTACTATTCACTTGTTAGCCGAAACGTTTGTACGTAGCTATAAAACAAGAAATGTGGTCGGCGCACAGCCAGTGGTCACCGCCATACCATAACATAATAATGATTGCGACCATTTATTTTACAACTATCTTTAAATGGACAATTTACGAGTGGGATTATGGAAAAATAAAAATGAACTACACCTTGAAAAGAAAAAAAAATAAATAAACAGACACATAATCAAATTATCATAATACTAAACATTTGTTCAAATAAGCATCTAAATAGTCTGTAAACATGCTTTTCTGAATCTTAAATATTTACAAACGACTGTAGTTGCATCAGTTTGATTAATGCGAGAAGTACTATCCGGACTGTGTTAACACATATTTAAAAGTGAAAGTATAAGGAAAAATAATTTCAAACACAACGCATAATTTATTTCCTATTTGGTTGTGTGCAATAACATTTTACACGGTTTTATTTTAAGAACAAAATGATATTTAATCAAGTCTAAATCCGAGTGTGAAGACCTTAAAGTCATGTAAAAGTTTATGTTAAAAGTTAAATAATCAAATAGACTAACTAAATTAAAAATTTAAAAAAATAAGTTTGAAATTAGTCTTATTAGCCCGAATAAATACTACGTATAGTTGCATTAGAAGTTTGTGTGGTCACTCGTATATTTAGATTATTAGTATGTGTAGCTAGTAGACTTTGAAACACAGGCTTTAAACGTAATATAGTCAGCCTTTTAACAAATAGCCATCATCTTTCAAAGACATCATTAGTTAAACATTGCCAATTTATCCAGACCTCCCCTGCTCGTCCATACCATACAACATCTTGATATTTTAAGAGTAAAAACTTTTAAGTGTAGAGTTCTTTTGAAACTGGTAAATAATATAGAACGTCTAGTCCACTGCTCCCACCGTGGTATTCAAGTTGCAAACTAATGAAGGGGCGTATCTGATGAAAATATTCAAAAGGAAATTCTTGAAATAGCGTATATCCTTCCTAATTTAACCCTCGAAAATGTTAGTACATTTATTTTAGTTAGATCTTGGACAAGTATGATGTGACTAAAAGTGCTAAATGGTAGCTGCTGGTGAGGACAAGTAAACAGGCATAAATATTGCTCGAACTAACCTTAATATAAAATCTCCTCTATTATTGAAACATCGTTTGAGGATAATAAGAAGTCAACTCATATTTTAAATCATTAGAATCATTGTTTTGTGCTTGTAGTACGCACAAACATACGTCAAAGTTGCCGGTCTTTTACACATAACTGCACTTGCAGTTACTTGTTTGTTTCTAAGTACAGAAATACATATTTATAAATTCCCTCATTGTTTAAATAGGGGAGGAGGTTAACGAAGTGTGACCTTGTATGATGACCAAGAGTATAAGGTTCGTGACCTCATAAGTCTAAAGTATCACAAATACAACACTTTTATTAATGAAAAAAAATGGCACTGCTGTTTTCACCTGGGTTCTGGATATAATAAGGCAGAATATGTGAATTTGCGCCAAGGAGCGGATGCGCCTGTTCCACAGATGTGACCATATATGTCATGGGCGGTATTTGGTAATTTGTGGAGAACCTATTGCTTGAGATAAATGTTATGATACATATCGAGTGCTCGTATGTAACGAGACTTACGCACCCCTTTAACTTTAATGACAATATCTTAAATATTAGTTGATCATAAATGAATAAAGATACACCCTATATAAATTTTGTCATTTTCTGTAAACCATTCTTTCCTGAACTTCGTATAAAGTCTGATTTTACAGATATTATTGAGACTGCATTGCATGCCACAATAAACAGAAACCAGCAACTCCGCACTAGGACGTGTTCGGTTTACCGACGCAGCGGTGCACTGAAGCTTTACATTTGATTTCTGAATAATTTCAGACCTTTATATATACATATATTTTTGTACAAACTTTTTGTATTCTTTTGAGAACATCGTTACTTTTTGGGTGATACGAATGTAAGAAGAGGGAGCGGAATAGAAACAGTAATGTTAAAATTGTACAGTATTAAATAACAGTATTAAAATTGAGTACTATTTAATTCATAATATATGTCGCATCCGGATCATTACTGCGGCAGATCAACGACACACAAACGACATAGTAACGTGTACAGAGCCTAGGTTAGAGAGGGGTAAACGTTAATAAAAGTGTGAGCACTGTATTCGGAGCTCTTATCGTACTGTCCGCTTTAAAAGAAAAACTAGCCTAGGAACTGTACTGTGTATATAGTTCGAAGTGATTTTAAAGTGAAGAGTAAGTCTGTGTTGTAATTTACCTTACCTAAGAAATAAATCATTTAATAACCTATAAAGAGTTCATTTCTCACCTGGATCCCTGATTCCTCACAGAAAACCGGCGTGAGTAAGTGAGGTTACTGGTGACCAACCCCCCCCCCCCTGCATCCTTACCCCCCACTCTGGGGGCGGGACTGAAAGGGCAACAAAGCACTTGTGACTCTTGAATTACAGGTGTCCTTGGACGGTGGTAGTTACTTACCGTCGCGTGACCCGTCTACTTGTTTGCCCTCTTATAGTATAAAAATTTAAAAAAAAATTTAGTTTAAAAAAACTAAAAAACACTGGGGGTGCTTTTAACTAGTGACAACAGGCACCCAACGCTTTTTTTCCAAATTTATTTTGTATTTTTTAGTTTGGATTTCTATAGACGCGTGTTTTTTTAGTTTTTTTAAACTGTAATTATTATTATTATTTTTTAAATTAGTGTATTGTCATCGGTCCTCGATATATCTACAAAGTTTGAAAAATCACGCCCAAAGGAGTCGGTTACAAACATACAAGTGAAGCTAATATAAACCGTGTTAAATCAAAACTATTGTCCAGGGCGACCCTGACTTACTGGAACTGTTGCGTACATGTGGCAACACATCCTTATAGGAACTCAAAGGTACACAGGTAACTCGAAGTAGCTATTGCTGGAAAGTACTACCTACCTGTCATATAAACTTGAAAAGTAACTAAAACGCGGTAAATAAAAGCTTGTATAGTACAAGATAAGGTAAACAGTTATTTAACAACTTTTTAGTTATAATAAACAAGTTGTTAACCTCTGGAGTTGTTTCTTATTAAAGGAAAATGATTTCAGCAAACTTTCTCGAAATTTTCAGTTGATTTCAACTATTTACTATTTTATATGAGCTCTTAAAGCAAATCAACAAGGCTCAAAAATCAAACATCGCCGAATTTGCACTAAAACAAAGCGAAACACTTAGCATAATACAAATTTACAAGCCGAACACGCCTCAACGAAGCAATACAAAGTTATGCGGGAGCCTTTCCACTGAAACTAAAGCAATGTATCTAGAGTAAGAGCCACAGATAATACGTCGGTGCTATTGCTCTAGTGTTTCATATCATGAGATTGCAGGCGTTGGTCCGAGCCACGGGCGTCCGTCCAGATGCTCCAATTCCTCTCCCGTCATTCAGCCACGACGGATAATAGCCGCTTACAGGGAATTCAAATTGTTATACGCCAGTAAATGAGCAGTGAAATTGGATAAATGTTAGTTCTCTCTGTTACTTTAGATTTCTTTAGTATTATGACAGTTTTAGGATTGGCATGTAAGACTACAAAGTATTATTTTTGTTACAGTAAAAAAAAACTTAGGAAACATACGATGGTACTATAAATTAAGCTACAAGAACCTAAGAACCTAATAACCTTTTATTCATCATCATCCGCTCAACCGAAGACGTCCACTGGTGTACATAGGCCTCCTCCAAGGTTCGCCACAAATCCAGTCAGTCATTACGTCCTGTCCTCCCCTTATTGAAAATAACTGAATTTATGATGAAAATAAAATAAATTAAATATCTAAGTATTCGTATAATAAAATTTAAAACATTATTCTAATTGTAACCAAGTCAAGAGTGATAAGAAAGGTCAGAACATTAACGTAAATCATTTGTAAATTGTATTTACTACTACTAAGTGTATTTTTATCTCAAACCTAAATAAAATTAGTATAACTATCTTATTAAATAAACAAAACTAAAATGAATTAAAAGTATTTTTACATGAAACGCTATCCATTATTGTTCGTTCGCTTTAAGAATGCAGTGAATCATCATTGTCTAATTAGTAATCATTACATTACATTACATTCTAATTAGTAAAGTTAATCTAAAAAAAATATTTTGTTTCAATTTTAAAACCACGGTGAATACACCTTTACCCTGCAGTTGCAGTGATGAATCACTGCATTCTTAAGGCAAACGAACTATAGTGACTTCGTTGATCTATTGCATTACAACTCAATGAATGACTTTGTTAACTACACAATATGTACATTTATTGTATATTTGTCAATTATGGTAGCTTTATTCACGTTATTTTAATATTATAATTGATTTACTTCATTCGTATGTTATAAACAATAATATAATAAATTACTCTTTGACTGCACAGACGGCGTAGTGGTTTAAGCGGTCGCCACGACGCTTACTACTACGCTGAGTGTTGTGGGTCCGATCCACACATAAGACGACACTTTGTGCGATCCACAAATTGTTGATCTGAGTCTGGGTGTTCTTTGTGTCCGTTTCATGTATGTTTGTAAAGTCCCCTGCGACACAAGATATGAATATTGCTAATGCAGGAGTTGTCTTTAAAAAAAAAAAACTCTTCACCACTATAAACACTTTATTTTGGTACAAGACTCCTCAGTTACAGATTTCAGTTAAAATGAAATTGTTATGCTCATTATTTCGAGGTTTAGGTTTATAGGTTTAACACAAGGTCATGTTTTGAATCATTGCAGTAAAGTTTTATAACATCTTAAACAAGCTGCTTGGAATATATCTTATTTTACTATCGTTATAAATAACATCTTATACGAAATACCGGTTAGCACTTAGCTGATGAAAGTCAGAAGGAGATAAATTTTTAATAATATTGATAAAATAATTCGTTGTTTAAACCTTTGGAAATAATCCTACTTATTAAAGATTTTTATGAATACTCAATTTAATAATAATAAATTTTGCGTAAAGGTTATACAAATAAATATTTATTTTAAAAGAGAATGCACTTAAAAAACACAAATGAAAAAATAATTAATTTTGACATGTATTGCCTATCAAATGCAATTGAAAAGCAGCAAAAATTGATACAATCTAATTGTTATCTAATTTCTTTAACAAATAAAATTATTTGGTAATTGCATAAGCATCTACAAACAACAAAATCTACTTAATATTTCTTATGATTTGGCGTTGTCTTTCTTTTGACTTGGCGGGTGCGCTACCATGTCCCTTAGATGTACATTAATTCCTTTGATGTTAACAATTTACATATAGCAGTTACAGTGTACAAACTAGGTACGAAATAACATAGCTAATATATGCTTAAAATAATCAAAGTGCACTTCGGAGTAGAAACTGATTACAGATTACAGTTTTACAAATGGTCTTTTCATTTTATGCAATCTTAAAAAAAAAATATTTTTTATTTTATTTATTTTCGCCAAAAAATAATATACCTAACTTATATAAGTACAAAAATACAAATAGGTACATGCCTTGAGCTCGTGCAATTATAGACAATCACAGCTAACACAAATTGAACTTGTACTATTCTAAATTAAAAGAAAATAATGAAGACAATAATAATTTGTATAAAAGAAAAAAGAATATTACAAAAAGATTTTATAATATAATTTCGACTAACGCTTTATAATGCTTATTAAATATATACAAAACAGGTGACATATTTATTTGAAAATCGAATACAAGAGCACTGATTTGAATGGGTGATGCCCTATCTCCCCAAATTTGAAGTTCCCGAGGCCTGCTATCAAAACAATGGCATTCTTCGATCAATTGATCGAAGATGGCATTGAATCGAATTGTTTCGAATTTTAAATTCTGATTTAAAAAACAAATGCTGATACATCGACAATAATTGTAAACAAATAAAATTACATTAGGAGATACAAAAATGAGTATATACGTAATTCGAGGTCCTAAACAAATGTATTCTGAACAACACATACCTTAATATTTCAAGCTAGATACCAGTGCAAAATTGTACAACGGCCGCCAACCTACGTCGAAATGAACAAAGCGGGTGCGAATCTATTGTCGAGGGCCTGCCAATTCCCTTATTGAATTCATAAATGCTTTCAGCCAACGCCCAGTAACTTTGTTTGTGATTTGTGAACCCCACTTTCATTATGATAGCATCTCCGAATAATACGGCCTAGAGAAGGCATTCTACAAAATATTTTTCAAATTGCTGCAAAACAGGTCACTTATGTAGAAATTAAGAGTACCTAAGATAATAACATTTAAAAAATTTAGCTATTGTAAAATTAACTTATTTTTTGCAGCTTCCGACGCAAAACGTTATTCTGTTACTCCTACATAACCTTCGTAATCAACAATAATTATGAATTATTCCATTCACTTGGTAATAGAATAAAAATACTAAAATTCTATTCTCGAGTAATAAGAAACCTTAATTGATTAACCATATCTATATTAAAGTCAACGCTCTAGTCATTTACATGAAGGTTAAGCAACTGGCAAAGCTGGGACACATATATTCTAAGCTAAATTGTCGTTTAGAAAGCACAAAATTGTGGTCCAACAAATTGAATAGGGGCTCTAAGTTCCTGTGGGAATATCTCACCCGTTTCATTCACCCTCCGAAAATGGCACGTGCCGGTCTCATTGAACAAAAACAAACTTAATGTTCTTTTTTCAGAGGAATCAGATAACCATCATATTTGTTTGCAAAAGTTAAAAGTGAAGGGCTCTTTTTCTATGCATTCAACATCGGAGCATTGTTTAAAATGGTTTTCAAATTAGGTTACAATACCTACAAAATTCTCTCAGTTTTTCGTCACTTTCACTACTAACTAGAGCAAACTAGACGTAATCAATTTATGAAAATATCCATAATCTAAATATGCATCTGAAGATGCAGAATAAAAAAAATGTGTTAAATATGGTATACAAAGCTGTTGCATATGATCTTTAAAGCACATACATGTTTTGCCACTATTTATGTGCATTGTTTTTTCTGAAGTCTGAAGTCTGTACCCAAAAAATTTAAAATGGAAACTGTGACGTCGCATTAGGTCCACTAAAATAATGCATTAAATAAAAATTCAAAAAGTTGAACATATTAAAAACGCAACTATGACTATTATACCTATGACCTTTTAATGAAACAAAACATTCGATTGATTAAACAGTTGATACTCTTGTTGTGTAATTAGTGATCCCACTAATTAGACAAAAAGAATATCAACTTTGCCGCCAAAAGTATAAGTAAATTGTCTTACTATAATAATAACAATATTCATTTATTTCTCTCATCACAAAGGTAGGTGTATAACTTAAAAATACAGATCAGTCAGTCTAGGTACATCATTGCTTTGTGAGAGACTGGTGTCTACGGTTAGGTGAAACCTGTGTTACAGATCCCCAGGGCAGACAAATCTTACTGTTTCGAAATTTGTATTAGTTTCATAATACTTTCTTTCAAGAACAACCTCAAGCCACCTACGCTACGTTCCGGCAATGTGTGGTATAGAACTAGTGCCCTTAATTGTCCATATAATTATATAAAAACACGACGTGGTAATTTACTTCTCATGAATAAATTATAAACGCGTTCTAATTAAATAAGATAATATTATTTAAATATTCACATTTTATTTGTTTGGTTTTCTAATTAATGTTATTTAAATGTTGGAATGTGTTTACGGTATTCTGTGTGGTAGCCCATCACCTATCATAGATAATGAATAGTCAGCAGTCTCGAATCTTTAAAAAGGTTTAACGCTCTTTGTTAGGTAAGGCTCTAAAATGATCTATTTTCAAAAATTAGAACCGACTTTAATGAGACGAAATGGTGATAAGTTCAAAAGCAATATTCTTTATCCTATCATTTTTAATAGCTCTCAGTAGGATCAGGATTTCAGAAGGAAATATTATATTTAATTTAGGACTTTCGAAACTAGTAATTAAACCACACGATTAGCAAAAATGGAACGAATGTATAAATCTAATTGTCTGACGAATATAAGTAAGTCCGCTGTCTACAGTAAACTCTATACAGTAAAATTTTATTTGTTTTTCACATCTTAGACTTCCTCGGTGGTACATGGTGGTATGCAACTGCTGTGCTGAGGTCTCGGGTAAGATTCCCGGGTCGAAAAACTATTTATATGATCTGCAAAATTTTTCTTTCGGAGGTCTGGGGTTTTCTAGGTACAATATGTATATATTTACAAAAAAAGTATTTAAGTATTCTATCAGTCAATCTAGGTTTCATAGTACAAGCCCTTTTTAGTTTAAAACTAGATGGCGTTGTGTGTCAGATGTCCGAAAATATTATTATCCTATTTCAAGGGCTCAAGGACCAATATACCGGTGGTTAGGACTCCAGGGACAGAACGTGCTTACGATACGTGCCGTATCGAGAAAAACTGATTTCTGCATCAGGCTCTTAATCCAGCTGCCTAACGCAGCGTTAATATTATCGTTAAATATCTTTTTTTCTCGCGCTCATCAGTGCTCTTCCAAAAGCACGTATAGTGACTGCTGAGGAGTTTTTCTATACCTTCACCATCAGCTTCATTTTACTATATGCATTGTGATGAGTATACATTACTCAACAGCCTTATGGTACTCAACATCAGTTTTACTTGAGTAAATGCGCAAATACACGAATTACTAAAAACGTGCCCAAATCGCTATACATCTATAATATTTTAGGAGGTTCCTCGATTTCTTCCAGATCTCATCATCAGATCATGACTTGATGACAATGGGATAACATTAGAATAATAATAATAATTACCTTACACATCTCACACACGGCCAGACCAGACATTATAGTGATACGAGTAGATAGATAAATTACACCCAGACACAAAACAAATGATCGTGCTCACAAGTACTCACAAGTGCTTTTGTTGGGTAGGAATCGAATCCACGACCTCCGGCTTAGCAGTCAGAATCACAACCCACAACAGGCCTAAAGAAGTTTGAAAGTATAAGGTATATTTGGATCCAACCATCTTCAGAAGACTTCGATGAATTAAAAACTCACTCCTTTTCATTTAAGTCAGTTAATGATGAAGTAATTCTTTAGTCAGTTAGATCTTTAGTCACCAGTGAAAAAGATTTATTGTTAATAAATTTTAGTACTTATGATATTTTTTGTAGGTTTTGTGATAAGTGCTCTCATAACAGAACTTAAACACCCTACAACACCGCTACACCCTTTAAGATATGTTCGGCGGCTGCACAATATATCTTTTACAGGTACTACACGGAGACTACATTAAGGGGTGATTTGCGTTTTAAAGGAAACAAGATAAAGTCAGCTTACTTACACTACATTAAACCTATAACTTTTTTAAATTTGACAGTGGCGTGGATCCGTATAAAACCGCTTATTATCATTTGTCAATGGAATTACCATACCATTAGGTGCTGCAATTTAATATAGTTTTTACTACTACATTAAACCTATAACTTTTTTAAATTTGACAGGGGCGTGGATCCGTATAAAACCGCTTATTATCATTTGTCAATGGAATTACCATACCATTAGGTGCTGCAATTTAATATAGTTTTTACCGGAAACTGCAAAGTAATTTTTCCATCCTTCGGATACAGTACCTTTTTTTTTGAAGGCAGATTCTTACTCTGAGTTTTTACTTTGCAATGTGTGGATACATGGATGACGGGGTAGCGCATAAAATACGATCAAATAACATTTAAACCTCCTTTCTAAGGAGAGGCCTGTGTCCAGCAGTGGACTAGTATAGGCTGTTGATGATGATGATGTGAAATGATGATGTGATGATGATGTGAATACATTTTACCTGTTTAGATGTAGAAACTGTTCGATTTTGTTCAAGCCCTAAGTAGCTTTTTAGGATTAAAAAAATATAATCATTTCACCGTCAAGTTGTGTGCGTACAAATTTCATTTCGTCTAAATCTCTCAACAACATACACGTTCTACAATATCCAAACTAATAATCTAATCCAAATAAAAGACTGAAAAATATTGTTAACTTGAATTTACAAGTAAGTAACGCCATCTATAGCAATACTCCTGAACTATATCAAGCGGGAAAATACTTAAATAATATAAGCCCGAACAGAGAAATTTGAGGAATCTTCCTTCGGTACTTCTCTTTGTTTCTAAACCAACCTATACATTTAAAATTTATAAAATACAAGATCCTAAACCACTGAGGCTTTAAACTTGAAAGAAAGGATTTGTGGAAATTTCACTCCTAATTTTGGAAAGTAAGGGATAAATGGTTGTATGGAAATTCCTCATTACAATAGATAGTCAGTTCATAAAACTGATCTGTCATTATTTATGTAAAGAAATACCCAAAAATTACGAATTTGCTTTCTATAAAGCATGCTAATTTAATTTTATGTATAGTAAAATATAAAGATAATTATAAGACCTGAAAGAGGAAGTGCTCAGAATATGGAAACAACATAACGTCTACATAGTCCCTATAGTCCTCTTCACGACTGGTATGATTCCAAACCATCTTCTCCATAGCTTAAAACATTTAGGTTTATCAGAATTCGTTTAGATAAGTTTACAGAAATCCTCTATATTTAACACATGTAGAATCGTCAGAAAATTCATGCTGTTAGATGACACCACTCCAATATAATGCTATATTTACTTGGTTAAAGCCCGTAAATACTGTGGAATCAGCTAAAAATCTGAGAAAATAAATATATATATATATATATATATATATATATAATAATTGATTATCAAAAAAGCCTAATACATTTTGTCCATCTCATCCAAACATCAAAACATTGTTGTATACAACGTTAAGTATTCTTTAGAGACAGGGTGAACGTCAGTGTCAGTGTTAACTGTGATACAGACACTGGCGCCTTCCTCTTACAGTTTATGTGACATTAGTTGGTTTATCATAGATAAGATGATTTTTCAGAAATCACATTTTAATTTATTTTGTGCATCTCCTATGTTTTAACTCTGCATCGCTCTAAGGTTGACTGGGAGAAAATTCCTACGGTATTAAGTCCGCCTTTGTCACATTTGTGCATAAAGTGTAAATAAATAAAATAAAATAAATAAATCCAAAGGTTCATTCAAATCGGTTTTTTATGAGGTACTAGTAATTTAATTACTAGTAAAATGAATACTGCTTTTATTATTTTTATTTAATTACTTGTCAGCTGTAAAAGTAGTATCAAATTATATAGAACAAATGGTCCAAACATCGCGTTTTTAGGGTTACTTCAATACCATGTGGAACTGACTATATGGTACTGCTGGAAATAACCTAAATTTGGCCGATGAGACGTCGAAACGGATACGGGAGGATAAGCACTCTCCAGATCTGTAGTAAACGTACTAGTTAGGCGCCACAGAGTACAGATAGATTTCCAACCTCTGCCCTGCGGGTAGCAAGTCGGACTGACCTCACCCTTGCAGAAGAAGAAAAGCCGAAATGATATTTTTAAACTCTGAAGCTTGTATCAGAGTTCAAAAAATTGTTTTGTTTTGATTATCCTTAACTCATCAACAAACCACTGGTTCCAAAACTCCGTCAATTTTTGAATTACTTGTTCATCGATTGTAATTTTAATTTAAGAACAGAATTCATAGTGTTTAACTGATTGAAAATTGTAATGAGAAATCATGATGAAATTTGTAACCTTTGAAATGTAAAATTATTATTCACATAACACACTAAATTTTGAACAACACCAAATACATAGTTTAAATTGAACTACACTTATTAGTAGGTAAATTTACCTACTGAAATTACAAAAAATGAAATTACCACTGTATAAATATTACATACACAAAAAAATATAACACATTAGTTATAAGTAGTCGTTTTACAAAATGAAAAAGATAACATTAAGGAATATATTTTGTAATGTAACATGATTTTAGCTTGTAAGCATTACATACCTTTTTTTCGAGTCAATGGACTACTCAAATTAGTTTTTTACCTGACACCAATATGCGAAACTTACTAATTATTTCATTAAAGTGATAATTATTCACTGCAGAAGCAATTGTTGTGTATTCAAAATGGTTCCCATTCCCACATTAACAGTGACTAACACTATTTTCATAGCATTCATTATCGACTTAGAAAAAAGTTGTGAATTGCGCTACTTCACAATAATACGACGACTGTGCATGCAAGTCGATCGACTTCACATTTTTTCTGTTTTAAAAATATTTAAACTCGTTACTTGCTTGTTAACTGAATGAATAATAATAACTTGGATACCATCATAAAATAATAATGCGCTATCTAACACACCGTTAGAAATTTATAAATATAAATCTATAAAAAGTGTAATGCTTTTAATGCATATACTCTTAAGACGATTTTGGTCGATTTTGTCATTTCACCTTCTTTATCGCTCCAATATAACCATAACATTGTTCATTACTATTCAGTTTCATACCGATATTGAATACACATTTCAGTAACTTTGCTTTTATATTAGCTAATAAACGTGGTTTAAGTCAGTTTACGCATCACCCAAACATGCCCGAAGCAATTAAGGTGCTTGTTGAATATTCAGCTATCTGCTCCCGGAATGTTCGTTGGGAGATCAAAACTATGCACTAACGATAATAATTGGTCGAGATGCCCAGCGCGGCACAAAGCTATCACAATAGGATTGTCGACCCCGTCCATTTAAAAGAATGTGTCAGTTCTAATCCCGTATTCCGCTCTAACGAGTAACTAGGGAATCAAATGCAACTCAGTTACATTTTGAATCTTTAAAATGGTGCCACTGTCAAAGGATTTCAGTAGCGATTCTGTTTCAACTCTAACTGATATTGATAATTGTCATCTAGTATTTCAATTGCCATATATTTGTGTTTGGAAATTTACTTCCCAAATATTAAAATATGTACTGTCACAGTTTGATACGATTTCAAAGAGACAGGCCTTTGAAATTGTATCAAACGGTTGTCACTGCCAAAACCACGTCTAAGTGAGAAAACGTATTACGAGTATGTGGAATTGGAAAAACGAAAAGTAATAAAATATTTATTATTTTTTCATGTATCTTTACCTTTACCTACAGAAGACCCATAGTGCATTGAATTATTGTTAACTACTGATAATGTTTGATCGTTTGACAACATTAAAGTTGGCCCTTTTTATCCTTAATAATCATCACTTAACTTAGGGTTCTCTTTTTTGTATTGTTGTACAGATTACGTATTAAATGGGATGACAAATCATATTAATCGTGATGAAATGTATCAAAGCGTACTTGAAGTTGCAGGAACTGATACTACTACTGATAAAGTTGTGTATACCTACTGCGAGATATTTTTAACGGTGATCGAATTCAGCGGGTTTTACTATATACTCGTATTTATATGATGGAAATGGAGGTTCACCTCTTTTAGGCTCCCCTTTTTAACAGTCTTCATAACAGTTTTTAGTTTCTTCAAACAGAAAATGCCGGTATGTTGCTCACGTAACTCATTTACTTGCGCAGCTGCTAATAAAGGGCGGTTAATCCTTTACCTGTATATTATTACTAGTTTAAACTAGACATCATTTACACTTTTGTTACTGGGAATTACAAACAAACATACTTTGCTAATTTGTATTGAAGACTATTAAATATACATGGCATGTTTACATAATGATTATATTTTAAATTAAGAACTATAATATACCATATCAAGGATATTAAGTCCATTACGAAATTTTTCTGCTGTATTTATATGAATCAAACTGTAAAGAAGTTGTCAGGTAAATGTTTCGCCGCAGCATCGTTTTGCAGTAGATGTAGATTATTTGCTACAAACTGCTGCCTTAACCTAAAGCCCTTGTTTAACTTTTATTAATATTCTGTTCCATAGTTATGCTGCTTTGAGTGTGAACTTTCGTTAACGTCAAAACATTGTGACAGATGTTGTACCACCATCTCAGTTGTTTGTACGATGGGGGTTGGACAGAAACACATGGCTTAATTATGATCCCGTGACGTCTGTGGGAACGGACTTTGTGTATTTTTCTACAAAACACCAAATTTGGTGTATTAGTCATCATTATGTTACGTGTGCAGAGATGAATTGATCCCTTTGTTATTTATAGTTTTCACAACTTAATTATTGCATTTTTTTCGGAGATCTGATACACAACGCCATCTAGTTTCATACTAAGCAGCCTTATACAATGAAAACTAAATTAACTGATAGAATACTTATATTTTTTGGAAATACATACATATTACACATAGGAAACACCCAAACTCCGAAACAAATATTTGACGATCATACAAACATTTGGTTCAAACGGGGAATCGAACCTGAGATCTCAACACAGCACACGCAACGCTACCACTGTGCCACCGAGGTAGGCAGAATGATTAAAACTGCCTTTACTCTTTTTTTTTATTTTACTTGAGTAATGGAATGATAGAGTAGAATGGAAGAATCATACTTACTGCGCCGAACCCAAATAAAATTGGGATAAGGGTAGGCACATGATGACTTCAATAATGGAAAAAGTAGGAAACGAACAATGTAGATTTTGGTATAAAGCAATGAATTTGATTCTGACTATTATACATAAGATTAAGTGAAACTTACTAAGGTACTTTAGCTCGACTTTTCTTATTGAATAATTTCAATAGAATAGGTACTACAATGGAACATTACTACTACATTAAAGAAATTATAGATTGAGAAAAGTAGCTTTTCTAGTATTAATTGCAGTTGTCAGGCCAAAAACTGCTCATTCTTGTCTTTGTAGAATACGAAACGTCGTTTTTGTTTTGTTTTAGTTCAATTAAGGAAGCATTGTATCAACAGATTATTTAACTTTATTTAAGAACTTTTAAAGCTTTTAAAGAACATTAAGATAATTATGAACGAGTGATTAGTTCACAAACCAAACAACGATATCTATTAAGCATTATGTACTATAGATTAGAGATTAGTTGACATTGTCTATCAAATTTGCGGCATGGATAACAGAACATACTCTTAGTGCTGCAAGGATTCTGATAGATTCTGGGAAATACTTACTCACTAGGCATTTAAATGTCATTGTTGTTAATTGGGACTAACACGATTGAAAGAAAAAAATATGAATGAAATAAAGTATTAATTCGAAAACTAGATACAAAGTACCTCAATTCTTAACAGGTCAACTTATTAAGTTATTAGCTAACTAATTTAATTTGGGAAGTGCATTGCTGACTGTATCCGACAGTCTGCCGATAAGGAGAGATGGCGGGAGATTGTGCGAATGGCTGTGTCCGCCTCTACCTCTAGCGCCGACGTGGATATCTCAACGAGCGACACGACAGAGAAGAAGATTGCCTACCGCTAGGCTTCTAGCACTAGCCAGCTCGTACTTCTGTAAGGACCTGTGTAAGCGACTAAGACCTGCTGAAGTTATTGGGTACACTCCTCGACCCATCGGTATAAACCAATATTCCATATCTTCTGCAGCCTTCTGGTGATAAGCCTTCTTTTTGACTCCACTCCCTTCTTGAGAATTCCATCACGCGGGGCATTCTTGCAATAAAGTTAAAATATGTTTTTTTTTTTTTTTTATAAGACAACGCCAGCATTAGGAATAAATCCTGTGTCGCGGGGGACTTTACAAACATACATGAAACGGACACAAAGAACACCCAGACTCAGAACAACAATTTGTGGATCACACAAAGTGTTGTCCCATGTGGGGTTTGAACCTACAACACTCGGCGTAGTAGGAAGCGGCGTGGCGACCGCTTAAACCACTACGCCATCCGTGCAGTCAAATTATTATATATAAGTATTTAAGAAACGTGTATTAATATAAATTAGTAATTTAAACAGTCAATTCCCAAGACATTCGACTTTTCTTTAAAAAAGCAAATTATTTATTTATTCTACTTATCTGTTTATACTACAAACCATATTCAAAATGGATAGTGGTTTAAAGATTTATCATGAATATTATTGTGTCATGTACCCATACTTTTCCTAAGCAAACACTAAATGGAAGATTACAAAAAATTACGCTACAAATTTTCATGATGATCTGAATTGTCAGTCATATAAAAACAAAGTAAAGTAAACCTAACATTTAAACAAATAGTTGTTTATGATACCCTATTCCTAAAAACTCGGGGTAATCTAGTTCTATGACGGTGTCTACTTAATATTTTTTACAACAAATAATGGCATAGGAAGCCAAACACTCAGAGGAATAATTTGTCAAACCCATTAAAGAGATTAATATTGTGTTATAAAATTCCTTGTTTAATACGAAATACATAGGCAATCTTTGAAAAACAAATAATTCTTGCCAGGAGGCCGACCACCAATAAACGAAACGATAAATTTTCATTTATGTCAGAGAAGTTCGCACTCCTCTTTTTTGATGTCAAATCGGAGTCCAATTAATTTGGTGGGAACACTTTCGATTCGTCGAAACGTGGTATGCGAAATTGGAACGCTTTGGCCTGAGAACGCCCCGTAAAAATAGTGTTCAAAAACCAAAGATTTTATTATGATTGCTAGTTGGAAGCCGGCTTTTTTGTAAAAAAGGCCAACGAAATGTTAGGATTGAATTGCCATACAATACTTTCATAAACAAATAACATGATTTTATTTTTTTATTTAGGATAACATAAAAAATTTATATTTATCTATTTATGTCGATTAACGTACATTATACTAATAAATGTTAATTTAATATCATATATTACATATTTATTTCAAAGTACTCTTCATTTCTAGCACTTACGAGCGCGATCGCTCCATCTCTAGAGATACTTCACGAAGTAGATAAAAGATAAGTTGATTGTATATATGAAGTCGTCCATAAAAGAGTGAGATGAAAAATAAATAATTGCTGATAAACTATATATAATATAAAAAATGAGTCTTTTAGTGTCGGAACGGAATCGATGACCGTGCACGATCGCCAAGCCTTCTCTGACCAATGATCACGTGACACTCTTCAGGCGATTAGAAAACTATCGTGCTTGTGTTTTACTTATATTTTATTTATGTTAGACCTATAGAGTATTGTTCTAGTCTAACATCTAAAAAGCATTCCATTTGCAATTTCAAACCACTAATGGACTTCAAGATTAGAGTCAAAGCACATAAGCTTTTAGCACTAAATTTTAGTTCTCTCTTAAACCCCATTATTTCGGACGGTTATTGCAAACATAGAATATACATAGTAAACATGCAGAAATTTTGTGCTTTTAGCTTTAATTTTTGGTTAAATCTGAAAATAAAATTGTTAGAAGTTGCTATAATTGGGTCGCTTTTAAAATAAAATAAAATATTCTGACTACAAGGAAAATCGAAAAAAAAGGATAACATTGAATAATATTAAATTTAAGTTTTTCTGTTAAATTTTAGCTTAGTTTCCTACATCGATGAACACAGGAGCTCTCCTTTGAAAATTTTGATCAAATATCTAATATAAATTCTTACTCTTAACATTCTAAAGAGTTCTACAATTGCTGCTTTCCGGTTATATTTGATGTATTCATTTGGAGAAGCCGGGTTATACCTACTATGGCTCTGTTCATTTCACTTGGTACTTTAAAACTTACTTATTTAAGGGCAGCTTAAGGGCTAAAAAAATTGAAACTTTAATGCCACGTAGAAATTTACATTATTCAAAAAAGATATTATACCTACTATTCTTTTATTTTCTAATAATACTGTTTCAACAATATCATCATCATCATCATCAGCCTATCGCAGTCCACTGCTGGACATAGGCCTCTCCCTGGCCTTCAACAATATTCGATTTTGGGCTTCAACAATATAATTTTGATAATTTAAGGACTGAATTTATTTTCACAATTGTTGCAAACGCTCCTAACCTCTTTTTAACAAACAGAAACAGAACTTCGTCAACACCACTCTATCGGATCGCTACCCAAAGACAAATCAATTATCATCATTACTTAAATCAACAAATTGATTTTAGTAATGATGTAAATACTAACTTATTTAACAATAATATGTATTGTACTTATTTTTATATGGAACAGGCATAAATCAATTAAATAATCGCAAAGAATTAAAACTCAAAAGTAACATAATTTTCTTAGGTCTGAAAGATATAGGATTTGTCAGTTTGAATTCTAATAAAGCTCTTTTACAAATTTTTGATTATTACTAAATATTATAGAATGTAGAGGCAAGGAGAACTATCTCTAAGGGAGGAAAGTTTCCAGCTGTATACTGAAAATAGACATCCCTGGCGTACGTTGTTGTACACGAAGTGAAGTGTGCTGAGTTAAAATATTATAATACTTTTATTGTCTGAAATATATTACACGTTTATTTATTGTCTGTAAAACTCATTGAATTTTTTCGCAGTCTAGTACACAGTGTCTGTTTATTATTTAAGCATAAAAAAAAATATCCTAGGCCACCTAGCGCCGCCCTCACTGGACGCGTTTTTACCGAAGCTTTCAGACACAGAGTTGGTTCGCCTTCTATTAATACGAAAATAACGACTAATGAAATAGATACTTTGAAATATTCGTTGTGCTAATATATTTTGTACAGGCGCTCTTACTTGAATATGTTACGTACTTTCGTACGTCTACTACTCCGCGGCCATCTATTTGTGATGTACAAAAGTATTGTTCTATACATATTTATTTTTTTGGTGGTTCTCATTTATTTCAAAAATCGTTAAGTACTTGTCGACGTAGGGACGGCCCGGTGACCTATAACACAAGTTTTACCTACAACAGAAACCAGCCAGATGAACATGTCATCATCAGCCTATCGCAGTCTACTGCTGGACATAGGCCTCTCCCGTTGCACGCCACTTAAATCGATTTTGGACTTCTCATTAACAAATAATCAAATAATAATAAGTAACTTAAACTGAATTTAATATTCAGTTACGGGGGTGCTTTAAACGGGGCCCTTTTTCAGTGCACTGCCGTTCTAATCCTGCCTGGATTAGAACGGCCTGCGCCAGCCCACTCACATGCCCTTGTAAACTCTTTTTAAAAAAGTGTAGTTGTAAATGTGACCGAGCTATAAACGGGCACCCAAAATAAAGGTATCATCCAGTACAAAAATTGTCCATCGCTTTCCTCAGACGGCATACCGTCTGAGGAAAGCGATGGACAATTTAAGAGGCGGATTAAGTATTAAGAGCGTCCAAAGCAAGCATCTCATTGGCGATAGATGCTGAGAAACTAAGTATGTATGAGAACTGATTTGTTTTCATAACGTGTTATCTAATTCGGAGCGTAGTGCGTTATTCGTTATTGGTTAGGTTAGGTTTAGTTTGGCCATAGCCGGGACGGCCTGCCGATTCGGTCGCGGCCTATAGGCCCATCGTGCTGCTGGACGAGGCGGGCAAATTGTTTGAGAGGGTTCTTTCTGCCCGCATCGTCCGGCACCTCTGCGAGGTGGGCCCCGATCTGTCGGACGCCCAATTTGGTTTTCGGGCGGGGCGTTCGACGGTCGACGCCGTGTTGCGCCTGAGGGCCGTGACCGAAGAGGCCGTGAGCTGTGGCGGCGTGCTGTTGGCGGTGTCACTGGACATCGCCAACGCATTCAATAGTCTGCCATTCAGCTGCATCAGGGAAGCACTCCACTATCATGGGGTGCCAAAGTACCTGAGGCGGCTGGTGGCAGACTATTTAGAGGAGCGTACCGTCGTGTACGAGGACCGAGAAGGTAATCCGAGGTGTCGGCCCATGTCGTGCGGTGTTCCACAGGGGTCTGTTCTTGGACCCCTCTTGTGGAACATAGGGTACGACTGGGCCCTTCGCGCCGATTTCCCCCCCGGGCTGGGTGTAATCTGTTACGCAGACGATACCCTCGTGACAGCCCGGGGGGCAAACTTCCAAGAGGCGGCGCGCCTGGCCACAGGGGGAGTCTCCCTGGTGGTCGGGCGCATTGAGGCGCTGGGCTTACGGGTGGCCCTAGATAAGACGGAGGCCCTGTTATTCCATGGGCCCCGTCGTGGTCCACCCCCTGGCGCCTCAATCGTGGTCAACTCGGTCCTCGTACCGGTTCGGGCCCAGATGAAATATCTGGGCCTGATCCTTGACGGGAGGTGGCTCTTCGACGAGCACTTCCGACAGCTTGCTCCAAAGCTGGTCGGCGCTGCGTCTGCCCTAGGGCGACTTTTGCCCAATATGGGTGGACCCAGCGTCGCGACAACCAGAATAGGGTACGCCTCTGGCGCCCTCAGAGGGTAATGGCGGTCAGAGCCATACGCGGTTACCGCACCGTTTCTACGGAGGTGGCATGCGCGTTGGCCGGAACTCCCCCGTATGAAGTTGGAGTACTGTATTATAATAGTACCGTGGTGTGGTTTTAGTCGGTCCGAGTCCGACACACCTACCCGCCGCAAACCCCGGTGGGTTGACGGTCCGAGGGGATTTCCACACGTAAAAAAAAAAAAAAGGTTAGGTTGAAAGAATTTTCGTGAACTGTCTAATACTTCTTCTTTAGTTATCTGGCTAACGCTACTTTGTTGAGGTACGTAGGTATTCACTGAGAAATCTATCTGCGTAGACTAGGACGGTATTATCTTGACTGATAACGATCTTTGTTCGATGATTTAATAATACAGTTATTGGCGATTTGTATTACATCAACATCTTGGAGCGCTACCTCTTCCCGTTGCTCATCACAGATTATTGAAACAACAGTTCTATCTTTAACTTTAAACAACCATGAATTCTGGATACATAGTTGTTTCCATATTATATTACTAGTTGTTTCCATATTATATTACTATGAAACGATTTAGTAGGGCATTTAGCGCGTGTTTGATTTTTGTTTTAAACAGCTGGTCAACAATGCAAAGGACAATGGCAGGTCCCCATACATAATTTTATTTGAACTGAAATGTTAGCGTTTAAATATCAAAAAATCTTTAACACTTGAAAATTTATTCTTGACCATTCTCATATCAAAATTACTTGCGAAAGAAGTCTAGGAAAAAAGATATTGGATTTTGAATGTTTCGAGGTTAAGTACTAATATATTGTTAACGTTTTGTTTGAAACTAGATGGCGTTGTGTGTCAGATGGCCGAAAATATTATTTTCATTATTATTACAGTATATGAAATAAAGAAAATAAAAGCATAAGATCTATTCGAGTTTAACACTAAATTAAACAAAAATAAAATAACAAACGTGGTGAGTCCGGAACTTGACAGGATCTAAACCACAGATTAAGAGATATGTACTAAACGACGACGTATCGACATTTTGAAAATATCGATGTATGTCTATTTATGTGCCGTTATCAATGACAATGTATTTTTCTCATCACACTGTGTAGTGGAAAATAACGTAACTATATTCTATTTCTTTAGTGTGTTTAAAATCGTTTAAAGAGAGTCAAAAATATTTTAAATCATTTCTAATTATGTTGATTCAGTCACTCTACCGTACGAGTGAAGACGTGGGCAGTAGCAAATTCATAATCATAATAGTGAACCTTCGGTAAATATTTCAGCCAAAGCTATAAGAATCGATTATCGATAAATTGTTTCATAATATAATATTGCCACCACGCATCCCTAGTCAGTTATACGTGATGGCGAATCTGACATTACGTACTTAGATCAAATAAAATCTTCAAAAATATCTTATCTCTTATAAGACTTATACAACACATGGTGGTGTAATGATAAATCATAGAAATTTTTTTGATTTAGTTTACTGTGACTCGATTTTTTAAACGCTTAAGTTTTAGGTAAATATGTTTCTGCCATTGTTCTTTTATGTAATTGCATGTATGCACATGCATGACCACCATAGGAAAACAAATAAATCGATTACACTTCTTTTTCTTCTCTATGTCTGCCATGAATACTATTTTATGTTTACGCCAATTCAGTAGTGTCGACGCTAAGTCTTGTTGCAATCTAGCTTCTTCCTTCTCTGAACATATTGCTATTCAAACTTTTACAGGAACTTATTTTACATGATGCATTTTTTTTTTTTTTATTTTATTTATTTTACATATTACAAAGCAATTTACAACTACTGATTATAATAGTGCATTTGAAAACCACTGAGGTTTGTAAAAAATGCAACAGATGCTACATCAAGCGAGGTTGATAAAAATTAACACCATACAGTAAAATACATGCGTCATTATGTAGGTACTTTTAAAATAATTATAAAATCTAAGCGTACGGACGCAGAACGGTGAAGTGAACTCCGAGTCAGGCAAGGAGAGGAAGAGGGATTACTTATAAAGACGAATAGGCCATGTTTTCCAAAAAGAATTCCTTCAAATTATGTTTGATGTTTTTTTCGTTTAGGCATTTATTTATATCGGAGGGTAGTTCATTAATTAATCGCAGTACTATGTATCGTGCTGTTCTCTCACCAAACACGTTAACAGCGCGTGCCGTTATCAACCTGTTTAGTGAGACTGCTCGTGTACATACAGGATGTTCTACTTTATCACCCAAATTGTATTTAAAATACTTTTCTTTCAACAAA
This sequence comes from Arctia plantaginis, assembly GCA_902825455.1. Taxonomy (NCBI): domain Eukaryota; kingdom Metazoa; phylum Arthropoda; class Insecta; order Lepidoptera; family Erebidae; genus Arctia; species Arctia plantaginis. The sequence continues at coordinate 715,680 of CADEBD010000364.1, read as the reverse complement.
CTATGTTTTATTTTTATGTGAATGGGTTAGAACTTTACAATGTTTAAAAAGACCCAGCTCATTGTTATTGTATTGTAAATTAATCTGTGGAGATGTTATTGTCTTTAATATTTTTAGTTGCAATCTGTATATAATATTTATGTAGGTCTTGTAAGTTCGCCCATAGCCGGTGAGTCCATACTGCATAGAACACTACTCGTAGTTTAATGGTCAATAAGTTTTCTTTGATCACTGGTTGATATGGTTTATGGTACTTTCCCTGACCGTAGTCTTTTCTGGGAACTTTGCTCATGTGACCAATGTCTAAGTACTCACTGAGGAGCATTTCAACAACAAACACTAATCTACACACAAATACACATATACCTCTAAAATCTACAAACACACTAATAACACAATCTTACATTGCTAAACCTGATAAGAAAAGTGACATTGCTATCAAACCGTCATATATACAAAAAAAAAATCGGTTGTCTATAAAGTCGGTTTACTGACGATAGTTGAACGTGACAACGTCATAAGAAAATACTGATGGAATGGTTGCATTTTACGAAAACATGTAAATGTATTATTGTATAGCAGCTGTCCACGCGGACGCATCGCTCACTCAAGTAGGAGAGAGACAGATGTCAAACGCTGCCGAAGGCGGTGGCCGATTGTGCCTCTTTGTCGCTCAATGCGCGCTCTCGCTTGCACTTCATGCCTTAAATGGAACGCCTCAGAGCGAGGTAACGCCGCATGAGTCATGTTTTTTTGTGCGTGCAGCCGGCTCCATCGAATTATAAGACGTTGTCACGTCAAAAAGTACACGTCTGCTACTATTAATCTACAAACTCAAACATCTATCCTACACACGCACAGACTTTCATTATATATCATAGACATTACTCACACACAGCCTGTTGAAATTAGTGATAAAAATTATAATAACCAGCTGACTACTAAACGAATACCTATCCTACCCTCAGCAATGCCTCACAAATTGCGGATATACAACTTTACAAATGGCTACCTCAGTTTATAATATCTTGTCTGAATTAGACAATATAGATGTCGCGAAAGCTTACACGTGTGAACCAATCGAATGCAAGAAATTTGTTAGTAGTGTCGGCCCCTCTACGACTATTGTACATATTAACATACGCAGTATTAAAAAGAATTTTGACGAATTATTAACACTACTCACCTTACTTGAAGTTGATTGCGACGTTGTCATTCTAACCGAATGCTGGCTTAGTAAAATCGCTGACCTACCAGTAATGGATTTATACAACTGTCACCACACAAAAAACAGAAAAACCAAAATGATGGGGTAGTAATTTATAGAAAAAAAACAAACACAGTTGAGGAACCAGACTTTATCAATGGCAGTTCGTTTACTTGCAAAATTGGAAATAAACTAGCCATAATTGCCATTTATAGGTCTCCTTCGAGCTGTTCTAACCAAGGGTTCGATCTTTTTTTGAACACTCTGGATAATGTACTAAGCTCGGTTAGCAAGTACGATAATATATGTCTCATTGGTGATACCAATATAGACATAACACCTTCTAGTACAAATGAACGCTCTGCCAGCTATCTTACTCTTAATGCTACCCATGGTCTTCTTCCTGCACATTATTTCCCAACCAGATCAAATTCGTGTATAGATCATGTAATCCTTAAAACTATTAAAAACTCAACTGTGCTTGTCTTAGACTCACATATTACAGACCACCTCCCACTACTTGTTGCAGTCGAGACTGATAGGTGGGTCAAAGGAACGTTACCTGCTTTTAAAATTCCTAGCATAGACTATGATAAGGTCAAGTACGATATTGAGCACCATGACTTTAGTCACATCATGACTTCAGAGGATCCTACTAAAGCTACCATCGCTCTAGTTACTGCAATACAAAACATTGTAAGTGCAAACACAAGAGTTATACATGTTAAAAAAAGAAATAGAAACCTAAAACCGTGGATTACCCCAGGTTTGTTAAGATGTATACGCCACCGCGATAAACTACATAAAGAAGCTAGAATGTCACCTAATAACCCAATAATACTAACAACCTATAAAAGATATCGTAATTTCTGCAACAGTCTACTTAAAAAACTCAAAAACCTACATGATAAACACGAACTGGATAAAGCATAATATAATACAAAGGCACTATGGAATAAAATCAAAGATATTACCAATACAAAAAAGACATGTGCACCCCCTACGGAACTGCTTGACAGCAAATTTGATTTGAAAATAGCCATAAATAGTATTTGCAAATACTTTGCTACGATTGGCTCCGACTTAGCAGCAAAAATCCCCCCCCAAATGTCACAATTGCCTTTAAATAAAAGCAATCATAGTAGCTCCTTCGTAATTCTTGAAATAGATGAGTCGGAAGTAGAGTCCACCATTATGAACCTTAGGCACGACAGTGCCACGGGCTGTGATGGCATACCGTCCTTGCTCTTAAGGGTATGTAAGAATACTCTTGTTCCCCTAATTACTCACATCATAAACACTTCAATAGCAAATGGAGTATTTCCGGCACCTTTTAAGAAAGCGCTCATTCATCCGATCCACAAGGGCGGGGACAGAGACTACATCAACAACTATAGGCCTATTTCGGTACCTTCAGCCCTCTCTAAGGTAATGGAGAAGCTAATTAACGTAATACTAGCTAACTACCTTAAGAAGTACAATATTATAGCTCCCAATCAATATGGATTTAAAAAAGGGGTTTCTACTCAAGACGCAGTCTTAGATCTAACAGAGCATGTAGCAAGAAAATTAGACGCAAAACAAAAATGCCTTGGTATTTTTATTGACTGAAAAAAGCATTTGATACGGTCTCTGTCCCCACCCTTCTTATGAAACTGGAGTCAATAGGTATACGTGGAAAACCCCTAGACCTTTTTAAGGATTATCTTCAAAATAGAAAAATAGGTTCATGTACAGGTGATGAAGAAACTGTTACGTATGGCGTTCCGCAGGGCAGTGTGATTAGGCCGACACTCTTTCAAATTTATATTAATGACCTATGTCTTCTGCCGTTGCGAAAGTCAAATATCCTTACTTATGCGGATGATACCGCGATTGTTATCTATGGTGATACGTGGACAGAGGTCAGAACCACTGCAGAGAAGTCCTTGCAAACTGTTGCACACTGGCTTTGCCTAAATCTGTTAACCCTGAATGTAAGTAAGACAAACTTTATGCCTTTCTGTATTAACAATAGGAATAAAATTGCAACAGACTTTATGATAAGGGTTCATACATGCTCTGATTCTGTCCACTGCTCGTGTGAGGCACTTACCTGTGTAAATCATATAAAGTAGCAGTAGTAGTTGATAGCGGATTGAAATGGTACGATCATATTGACAGTACCGTTTTAAAAATTAGGAAACTTGTATATATTTTCAAGCCCAAAGCCCTCTTGAGTTGCAAGTATCTATAAGGGGCGTACACACAAGTGCAATGCTATCCTTTGATTGACACATATACTATAACATGGAATTGTCGTCTGTTTTACGTATCGTCAAACGCTGACGTAATCTATTCTTCCACAAATTAATGTAAAGTTAAAAATGTTACAGTATTATTAAAGATATAATAATGTATAGTTTCAATCTTTATGACAAGGTACGAGTATATCGAGGAAAACTTTAATCGTAATCTTTAACCTTATCTCATGAATTAAAAAAAATATGTTTCGCCGGATAAATTTTTAATGTGTGGAACAAGTTTCCATATGTTTTGTCATTCATAAGTTTTTTATTAAAAGCAATTTTTGTTAATTCTCGTATTGATTACTGTATACGCCTATTTTACGTCAATTGAAGGAAAGGGATTATCCAAGGAAGTCGGTTAAACTAAATTGTATATATAATTCGGTCGGTTAATCTAAAGTGTAATGAAACTTACTTTATATTATTGTAGGATTATATACAATTATTTCAACAAATATGTACATTATTGTTAAGCATTGTGCAATCATAGTAATTACGCATTAAGAATAGTTACACAGTATTACGCAACGATAACCTGTTCTAATTTATTATTATACCACATAAACTTAATAACTCAATTATGGTCCATTATAATATTTAATATCAATTCGATAATAAGTCCCTTGCGCTCAGATATTTTGTAAAGTAAAATCGAAAACTGATGAGTGTGTCAAAAACTATGACGCTCATAGAGATGGCACCGAAATCATTACTTAAAGAAGGAGAGAGACCTTTTAATCCTATTACTTCAAAGCTTAATTTTACCAATTTAATCTTCGCATCATATTACCTTTTTATTTGCGTTCGGTGCAATGAGTTTTCTACTTGCATTTCATCACAAATAATAATAATCTCTGGTGTCATTTTTTTTTGCATTGGTTGCAAAACGGTTAACGGTAAATCAAAAGCCTTTAATAGTCCACTGCTTGACAAAGGTATCTCCTTAGAAAAGTTTTGGTCTACAATACCATGATGGTTAGACGGGTTAGTATAGGGTTTGGGGTGCTAGGCTAGAAAACCTCCCCGTGGTGCACCCTGGAAACGCTGGCGATGGTACTGTTTCCTCCTTGTCCTCTTGGAGGAGAGGATTATCGCCAGCGGCTAATATTCTAGCAGAAGAGGTAGCCGTTCATCGGCTCTCGGGCAAGGCCTGGTCCAGCAGGGTGGGCGTGTCTGCCGGTTGCCCTGCTGGCTCTTCGCTCTTCGGAGCATGGAGGAGGAAACCTCGGTAAAAAACCAGAAGGTGGGGCCCTGTAGGGGCCAGTTTCTCCGCTGATAGCGGTGGAGAAAAAAGGACGGGCTCGGCGTGTACTGACACTACCACCGAGCAGGCAGGGGGACGTAGTCTCCCTGTCACCGTCGGCATATCGTAATCCCGAGAAGAGCGCTGTGGTCAAGTCTCGCGGCTCTGATCGGGGACGAGGGTCTTGGCTTAACCGCCCGGACCGCGAGGAAGAAAACCTCTCTAAAAAATTCCCCGAATCCCGTGTTCTGGTGCGTGGCCAGGGGATGCATGGCTGATGGGTAGTTCAGTCGTAAGCGCACTCCCAGCCGGGGCACTTGCGGACCCCTCGGTTGGGCATAAATTTACGCTTACCCGGGTATTGGGGGATCTCTGCCCGGGTGGACCTTTAGTTCTCCCCCACTCGTGGGTTTAAATATGGAAGATGAAACAAAAATTAATAGAAGCAAAGGATCAAAACAAACAACGACAAAGGCGAGCAAAATGGATAAGGAAACGGTGGGAAGAAAGGAGGAGAAGAAGAGTGGTGAAGTGGATTTGGCGTCCACTGAAGGCGAGGTGGTGTCGAGAACACCTATCTCGGTGGGGCTCCCAGTAGTAGTCTGTAGTAGACTGACTGCTGGGAGCCTAAGAACATCGGAGCGTCTTCGTTCCCGGTCCGCTGCTTCATCAGACGGTGGCTCCAGTGTGTCGATTGACGCACTGGACGCTATGGATGTTGAGTTCCGCGACACTGGGAGTCGCAAGCGTGGACGCTCCGGAGAGGAGGGTGCTGACCCCTCGCAGGACATGCTGCCACCCAAGGTGGCCGGCAGCCAGCGAGGACGGTCACGGACGCCGATCGCGAGGTCGCGTGCCCCTGTCCCCGTCCCGTCGGGCTCCGCCTTCTCTGGGGCGGAGTCTTACAGGCGTGTCCGAGCGGACGGCGAAGCCGTAGCGGAGGAGGAAATCGCGGATCTCCTGCTCAAGATTCGGGAGCCGGTGGAGGGAGATGCCCCCCGGTGGTGGGAGGCCGCGTTTCCTACGCGGCGGTGGCGTCGGCCCCGACTCCACCGGCTCCCCAGGGGCCGAGGAGAGGGGCCAAGGCACCGGCCCAGGCGCCAGTCAAGGCGCCGGCCAAGGCGCCGGCCCAGGCGCCAGTCAAGGCGCCGGCCCAGGCACCGGCCAAAACTAAAGCGGCGAAGAGGAGCGGAGTGGCTTTCCCTCCGCTCCCCACTAAGACATCCCTGCCTGGCCCCTCCGCACCTGCCCCCTCCAACGAGGGTTGGCAGGAGGCGAGGGGCTCAAAGAAGTCCCGAAGGCGGGCTAGAAGGGCTGCTCAGAAAGCAGCCCATGCCCAGCCTTCGCCACCGGTGGCAACGGCCTAAAAAAAGAGGCCGCGGAAGCTGCAGCCGCCCAAAACCGCGGCTGTAGTAGTGACGCTGTCGCCGGAGGCGGCCAGTGGCGGGCTCACGTATGCGGCCCTCTTCAAGGGGGCCCGGCCCGGTCTCGCCACTGAGTTCGGGGAGGCGGGGATGAGGCTGCGCCGCGCCCAGACTGGAGCTCGGGTTTTCGAGTTCCCTGGGGCTGAGGCGCGGCGACGGCCGACAAATTCGCCGAGAAATTGCGGGGAATTTTCGCCGCCACGGACGGTGTTAAGATCGCCAGGCCCACCAAATGCGCGGAACTGCGCATCTCGGGCCTGGACGACTCTATAACGTCGGAGGATGTCCGCGATGCAGTCATGGAGAAGACTGGGTGCACCGCGGACACCATCAGAGTCGGCACCGTCCGTCCGGGTCCGGGAGGCCTCGGTGCGGTGTGGGTCAGCTGTCCCGTGGCGTCGGCTAAAGCGTTGGGCGACGCTGGAAGCATGCTCGTCGGCTTCGTGAATGCCAGAATCACGGTTCTGGCCGCAAGTCGATGAGGTGCTTCAAGTGCCTAGCCGCAGGACACACTCGCACCAGGTGCGAGAGCTGTTTTGACTGCAGCGGTTTATGCTTCCGCTGCGGTCAACCCGGGCACAAGGCGGCAGAGTGCTCTGCCGCCCCTCACTGCCCCGTGTGTGCGGCGGCTAAAAAGCCCGCCAATCACCAGATGGGGCAGGGGGGCTGCAAGCCTCCCCGCGCTTCTCGGCAAACGCCGGGGTCTAGCCTGCCGACCCAGGCTACCCCCGACATCAATATTGCGTCGACGCCGACGTCCATGGAGGAGGTTGTAGAGACGATCCAGTAATGGATCACGTCTCCAACCTCCTGGTCCAGACGAATCTGAACCACTGTGCCGCGGCGCAGGATCTCTTCCTGCAAACCATGGCACAGTGGTCGATAGGTGTTGCCGTAGTCGCGGAGCCCTATTTTGTCCCTCCCCGTCCAAACTGGATGGGTGACCGGAACGGCTCCGTGGCAGTCGTCGGCTCCACGGCGGCTCATTCCCCGCCCTTGTCGCTAAGAGACAAGGGTACTGGATATGTTGCCGCCGATTGGGGCGGAATCACCATTTATGGTGCGACGGACGCCAGGGGCGAAGCCGTCGAGGAGTGGGCGGCGTCGGTGGGCCTCTGTTTGCTGAACAGAGGCTCCACCAACACGTGCGTGCGACAGCAGGGGGGGTCGATAGTGGACCTTTCGTTCGCTACCCCTGCAGTCGCCGCACGAGTAAGGAACTGGTGTGTCCTGGAAGAGGTCGAGACGCTCTCGGATCATTTATACATCCGATTCGAGCTCTCCCGGTCCCAGGACCCCAGTAGGGGTCACGCGGCGCGGCGCCCTTCCCGCTTCCCGCGGTGGGCTGTCGCCAAGCTCGACAGGGACCTACTAGAGGAGGCGGCCATTATTCACTCTTGGCTGTTTCCGCAGGCCCCGACCGAGGAGGTCGACATGGGGGCTGGTCGCTTCTGCCATGCGATTACGCAGATTTGCGATGCGGCCATGCCCCGCGTTCGTGGTTGTCGGCCTCCAAGGAAGGAGGTCTACTGCTGGTCCCAGGAGTTGGCGGACCTCCGTGCGGCCTGTGTACGTGCCCGGAGGTCCCTCACCCGCAGTCGGCGACGTCACCGCGGGGTCGGTGAGGAGGTGGACCGGCTTCATGAGGAGTACCGAGAAGCTCGGAAAACTCTGAGGCTGGCCATCTGCCGCGCCAAGGATGTGTGTAGAGAGGAGATGCTGGAGAGTCTCGAGCGTGACCCCTGGGGTCGCCCTTATCGTGCGGTGCGTCAAAAGCTCCGCACGTCGGGCCCCCCCCTTACGGAGACTCTCCAGCCCAGCTTCCTGCAGGAAGTGGTCGAGGGCCTATTCCCGCAGCTGGCGGAGCACACACCCCCGTCGATGGCTGCATCAGCCGGAGACGACGGGGGCAGCGAGGTTGATGTTCCGCCCGTCAGGGAATCGGAGTTGGGGGCGGCTGTTCTACGGATTCGATCCAAGAACACCGCCCCCGGGCCGGACGGGGTTCCAGCCCGAGTGATGGCCCGAGCCCTCGACTACATGTCGGACCACCTCAGGGGGGTATTGGACGCTAGCCTGGCGTCCGGACGCTTCCCTGAGCGCTGGAAATGCGGGAAGCTGGTCCTGCTGCAGAAGCCGGGACGGCCTGCCGAATCGGTCGCGGCCTATAGGCCTATCGTGTTGTTGGACGAGGCGGGCAAACTTTTTGAGAGGGTGCTCTCTGCCCGCATCGTCCGGCACCTTTGCGAGGTTGGCCCCGATCTGTCGGACGCCCAATTCGGTTTCCGAGAGGGGCGTTCGACGATCGATGCCGTGATGCGCCTTAGGGCCGTGACCGAGGAGGCCGTGAGCTGCGGCGGAGTGGTGTTGGCGGTGTCCTTGGACATCGCCAACGCCTTCAATAGTCTGCCATTCAGCTGCATCAGGGAAGCGCTCCGCTACCACGGAGTGCCGGAGTACCTGAGGCGGCTGGTGGCAGACTATCTTGAGGAGCGAACCGTCATGTACGAGGACCGAGATGGCGTCTTGAGACGCAGGGCCATGTCGTGTGGTGTTCCGCAGGGGTCTGTCCTAGGACCTCTCCTGTGGAACATCGGGTACGACTGGGCCCTGCGAGGGCGTCTCCCCCCCGGGCTGGGTGTAATCTGCTACGCGGACGACACCTTACTCACGGCCCGGGGGGCTAACTTCCAGGAGGCGGCGCTTGGCCGCCACGGGAGTTTCCCAGGTGGTCGGGCGCATTGAGGCGTTGGGATTACGGGTGGCCCTGGATAAGACGGAGGCCCTATTATTTCATGGGCCCCGTCGTGGTCCGCCCGCCGGCGCCTCAATCGAGGTCGGCTCGGTCCTCGTACCGGTCCGGGCCCAGATGAGGTACCTGGGTCTGGTCCTAGACGGTAGGTGGCTCTTCGACGAGCACTTCCGACAGCTTGGTCCGAAGCTGGTGGACACTGCCTCCGCCCTAGGGCGACTTTTGCCCAATTTGGGCGGGGCCAGTGTTCCCACGAGGCGGCTGTACGCGGGGGTTGTCCGGTCCATGGCGCTCTAACCGCCCCGAATAGGGCGCGCCTCTGGCGCCCCCAGAAGATATTGGCGGTCAGAGCCATACGCGGATACCGCACGGTGTCCACCGAGGCGGCTTGCGCCTTGGCCGGAACACCCCCGTGGGATTTGGAGGCGGAAGTGCTCACCGAAGTTTATCGGCGAGTGGCTGACTTCCGGGCGGAGAGCGGATTTCGCCCTCCGCCCGAAGACGTGCGCGAGTGGCGCGAAGCCGCTCGCCGAGCCACCATGGTCAGATGGTCGTTCCGGCTGGAGACTCCACGCGCTGGCTTCGCCGCCGTGGAGGCTCTCCAGCCGGTCATCACCGAGTGGGCAGGGCGGCAGCACGGGACCCTTTCCTTCCGGCTGACGCAGGTGCTTTCCGGGCACGGTTGCTTCGGAAAGTACCTGTACTCGGTCGCTAGGAGGGAATCGAGTCCCGCCTGCCACCACTGCGACTGCAGTGAGGATTCGGCCCAGCACACGCAGGCGGTTTGCCCCGCATGGGCGGCGCAGCGCCGGGCCCTCACTGCAGTCATCGGAGCAGATCTCTCGCTACCGGCCGTAATTCGCTCCATGGCCGGTAGCGACAGTTGTTTTACCGCGGTCGCAACCTTCTGCGAGGAGGTAATCTCGCAGAAGGAGGCGGCGGAGAAGGCCCGGGAGGACGACCTCCACTCGGACCTGATCCGCCGCCGGCGAACCGGGCGGCGGAGGCGCGCTTACCTGCGCCTCATGCCGCCCTGAGTGTAGCCGCGGGTGGACGGGATGGGTTCTCCCCTCCACCCGCATTAGTTGGCCAGCCGCGAGGGGGCGGCGTCCGCGTGTGCTGGACGCCGCCTAAAAAAGAGAGGTCCTGGAGACGGAGCCCGCACCAGGAGCGGGCTGGCGCTGGGAGGGGTCCAGAAGGCGATAACTACCTGGACCCCTCCTAAACTGAAAGCGCAAAGAGGGCACACCGTGTGGTTTTAGTCGGTTCGAGTCCGACACACCGCCCCGCCGAACGAGAGCCCCGGCGGGGTGACGGTCCGAGGGGATTTCCACACGTACAAAAAAAAAAAAAGGGTTTGTTTTAAGATTTCTCATTTGTGCTGTTTTCCTGCGTAGTTTGCTCTCTTAGTCGGCTCTTACGACAACCACGGGATGAATAGGGGTGGTGACGCTCCGTATTCTTAATCCGTCATCACACGGACAATTACGGACAAGTATTCAACGGTATTCAAGAGTATCCATTTCATACTTTCGTATAGACTATGGCCCTCGGGACCGGAGCCGAGCTGAAACGAAGGTGAAACTGTTGGGCCATTTGTCGCAGTTTTACTAATTGTATACTAAAATGTTTGCAAATTCATTAGTAAATGCTTATTACAATCAATGTAAAAGTTTTAACCATCTTCCCTAGCAGTGATATTATTCAATTTTCAACTATGAAACTCATTAATACTGTACTGTAGTTGTAAGCTCGACAAATAAAATAAAATAAAATATTAATATGCTCTTAATCTCTAATTAACTCTCAATTATAGAGTTTTAAACAGTAGCAAAAACTAATCATCAAGTAGCAAAAAATCATCACTCATTTTATCTATATGCATACATATGTGTATGACATACATATGTATATCTCGTAAGTAGCTTAGGAATTTATCATAACATTATATTATTTTAAACAAACTAGATTAGATGGCGTCATGTGGCATGGCGTACGACCTAATGAGGTTTGGCGTCGTTATCTATGGAGACTGAACTCTTCTAAAGGTCATGGAGATTCAATATTGCTCTATCATTTAGACCTCCAGTCCGACATCCTTTAAAGTGGATCTTCCAGTGACCGAAAGCCCAAGTATATCGACTTCTACCTTGCTTAAGTAGCTTTTCTGATATCTTTAAAAAAATAGATTCATCAGATGGACATCGATTCTAAGTAGTTAGCTGCAGTTTTTTGTAATGTACAGTTTGAAGCATTAACTTTTCACTCTAAAATTAGTATTTTTAACTTCAAGGTTTATTACTTCATAAATGCAATAATACTACTAGTGTATTGTAGTCAATACATTAGTAGTATTATTGTATTTATAAAGTGATAAAATCGCAATTAATTGTTACATGTAAAGCGATGACATGTTGATTTTTGACCTTCATTACAACATACAGACAGATAACATTCAAAAACATGCAGAATATTATTGTTTAACAGCACACTGGCGTATTATTGCAGTTTAATTATAGTCGATAATGCATCCTCTGATGCATTATCGACTATAATTAAACTGCAATAATACGCCTGTAACTTTTTCAAACATTTCTGATTAAGTCCTTATGTTGGATGATTAAGCCCTTTTACTCTGTTAGGAAATGAGGCTTTGCAAGATTAACTTCAAAGTAAATTTTAATAAGACCATTATTATGGTTTTTAACAATAATAAAAGATGGGTGATAAAGTTATAATTGAAAATGAACATGTAGAATAAGTGCCACTTTGTGCGTTTAGTCTGTTATTAGGGGGTGAAACATAAAATACTAATAATAATAATCTCAGTAATTTCACACACGACCGTCTGAACCATATCTCACCGTATCTTGATTTTGTTATATTTTCGTTTTAATACAGGTACATTTTTTTAAATTTAGGTACAATGTAGTAGAACGTTCTTGAGTTATAAATGGTGTAACTAACACGACTTTGTTTTATATGTATAGATACTCGTAGAAACTCGTAACACTCGCATAAAATAAACACATCGACCGGTCACCTTCAATTTCAACGTTTTGCGATATTTTCAATACGTTTTGCTAACAAATGAACGGATAGACTGATGTTTTGACTGATGTTTTTTTAATGATGAATATCATATTTTAATACTTATTATCCTATTACAGACGAACACAAATCCAAAAACACAAAAATCATAAAAATTGGTCCAGCCGTTCTTGAGTTATAAATGGTGTTACTAAGACGACTTCGTTTTACAAATATTATATATTTTATTATATTATATAATTAGATTGATAAATACAAAATTATTAATTTTCATTTCTTATTAACTATTACATTATATTTCATAATTTTTTTCATTAATTACATATCAATTTTATATATTCAATAACACTTATAACCGATTCCTAAAATTAAAAATTAATTAAGGGACAAACTTTAATTACATTTTAATCATATTCTCATTTTCACTAATTACATTTATATAGAAAATAATTAAGTGCATCTTCTTTAAAATCCGTAAACTCTTAAATTCTTTCATTACGTTAAAAATTATACTTGGGAATTATACATGGAAATGAGGACCCCTATTATATAGTACGAACCTTTCTATTTATAGCCAGTAGGGACAGATGTTCATTTGTATTGTATAGTCGCGACAATTTTAGCACCTGCTCCAGAGGAATTGCTCAATATTCTGCAACTGTAAGAGTGGTTGTGGTTCGCAATGTGTTTGCAGGAAATCGGGGTCCCTATGTTGGTTTAAGACAACTTTTAGGATGTCAAAATACAAGTTTACACGAGTTTATTGCTAGGTATCTCAAATGCCGAGATACTTACCTAATTTTGACTAAGATGACTGGACTAATAGTGTTACCCGCGTCAAACACAGATTTCATACATACTTGACTGCACGGATGGCGTAGTGATTCAAGCGGTCACCTCGCCGCTTCCTAATGAGCTGAGTGTGGTGGGTCGATCCCCACAGTGGCCCTACACTTTGTGTGATCCACAAATTGTTGTTCTGAGTCTGGGTGTACTTTGTGTCTGTTTCATGTATTTTTGTAAAGTCCTCCACGACACAGGTTTTAATCCTAGAGCGGGAGTTGTCTATTAAAAAAAAAACTTAATATTGTTATGATTACTGCTACATTTAGTTCGGTTGTAGTCTAATAGTAATTTTGGTTAATTACTTCCAAATTTACATTTGTTAATTGTGACTAAACTATGATTTGTGATGATTTAAAAAGTTAAACTACATCTAAAACGTAAAAGCTGCAATAAATACTAATAAGAGACTGATAGTCTAAAATAGCTAAGGGTCGGCTTTCAGCCTACTACGACACGGCTGAACTTTGATTTTTTACTTACAGCGACTATCATGAGGCCTCCACAAGACTACAATCCCTACTACTAGGCGATATCGAAGTTCTGTAGATAGACTGTTGTCGGACTTTTAGGGCTCCAACTCTCCTTGACGATTGCTACAAATGATCGTATGGCAACCGCGACCGACGAGGCTATGGCTTAACGTGTTTTCCGAGGCACGCAGGGGTCTCAATGTGTTAACAATGGTCACCCATCCATAGACTGGTCTGGCTACGATTGCTTAACTTTGCAATGTGCTAACCTACTCGGTTACTGCTTAGCCATGGTATCTATATCGCCCTCTATACTTCTAAGTATTTTTTAAAATGCTTGTGTGTCACTTAGTAACGTAATGGTATGCCTATTGTTTTGCAAGCAAAGGAAAATCTTAAAATTGATTTTGTATCTTCTTTTTTCTTTTGAATTATGTTTTTTTTTTCAGTATAATATTATTTTTGTTTTAGTTATAAACTAGAAGTGTTTAAAAAAAAAACATCCTGTTACTTGTGCATGGTAAATCGGAAATAGTATTTGTCACATAGGACTCATGTGTAAATCTTAAGATATATACTGTTGACAAAGTGGCTGAAGAGTTCCGCACATTTAGGGAACTCATATTCACAATGGTGGGGTTACTGCGGAGACAAATTGCAGAATGTTCTTTTATGGTTGAAACTAGACATCGCCGAAAGGCTTCCATAATATCAGGATTTCCCGAAACCACTAGTGAAGAGTGCATAAAATTAGTTCTTCGAGTTATAAACAACAGGCTGGCTATTGCGGACACCACTGCACAGTCAATTACAGCCTGTCTCAGACAGGGTAACCCCAGTAAGGAACGAAACCGGCCCATACTTGTACGTTTCTCCAAGGAGAGTACAAAAGCAAACTGAAGGGCTCCTCTATTATAAGCAATCTATGCTCAGCACCCGAAGACTGTATTAGCGGCCAAGTCGACTAGGGCATCTTCAGGCAGGCATCATCTCGTCTAAAGTAATGTCAATAATTATTTCAGCATGTTTACTTTTATGTACTTATCACCCACATTCTCAAACTTTCTTTTATCATACGTCACTTTAATCATCTTCGTTGTTTATAACACCTTTGATCTGTTTTGGTGTAACATATGTCACATTACCCTCGAGTTAATCACCTTTAAAAATATATGCATCTTGACTTGACTAATGATTAACAATAACACGTACTTTCCTTTTTTTAAAGTTCTATCATGTTGACATAACATAACTCTCACGTCACTCGACCACTAGTTGTGTTCCGAAACAGCAAAGATTGATGGGTGACGCTCTAAGTTTATGATTTTTGAGTCTATAGGGTCTGAGTATGCACATCACATAATCATGGGGGATTTTAATACTGATCTCCTTGATATCTATAACCCTCGGACCCGTAACCTGATAAAGTCTGCAAATTTTCATGGTTCTCCCCTCTGAGCCACACACCATAACAACTCTGGATATGATAATTGGTTAGACTTAATCCTTACCTCATCTCCTTCCCTTGTGTCCTCTCATGACCCATAAACTGCCCCTGGACTTTCTCATAACGATCTTATTTTACTGTCCTATATTCTAAAAACCCCCAGGCGCGAGTCGAAAGTGCTGTTTAAGCGTTGCTTTGCCCGAAAGAATATCTCAGAATTACGCGTAGATGCCACTGCGATCGATTGGGCGCCTATGGCAAGGTTCGAACATTTAATGACATTGTTCATAACTTATACGATAAACATGCACCGGTTAAGAAGGTCAAGATGAAACACGCGCCAGCACCTTGGTTGACCGAGGGTATACGTATAGCGATTCGTAAAGAACGATCGTTGTGAGACCAATTGGACCATCTACACAACTGCAAAAAACAGATGAAATCAAATGAGACGCAACGCCAAACGCCACCACATTCTGCTGAACATTTCTTCCTTCACGCCGGCCGGTATCTGTTTGTCCCTTAGGACTTTGGGTGCAGGTAAGGTTCAGCATCCTACTGCATCTATGACTATTGGCTTGGACTACATGAATCGTCATTTCATCACCCCTTGAACCAAAAGTCAAACTCTCGATTATGTTACTGGGTTTGCGTGGTGGTTACATCAAAGCCTTCTCGTTTTCTCCAATGGCCTCGGACGAAATCAAAAATACCATCCTAAAAAAACATCTAAGACTGAGGGCTGTGACGATTTAAGTCGCCATATCAGACCAACTTCTTTCTGCAATCTCCCATATAATCAACTTCACCTTTTACGCCTGACACTTCGCAGCCGCATGGCGCAGCGCATACGTTCGCCATCTTTCAAAGGTTCCTAATCCTGCCCTGCTGAGCTATTTCCAGCCTATATTAATTCTCCCTTTCCTATACAAAGTACAACACATCTTTAAGTTTATATACCAAAACACTATGCCTAAAATGACCAGCGATATTAGGAATGGTGTGTGTGTGTCTTAATCCTGATTGTCTTCTCCAACGCCTTTAACACGGTCAACCACGATATTCTTATATCTATCCTTACATGATCTCTACCGAAGCACTGGAATGGTTTTCATCTTATCTTCGTAGACGTCAGCAGTCAGTTCGCATTGATGAAGCATCATCAAGTTGGTGTGATCTTGGTGCTGGCGTTCCGCAAGGCGGCATTTTATCTCCTATCTTATTTTCAATGTTTATCAATCTCATTACTCGAGTTCCTAGGTGTGCATATCATTTGTATGCGGATGACTTTCAAATCTACGCACAGACCAGCCTCGACAATCTAGTAGAAGCAAATCAAAACATTAACAGTGATTTGGAGGTAATCCTGGTCTGAGCGTATCGGCGTAAGTGTGCTTCCCACCAAGTGGCAGTCCATATAGATATATTTTTAAATATGTATTTTTTTCTGCATAAAGTGTATGTTTAAAAATATTATTGATATGTTAATAAAATAAATAAAGAGAATAAAAATAATATTTATTTAGATAAGGACTAAAAAATGTTATAATAAATGGTTCTCTAATTTATTAACATTTGTTGTTTGCCGGAACTAGACTAAACCTGTATCTCGGGCGAAAAAGTACTTACAAGCTATTTTATCAATTTAAATCTACATAACTACAATTTAATAATAACATTTTAATAACCTACATAACCAATTAGCAGTACCAGAGATGAGTGGGCCAACTTTGTAAATAATTATATAACGTATTTTTACGGCTAACATAATTTAATTTATAAATACTTAGCTCTCTATTTAATCTATTATATAGAAACGGACCTAGAAAAGAATCTATTTGAATAAATGAACTTTGAGCCTGAAATCTGCTATGGATCGCAATTTGTTTAATACATATTATTATATCAATTTATGATCTCTAGATATTTTATGGTTACCTGAACTTGAGGTTTCCTGGACAGCAGGACAAATTAAACAAAGTCACTGGCAAGTTTTGGCCGGAGAGGGGTCATTAGTGTGCGTATTTGGAAATGTTAGTTACGGCGTATTGATTTTTGCATATGGGAAAGTTAATATATATAGTCTTGTCAGCATTTCATGTTAGAAGATTATATTCTTTAACCATGTATACGCAATATTCATGCTAAGCTGGACGCTCTCATATAATTAGTAGCTGGTTTCTAAAATTACGACCTTGTCATCAGCATATGATATTCTCTTTCCATGTCCTAAAGTGAGAATACATAGATCGTTAATATATACCAGTAAAAGCGTAGGACTAAGGATACTTCCCTGAGGAATGCCAAAACCTGGTATATTTTTCATCATCACTCTCGACATTTCCTATTTTAACACCTTGAATGGTAGATAGATGCTAACTCGCTTAGCAGAACATAATTTATAACTCTAAAACACAAACTACATTCGTACTGATCAGAAGCCAAAGATGAAGTGATCAGAAGGCTGTCGTCTATACCTTATAAATATTTTCAATCCACACTTATCATTTTCTGCTGATAAAATAAACCAAAGCTTTGGGACATTTAATATGTACAAAATAAAATCAAAAAGAATTAATTTTAAACAGAATATTTATTTTGCATCCATGTCAATACAACTCCAGTTAGCGCTGCCATACTCCCAACCTTTAATATACTTTGCAGCATCTGTAAAAATAGTAGGTCATAGTTACGAAAGTGTCAGAAGTAGTTACTTAAGCGCCATTTAAGTATAATAATGTATTTCAATTACCCGAAAACAAACACCGAATAATAGTGTTTATTATGTATGTGTGTGTATAATTATAGTAATGTTTATTTGGGGACTGTAAAAAGCAAATCATACGAGTTTACGCTGCGAATCTACGCATAATTAGAACACACGATTGATTATTATTATTTTCTGATTTTAATCCGATTTCAAACATTATTCACCTTGTCTTGCCAGCTACGATTCTTCACACACTGTTTATAAGGCATAGTTGTAAATGTAACGGAATTATAAAGAGGCACCCAGGTTCTTGGCAGGAGCCAGTTCATAAATTCATCGAATGCTTTCCTGAGGCGATAAGACGGACGTGTTACGAGGTCCCGCATCTGAAAATATACATCGTAAAGGGGAACAAATAATTCTTCGAATACATCGTTATAATAGTAGCCAGCAGTTCCAAAAATCTCCTATGAACTTAAATATTTCTAGAAACGTTTAATATTAGCATGATTAGTAAAACATATACGAGTATGTACATTTATACCGAAGTAAACACTCCAATTAACTACAAGATAATCTGACTCATATAGTATAAAATCCTTAATTAGCATATTAATATAAATAGAAAATTAACGAAACCATGAGTGTCTACATATACATAATTATAGGCTAAAAAGGGCCACTAAATTAAATAACAATTTTACACTTTCTCTCACCTCGATATAGTTATACATGGCCAAATCGCTAATCGCGTAGGTATCTTCCCACCGAGTGTTGGAGAACTCATTAAGAATATCCACAAGGTTATCGTTATGTTTTTGGAATAGCTCGTTGAGTAGTGTACAGTCCTCAAAGCCAGCATTCATGCCTTGTCCATAGAATGGTACCACAGCGTGGGCTGCGTCACCTATCAGTACTGCCTTATCTTCCACATGATAAGGTCGGCACTGTAATGGTTAAAAAATGAGTCAACTAAGCTTAAACAGCCAACACCAGATCAGAAATTAAAGATTTCCTTAAGTTGAACACGAATTTGCATGTAACAGGATAAACTGCTTTGTATCTATCATTGAACTTATATTACCTATAGGTTGAGTTATACGAAACATTGTAGACATTAGACAAAAACGAATTAACTGAACACTATAGAATTTCACCAAGTGACATACCTTAATAGCAACTAACGGTGAAGGAGACCCAGCAAAAAAGTCTTCAATAAGTTTTTTTTCTCCTATCAACGGGATGGAATCTGGGAAGTTTTTGTTAAAGAATCCTAAAAGCTTCTTTGGTGTATCTAAATTTTGAAAATTGGTAAATGGCATAAAAAGTGTAACGGTCCAGGAGCAATCCTGGTTGGGTAGTGCAATCATCATAAACTCGCCTCTGGGCCAAATGTGTAAGTAGTTCGCTGGCATCTGAAACTAAAAAAAAATATAAATGTGCATTGTTCTATCCAAAGTCTACTTTGCCAGTGAAGGTTTGAGGTTGAAGAAAATATTTTCCAATAAATTGAGACTCAAAATAATATATATTTACCTAATTTACTATAGTACAAAATAAAATACTAATATTCTTAAAGTACATAAGAGAAAAATTTTGTGCTAACAGTAATCACACAACCTGACAGTATGGGTATATCTTCATTTTGGCTAATTATTAGTAGATGTATATCCAGTTGTACGACGTGTGTTTGTTTACTAAATTAACAAGTAGTAGTACTTCAAGAATTGAAGAGAAGAAATACAACTGTTTCAGCCTTCGCAATAGCCTAAGTACCCGTTTTAAATAAACTCGACTAAATTCCAAGAAAACTCAAATTAGGATTCTATGATAAATCGAGTATAAAATATTAAAATACTATAATTTTGAAATACCAAGGTAATTTTTATTTAGGTATACTTAAGTGTAGTCAGAAACTATCCACATGATTCATATAAGTATGATTTCCTTTTAATTATAATTTTAACCCTTAAAGGGGCAATAAATTACTAATAATATGCGGTTAAGTAGTCATTTATCATATAAAATGGAACAGATATAATACCCAGAGTGGCATCTGGCAGCTTATATATAAGTTACCACAAACAACATAAGTGAGCAAATCATCATCACAATGTATTCCATATTGTTCGTTTTTTATTTAATAACATTTGTTGCCAGTAATGACAATATCATATTTAATTTAGTTAAAAATCAAAGTTATAATAGTAATGAATGTATGAACAATATTATAAAAAAGAACTTTCTTTGTGGCACACTTATAACTTTTGTAAATCCAAGTCAAAATGAAAATGAATTAATAAAATATGCTAATGCGGGAAATATCTGTCACAAAACCAATGTGCGATCATTTTACGCCAATGACACCAACTGGTACATTTGGACAAATGTGTACATTATAACAACCAAACATTTAATGGACCTGAGTTCTGGCTTGCGGATCTTGACAAGGGACGTGTTTTGGAACCCTAGAGCCAAATTTATCATACAAGTGGACTACTTAGAAACCGAGGAGGAAATCGAAACAATATTCAAACTATTTGCCGAGTACAACATTTATAAAGTAATACTTATACAGCTCGTAGAAAATGACGCATTGATATATACCTACTATCCCTTTAACAATTCAAATTGCGGCTACTATACCGATAAGATTGTTCTAGGTACTTGTAAAAATGAAGAAAATATTTACGAAATTCCTGATAATATTCCACGTAAACTCAATAATTGTACCATTACCGTAGTGGCTAATGACGACATGCCAAATTTTATTCCTAAATCAAGTAATTTCACTGTCTATGGAAAAGTTGTACCCGGTTTGGAGCAATTTGTGTTAGACACCATTGCAGCACGCGAAGGTTTTTCGATACAATACGAAGTGTTTAACCAAGATGAAGTAGTTTATGGAGTGGTCCTACAAAATAAAACTTCAACTGGACTTCTAAACTATCTTGATACCAATCGAGCAGACTTAGCAGGTGGCGGATATGCATTAACAAAAAACAGGGTGGAGATGTTCGATTACCTGTACGGCTTTCATTATACAGCGTACCATTTATTTACACCAACAATAAAAAGCTATGCATGGAACAGATTATACAAAGAATTCACCCCACGTATTTGGTTATTGATAGGATCCTCACTTATTTTGGTTATTGTAGTTTGCCTGATACTAAAAAGATTATTTAACGATAGTACAAGTTCTATTCTCAATTTATGGGGTTATTTTTTCGGAAACGCTAATGCAGGGTTGTCAAGAAACGTACATTTTCGAAATATAATATTTTGTTGGTCTTGGTTCACGTTCTGTATTACCAGCTTCTATAACACGGCTCTTTTTAGTTTAATAACTGTACATGTTCATGAAGGACCACAATCGATTAGCGCCAATAATTTGAAAACCCTACCATATAAGCCTTGTATTAGCGATAATACACGACTGTATTTTAAATTTGCTTTGGACCAAGATTTACCAGTTGGAGAACCCATTCATAACTGCACATTTACCGAGGGTGCCTTACGGTATGTTGCTAATACCAAAAGGTATTACGCCATCGAGACGGAACATAGTTACTCACTGAAAGAGTACGAATACTTAGATCAAGAAGGCAAACCTTATTTAGAACCATGGAGCTTTTCTAGCTATCACATAATGGTTATGTATGCAGATAGAGGTTTCCGTTACAAACAGATTTTTCAAAAATATGCAACTCGCATGTTTGAGAGCGGAATGATAAATCATCATTTGAAGACAATTCACATAAGAAGTTATAGCGTGATTAAAAGACATCCAAAGGCCTTTAAAGGTATAGATGTATTGAATCTTGGTTTACATTTTTGTATTCTTCTGTCCGGATACATTTTATCTTTCTTTTGTTTAATGCTAGAGATATGGTATCATCACATAACTCTTGAGAAAAACAGAGTGAATAAGTGAGACTTACGCTACCGTTTTCAGCGGCTGGTATGCAAAGTTCTATATAGCCGTGTTCAATATATTTTTGACTGTAGTCGAAGAGCGGTTGCTTCATCATTGCTTTACGAACTCCAGAGAAGGCGCCATCAGCACCTATAACTAGGTCTGCGCTAACTTGTATTTTTTCTGCAGTGTCTGTCCTGTTTAACAGATAACGTTTTATGTCATTAGTACGTAAGTATTCATTTAATAAAGACATATTTTTTTAAGTTTATTAACCTTTGGAAAGTTAAATTCCCTTTACTTAGGTATGTATCCACCAATTTGTGTTTGAAGTGCCGCTCGACATTAGTATATTTCTCGGACTCTGTAATAGCACAGAATAGAATAATAATTATAATACAATAAATTAATAATATGGAAATCCATTGTTTTCTTCATATAAATAGTGTAAATTTTGTGCCCATAAGGATATAGTCACAACTGAAACCATACATTTTGGCACAAGGTTGCCCCTTGTATTTTAATTAATGATATGCAGTTTGCTTTAAAAAGTGTTTTGATAGCTGTGAAAATTCCGGTGAAAGTCGTCGTGTTTTTCAGAAATAAAAATATGTTTTCTTTCTTTATTTCTATTTAAAAATTATTTCTTTAAAGGTGATGACGTGATATTTTTTTTAAAGGAAACCTGAGAAAAGTATGAAAAGATTTTGGGAAAAAGGATGTTCATCAATGCAACATTAGACGTATTTCATAGGTAAATAGCCAGTTATTGTTCGGCTGGCTAACTTGGAATATCTTAGGTATTAAAAACAAGTTACTACAACTATGTTGCCTTATAAATAAACTGCGTCGATAACATACCTACGTACTAAAGCACTAATAAAATATATTTTTTTACATTATATCATTAGACTATTGAAAAGAATTATTAAAATAACAGTAATTTTTGACAGTTAACATCATACCTATACTACATATTATATATGTTTTAACATACTGTATATATATTATATCATATAAATTAATTACATAAATAAATATTATAATATAAATAAATATATATTATATCATAAAAAATAATTATCGATAGCAAAAATGATCTCTTTATATATTTTTTTGTTTTCTTTTATTCATGAGAACTATCCTTCTACGTTATTTAACGGATATTACAACAAAGAAAATAACAAATGATTCAATAATGAAAAAAAACTAAAAAACTCGTATTTAATGGCAGACGTTTTACTAACAGACACGCCTAAGTCCTACGGTCATCCCTTTGGGTGCACTTCTCCACCAGACTCTTTTGGACTTATTTTGTTACTATAAACTTACCTTGTAAAAGGAGGCTGTTTAAATAATTCCGTCCCACGGAATAGATACACTAAAAAAGAAAAGTAAAAAAATAAATAAATTAAGTTTAATTTTTTTTTATGCCTGAACTACCTTTTTAAAAACTAGTTTTAAATATCTCATTCGTAGGTATTTATATAATATACAATACACATAGCAACACGTGGCTGCTCGATTGTTTATTGAAATAAATATAACTATATACAGACGTTACAAGTATTCATCATCATCATCAGCTTATCGCAGGCCACTGCTGGGCATAGGCCTCTCCCATTGCACGCCACTTCGATAGATTTTCGGCAAGTACAAGTATTACATAAAGTTTATTTATTAGTCTAATCAGTAACATCGGCGAAGCACGTATATGTACATACATTTTTGAAGAATGATTTGATAATTTCTATTAAATGTCTCATTTATATTAGAAATAAGTTTAAAAATTAAAATGAATTTATAAACAAAATTCGACTACCGGGTAGTCTAGAATAAGAATAAGTTAATAATTAAAAAAAAAAACTAAAACAAACCTGATTAGATAGCGCATCGTATGGTATGACGTAAGTTGATCCATCGAGTCTGTGGATTCTTCTTCCAGTCATGGGGATCCCATGTTTCTCTATTATATGTGCCTCTAGTCCTACATCCTTCAACGCACGTCTTCCTCGAACTGATAAGGCCAAGTTTATTGACCGCCCTCTCGCTTGAGGTGTGTTTCTGATGTCTATAGGTCATAATTTCGTTTTTGTTAGCTTTACTTGTAACTATGTAAATAACTGACTTTGATGAAGTGAGGCAGGTCTTGTTTTCGCACAATAATAATAAAGTCAACGAAAGTGTTCCCATAACTCAAACGACTAATAGCAAATATATATTGAGTGCTATCACAAGACTTTCAAGAAAAACAAACGTGAACGGTTGTCATCTTATACATTAAAATTCGAATAATAATCTGATGTTTATTAGATGTCTAATAAACATCAGATTATTATTCGTAAATTCGTAACATAATGGTATTAATACAATTATCACTAATGCCTTTTTCGGAAATTTAGCTGTGAGTTTCGATCCATATCAACCTTGAAAGTGCTTTACAATACCCTGGTGATAGGAACATTAGATTATCAATCTCCCTAGTTTCGAAATCACAGTTTGGTACTTGCAGTTACATGTCCTTATTATCTATAAGATACAATTATACCCTAGGCCTAAGACACATAAGTGTGAAATCATTTGAACAAGGTAGAAAAAATGAATTAATTAATTTATACAAACTCATACATAATTTGGCTAAAGTGCCCATTGCTCTCTGAAAATTACTTATATGCAGCATAGTTACTTTGGCAAAATCGAGTCTAAAACCGCACTCGGTTATACCACTTATATAAACCAGTTTATAGCCTAATACAACAAAAATGTACCTATGTAAAAACATCGATCTTTTCAAGTTTCGCAACTAGTTTCCGCAATATGGTTATGCGTTATGTCTATGTTCTGTTATCTATAACAGATGAAAATGTTTATGGTGTGCGTTACGCCAGCAAAATATCGTCTCCTTAAAAGGTTTGAATGATACAGATAATTCGAGCCCTATGTTGTTTAAATGTGCCTAACTTCTGTCAATTTGGGACCCCAACCGCTTTAACTGCTGCTGGAGTAACGCATTTTAAGATACATCATCTTATCTACAGCCTTTAAAAGTCCACTGTTGGACATGACCTATGTCCAACAGTGCTCGTTAGAAATGAAGTTTTGGTCTACTGCCTTGGCCTACTACACGCTGGTTAAAGATAGTTACTAATTACTAAATAATGTACTTAAGATACAACAGATTAAAATAATATTACCAAAATTATTAAGGTAGATAAGTAATATTCTTCATCACATTGTCTACATTTTACTGTCTCTATTACAATTAGATAAGGAAAATTAAAAAAAAATGCTATTGGCGCTAATTCTGTTGTTCGAAAACTCTAAACTAAACTAGAAATCACAAAAAAATTGTTTAGTCCTGTCAACTACTGTATTTTCAGAATACGAAACAACAGCACAGCGGCAACAAAATACGAAACAAAATTCGAATAACAGAATTAGCACCATTATCAATCAGGCCAATTTTAAGGTGTCAAGGGAGACAAGTTACGTCTACGGAGCAGCGAGAATGTATTATGCACCTATTATACAAAAATAGCTGCGACAAAAGTAATGTGTTAGCGACTAAAAGCTATTGAAATACATGGAAGTGAAGAACATCCTAACACAAGTCGATGTCACAGGTCAATAACACTCGTTTCACAAAAAAAATTAGAAACTTTCACTCATTGATTTATTCTACAACAGTAGTCATCTAAATCTAAATAATCTTAGGTTTTCGCTATTAATGAGATCCGAGAGCGTAAACGGGCCGATTCTCTAACTCTTTGCTGAACTTATTTGTTGGTGCTCTTTCTAGCACATTAGTTAATCCTTATATACATCACTTCATTTTACGTTTGCATTTAAAAAGAAAATTACTTACCTTCACGGTATTCGTAAAGTCTTACGCGATGTCCCCTTCTTGCCAAATATAATGCTTCCAGAGACCCGACCTATAAATTTTAAACAACTATTATCCTATACGGGTATAACACTTACTTCTTTACGGCTTGTTTTCTAACCACAATACTAGATGTTCCCTAATTAGTTAATATAGAGATTAACCGAACTCCAAAAAGACGAACTCTGCAGCTATTCTTAATCTAGATTTTTTACATTAATTCCCTGAAAACAAATCAATTATTCAAAAGAAATTAGCGTATTTGAGTATTGAGCTCTATACTTAGCTCTTAATTTTAACTCTGCTTTTTTATTTACTAATATGTCCATTAAGAAAAATGAGTATAAGAATTTCTGATGATTATCAAAAATACCTAATAATTTAAAGGTCAATGAATTGAAATGATTATAACTTAGTGGAATCTATTAAAATGATAACATCAAATAATATTAATGACATAATAGTTTACACATCTTACAAGATCGTCTGAGCCTACTATAGCCTACTGATAAATATACATATTAGGTCTTTACCTATGAAATTGCCGTTTTGTATGCAATAAGTGAAAGTACTTATTTTTTCAAACTTTTTTATTTCTGTTGATCGCCCATGCAATCGACGCATCTTTGCCAACGCATTGGCAGTTTATTGATGCAATACCGACTATTACTTTTTCCAAAATTTAGACAACTTTTTAGTGGGTAAAAAATTAAATTCCCGAGAGGCAGTACAAAATGCCTTTGAAGAGTTTGTTGCCTCCCGTCCAGCTGATTTTTACAAGAAGGGCATCAATAAAGATGCGTCGATTGCATGGGTGATTACTTCGAATAACAGAAATAAAAAAGTTTACAAAAAAAAAGTACTTTCAACACTTATTGCATACGAAACGGCAATTTCATAGGTAAAGACCTTACCTACCTACTTACTTAAAGAATTATATATATTTTTATTAATTTTCATGCGTATTATAGACAAATTACACAGAGACAGACAGAGACAGATGGGAATCGCATCCACAACCTCTTATTAGCAGTCCAGGATAGTGAACCGCTTGATCAACAAGCTACTCAAAAAGTATTATGTATCAACGTGTAAATGTAACATAAAAAAAACAAAGTACAACAAAAATTTAAGTAAAAAAGCAAGATAATAAAGCTAGCCTACCGTAACTAGTAACGATGAGATACCATGGCCGAAACGGGTTTCTTTTATCAACAATTCATTCTTTTCTCTAAATTTATTTAATAAAATAAAATTCAATTTAATCGACGTATTAGAGCAATTTAAGCCTAAACGAAATTGCGAGATCCATACTTTAAAATTATAAATGTTTAAAATCCCTTTTACATTTATATTATATATTTGTTTGGTAAGCTTTCTCACGCTTAACCACTAAGCCGATTTTAAAAACTATTTCGCCTATGGAAAGGTACATTACCAGCGAAAACCGACACACACAAATCTAGTCTTATATAAATTTGTTAATAATTAAGGAAAAAAATGACGATTGGAAACCCATTTTAAACGTTTAAGAAAGTAAAGAAAATGTCATATTATTATTATGCTAACCTACTAATATTTATATTTAATAACATATTTTATTACGCATTTTCTTATCAACACGTGTAATATCTTAATCGTAAATACATAATTACATGAATCTTTTTATCACTCTATTAATATTGTTTAATATTGTTACTGGCAGTTAGAATAATAACGGAAAGTATGTATGCATGTTTGTTTGCTTAATTACGCAAGAACGTCTGCGCGATCTAGAAAGCGATGAAAGGGCCTAGGCAATTTTTTTTTGTTTTTTTTTTAATTCTTTTGAAACTGTAAATGTGGAACAGTCATCATCATCATCAACAACAGCCTATAAGAGTCCACTGCTGGACATAGGCCTCTCCTTAGGGAGGTTGTGGCCTACTATACCACGCTGGCCAGACGGGTTGATATAGGGTTTGTTTTAACCTGGGTTATATTATTTTAATACTAATCTATACTAATATTATAATTGCGAAAGTGTGTTTGTCTGTCTGTTGCCTCTTCACGCTTAAACCTCTGAACCGTCACGGGAAAGGACATAGGATAGTTTTTATCACAGAAATCATCAAGGGAGGCGCTCGTGTATCACGAAGTGCCTATCTACCTGATAGTCGGGGCGTATTTGTCAGAGACAGCCGTCGTCTACCCAAGTAGGACCAGTCTCAGTAGACGTGAAATGTCGTGCGGTGTCCCACAGGGTCGGTATTAGAGCCAATCTTGTGGAACATGGGCTACGACTGGGTGCTTCGTGGTGCCTTCCTGCATGGTGTCACCGTCACGTGCTACGCGGACGATACGCTCGTGAGACGGCGTGCGGCAGAGCGCACCATGAGGCAACCCTGAGAGCCACGACCGGGGTTGCCCAAGTCCTGGAGCGGTTCCGGCGGCTGACTCTTGAGGTGGCTTGCATCGGCATCGAGCTCTCGATGAGGTATCTGGGGCTCGTACTTGATGGCCGATTTGACTTCGGATACCATTTTCGAGGTCTGGTCCCCAAGTTGGTTGGAGCAGCGCGTGCATTAGCGCGGCTGCTGCCCAACATGAGGATACCCGATGACTCCTGCAGGAGACTATAGGGTTGTGTTTTCTTTCATTTTCCAATCTTCCGCAACATAAATTACTATATTTGCGAGCCATAATCGATATATTGTTTAATATCTGAGATCCCAAACTAGCCAGAGCGCATAATAGGGTAACCAAACTGCTGATAAACATACTTATTTATTTGTCAATACATAAATATTACCTACAGATTATATTATAGATTAATCGGCATATTAAAGGTTAATTACACCCAAACACACAACAAATGATAGTGCTCATCACATGGCGCAATTTACACATTTTGCAATTTGACATGCTCTTATGGTATGTAAGTTAGTATTAGTATACAAACAACATAAAAATTGTTAAACTTGGAACTTTTCTCCCCACTTAGGAGCTGGAACTTTATATGAGACTTTAGCAAATTTTGATGGTCTGAAAATTGATCTAATAGGTACTTCTTGTTATACTTCAGTATTTGTAGTGAATTCCTCAATATCCTTTAATTAGCGAATGTAGAATAAAGCGCGCGCAAAACGCGTAATGCGTACCCGCCCGGCACGTGTTTGCCGTCCGAACAGAAACTATTATTTCCAATTACGCCCGACGTCATTGCGAGTGGACGTCTCGATTCGCTTTTTAATGCCATTTTATAAAAAAATATCCTAAAAAATGTCTTATTTAAAACGTAATGATGCAAAATTAATAAGGTGTAAATCTTTATAATAATATAAAACATATGTTTTTAAATTACTTAATAAATTACAGGTATTCATTAATCATAAAGGTACAAAATGCCGTAACTCATTGTATACTATAGCACTATTCTCTTATTATAAATGTACATGAACCTTTGTGGTGGGAGAAATAAATAATAATAATTATTAATCAGATTCATTTAATGACTAAGTATCGCCGTAACCTTCTAATTATTATAAAGAGTAAAGCAACAAAAAAAAGCAAAGGACGCTACCCTCAAATGGGCGTAAGGTAAATTCACTACATTAGTTCTTGTAATAACGATTGCCCAGATGAACTATAAGACTAATATGTCTATTTATTTTGATAAATTTGAGAAACGATAATGAGAAAATGATGTCAAGTTTACTCACTTAACCAACGGCAAAGTTTTTCAAATTATAAGTATTTTGTATCAATGGCAAAAAAAAACTACGGACCCTTTGGAGAAGACAAAGATTATTTATCTACTACCTATAAATAAATTATCTTTAAAACAGTCAACGGTCATGACCTGATTTATCAGCGCAGTTTGTAGCCCCAGCACTTAAACCGCTGGGGCTACAAACTTGAACTGTTGGCAGCTGATAGTTTACATTGTAAGCACCTACTAAGAAAGAATTGTTCAAAATTTCACCCCTAAAATAAGGGATGAACGGTATGAAAGTTTGGTATTTGCAAAGGTAGAAATACAAAATAAGAAATAATCACGCGAGCGAAGCCACGGGCAGCACCTAGTAGTCAATAATAGCACATAGGCTACTTTTCTTCAAAGAAAAATTGAATATTTGTCCTGGATATGTTTAACTTATCGTGTTACATCGCGAGTCCACCCCACGCTACACAACACTACACTACTCTCGCTATTTGAAAACCTACATCGCTTGACTGCACGAATGGCGTAGTGGTTTAAGCAGTCTCCTCGCCGTTTAATACTAATGTGGGTTCGATCCCCGCACGGAACAACACTTTATGTGATTAACAAATTGTTTTTCTGAGTCTGGGTGTTCTTTATAAGCTAGTCAACAAGTTCAAACAAAAAACTCCTAAAAATATCAGCGATGGCTAATTGGATTCGGAACGACGTCTAGAAAAATGTATCGTATCGTGCCTATGTAGCCTATTGTGTCCGTTTCGTGAATTTTTGTGAAGCCCCGCGACACATGATATAGTCCTAGTGCGGTAGAGGTCTTGGCTCGTGATCCGCATGAGGGCCTTTACGAAACGTCAGCCTTCGCGAAAGTGTAAGGCCAGGATAACGACTATTTTAATATTACAAACAAACACCAAACATCTTTCATACTTTAATAATAAGCTAATAAATTAGTTAAATAAAAATAAATAACTATGTTGAAAGTGTAATAAAGTAAAAAATAATATAGTATCAATAACTCTGTGTAAAGGAAGTCAGAAAATTTGCCCGATAACAACGTTATTTTAATTTTCTTACATATTCCAATTTCACAAAATTAAGTGAACATTTTTGACTCGTTTCGATCGACGGTTCACGATTTTAGTTTTTACAACCTATCAGTTGTAAAAACTGTTTAAACATGAAACTGAAAATACTTGTTTCGTACTAATAACAAATAGAACAATTTAATTCTTACCAATCCACCGCCAACGATAACAACATCTAATGGTTTCTTAGTCAATTCCGCCGAGTATCCATTTAATTTACCATTCATAACAGGTGCCATTGTTGAATTAATCACAAAACTTTTTTATTTCTCTTATGCTATTGTAGTTAATAGCTATAAGATATTTAGCTATTAGGTGAACAATTATGCAATGTTTCCGGCAAGCGATCTAAAACAAGACTGAGTGCTCTTGGCCAGCGAA
Source organism: Arctia plantaginis (assembly GCA_902825455.1). NCBI lineage: Eukaryota > Metazoa > Arthropoda > Insecta > Lepidoptera > Erebidae > Arctia > Arctia plantaginis. Next base: position 685,271 of record CADEBD010000364.1, on the reverse strand, counting down.
GACTGTGTAGGTACCTACGCCACAATGCTTTGCTGTTATAAGGTTTCATTCAATTGACATTTCATCTGATTAATTTAAACTGGTTCAATAAATTTTTAGTACTTTGCCGAAAATAACTAAACTAGATGGAATTAATACCATAATTTCTTATTTGTAAAGTGCAAACATAATATGTTAATACTGTTTGGCATATTATGTTAAATAGAATTATGAAATTTATTTACTTAATCAGTTATAAACAGCGCACATGCACTCTTGTTTTCTGAATGAAATACGATAATAATATTTTAGTAAAATAATTGACGACAACACATCCATGGAAAAAGGAATCTTCTTCCAGAAGAGTTTTCATCGAAACGTTAACTTTTAGTCAAGAATAGGTTACCTTTTTACAATATTTATGAATTAGTCTTATAATACTAACTTATCTATACTAATATTATAAATACGAAAGTAACTCTGTCTGTCCGCTTGTGTGTCTGTTAGCTTTCACGCCTAAACCCCTAAACTAATTTCAATAAATTTTGCTAAGCTATGTATATGTAGCTATATAACACTGTTAAATTCAGTGCCGGATTAAGACAGCGCGGGGCCTGTAGCAAATTCTACCAAGGGCCCCTTGGGTTGTTTTAGGTTATCTAGTTTATGGTATTTATCATCATCCTCAACAGTCTATTGCTGGATATGGGCTTCTCCTTAGAAAGGAGATTTTTGTTTGCTATGCTGCGCTGGGCAGACGGGTTGGTTATACCAGTCTCAAATTTGAAACAAACCCTACTTGGGCTTGTTTTAAGTTTCAAGAAACAAACCCTATAGGTTTTGTTTCAATTTTGAGACGCCGGCCCATGTCATGTGGTGTTGAACAGGGCTCTGGTCTTGGGCCCTCCTGTGGAACATAGGGTACGACTAGGCCCTTCGAGGAGACTTCCCCTCCCCGGGCTGGGCGTAATCTGTTACGCCAACGACACTTTGGTTGTCTGTGGGTAGGAGGGGGACCTGGGGTGTCTCTTTGATGGTTGTCTTAAAGGTGGTCCTGGATAAGACGGAGGCCTCTTATTTCTTAGGCCTAGTTGTAGTCCACCCCTGGCGCCTCAATCTTGGTCATCTTGGTCAACGTACCGGTTCAGGCCCAGATGAAGGATATGGGCCTGATACCTGACGGGAGACGGCTCTTCGATGAGCACTCCCGACCGCTTACCCTAAAACTGGTCGGCACTGCGTCTGCTCTTAAGTGACTTTTGCCCAACCAGCATCGTTTCAAGACAGCTGTACACGGGGCTGTCCAGTCAATGGCACTGTACGGTATTAATATTATTCTGGGTTTGAATATTAAAAGCATGTTTACTCAGCCTAATACAAAAAAATGATTGCACGCCACTGTTAAAATAAGTCTGAGCTTATAAAACATATTTTATTATGGCGTCCTTAGAGGGCATTGGCAGTTAGAACCATGGTTATAGCACCGTGTCGACGCCTGGCCGGAACACTCTCGTGGGATTTGGGAAGAAAGTGCTCAGTCCCCACCCGAAGAGGAGCGCGAGGGGCGTAAAGCCTCTCGCCGAGCCACGATGGCTCGTTGGTCGGTCCAGTCTGGAGGCTCCACGAGCTCGCTTTGCCGCCGTAGAGGCACTCCAACCGGTCGTTGAGTTGAGGCCAATCGTTGAGTGAGCAAAGCGTCCAGAGCAGAGCAGGTTCTTTCTGGGTACGGCTGATTCTGCAATCGTTCGATAGGAGGGAATTGAATCCCGCCTGTCATCACTCCGATTGCAGTGAGGACGCGGCTCAGCACACGCAGGCAATTTGCTTGGGCGTCACACGTAGCGTTGGGTCGCAGTGTAAAACATAATTTTAGAAATGTACTAAAACTTTAAATTTTTTACTTAACACATCACACACACGGCTAACGGCATGGCAGCACGGCATGTTTCCTAACTAGGCAGAGCCTGTACTATTCTAACCAGACTGCTGATAAACATACTTATATATTTCTCAATATATACATATTATAGATAAATTACACCCAGACACAGAACAAATCATCGTGCTTATCACACAATTATTTGTCCTGGGTGGGAATCAAACCCACGACCTCTGGCTTAGCAGGCTCACTAACCCCTAAACCAGCAGGCCCGTCAAATTATAGTTTGACATTTAGATGCAACTCTTTCGTGATAAGAATTTTGGATTTATTGATTTAAAAAAATATTTTCACACTCCGATCGAAATACGAGTAAGTAGATACTTTTTTACGGTCAGAAAGAGCGGGGCCCCCAAATGCGCCGGGCCCGTATCATTTGCTACTCTTGCTACGTGGCTAATCCTCTACTGGTTACATTATTAGCTTTACCCACAATGGTAAAGCTGGTTTGTAACCGGTTGAGGAGAAGGAAAAAGTGATCATTGTACGAAACCAGTTTCGAACCAGGATTTTTTGTTGTATGTATGTAGTATGAAAAAATGGAAAAGTAGTTTGGAAAGATGGTAGTATGGTAGTTTGGAAATATGGTAGTATGTAAATATGGTAGTATGGTAGTTTGGAAATATGGTAGTATGTAAATATGGTAGTATGGAAGTTTTACCAAAAAGTGAAAGGTGCGCACGATAAGTTGCGAACGAAAGTCATACGAACACTATTTTCCTCCTTAAGAATCGATTTTCATATAAGGTATGAAAAAAATTTAAAGAGTAAAATTTTGTGATCGAATGACTTCATTACGTTTTTTGTGCGTAACTTATCGTGCGCACCTTTCACTTTTCAAATCAAAGACCCACTTTCGAAATGGCGCTGTAAACAGCGTTGGTTCTTTGGTTTGAAGTCAACAATTCGCTTTTAAATGAACAAAAAAATTAAGTGTATACATTATGTCCGTTTGGATTGAGGAGCCACTCTTCACATCGTAATGAAATTAATATATTATTTAATAGTCATTTAAAAAAATCCACGATCCTCGATTTTGTAGTATAATACTTTTCAAGTTATATGAACATAAAGGTGGCTCCTCAATCTAAATGTTTGGATTGAGAAGCCACGTCGGAACTAGGAACATAGCGGATGTATATTTATGATAATTTAGTATGATTTTGTAGTATTTGACATTAGTTAGTAGACAAAATCTGAGCTCGGTAATGTTAAAATTAAAAAGGTTACTATACATTATTTAAGTGGCTCCTCAGACCATACATGCGACTGTCATTTTTTAAAAGAAGCAGTTTTTCAATTGATGCGCAATTTCTTCATCATTTAGTAGTAAGTATGTTTTTGTACTGTAAAAATCAGTAATTAAAAATGAGTGAATAAGGAGATATGGCACATTTTAACTGGCTCCTCAGTTTAGATGCTTCGGTAAATAGATTTCACTTAAATATACTTATAGTAGGATCTACTTGTGAGGAAATTTGGAACATACTACATCAATATTTAGTATAAATTTATACTAAATGTTCCTGTCATAAAAAAGTACAGTATCTACGAAGTTATTAGCTATTCTTTAATTTCCTAACAATTTTTTTTGTATGGTGTCCATGAATAACTTATATAAAAGGTATTTTTTGTTTCGTAAAAACAAATCTGTTTAATTTTATCTAATTACTGTATGGGGTCATTCTAAATTAATTTCGTTACCTATCTAGTTACTCTCAATCATATTATTTTTAGAAAATTGATCTTCATTAACGGTGAAATTGACTTGTTTGCACATATTAGCTTACTGACGTTTCAGAAACAAATATTTTTTAAGTACTTGTCCGAATCAACACTTTTAATTTTAATATTTTTTCACTAATAATTCGACAACACCCAAAATGCTATTTTGTACATTCAGATAATAAACATGGTTTTCGCGGTCGCCACGCCGCTTCTTACTACGCCGAGTGTTGTGGGTTCAAACCCCACATGGGACGACACTTTGTGTGATCCACAAATTATTGTTCTGAGTCTGGGTGTTCTTTGTGTCCGTTTCATGTATGTTTGTAGTCCCCCGAGACACAGGATATATATATTCCTAAAGCGGTAGTTGTCTTTAAAAAAAAAAAAAGTATAAAATGAAGTCACTTTTTTTCTTATAGGTACGTTTAGATCTTTCAAACTACGCAAAAGATTTTAATGTGGTTTTCCCCTATAGAGAGAGTGATTCAAGAGGCGGGCTTATATCCATACAACAGAAGAGGAAATCCGAGAATTCGTGAAAAACATGTTTTTGTGCGCTTACATTGCAAACGCTGGCTAAACCTTAAGAGATAGATCAAAATAAAGTATTATGGAATTGTATATCTTAAAAAGATCTACAAAAAAGGTCAAGATGTTATATGTCTATCTCCTAAGGATAACCCACAGTAACCTTTTTTATCTTTTATATTTTAGAAAAAAAATATTGGGTAATTAACTCATTTATTTTGAACAATACAGTATTATACCTTATCTAAATCAACACGTTAGGTATGTTGTGTATTAAACGTAAATTAAAATTTACAGCATATCAATAAAATGAATGAATTCTCATTTTTTTAGGGTTCCTAGGTACCTCAAAAGGTAAAAAAGGAACCCTTATAAGATGCACTCTCTTGTCCGTCTGTCCGTCCGTCCGTCTGTCCGTCTGTCCGTGTGACACCATCGATTTTCTCAGGAACGGATGAACCTAGCAAGTTGAAATTTATACCAAATACTAAGGTCTATAGTCTATATAAGATGAAAAAATCAAGGTCCTGAGTCAACACGATAAAAAGATATGGACAAATTTAGGTTTTCGTGAAATCTTCTAAGTACAAAAATGTATCTAAATTTTTAACTTTTTTTTAAATTTCGGAATTTTTCCTTTACTTGTGTAGTAAGACCTTGCTTTTCACCAAAATTGACGATTCTAGGTCAACCGGAAGTACCCTATAGGTTTTGGGTCGAAAACCTATATGGTAGTTCCCGTTGACCTAGAATCACGAAATTTGGCAACAAGCAAGGTCTTACAGCACAAATAAAGGGAAAATTCCAAAAATAAAGAAACTTGAAAAATTAGGTAAATTTTAGTACTTACAAGTTTTCGCAAAAATAAAATTTATAAAATATGGCAATCTATGCGATTCTGTACCTGTCAGCAAAAGTTCTATTAATGTGAGTTTGAAAAATACATGTTGCTTTGATTCAGTCATGCACTTCTTAAGTTTTCATGAAACATTGAACAGATACTCTGATGATTTAATTCCTCAATACATTAAACTTTTACCAGATCCTGTTGCTAATAATAATAATAATTTATTTTCAGAGTAAGTCCATATAATTTGTTAGTAACAATATTCTTAGCCTAGTATTAGTAACATCAGTCAGGCGATTAATATTATTTAACGGGAATTAACGCGATCTCTTATTTAGGGTATTACATACCTCTGGTTTGCCTGACGTTTCGACCAGGTTGCACCGGCCGTGGTCACAGGCTGAATATTAATTATCATGGAACGCGAAAGTTTAAAAGTTAGTATCAGTCAGGCGCTTGGTCTCACGTGTAGGCCTATCCAGTGTGCCATCAGTGCCGAGTCCTTTCGACCGGCGCTAGCGGTCAGGATGGCGCTGGGGCTGCCGCGCGCCCGTGCCATCATTGATGCACAGCGCTTTCGCATTATCGCGTGGAAGCCGGCCACGTGCGCCTCTGCAAACATGCTACTCGCGCTACAGAACCGCGGCAGCCCCATCAACACCCTGAATGCATTATTGTACTGCACACGCAGGGCGTCGTAGGTCCTCTGCGTGTAATTGACCCACAAGCTACACGTGTAGAAAGTCTGGCAGAATGCCCTAAATAGTGTCACCTTCACTTTTTCAGTGCAGCGTGCAAATCTGCGAGCCAACATATTACAGCGAACAGACAACGCCCTACGTTCCCTTTCCATATCCATATTATCTTTAAGATCCTCGGTGACCCAGTGGCCCAGATACTTGAAGTGAGTGATTCTGTTTAAAGGTGTCCCATAGAGTGATACGGATGGTATCTCTAAATAAACCTTTTTGGGTGCTCTAAACACTATAACCTCACTTTTCTTCACGTTATATCTGGGCCTATGAGCCTCAGTATATCTTTCACAAATACGTATCAGCCTGCGCAACGCCCGATTGAAAGGCTGAGCAGTACCATATCATCCGCGTAACTAATATTATTAACGCAAATTCCTTCTATATGACAAGCAATTCCGGTGCTGCTTAGCTCTCCAATCAGGCCGTTTATATACAAATGAAACAGTTTCGGTGATGTCAGTCCTTCCTGACGCACCCCGCACTCCAGCCCGTACTCATCCGATGCACCATCCGCCCACCTCACAGTATTTGTCTTATTATTGTACCAGTACATAAATATGGATACAATCTCAGGAGGGAGACTAGTGTCTTTATGCATTTTTGTCCACAGTAGCTCGTATGAAACCATATCGAATGCCCTGGACAGGTCCAGAAAACACGCGTATACTGGCGTTTTACGCGCGGTATAGTACTGCACAGTCTGCTTGAGGCACATGATTGCACTATCCGTCGACAGACCAGGCCGAAAGCCGAACTAACCGTCATGACTGTGATATATACAGAATGCGGTCCGAAATCGGTGTGCTGTATTTTGAAACAAAAGAAAGCCTCTGTGAATTTGCTTGTAATGTGTCCTTCATTTTTGAACATATAGCTTTAAAATATTGTTTTAGTGCAATTTTCAGTAAAAAGTGTACTAATAATAAATGCCAATTTAGCCCAATATCTAGACAGATTGCATTTTTACCTTTAAACCTGAATATAATTTCTGTTTTCGGGATCCAAAGTTTAGAAGATGCAATTTGTATTGCAGAAGAAAAAATGTTTGTACATTTTTTTGACCTCCAAACAGTGTGCAAATATACGCTATCAAACACAATTTCATTTGAAATAAATCTTTGTACGAAGTTTCGAGTAAGCGAGATACCAGAATCTATAATGATTTCAGGTAGATCATACATATTAATAGGTGTTACAGAATATATCCCTGCAATTAGCGACGCTGGCATGGGACACTATAAGTGTCACTACCCAACGAAGGATGAGATGTTTTGCTATGACGACTATGATTCTGACTGTAAAATTCGTCAAAGCACGGAACAACCAATATTAATTCATTGTATCACTTATGTCCAACCTGATTAATTGTATTCCGATATTGCCGATTTGTGAAAAATTAAATTTTAAAAACTTGTCCTCCTGATTTCATTTAACATGGTCACCCTAAATGGCGAATTTATAAGGAATCATCATCATCATTATCAACAGCCTTTACTATTCCACTGCTGGACATAGGCCTCTCCTTAGAAAGGAGGTTTTGGCCTACTACACCACGCTGGCCAGACGGGTTGGTATAGGGTTTGTGTCAAGTTTTCCTTCTCTCTGCAGTGCTATTGTCCTGCGTACTTTGCTCCCTTAGTCGGCTCTTACGACACCCACGGGATGAATAGGGGTGGTGACACTCTGTATTCTTAATCCGTCACCACACGGACATTTAGATATATATTGGAACTACAATAATAATGAGTTCAAAGTCTACAAAATGATTAAAATTTGTGATTACAATAAACCACCGTCGTGAGAATCATTTGAACTACTCAGCACATAGAGGTTTTTTCCCAAACTTGCCCCGAATGGCGATATTTCGTTTCTAATAATTCACACAAAAGTTTGTTAAGAAAATAGTAGTAAACAACTAATAGGCTACCGACTCCAATATAATTAAGCAGTTTTATTCATTTGTGATACCTATGATAGGACACTTGATATACCTAGTGGGACCTCAAACTTGGGCCCCTTCGAACCAGTGCAGAATTAACTTCAGTACTTCTAGGAATAATAAGATACACAAAGCATTATATTATGTAATCCATACTCATGTTATAAATGGGAAATGAAGTTTGATTTAAGCCGATTTTTAAAAAGGAATATCAAAAAGTAATTTATTTTTCAGATACCGAATATATACAACGTTGATCTGTACATATTTATTTAGTAGACATTTATACTAAATGTTAGTGTCTTTAGTTTTTATTTCTGTTGTGATATCAGGTAGGTACAATCCATTATTTATTATGCAGAACGTCAGGATTGAGGAGCCAAATAAAATGCAATTATTTACAAAATTCACTCAGTTTTACTACTTTCTCCTGTTACTACAAATTCAAACCCACTTGCTACTAAATGTTTTTGGAATAGAATATAAATTTTTACTTTTACTTTTCATGGCAATTCACACTCATAAATATAGATTGAGGAGCCACATTAAAAGTGTTGTATAGTCTTGAATATCAATAGTACTGGATTCAGATTTTTAGTAGGCACTATACACAATTACTACTTAATCTTACAAAGTTTTCAAAAATATTCATTAAATACTTTCCATGTTCCAGGTGGCTCCTCAATTCAAATGTTTAGATTGAGGAGCCAGTTTTACATTGACGTAACTTTGGATATATCTTACTACAAATTTCAGGATTTGTCCTACAAAATTATTTTTTCACCTACTACTTGCCGTTTAAAATTCGTTTAAATTCTAAAATGGCTCCTCAATCCATACGTACACTATACATTTCACTATGCCAAACGTCAAGCCAGTGCAAAGTACTGTGATGATTAAGGATGTCGGGTTAGACCTTGTGGACACTACGACATTTTTAGGTATAGCACTAGATTCTAATATTTTTAATAATTTTGATAAATTATTGAGTAGATGCAGCTCAGCAGCATATGCAGTAAGAAAAATTCGAGAGTTGACTAATGTTGCTACAGAACGACTTGTTTACTTCAGTTATTTTCATTACATAATGTCGTACGGTATTCTACTATGGGGGAATGCCATTAAAACTATTTTTGTACTGCAAAAGAGAGCAATCCGAGCAATTTAGGCAATCGTTATTCATCGAGGCATAAATTTAAAGAAATAAACATAATAACAGTGGAAAGTCAAGATATTTATGAAAATGTAATAAATGTTGATAAAAACAAAGTTAGACTTCTTTAAAAAATTGATGTATATTCTATAAATACCAGAAATAGAAATAAACTTGTAGTACCCGCCTCTAGACTCCATGTGTCCGATTTTATAAGAAAATCCTAAATAATATTCAAGACTTAAGTATTAACAAATTTAAATCCGCAATCAAATGTGAATTATATCAGAAAGCCTACTCAATTGTGGATTACATAGAAGACAAAAATGCTTGTGATTAATTTAGCGCAAGCTATTCCTTAAGTAAAAATGTTGTGTGAGCTAGTGTTTTTTTTTTCTATTTTTTATGTTTGACTTCATTTTCTGTTTTGTTCGATTTTTTTTCTCTTAATCTTGTTTTCTCTTCCTTGTCTTTCTACCTTTTAGTCCTTAATAACGGACATACCTACTGGCTGGACTACTTTTTTTTATTTTATACTTTGTAAAGATAAAAAAAAATCGTGAGGGCGTTAACTTGAGTATGATAAAAGGTACATGTTTAATTAATCGAGGTATTGGTAGCTATAGTAAGCTATTTGTGCTATTATGGATAAATAAATGATGAATTTATTAAAGGAGTTTTTAGATTCCCATTTTTTTTTTGTTTTTCTGTTGTAAGGAATTAGAACATTCTAAAAATGACTAAGTTGGCACTAGGTCTGATAAATATAGTGGCTAATGGAGATTTTCAAAATGTAATTTCTTTACCTATCTTTACATTCGATCTGTTTTCCGACAGTTAATTTTCAAGCATCATTTGTAATCCTTTACAGCAAGTGTACCTATTATCATAATTTAAACTCAATTTATCTTTGGAATATGAATGTACAACCTATTATATTAAATAAGTGTGATATTAGCGGTGGCATTGAGCGTCTATCAGTATATTAAAACAAAGTGAGTCCAATTCGCTCACCCAGACCGTCATGTAAATTTTGTCGAAGAATGGCGTTGATATGATAATACTATACCGTTTTGTGCATCCTAAGATTTAGAATTTTACTGCTCAATTTGTGTTTGCCTTATGACTACAATATTCTTTTTAACTTAGAAGGAAAATATTGTCTTTTGACGTAAATTTGGTCCATGAAAGGTGTGGATATAATCATAGCGTCATAGTCACCATCAGGTTGAACATTTTACCGCTTAATTTGAATAGACCCTAAGGCTAACGAATAGGGAATGAACTTACAACAAAAAAAACCTATGTAGGTATTATCTCTAAAATAAGGTAATTTCACATTAGAATTAAGCACAAATATTAATAAAGGGGTAACTTTATACGACAACGGTCACATGTATATTACTAATATAGATTAGGAACTGGATTGTTAAGTAATTGGATACTAAGCCACAGTTTAAAGTTACCTAACAAGCTGACCGCTCAAGTTACGGTACCTATAAGGTGTCACATGTTAACTAAATAAATGTACTTATTCGAATATATATTTATTTTAGATGTTATTAACAGAAGAGGTGCATAAAGAGGTATTTGCGTTATCTAAATATTCGGGATTGAAAAAACGCCTTTTACGTAAGTTTAATAGTCTACTTCGGATATTTGCCTGACCATTTTGAGCGTGGGATACTCTTTTAATATTCACCCCATTCATTGTTTAAACTCTCAATTTCAAGGCGTGTTAGAAGAGAACTCAACTATGGTAACCAGACTACTGATATCACTAAATACATACATATTATGGATAAATTACACTCCAGAACAGAACAAATTATCGTGCTAATCACAAAATTATTTGTCGTTGGTGAGATTCGAACCTACGACTTCTAGCTTAGCAGTTACCAATAGACCAACAGTCTCATTTGTACAAACCATTCACCCTACGAGTAATTTGTGAATGTTTTTTGTATAAAATAAGAAGAAATAAATAAATACCCCTTATAGCAGAATTGTTTTTGAAAGAAAGTAATGAAATAGGTACAAATTATATTTATTCACTTAATCAATAAACATTTGCTTATATTTATACTTGGACTTACATCTACGGAATTAAAACTAAATGTATCATAATTTACCAGTCAAATAAGTTTACAAATAATATAATTAGTTTGCTCAGCGAAAGATGCAAGACGATATGTAGGTAATAATGACTTTCTCAGTATTCAATATCTTCAAATAAAAAGGAAAAGTATTTATAAATTGTATACATAGAAACGCAATCATTGGTCAGCCCTTTTAATGGCCCCAATCGCAATCAATATACAACTCGTCTGGTTAATAAAAGTTTTGTAAGTAATATGAATATATATAAAGGATAACTGATTTTACTTATGTTCATCATCATCTCAGCAAGCAATACGTCCACTCCTGGCCACAGACATTAGCCTCTTCCAAGGTTCGCTACAACAACTGGTCCTGTACTGCCGCATTCAATGGCTTCCCGCGACCTTCACCACGTCGTCGGTCGTTGGACCACATTAGCTTTATCTTTCAACTTTTTAACCCCATTTCGGCGATGCCCAATTATCGAATGATAAAGAGACCTTTAGCGTCGGTGTATATCGCAGTACATCATCGAAATACAGACGTGAATAAAACCGATTATCCTTTATAAATATGCAAGTATATACTACACACGTTGAAAAATATAGTATATCCATAGAAATAAACGGCAACAAAGAAGCATAATGCATGATGGGTAAGATATAGAAGATGAATTCGACACATTTATGTCGAGTTTGCTCTCAATGAATAATTTAGTACTACGACTGCATACTACATTACAAAACTAATAAAATACAGCAATTGATTGCCTTGCTATTGTAATATTGCGTAAATGAATTGATGAATAATTCAAGTGGTATACGACACATGTCTACAATTGGACACAATCCGTTATGTTTCGTTTTACGCCGCATAAGGATTGATTTTTCTCTGACCGTGATATATCTACATATGCTATGGACTATCTTTAGTTACCATTAGTTACCACTTCTAGATTGTCATTGTTCACTATGCGTAAAGACTGAGATGTATTTAGAGATGAACACTGAATTGGACTGGATATTGGAAACCCAATGTCAGTGATTTCAACTGGATTGTTGTTTATTATTGAAAACTATATTTTTATCACCACTTCCTATTCAATTTTAGTCACCTGTTTACTTATAAATTCACCATCATTAGCATTAACAACAGTAAAATAAAACAAGTATTTAAATTATTCACTCATTATATAGTAGGCTCGACACCAATCCAATGATGATGAAAAATTTCAAATGGACTGGTTTACTTGAAATTTTATTCTGCAAAGTAATTGTCACTGTCTTTTTTTCACTTACACTATAATACCAGACTTGCGTAGTTCAAAAACTATAAAAATCGTGTCGTTTTGCTATGGCCGAATTAGTTAAGCTAACTGAAACCGGTCTAATTGTAATACTGATAATGTAGGATCTTTCAAAATCTTGTAAAACAAGCTAATTATTAAAGGAATAAACAAAACTTGACTGCGTCAAAAAGTAAACTGTAAAACAAGCTAATTGTTGAAAAAAAATAAACAATACCCTGACAGCTTATAAATGTATACTGTAAAATAAGCTAATTATTGAAAAAATTAACAAAACCCTGACTTCGTGTAAATGTATACTGTAAAACAAGCTAATTATTGGCAAAAACCGGCGAACATACATACACTCGAAACACATAACCCTCCTTCTGGGGCAATCGGGTCTGTCGGGTCTATCTTATTTTTATTACGAGATTTGAAAATCCATTTAAATAATCGGCAGAAAACGAATCTATTAATCTAAGAATAGATCGTATTAAAATCGATGTAATCTAAATGTTTTAAAACCAGTTTCAATTTTATTTCCTGATCCTGCTTACAAATTAAATACTCAAAGTCTTTATTAACTGCTAAACAATTCATGTTGAAGATATTATAAATACTATGGTGTAAAAAAACTTGTTTGACCAGTAATCTTAGGTATAAGCGCTGCGTACGACGAAATTCTCACAATCCGATAACAGATAAGAATCATGAGGGGAAAAAGGAGCCTCTCGAGAAAGAACACTCTGTTGCCTATGTTCTAAAGTATTCAATGTATGGTAGACCAATTTAGAAGACGGTGATAAAGCCAGATAGTCAAATAATTTAACTTGATTCACATGTTGAAATGTTTAGATTGTACAATTAAAATTTGCAAACTTTTTACTAACTTACAATTTAAAAACTCATATTGCTAGGCATCGAAGAGACATCTTCAGAAGGACTTTGGCTGGAACTGAACGAGCTCAATGTCTCGCGAGTTTCCTCTTTAATCTTCAAGTGTTCGGTGCTCGAGGCAGGCCTCGGAAGTAACGAGCGGTCCTTATCTTTGTGTTCTTTTGATTTATCCTTACTGCTGTGTTTGTGCTTATGTTTGTGTTTGTGCTTCTTTTTCTCCTTTTTCTTTTTCTTTGCCTGTAAACAAATGATTATCAGTTTTATTTTGCATTGGAGTTGTGTAAACAGTAAGAGCCACGTTTTCTTATCACTTTCGACCTCGATCAACCTACTAAAACGTCGTGAGGGAAAGTACATTCCTGAACGTTCGGCATAATATTCAAAAGTGGCTATTAGTTTATTTTCTCCAATATTATTACAAAAATAATGCATTATAGGGTTTGTTCGCTTTCCTAAACACATCAACGGTCCAATGGTTAAGGCGTTCAACAGCACCGAAATAGGTCTGAGTTAGCTTGCCACTTCGTCCTTTATGTTCGCGTTACGCTAGCCTTCGTCAATTCGTCACTTAACACTATCTATTTACAAAAAATATCCCTATCTATTGACAAAATACCTACTCACAACGCACACGTCACACTCTTCAAAACTACTCTATAATTAAACTTCTTATTATGAAATACTATTTAGGTAGATACCAATTCTATAAACAACTTTAAACAATTTAACAAAACACTACGAGAAATCGAAGTCATTTAAAACAATACCTAATCTCCCGGCCACTTGCTAATGCTGATATATAATATAATAAACAAAATAAAATATTCGAGAATTAAAAATTCAATTAATAATATTAAAAATTTACTTATGCAATAAACAATCCTAGATACGTGCATTTCTTTTAAAATAGACAATGTACGGGTGCGGACCGGCAACCGTGGTACACCAATCAGCACTCGTACGTGTAACACCGAAAGCCTATCTAAAATAAAACCTAAGTACCTAAATCCCTAAATTCAATAGATGCCCTAGCCCTATCAATATGTGACCCTGCGGGGAGGGTATATATACATACCTATATAGATAGTGCGGGAAGTCTCGTTACAGGGAGACCTAGGGCAACAGACGGATAACGAGAAGGGAGCGATGTTTAAGAGTTGGTTTTCTCACTGCCGGTCTAGCAGGCTTATAGGACCGATCTACTGACGGCTGAAGGTGTCTTGTGTTTCAGTGAGAGGTGGAACAGGGTAATGAATCGAAGTCGGAGACAAAATAACTGATTTATTTACAGAAACTAACTACGAGTATGTGTTAGAACTGATTTGTTTCCATATTATATTACCAGATATATGGACCGATTTAGCAGGGTACTTAGCGCGTGTTTGATTTTTAAACAGCTGGTCGAAAATGCAATTTTTATTTGAGTACATTTTTCCGGAAACCTTTCTGGGAAGTTTCCTCATGTGACCCATGGCTGAATATTCACTGAGGAATATTTTGTATTGTTTAAGTTTTTATTTTTAGCGAATTTCCTTTCCAACTGTATTAGGCTCGCAATCACTATAGTTAAACCGCCGTAAGCTTGGCCCTCCTGATGGTTTTGCGGGACGCGGGGCGGGTAATGCGCTCGGCTATACATGACACGATGTACTAACTCGATATCTTCAGATTTATTTGTTTGAGATTTAATCTCCACACGATGTAATAAAAATCGAATTTATTTCCATGTATTATAATGTCAGTGTATTGTAAGTTTTTATGATTAATTGTAAAATTTAATACTGTAAAACAATTTTAATAAAATAACCTTATCTTCATCATGTAAATTATATTCAGATACAATTTAAAAATTAAGTAAAATAATAAACATTCTTTATTAGAACTTTAACAGTAGAACCTCTGTAAGCCGAACTTGAAGTTTTTAAATCTTTTTGTGACGCAGAGTCGGCAGATTATCCATGTTGCAAAATAATACCGTGTGTAGCAGTCTTAAGAAAAATAACACGTACAGCCATGCTTTCATGTCAGTCACTGCCGGCGGTCAGTGACGCACTAGCTAATTGGTTGAATGCACCCCCGCCCCGCGTCCCCCAAACCATCAGGAGGGCCAAGCTTACGGCGGTTTAACTATAATTGACGAGTATTCCCATAATCCTGGTTCGGATTTTCTAATGGTAATCTGACAGTGTAAGTTCCATCTTGATTTCTTACGATAGTTTTTTTGTAGTAGATTCGCACGATTGGTCCATCGTTCGATAGTTTGTATATTTCGGAAACCTCTTCAAATTCACAAATTTCAGTAGTTCTAGTTGTCATGCTTAGAATCTTCGTATAGTTCTTAGTTACGGCAGAGTTTAATGGAGGCTACATTGAGGAGTTATTTTCTAGCTCCTTGGAATCTCTCTTTTTGTTATTGTACTCTATATTATGTAACACAGAGTTTAGGGCCTCGTGACCCCAATATTTACATTCTTTAAAACTGTGTCGATAATTCAAGCATTAAACAATTTTTGCACATACTCTTTTTCTGGTTTCTATATTACGTTGTTGCGTTGACAATGCAAAAAAATTGCAAATAAATTAAATGTTCTTGATTGCAACATGTAGTATGGGTTGTTACTACTGTTGTTACATGGCTCGGCTTGTTAATTTATTTTCTGAAATAATTGTTAGATTCCAGACACTTCACTCGTTTCTCCAGGAAACTCATCATTTCCCTAAACGATTGAGTTTGTTAGGCTCTTCTAATTGAGTCTCGTGTTTATTTTTTTTGGAATCCCAAATTCGACCCAATATTTTTGTAAAGAATGGGTCCCACGAAGAAATTCTATGTTTTGGTTTTTCAACGCTTCAACATTCTCGTTCACTGTGTCGTACAAGGTTCTCAGGTTAACAGCATCGCCCTTTTCTGTGGAATGTTTAGGATATTGTCAATATGTTTAGTGACAATTTGCCTTTCGTTCTTGTATCGTTTTATTATTAGTGACCATGTGCTTACGTAATGAGCATCACAAACGGTCAGGTGCTTAATCAGCTTTGCGGCGTGTCCGCGTAGATGGGTCTTTAGGTATTGCATTTTTTCTGTAGCTGTTAACGATTTATCCTCATGTATTATTGTTAAAAATAAATCGTAAAATGAATTCCAAGAATCATAGTTCCCATTGAACGTTGGAATGTTTACTTTTGGAATTATTACTGTTGAGCCATGTGTGGTATTGCCCGACTGTATTTCTCACATAATTCGTCAATTATGATGTCGTACTCTGCTCTTATCGTGTCAAACACTTTGTCTTGGAAGATATAATGTTCGATAGCGCCCTCTTTTTCAAAAAAATCGAAATGGGTTTCTTCGACCTTCTGCCATTGTTTTTGTAACGTTTCAAGTAACGTAGTGAAATGCGGCGTAAAATCCTTTGCATTCTCAAAAATTAATCGGGCCGCGCTCTGTCACCACACGTGTTAGCACTAATGCTAAATTGCTAAATGAACAAAAAATTAACCGTCCTAACAGTAAGCCGCTAACAGTTGTATTAATATTTTAGCACGACGATTTATTAAATTAAATTTAGTCTTCGCGTTGATGCGAATGAGAAAGCACACGTTGTGTGAATGTAAAGCGTTAAGGAATGAACCGACGAAATTTTGGTGTACGTATTAATTCATACGTTCACGAAATTTCACGACTATAATTAATTTGCTAACTAATTAAGACTTCACAATTAAATATGAGTGTGAAGACTAAATAATTCGTCACTAGTTTTCACCACTAAAGCGACTGATTCATGAGGCAGGTTTATATGTATAATAAATGCTGTAAAATAAAGGAACATCAAGAATTTCAAAGATTTATATCGTAAAGTCATAAAAACATATTTTTGTGCGCTTATTTTTGTACGAAATTGTATATCTTAAAAACATCTGCAAAACAGTCCGCAATGATATATACCTATCTCCTAAGGATAACCTACAGTAACTATTTTTATTTTTTACATATTATAAAAAAGAAAGGGTTATTTACGAAGCTATTTTGCACGAAACAGTATTATTCCTTATCTAATTAAATACAATAGATATTTTGTGCAATTAATGTAAATCACAATTGCCCTTTACAGCATATCATTAAAATAAATATCTTAGAATATATCAGCGATTTAAAATGCGGAGGGAAGCCGGGCGAATCGCTAGTAGCTTATACATGTTAAAGAATATAATTAATACCTTAGGAGCGCCCATGTCATCTTTATCGCGCCGGAACATGCCAGGTTCAAAGCCGATCGGTCCCGATGTTCCTGGAATCCCAGGCAGTGGTGCCGCATTGTCCGATATAAATTCTCGTTTAGAATCATCCTATGAAATATAACAGTAATATAAATCGCTTTATTACCACAACTTAAATCCCTCGAATCGATTCGTCTACCGGGTGTTTAGTATGCTTATGACATATTAGTAAAAATAATTACATGTTTGTTAAATACTAAATAATACTTATAATTTTATAATATTTTTGGATATTTATTACACAGCCATCTGGTTTCAAACTAAGCAGAGCTACTTCGTATTTATAGGTACAGACATTACACATTATATAGGTTTTGTTTTATACATACATATTTTGCATAGAATCTACCAAATGATGAATGATGTCCGTGTGGTGACGGATTAAGAATACAGAATGTCACCATCCCTATTCATCCCGTAGGTGTCGTAAGAGCCGACTAAGGGAGAAAAGTACCTACGCAGAACAGCACTGCAGAGAGAAGGAAAACTTGACACAAACCCTATACCAACCCGTCTGGCCAGCGTGGTATAAAAGGCCAAAACCTCCTTTCTAAGGAGAGGCCTATGTCCAGCAGTGGACTATTGAAGGCTGTTGATGTGATGTGATGTGATATACCCAAACTCCGAAACAAATATTTGCAGATCACACAAACATTGGTGCGACCCGGGGATCAAACCTGCTGTGCTGAGGTCGAGACCTCGAATACGCTATCTACCACTGCACGGCCGAGGCAGTCAAAACGGCCACTTTGAGTCACAATTCAGTTTCCATATCCGAAACATACGATATCCTAACTGTCTCGTCCTATCCGTTTTCCTTGTACAATTTCCCTACTTCTTAGGTCTAAAAACGATTACATTCTCAAAGAAAGTTGGTGTCAAACAGCGGCCAACCGGTAATAAATAACAAAACCTTTTCGCAATGGCACAAAGATTGCAGACACCAAATTAAATTGGGAATAGTGCAAGAAAATGATAATGATGATTATAGTCCGTCAACTTCGTGCACGTCCGTCCTGCGGGGTGACAGACGGTGGCGGGGACGAGGTATTGTCAACGGGTAGCGGGTGGTGTAGCGGGGAAGGGCAACGGGTCTAAATGCGCGTCAATATACGGCGTCTAGGCCGCGCATTCGAAGCGACAATACGTGTTGTACATTGGGTTCGAGTTTGCACACGAGATTACGATCTCACGTTGTTATCGAGCGATACGTCTTACCGACCGTTATGGCGGATTGGCTTGAGAGGCATCACGGGATCCTCTCATACCGGCTGACGCAAGTGCATCATTCAAGTGCAAGTGGGGAAAGGATGCTTCGGGGATCACCTATGTCTGATCTGTAAGGAGCCAACGCCTAAGTTCCAGCACTGTAACGGCCAGACCGTGGACACGGCGCTCCACACGCTGGCAGAATACCCGGCGTGGGTGAAGCGGAGGCGTGACCTAGTGGCGGCCATCGGGGTGGGAGATCTCTCGCTCGGTAACATGACTGCGGCCATGGTGCGGAGCGAGAGTGCGTGGAACTCCGCCGTCTTCCGCTGAGAGCAAGGTATGCTTGCGAAGCAGATGGCGGAGCGGACCAGGGGGGTTTAGAACTCTACCGGCCCGCCAGGCTCGGGAACGGGCTAGGTACCGCAGACGACTCAAGCGCCGGCGGTTGCAGAACGACCTCCGTCCTCCATAAGCGCAGGCTTGGGGGTGCAAGGTGAAGCCATCTGTCACCCTAGCAGAAGCAGACTGGGGTGGCAGATTGACACGTTGCGGAGCGCGCGCGTCCTTTCGGGAGCACAAAGGGAACATGGGGGTTGCCACACATGAGGGGGTCATCTACCCGCTATAGATATACCAGGGGTACCAGGGATTTACTTTCTAGGGTACACCTGGTTCCCAAGCTACTGGTACCTGAGACGGCGTGCGGTTTTTGATCGGTTCGAGTCCGACATAACCACCGGCCGTCCAGTCGGCCGGGTGGCGTAGTGGTTTGTGTAACGGATTGCTACGCCAAAGGTCGCGATTTCGATTCCCGCTCAAGTCAAACATTTGTGTTCATAAACATTTAATGTTTGATTTGGTCTGGGTGTTTCTATATATTTACAAAAATAAAGTATATATGTATTTATATCAGCTGTCTAGTACCCACAAGCTCTGCTTAGTTTGGTACTAGATGGCGTTGTGTGAAAAACGTTGTGATGGCAGGTGGTGGTCACTATCACCATCAGGTATGGTCATGGTGATGATGCAATTAATACGTAAAAATTCTTGCTATACATGCTGAATGATTTGTACCTATATAACATGTCAATAACGAAATAGCAAAAATATAATATTTACGCTATAAACTCTTATAGGCATTTCCGGAGGCACAGTAGTGACATCTATCTTCATATCCTCCTCCTTAATATTGGATAACGGCACCGGCAGCAAATCGTCTAAAGGAGAATCTCTTATTTTGTCCATCGTTGACATAGGCAGAGGAGCGTCCAAGGGACCAATAACTGGGTCGTAAGTTAACTGGAACAAGAGCGTACAATAAGGTTGGTTTCACTGATGATGATGATTTAGTTGATTTTGATTTACCAGGCAATTCAAAATATAAATATTGATGAAGGTACTTGGAAAAATAATAAGATCATTAAAAGTATTTTTTGATGTATGTTAACTGAATACAGATTTTGCGAATATTTAGAAAGAGCAGTAACCGGCTATTTTCAAAAGATTGTTTTACAAATTCCTTTACAAAAAAAAAATTGAAGAAATGCATTTTAAACTTTGGTTGCATTTTTTTTAATTTCAATATAGTTGAAGTATTTGGTTGACTGTGACCTAAAATATTAGGAATTTTACATATTGAGAAAAATCGTAAATACTTTACTAACATCTTCAACTTCTTGCTTTATTACCGGCTTAACCTCCACCTCTAGTAGTCTTTCTCTTTCCTTTTCCTTTTCCTTCTCCCTCTCCCTCTCTCGCTCTCTCTCTAACCTTTCTCTTTCCTTATGATGCATCTGTTTCATCATTGCTTGTATTTCGGGCAAGGGCACGCATATTGGCCTCTTTAGCCCATATAGTGTGTAGTATAAATCTACGAGATCACATCTCAGTCTAGCGTCGTTAGACAAATGGCAGTTTATGGTAGTCCAGAGTCTAAAATGGAAGAAAGAATATTAGTTTCCACTTAACTTTATCTGAAAATGTACCATAATCAACAATAGAGATTCAGAATCGGTAGTAAAGAAACTAATTTAACTAAATTTGATTGCAATTGCCCTTGACCAATCAGGTTTCAAGAAATTATCGTTTCGTACGAAAGCTTGGCACCTGACTGGTCAGGGTGCAGGGCTTGATCGATGCGTCACTATTGTGCTAATAGACTATAGGAGAATTTTTAAGCTATCACATCACATCAACAGCCTGTAATAGTCCACTGCTGGACATAGGCCTCTCCTTAGAAAGGTGTTGGCCTACTATACCAGGCTGGCCAGAGGGGTTGGTTTAGGATTTATGTCAAGTTTTTCTTCTCTTTGCAGTGCTGCTATCCTGCGCAGTTCGCTCCCCCAATCGACTCCTACGACACCCACGGAATGAATAGGGGTAGTGACATTCCGTATTCTTAATCCGTGACCACACGTCTAAGCTATACTGTGACATATTTTAACAACTGCACATACCTATGTACAACAGCTTCGGTATCGAGACGATGTCTTTGCGCAGGTTCAAACGGTGGCATGTTAATAAGTAGCCTCGCGAGGCCATGCCTCACACCGGGGTCTGCATCGCTCTCTACGGCTGTCAACAGTGAAGATAAATCCTCTGGCTTTCCATCCACGCGGACAAAGTCTACAAGACACTCGAACGCAGCGAGACGAACATCTAGAGACATTTTAACTATATGTACTACAAAATAACATGTTCATGTAATCCTGTATAGATTTTACGAACATAGAACTTACTAATAAATAAAAGAAAAGGCTCAGAGAATAAGTATATGTTAGTAACTGTAAGGCATCAAATTTAACTAAACGTGATTGAAGTTGGTGAGTTGACAACTTAACTTACGACATCATCTTTTTAACACAAACAATGATAAAAAGGATGATGTGAAATATATAAATTATTAAAATAAAATAAAAAATATCGTTATTTAATGTTTATTATAATAATTCCCTTTGTAAGAAAAAGCTTATACTTAAATTAAAAAAGATTAAAGGTTTGTCTATGGTACTGAACAAATTGTAAACATAGATTATACACATATTACATCCAATTACTTACCTATATATTGTCCATATTGTGCATACGCTCTGAAAACCATCGGCGTACTGGGCAAGTGCCCACACTGCTGTAATCGTCGAATAGCCCTCAAACAACTGACTGTAACTGTGTTTTTATAGCATGGCAACACTTTCTCCAAATTCAATACTCGAGTGATTTCTTCCAGTACTAGTCTTGTATCCGCAGATAACGAATCAGCTGTTATTGGGGCGCCCTGCATTTTACATTATTAGCTACAATTAGTTCTTTGTAACAGTATAACTCGATTATTACTACGTGACTAAAATTATTAAAAGTACCTCTTTTGGGATATTTACATCAATTATCTTTTATTCTTTCAAAGGTCGGAGAGCCGAAGTATGTTTGACACAAATGGGCCGGCTCGACCAGTGATAGCACGGCCTCAGAAAACCGGTGTCAAGCTTTTTTTTGTTGCTTTTCACCGAGTGAGGGGTACCAAAGGTCCAAAAGTCTATGGGAATTGACAAACTAAGGGCGGCAACGCACTTCTATCGAGTTGCAGGTAGTCACTTACCATCAGGTGACTTGTCTGTTGTCACCTATTGACAGTGACACTGACTGCTAAAACGGAGGTCGTGGGTTTGATTCCTACCCAGGACAAATATTGAGTTATGAGGACGATCACTTGTTCTGCGTAATTTATCTATAATATGTATGTATTTAGAAATATGTATGTTTAACAGCAGACCGGTTACTATAGTACGAATCTGCCTAGTTTGGAATCAGACGGCCGTGTGTGAGATATGTGAAATTATTATTAATATTAATGCCCCTATACCGTAAAAAACCATAGACAATCAATTTGTACACTCCACAAATAGTGAGGTAATATTGCTTGGCATTATCATCTGTATATTCTGAGTATCCAATGTCGTGATCTTGGACCAGCCCAAACCAGCGATATCAGGACTAAGTCAAATATGACCAAGGGCAATTAGAAGTACTTGTGCTGACTTTCCTTGCTCTGAATAAAATTTTCTACTTCTAGCAACAAATAAATGTTCACATATAAATAAACAATAGTACTTACTGGCTGTAACACCGATATTACTGGAGTTATAGTAGCGGCCAAAGCATCAACTAATGAAGCCTTGTAATAGTTGTCCGAAAAGTGATTTTTTGAATTGTCGTTATACTTAAACAGATCTAGCAGAAATCGTACAACTTCGGGGGGACATATGCCGTGAATGTTACGTAAACCTGTGTACAGACGGATATAACTTACATTAGGCAGAAACTACATTGACATCTTTATGTTATTACGATCAAGAATGACTAGGGATTCGCAAAAAGCACGAGAATCTACCATTCCGTATGTGTCAGCGTCGACAGGTCGGACTAACTCAGTGGGCTGTCCTCTGATCATCTGATAGATAGCCTTTACATAGCTACAATTATGGCAAATATTGGGCTGCTTAAATAATGATAAGTTGGGTCCCAAATAAACGTTTTTGATACTTCCAACATCATCAATTGAGATAAGTGTACTAATTTCACTTTATTATGTAGCAGCAAGACGCTTTGGTAGAAACCATGGCTGTTTGTTCCTATGATCAAATACTTCCTGGACGTGCCAATATATTTCAACTTGGTCAGTATCCCAATTTAATGCTGGAATATCAAAATATTAAACATCTTACCTGCCATGGCGACCGGTATAGTTTTCTGCAAGAAGTAATGCTGCAGATTATCAAAGTTATTCTGTTTAATAATATGAGGTGCAGCGAATGAACCAAACATCTTGCGAAATATCGTCAACATGGCTGGTGGTCCTGCCCATGAACTTATCATTGCGTTCGCCACCTAAAATATTATTTTATGAATACTAACTACAGTCCATTCGCGTTAGGAATATAGTGATGCATCTCTACCCTATTTGGATCAATAGGTTCCATGAAAGTAACATTTCGTACGAATGTTTGGAGCCTGATTGGTGAGAGTGTGGGGCTTGGGGCGTCGCTATTTTCTCAACGCTAATGGAACATAGTGGTCGCACACTGGTCGATATTCAACTAAATCATTTTTATATAATAAAATTAAAAACAAATTGTTTTATTGCCAAATACAATAACTCATCAAAATTAACTTAATTATAACAGCAAGGATAAATAAATGAATATGCAGTATTTGTAAGAGCAATGATGTCAATTTTCAATTACATTTTAAGATAAATTTTAAGTAAAGTATGAGATGAGAGGTGCTTTTATCTCAGCTGGAAGGGGTAACACTAACACTAGTTATTATAATATAGAATACACATGTTGCTAGTAATCTTTTCTAAAAATAATTTTGTTTTTAACCCAACAAATAAATTTAAATAGATAACTCTTACCTTTGTCAAGCAATGCGCAGCTCTACACCTAATTTTATAATAAGTTTGTTCATTTTCTATGACGTCAGTTAGAGCTTTTCTGGTAGCGGGCTCAGGGTAGTTGTGCAAAGCATCAATGGCCTCGCTTTGAGCCGTGACGTCACGCTCGTGACGTAGTTGGAACTGCCACTGGTAGTCAGGCTGGGATATCACGGTACTCCGCAAGAGTGACATCTCTGGGTCGAGACGGATCCACAAGACTGGTGAATCGCTGATGATAAATATTTTTTTATTAATATATTTATGTTATTCGTGATTACGATTAGATGCATGATGGTTCGTAAAATATACGTATATGTACTGTGATCTAAACCCTTTATTGATACAAATAGGGTAGATTTACATTTTGATGCTCAAACAGTAGACTACATTAACCTATATACATTGTTTCTACTAGCTTTGTTTATATTTTTCAACATAAGCCTTTCAAAGTTCACTGCTGAATTAAGGCCCCCCCAAAAACTATCCCAGTCTTGGGCAGAACGCATCCATCCACTGCCAACCACTTTCTTCAAGTCGTCGGTCCATCGTGAAGCATGGCGCCCTTCACTACGTTTTACCTAATCGCAAATTTTAATATTCTAATACTAGTACGTTCGTACATTTTCATTCAACAATAGAATTAATGACTTACTCCATAGCAGAGAGATCCATATCGACCTCTTCCCCAGTACACAGGGGGATCTTCTTCTTCTTATTTCTTCTACTCTTGCTATGGCACGTGATGTCCGCCTTCACAACCGTGTTTTCTATTTGTAACATATGCTTAAATGTGCCATCCAGCTCTTGAAGCTGTACTAACAACGGTCCGACGTACTTTCGTATACCGCGCTCGTGGACGCAGTCTTGTCGGATTTCTAGTTCTACGGTATTTCTGAAAGAAAATAGGTATTTAAAATGAAATAATTAAATGCAAGAATATTATTGTATTTATAAATTTGTCGAACACATAAACTTCATCCGTCATGTTCACTTCATACGATCATATCAATTATTTTAAGAACTCTACCATTGCTTTATGTACATTAAGTGTTTTACGTTTTCTTTTCTACCCATAAACCATCCTTATTCAATTTTTAACGATCTCTTTCTCTCTCTGTCTATCGTTTCGGGTCGTTCACTCATTATCTCGCTGTAACGTTATATCGATGTATTGATATGAGTTTTATGCCACACCAGACACAAAACAGTTATCCATTTTACTATTCTATTTCTCACCATTGCCTTTCCTTAATCTCAATGGAATACCTAATAATAAATGAGAGAATCGAGTTTGTTCAACAAACTTTTACGAAGTTACAAATAATGTGTAACATATTATGTCACATATTTATAATCATATGTCACATATGATATCAAACATCTAAAATCTTGCCTACCATCTGAGGACCTAGTATAAGTTTATTTCACATCGACTCAATTCTAAACTATTCACCAATCACAATGCCGAACGAGCTCACCGCGATGATCGAGTCGATGTGAAATAAACTCACACTAGGCCGTCTAGAGGCTAACTCATTTACAGCGCGTGCTTATTGGTCAAATCAAATAGCGCGCGCTTTCCCAGCTTCCTGAAACACACTTCCTTCTCTTTTCACGAAATTACTTCTACAGATTGCGAGAGGAAAGATGTTACACGTCAACAAATAGAATTTAAATCTCATTCATTCACTCTACTTTATTATATCATCATCAACAGCCTATACTAGTCCACTGCTGGACATAGGCCTCTCCTTGGAAAGGAGGTTTTGGCCTACTATTTACTACTACTTTATTATAAACACACTTTAATATCTCTCTTTCTATTTATATATCAATTAATGTATACCATACCGTTTACGATTGAAAACAGATGTCAGTTGGAACTTAGCGTGACCACCAGTCCGCACCCATTGGTCGACGAACACGGCCATGTCTTTGCCAGTCACAGTAAATATTGCCTTGACGAAGAGGTTCGTGGAGAGCAACAAGTGTCCCCACAGACCGCTACCGATCTTTGTGTTCGCTGCGTTAGTCGCCAAGGAAAGTTGCTTATTGAACACTTGCAGTAGAAGTTCTTGGCCAATGCGTTGTTCTAACATGCGTAGTACCAAGTGCGATTTTTTGCGCATTATCTGAATAACAACAGGTTACAGGTAAATATAGTCACTGTATACAGTCAGTACCTGGTAGTATTAACTACCAGGTACTGACTGTATACTAAATTTTGGATAAACATATAACTGTCTGGAACCTGAGAGTCCTCGGATTATGCACAAGTCAAGTAACATTATAAATTATTGAACATGTTTGTAATTAAATCCTATCCATTCTCATAAGCTTTCAATGTAATTGTAAACATTATATCATAGACTAGCTGACCCGCGCAACTTCGTCTGCGTCTCTCAATAGTAATAAATTTTCTCCGTTTTTGAAACATTCTTCATTGGTGCTCCGCTCCTATTGCTCTTATATAGCCTATAGCCTTCCTCGATAAATGGGCTATCTAACACTGAAAGAATTTTTCAAATCGGACCAGTAGTTCCTGAGATTAGCGCGTTCAAACAAACAAACAAACTCTTCAGCTTTAAAATATTACTCATAGATTAAAACATACACTGACATAAGGGATCTGCTATGCACGAGGGTGGAGCCGTATGTTAA
Organism: Arctia plantaginis; assembly: GCA_902825455.1. Lineage (NCBI taxonomy): Eukaryota > Metazoa > Arthropoda > Insecta > Lepidoptera > Erebidae > Arctia > Arctia plantaginis. The sequence goes on along the minus strand of CADEBD010000364.1, from coordinate 658,533 downwards.
AGCTAGTAAAACATAAATATAAAATTACCTCAATGTAGCGTGGCGACATAGTTTGGACATTGCGGACAGGAAAGTAAAACACATCTTTCTGTTCAACACGAGCGCCACTGGCTGGAGGCTGCCACGGGTCCAAGACAATTCCACCATACTGTTCCTCATATGCGACTACCTGTAAAATAATAATACAAATGACATTTTATTCTATTTATATTACTATTTTTCATATTTTCGAGTTTAATTGTTTATCAATGTTGAAACTTGTTGGGTATGAATTCATTTTAAGAGAATAGAAAAAATGTAAAAATATATTACTAAGTATACTATTTTAGTTCATCAAATAACGATATAAATTTTTTAAATTCAAATCGGTGTTCAGTTTTTTTAAACTGTTGGTTGAAACACCTTTAAATAATAGCCACCATATTTTTTCGTCATTTATTTACAAAGCCAACTGATCTGATGAGCACACTTTTTTTTTCCGTGCGTAAATCCCCTCGGATCCTATCGGTGGCATGTCGGACTCGAACCGTCTAAAACCGCACGCCGTCTCGGGTACTAATAGCCGGGGAACCAGGTATACCCTAGAAAGGAAGTCCCTGGTGCCTCGACATACCTCGGGCCATCTACAGACGAGTAGACGACCCCCCCGTGTGGGAACCCCATGTTTCCTCTGCTCATTGGAAGCGAGCGCGCTTCGCAACGCGCTCGCCGCCACCCCGGCCTGCTTCTGCTAGGGTGACAGATGGCCTCACCTGTCACCCCCAGGCCTGCGCTTATGGAGGACGGAGGTCGTTCTGCGACCTCCGGCGCCTGAGTCGCCTGCGGTACCTGGCCCGTTCCCGGGCCTGGCGGGCCGGGAGAGTTCTAAGCCTCTCCCGGTCCCGCTCCGCCGTCTCCTTCGCGAGCATAACTTGCTCGCAAAAGGAGACGGCAGAGATCCACGCACTCTCGCTCCGCACGATAGCCGCAATCAGGCTATCGAGCGAGAGAACTCCCACTCCGATGGCCGCCACGAGGTCTCGCCTCTGCTCAACCCACGCCGGGCACTCTGCCAGCGTGTGGAGAGCCGTGTCCACGGTCTGGCCATCGCAATGGTGGCACTCAGGCGTTGGCTCCTTGCGGATCAGACACAGGTGATCACCGACACATCCTTTCCCAGTGATCACCTGCGTCAGTCGGTATGAGAGGGTCCCGTGACGCCTCTCGAGCCAATCCTCCATAACGGGTCTTACCGCCGCGATGACGGCGTGATGCCCAGCGTTTTCGGCAAATTGCGCGCGAAAACTAAAAATGAAAATTATATAATGATATTATTACCTTATTAACAAATATTAATATCTAGCAAAGTTGAAATTGGTTTGTATTTGCCAAAATATGCTTACCTCTTGCAACTCTTGATGTGTCCAATATTTGTACTCATTGTTTCCAAAACATTTCTTAGAATACAAGCCACACAAATAATCAGGTATTCCCTTAGCTAGCCACAGATCTGACCAGTTCTGCATTGTGATGAAACAACCAAAGAATTGTTCAGCAACAGCTTGGGCCATGGCTTTGCGGCTCATGTAAGTTTGATCTATGATGGCTATTGAATGTAAGAGATGAGTACTCATTATGGACATTGTTGTATATGCTGTTGCATCATCTTCTACCTAAAAAGTAATGACAGGACTTCAAAACAATCTCATTCATGTAAAGCAGGGATTCCCAAACAAAGTTGGTACACGTAACCCAACTAATATAGTATCTTGAAAATTTCAAATAACAACTTGTGTTAATTAATAGGGGCGAATTTTAGACCATGTCGACCTAAAATCAGTTTTCGTTTAAATCGACCCCTGGGAAACCGATTTCCATTCCAAAAGGTCGATATCCACCACTTTGGGAATCCCTGATATAAAGCAACACAAGTTATTATTAACATTAAAGAAGTCAAAAGTCAACTATATAGCATCCATCAAGCCCCGCCCCCTGACTAATCAGGTTCCAAGAAATTATCGTTTCGTACGTAAGTTTAGAACCTTATTAGTCACTATTTCCTTAACCAACTTATTAGAAAACTTATTCTAACTAACCTCATCAACAAACACTTGCTTATAACAAGGATATGGATATCTGGTAGATAGTGTTTCTTCATAGTACTCAAATGCCTCATGCACATATCGTACAGTATTTTTCAATATCTGCAATAAATTTGGAAGACAGTAATGTGTAACTTCATTCATATGTGGGTCTACGTATGTTTCAAATGGCCTGAAAAATAAATAAATACATTCATTAATTATGAATAACACTGAATATTTTATAATAACAGAAGATCTGTATCAAAGAAAATGATCTTCTGTTATCTAATAAGTGACCTCACTTATTAGGTAACAGATCATTTTGAACTGTTTGCATATGCAAATAGTTATAGCATGCCACTCGATGAAACTAATTCCACTTCTGTTACTAAACAAACTAATATTAATCTAAAATAGCTTACCCAATTGCTAAAGCAATATTTGGAGCACATGCTGGTGTATTTACTAAATAGTGGAATGTCTTTCTCCTATGATCTGGTGTGTACACTACGTCAACCAGTTCACCACATGATACTGCAGTGAGGCATTCATCAACAGTAAACTCCAGTTTCCAAGTGCAGGGCTCTGCAAAACTATCTACACAGGGGAACCACAACCTTGCTGAGTGTCCATATGTAAACATGTGGGCAGATTTCTAAAAAAAAAATAAGCATGGCTAAATAGTTCTATATTTACGGTGTGTGTGAGTATGGTGGCAAGGGAAGGCAAAATTTCACAAATGAAGGAACATAAAATTAGAATCAGACAATAGAATTAGAATATAAAAAGTTTATGTATAGAAGAAGTGTGAATCTTGTGTAATTTTTGAGTTTAGTAAAACATTGTTAAAAAAAGTTGATGCATTATAGTATATGATATGTTTATATAATGAAAGTGTAAGTTATACTGGATTTAAAAGAAAAAGAAAATATATTTTTTTATTAAATTTTTACAACCATTATACATATTTCTTTGCTTCTGCCAAACTGCAGGACAGTTTCTGACACATGTAGCTCCTTATTTTGTAATTTTATTTTTGTTTAATACATATATAACATGTTTCCTTTAAATACTACATGAAAAAACTGTTTAAACATACATTATATCTTAATTCCTATGACATATTAATGTTACCATGTAGGTTCTTAAGAAGGTGCTTCACCAATCCCTCCCTCATTTATAGATTTTTCTTGAATGAGAATGTAAAGCATGATTGAAATTATGAAAAAGACTGACCATCAAGTGATCTCTACTATACAATAGACTAAAACTAAAGATTAATTAATATTTTACCTATGACTATGGAGTTGTGATTAAAAAGCCATAATTACCTCTATTAATGAGCCTTCGCCTTCAGGAACAACAAAGTGCATTCCTCCTTGTGGGGACTCAAGTGAGAACTCAATGCCTATTCGTAGACCTCTTCCCTCTCCCACCAAATGAGCAGCTTCTTCTGGTATCTGTATGTGAAGCTCTCCCGAGTTATGATCTGGGTCTATCTTTTGGGCAGCCGCCAAGTGGCACTGAGAAAAGACCTCCAAAGATCTCCTGCATAAAAAAATAATTGAAATGGTATATTTTATATAAATGGTGGGCACCAAAAAATATCAGCAAAGAAACATTAATACTTGTAGCTAGAATTGTTGTTATTTGATATGCTCCTTTGTTATCCTATATTTTCATTATTTGAGAATAAAACTTACGTATTTGGATCAGCCTGACAAATGTCCAAGAATGGGTCAAAATATTGAAAGTTTGCTTCATATTGATCGTTCAGACACACTCTGTATATTCGACACTGCTTTCCATTAAGCCGAATGTAACGCAGATTGTCTTTTAAAGGCACAATAGTTAATTCCACAAACCCCTGAAATTAAATTTAAATGTTAGGATTATGGTAAAGGAAGGGAAGGGAAAGGTAACCTCTTAATCAAAACTTTGATTTATACTTACGATAACACTTCTCCTTTCGAAACTTATCCCTGTTAGGCTTAAAATTTGATGTGCTGTATAAAAGAATTTCTAAATCAGTAAATAAATATGATAAAACCAAACAAAATAAAAACAAATTTTCATCTTGGTGATACTTATAGTTTGAAAGGGCGACAGTTGTCGCCTGTCCGTTCCTTCTTCATTTTTAGTTCTTACTTTATTTCATTGCTACCCTGGAGTGCAAACATTATTTGAAATTGTCATTTGTTATTCTGAGTATTTATTAATTTATTTAGTATGCCAATTCACGAAAAACCACAACAATTACATGTATTTGACAGGACAGGTAAGGCAAATGTTAGGCATGGGACAAAATCACAGTGAACTGTGAAAGACCGGTGATTTATCATTCGATTTTTCCGTACGTAAGGTAGGGTTACAACCTACTCACGAGTTGTTGCAAATAAGCTGTTTTCAGACGATGCATAAAGACAATATTTCGCCTATTCAATAGTAAACCTAGTAATTATTTAATTATATATAGCTACCATTCCCTACATAATAATTTACTGTTAAATACCGTCTAACCTACCTACTTAGCAACCCTAACCTACGTACGCAAAAATGTGTGTTTCTGAACTTAATGACCTCGTACTTTTCACAGTAGGGTGTTCAGACGATCATTCTCATCAGTGGTGCCTTTGAGAGTGTAGTACGATGAGGTCGATGATCAACGGTGTACAAACCACAATTAAACAGTGCAGTTCATAAATAGACATAGTTAATCAAGGAGAACTAATGTAATTAACTTAACTATTTATACCTACGAGTAGTACGTCTGCTACATCGAAAATTCGAGGTCCCTTCTAAAAGTCTAATCTACGAAAGCTGAAATTTTTAAAAGTAGCTAAACGAGCCAATGTTATACGATTGCAGGATCAAACATGAACTAAAAACTATACACTAGCACTATTACGGTCATCTCTAGATCTGTCAAAATTTGATATGAAAGAGAAGAAATGAATGAAGAGTTCCATTGCGATATTACGATTGTTGGTGGATTATTGTAAAATTCGTAGCCTCTGAATACCGTGCTTAAAGACATCGTGTTATATGTGAAAGTTGTTTTGTTAAATTATACATAATAAACATTTTTCATGTTTATTTTCGGTTTTAGTGATCAAAATGTGGGAATCACCATACTTGACTTGTTTGTTTCTGTATATTTTTTCTCTCCAAATTATTGTCACTAATTCACGCACGTCTAATGTGTGGAAGCTGAATGCGGAAGAAGACCAAATTGTTGACGGTAGTACATTGTCTCAGGTCAGTCAGAAATCTATATTTATGTCTGTAAACATTTATATAATCAGTGCACTAGATTTTCTGCTACATACATACATACTTACCTTTCATTCTGTTACTCTACACCGTCTTAGTGCCGTGTTTACCTTGAATAAATATCTGTGAATTAATGCAAATTATCAGATGTTAAAGTGATAATTGTATCATACTGTGAGAAAACCATCAATAGTAAAATATAATGATAAATATTGTGGATTCGTTTCAGGATGATTCTGAAAAACCAAGAATGGGTGAAGAAGACCCTGTCTTTAACATAATAACATCAACGGTATACTATGGAAATACATGGACTAAACATGGATTTGATATGTTTTGCACAGACTGCCAAATTTATGAACAGCAGAGGTTTGTATATTGTTGTTAAACTGCCAATTAAATAATCAGTGTTGTCACTTTTATATTACATTATACAAATTTCTCAATACTTGTTACATTGTTAAGAAAAAGCCTTACAAAATAATCTCCCAAATTGTTATTGGTAGATAAATTGCCACCTCATGCAATGTAAACACAGGAAGTATTAAATAAAAAAATACTAAGTTTATTATTAGTTCTGATTTTAATTCTATATACTTTCTGGTATTTAAATTTTACCAATGACAAGATGTTTTACATCAATGTTCAAATATTGTTTACTTAAACATTATGAAGTAATATTAAAATAATTTTGTGATGTTGATTAATTTATAATATTATTTATTTATTATCATTATGACAAGAAGGATACAAAGATGTTGAACTATTAACATGAATGCTGTGTTGTATAGAAATAGAACATTGTTTATAGTGCTGTTTATAGATAATAGAAAATTTCCTTGTAACTTATCAATAGTAATATAATAGTTAACTGTTAATTCATATCAATTCCTCTTTATTAAACATCAAAATGAGTTATGGTATCACAGTGCTATCACCTATTTATTTTATTATTATTATTTGATTTAAAAATAATAGGAGTTTGAAAACAGTAATGAATATATTTTTTCATAATTTTATGCCTTACGTAGTTTCATGAGGACTGTTAAACAATTTATTTTAAACATAGAAATTGATGCAATTCTTACTTGTTTGGCCATTGTCCCTATATTCAAAGTGGCATGTTAAAAGACATGTTTTACCAGAGAAAACTAAAGTTTTTAACTGATTGGACATTAAAAGTGATAAAGAAAAACTAAAGCACATGTTAGAACCAAGTGGTGAGTTCGTCATAGTCAGTTTTTTATATAGGTACATAGACTGCATCAATTTATCTGTACCACAATTGGATATGCCTACATCAGGGGCCTAGTGTGTGTTTATTTCACTTCAACAATCATCACGTTGACTGCATTTGGCGTCCAACTCACTCACACCAGGCTCACTGACCACAATCTAGCCACATGCAGAACTGGCTAACATTCATTGGCTAAGTTTATTCAAGGAAAGAAAGAAGACTATAAAAGTTTAAAACAACTTTTATTATTTACAGAGCTGGTGTTGAAAATAGTGATGAGACAACACCAGCTGAAATAAATGGTGATGCAGATGATGAGTACTTAGATTGTGGCAAGGCTGTTAATTTCACATACTATGACAACTTGGTTGGTGTGGCCCGACGACACAGACATCCAAATGTGCCCGAACCACAGGTATGTACAATGTAACCTTAGTTAAATATCCAGTTTGGAAGTTTCATGAAAATTAGTGATCTGTAAACACTTATATTAAACATAATTCATTTAATAATTAGCAAAAATGTGTATACATTTTAAGCTAATATAATTTTTGTTCTTTCATCACATTCAACCATGAAAAAAAAAAAGAGAGAGACATTTAAGTTTAAAATAATATTACATGTACCAAAATACCAATAAATTAATACTTCTTAATTAATCAAAACTGTTATTATAGCAATGTTTACAAATATAGAGGCAATTTTCCAATTCTGGCCAGAAATGAAATATTGCCTCTGAACACACATCCACAAGTTCTGATTATCTTTATAAGTTATTATGTTTTGCTGCAGGCTTGATTGCAACAATACCTATATATGTATATTATTTTGAATGTCATTTCAGAATAATATACATAAATATATAGGTATGGCTGAGTTGTGGCCCTTTAGTCACACACAGTGATCATTTTATTCTTTTGTAATTATTTGTTTTTGTTATTGTTTGTGCTATTCTTCAGTTGAGCAAATTGTTTCTTTTCTTTTCTCTTCTATGCTATATCTGTAATTTATTTTTTGTTGTGTTTGTGTTGTGACTAATAAACGTCTTTCTTTCTTTCTTTATTTCAGACTTGAGTAACTGAATTTTCAGAAGCATTTTATTGTTTGTGACAGTTACTTTTTGGTTCCTGAATTTATTAATTGATTCCTTTTAGGTGTCCCTTATATTTCCAAAGAAGAAGTCAAATGGTCTGTCGCCATCGGAAATAAACGGGTTTGAGAAACGTCTAAAGAAGGCAAAGAGGGAGAAGCCAAAATCAGTTCAACTGTACAATCAAATTGGCAACTTCTGGAGAATCAAGGGTGATACAAGACAATCAATTGAGTGTTTCAGACGCGCTCTTGCTGTCTCACCATATAATGCAGAAGTAAGTTCATAACCATCCATTAACCCAACTACATAATTGTGTACTCTAATCCCTTTAAAATGATTAAAACATTGTATTTATGTATTATTGTCCGTGTGGTGACGGATTAAGAATACAGAGTGTCACCACCCCTATTCATCCCGTGGGTGTCGTAAGAGGCGACTAAGGGAGCGAAATACGCAGGACAACAGCACTGCAGAGAGAAGGAAACTTGACACAAACCCTATACCAACCCGTCTGGCCAGCGTGGCATAGTAGGCCAAAACCTCCTTTCTAAGGAGAGGCCTATGTCCAGCAGTGGACTGTTAAAGGCTGTTGATGATGATGATGATGTATTATTGAAACTAATAGTTTCTAATGATCCAGTGAACTTTTGAACACTGAATCACGTGAACCACTGAACGACTTGATAAACTAATAGGAAGTAAAAAGTGTACACGTAATAAATACTTACTTAAAATTATTGCCTAACCGAACAAGATTTCTCTTTAGGTTCGATGGCGCCACGGCGTCGTGGTGAGCCGCTTGTTTACATAATACACATACGTATAATGCGTATTCAATTTTATATATACATATATGATTTCAACTACAGCCAACTTCAGTCAGTTATTAACTATAATATTTCAACTAGTTCTACATAAATTTCAACACATTGTGTGCAGATTGATGACTTCATGATGAGTTCGACTGTTTTACGTCGTAATACTTGACATAGCTAAAATTTATCAAACCGTTTCGGTGTCAAATTTGGATGACATCTGTACTGTAGGGTCCCCATGATACAAAAGGTTTAGTAAAAAAATTAAATAAAGAAGAACCTTTAATATTACTGCCCGCTGTAAACTCTTAAACCCAACGCACGCAACAATATCAAAAGTCTACCGGGAAACACCTTTTTTTGACCAACGAAAAACATGTTCCACAATGCTTTTCGATTTCGGCTCATACGTTCGTTACGCCTTATCGTACATAGATAGATAGAATATGCTTTATTGTACACCAATTACACAAAGATAAATGGATATTATTACAAACAGATATGTACCTACCATGGGCGGCCTTATTGCTAAAAGCAATCTCTTACAAGCAACCTTTGGATAGACAAATCGACAGTAGATAAAATAAACATTAAGCTATTAATATACATATTTCCAGTTTGAACTGCCAACAGTTAAAATACCTACTGTATTATAAATTTTATATTTCCAACATCAGTGTTAAAAGTACTTTGTATTTTATATTGTAGCTAAAATTATTAATACGAAATTGAGTTTGTTTGTTTACTTAGGTATTTGTTTGTTACGCTTTCACGCTAAAATAACTTAACCAATTTTCTTCAAATGTTGCATACACCTGAGCACAGAAAAAGGCACAGGCTGTAGATTAAAATGCAAAAAAAGTATCTACTGTTCTCAAGATAAACGCCAATTTTTAATACATGCGAAAAGCTAGCATGCAATCGTTTATCACTTTAAATAATTAAAGTATAGCAAGCATTTTTCCTAAATCTAAATCTGCTTATAAAATATATAAATTATAAATGTGGTATACATTAAAAAATAATCTAACTGTCCATCGTGAGGCAACTTGCGTATTGGAGATTTCTGCACAATGTTCTCGGAGGTTCGCTACAAGAGTGAGTCGATGTCGAAATAAAAAAAAAGATTAATTTATTGTTACTTTATTATTTTTAACGTAGACGTTCAGTATGTGTTAACGTATAAATGTACAAATGTAACATACACTTAAGTTATGAATAACACAAATGTACTTAATGTTATTAATACTCTAAGGCACAATAAAAACCCGTATGTATCGTACCCGTATATCGTCTAGTTAATAACTTTAATTAATTTGTGTTGAAAGACTAACTCAGAACCTCACTTCGCTTTTTCTCTTGATAAACATATTAGCAAATAGACTAATATTTTAATTTATAATAGTCCAAGAGTGATGCTCTGAAAACAACGTGTTTCCCTCTCTTTTATATTTATTTGGTTTAAATAATCTTACTTACCTTTTTAGATATTGCTAATCCAAAAAAGAAACAACTAGGACCAATCCTGACTTATACTCTGATCAAAAGTAAAATATCCTTATTAGATTACTCTGTTAAAGCTCATGATGATGATGATGATGAGATTACTCTGTTAAAGCTATGAGAGATTATGGTTAACAAGTTACAAGTTAATTATTGAAAAAAAAAGACTCGACTGCGTGAAAGTGCATAGGTAGTTAAAGATATAATTTTTTATTCACACAAGCCGTTCAGACAGCACAGCACGCCAAAAAAATATATTGTACCTACAAACAAACATTTGAAAAACACAACCCTCCTTCCGATCCAGTCGGGTAATTAAAATACAAACAAATCGAAATCGAATTTAGATTAAAAAACTCGTTGCGCACTGTGTTTCCAAAACATTCTCTTTTTCGGAATCTCAGTTGGTACTGTCCTGGAATATCCCTCCCATGGCCTTTCTAGTCTAACAAGTTCCTGCGTTATTCAGTAAGAAAAAGTTCGCAATAACGAATTTGGTGCTGTAATTTATAAATTATATTAGTCGTTCGGTAAATGTATAAAATTACATGATGATAAAATTGCGTCGATACAATAAATACATAACTGATGTAAGTAAATTTTGGTCGATGTGGGGCAATACCTACTTTCACTAACCAGCTGTGTTTACTAGCGAAGTAAAAGCTTGTTTATTGACAATAATCGACTCTCCATAATACATAAATATATAGATGAGCGGGGTCTTACGTTTCTTCATCATCATCATCATCATAGGCCTTTTCTTACAAAGGAGGTTTTGGTCTACTATACCGCTGGCCAGACGGGTTGGTATAGGGTTTGTGTCAAGTTTTCCTTCTTTTCGCAGTGCTGTTGTTCTAAGTAGTTTTCTCCCTTAGTCGACTCTTAAGACACCCACGGGTTGAATAGGGAGAGGGGGGGGGGGGGAGTTACACTCCGTATTCTTAATCCGGATTACGTGTATTAGCGAAATGGAATGACATGTAACTTTTAAATAATAAGTTAACATTCACATAGACTTGTGCTTTATTTTAAATAGGAGCCTCATCACCATCAACAGCCTTTACTAGACCACGTACATAGGACTCTACTTACAAATGAGGTTTTGGCCTACTATACCACGCTGGCCTGATGAGCAGAAAATGTATTTAGGACATTTTCTACTAATCAAGTTCCATATTTGCATTAGGAAACTGCCAATTTAATCACGTAATACCAACAATAATATTATTGTGCCATAAAGGTGCTATCTCCTAGGCTAGCTTTTAAAAATTCAATAAAATATCACGTAGCATGAATACGATAATGCCGCTTCGTTTTTATATAGCAATATAATTATATTCCTGTAATCAGCAATAAGATTATTTAATTGTAATAATACACCATTGTTATATGACTCTAAGAATTTCAAAAGTTGTTTTAAATATTATGGTGAAATGCTTGTAATCAAATAAATTTGTAAGACTAAATAGAAATGAATGAATATCTAGTCCTATCCAGTTTATACTACTGATTCTTGATCACGAACAATTTCATCATCACATCATTTAAGAGATTGACTCGTTTATTTTATAAGAGTTGACCCAACCAATACAATACATCCTGAGTATAAAGATACCATCTTAATTGTACCAATGACAATTTTTCCTTTATTTGTGCTGTGTGTGTGTTCCTTGCTTTTTGCCAAATTTCGTGATTCCAGGACAGTAGTTCTCGTTGACCTATCAACGGGAACTATCATATAGGTTTTCGACCCAAAACCTGTAGGGTAGTTCCGGTTGACCTAGTATTGTCAATTTTGGTTAAAAGCAAGGTCTTACAGCACAAGTAAAGAAAAAATTCCGAAAAATAAAACATGTTTAAAATTAAGGTAAATTTTGGTACCTACCAGTTTTCGCAAAAATTTAAATTTGCTCATATCTTTTTATCGTGTTGACTCAGGACCTTCATTTTATACATGTAATAGGGACTATAGACTTCAGTTCCTGAGAAAATCGGTGGTGACACGGACAGACAGACAGACAAGAGAGTGATCGGAGGCAAGAGAGTACGGAACCCTAAAATGACACTCCAGGAGTAGTCTCAACTTTTTTCCTCTGGTTTGATTAATGAAAATGTATTACACACTACTCTTAAATCATATACTCGTACGATCAAACATTGTCACTAACTTACGTATTTTTAGGTCCTTCTGAACCTTGCACGGGTGTTATTCACCCTGCAATATCTGGACGACGCGATCTACCTAACGCGGCGGTCCTTGGAGGTGCAACCGCCAGACCGCAGCGCGTGGCAACAGTACTTCACTCTTGGAGAAATATTCAAAGCGTATGGACATTATCAGGTACATTTCATATCAGTTGTATATTTTACTAACCGATAGTTGCGGTGTACATACTAGCATTATAGTCCTTAGTCTCAAAATTCCTTGTGTGACAAGTTTTCGCTAAATAATTTCCCCTAAAACAGCGCTAAATGAGCTTCAGTTAATTTTATACCATTTTAATTACCCAAACATTTGCCAATAGAAGTTAGGGACCTAACGAGATAGTTAAATCTTAAAATCGATTTGTTTCCTTTAACTCCTTACTTTGTAGAATTCAAATGCACATCCTATTGCTGCTTTAAAGGATGTAAGACGATAATACGTTGTACAGGAAGCGGCAATGCACCTGAGGCACGCATTGGACTTGAAACCGGACTACGAACCAGCGCTGGCCGCTCTGAAAGACATCGAGAACACGCCAGAGGCATCTGTGCATGTTTATACGCTCCTTATTATTGTGTGTTTGGTAAGCATGTATTTACATTTTCAGGGCACTTCCTAGCCAAATCCTGATACTTCTGGGGCTAGGTGTAGATTTTCTTATTGATTGTTTTTTGTTATCGGAATTTAAAAAGAAATATTTCAAATAGTCAATAGACTGACTTGTTTTACATGAGCCACTTTAATTCAATATTTAATCACTTACATCTTATGTTAATTTTAGTATTCAATATTAGATCTGCGTGTTGCTGAATTACTATACAACAATTATTTAACTAAATATTTGTGTTCAAATTTTGTGCTAACATTTACCGGGATATTATTTCAATAGACATTCCTATGAACGATTAGAGATAAACAAACTTTCAGACCGAATTTTTATAAGAGTGTCGATAGTCAAATGAGACCAAGGACTCATTTCGACTTTCTCTGTTAGTTTTGAGTGTCTTCTTTCTCAATTTAGTTAAACACGAAAATGCTCTAACCGGTAAAAACATTGATCAAAATAATACACTAACGCAACATATATTATACTCATAACGTGAAAATTAGGTTTACTAATTGAATTTGTTCCATAGGAGTAAATTTTGTTTAATGAAAACTTCTACAGCAAATAAAGACTATTGATAATATGTTTACACCAAATTTATGCACAGGATACTTAAGTCTACAACAGTAAATATTTTTTGACAGGAAAATAAATGATAAACAATACATCACAATGTGATAGCAACGGAAATGAGGTTTACCGCGACCGCAATATTACTTTTAAACACATATTTATCTACTTACTACATAAAAAACGATACTAGCGGGAGTTACCCAGGCTATATTCCCACAAAATTACAATTCAGTGAATTTACATTTTACAGGTGATGGGAGTGTTACTTGTGATATTATCATCAGTTGACAGCGGTGGCGACGTTGAAGAACACAAAACTCAGCGACATTTCAACCGAGCTATGGCAATGAGGTCACTCCGTGGCGTTGCTTTGCCGGGTTCTCGCGGTCGCAAAAAAGGCGGTTCCTAAACTCACCTTCACATACTAGCGATAGCCTGAGTTTATGATCTCTGGTTGTGTTCCTAAATTTAAAGTTTTTTTGTTCTTTTTTATTTTGTTGTGTACAATTGTCTAAGCGTAAGGACAGTATTTGATGAAACAAAATACCAGTTAAATTAGTTCCTAAGTTTCTTTTTTTTTACGGTTTGAATATGTAGGATCCGCAAAGGCAATATTGTTTGAAGTCCTTGGATCCCGTTAAATTTTTTATTTTGTGGAGATTGTGAACTCAGGATATGTTATGGACGTCGTTCATAATACAGACACTTAAGGCTTGATAAACAAATTACGAATAATGTTGTCTTATAGCTACAATGTTTTTACCATTAATCGCTATTGATCAGTGGCGATGTAACCAAAAATTTGTAGTACTGTTCCATTGAATTCGTCATTTGTATTCTATTGATTTTAGACAGTAACTTTTTTATTTTTCGTTAAGATTAATCTGTTTTTTTAAGTGTTCAATAAAGTAGGTCGTTTGTTTTTGAATTGACAATGTTTTAATAGGACTCCTTACTCAGATCAAATCCTAAATTGGAAGATTTTGAAGAGAAGAAAATTTTGCTTTCAAAATAACTACAACAATTATTATTATTGAAGATCACTAGAATAAGAACAAAAGACACTGAAAAGTGATTTTGTAGTTAATTTTCAACTCGGTTTCTCTACAAAATTTATATCTTTTTGATACTATTAACATAATATCAAATATATAGAATAGATATTATAATATATATAGAATGCAAAAACATTAAAAATATCAATTCTTGAATGTACCTGCACTATGAACTCATTGAACGTTTACACAATTAGAATGTCACTATCTTACATTCTTACTGCTAGTCACTAGAAATCTACAAATAATTACGTTGAATAACACGAAAATTTCTGATTGAGGAAATGCCATTTGTAATTTAGACAGTTTTTTTTAATTTGTTTGAAGCCTTTGCGTACAACATTTATTCATCTTTTGTCAAACTTATTTTCTTTCTCTTCGTCTTATCACTATTTGTAAAGTTTCAACCTCTGTGGTTATCAACTTTATTTTTTTAGCTCTGTCTAATGTTCGTGTAAAATTGGTTTTGTGGTTAGATGATATCAGAAATCAAATTGAGAGCACTTAGTGGTCAGGTCATGTCGTCATTCATTAAAAACCGCAACGTAACAAATAATGCGTTGAAATTTTAATATTTAAAGTGTAGAATAACATCAAGAATTCACATCTAGGACAATATGGTATGACACCCTTTTTTGAAGTGTTTAAATTTTATCTTAAGAAACCCAAAAACCACTGCCCCCAACAAATGACCATAAAGAACAAAAATAAGTAAATTGTGGAATAAAATTCCAAAATGTACTATTTCATTTAGCTTCTTATTTTCACGATGACAAATTCTCATGGCGTCTGGCTTTTCGCACATTTGTAAAACATACGAAAAACTGAAAACAATGAAATAATTACGTTAGTAGGGCCGTTATTTAATGTATTATTATACTGTGGCTAACGCCAGAATAGGTATATATCATACTTAATAATGACTAACTTGGTGAGAATATTTTATAATGATTATAACTAATTTGAGATGCTACACATGAACGGCTGGTTGTGCTTATAACTTATTATTTATATATTAATATTTAATGGAACAGTACTATCGGTGGGAGGCTAATGTACAATTATTCTTTATGTAAATGGGACCATAACGGTCTTGCCATTTCTAATTTGATCTCTGCTTCGTAGTCTTTTCATATTCATGATAACAGACGCGATGAGTCCTTTCAGCAGTTTGGAAATATTTAAAAAAAAACTGCTTTTCAGTATATTTACCATAAAATACGATTTACATAAAATCCGCTCCGTTCATGATTAATGTATTTGTATCTTAAGGTAAGATTGTTCTTATTTTTAAACAGGAAAAAGCTTTTGATAAGCAATAATAGTTAAATACTGTAGCTAGTTGATAATATTCTAATGTGAACAAGCTCGAATTTCAAGTATAACGCTGTAATAAAACGAATGTGTAATTGAGTATGCGATCATATAATCTTCCATATTGAACAATAAAGCTTGTGTATGAGGAATGTACACGTATCCCGTCATGTTTGAGGACGTCGGTTATGGCGTGCCAGCCTTGCAATGAGCGTATCACTTTTGCAACCTAGTCATTCACTTAGACAAGTTGGGCCCGTGCGGTGCGGGGCCCGGTGTGTGTATTTCGTTTAGTAGTGCATGCAAAATAAACTTGTTAAGTGTTCGTAGCGTCTAAGGATTTAAAAAAGGAGGGGCGAGTCTTAAATTCGAGATTGGTAAAAAATGTACCTGTTTTCAGTGGTTCTTTTGTTAATTTTTGACTATTTATAATACATGATTGTCCTAGCATTTATTTATTTCTTTGTATTTTCTTACCTCTCCTTGCAGTTTACCTGGGGCCCCACATTTATTTTAGTAATAACACTGAATGTCTTACATAATTATGCACTCAATACTATGATAATGAAACCTCACCTGATGGTAAGTTGCTATCGCTGTCCATAAACACCTACAACTCTGAGTCAAAATTGCGTTGCCGCTATTTGAGCACCCCTACCAGAATTAGGGGGAGGGAGAGGGTACCGGTGCTTTAATTTCTAGGGCATAAATGGTTTCCCGGCTACTGGTACCTGAAGACGGCGTGCCGTTTTTGGTCGGTTCGAGTCCAACATAATCACCCCACTGGTGGGTGGTATCCGTGAGGAGTTCTGCACAGGAAAAAAAAAGAAAGGGGCAGGGAGAGAGGTTTTGAGCGGAACTTAACCTGCAGTGCTATTCTCTAAGGAAACAGCCTTGTCACAGCGTCGAATTTCAAACGTACTTAGTTTGAAGTTCGACGCTGTGAATAGCACTGCTGTTCCGGTAACCTCACTAACTCGATGACAAGCAACAAAGAATTGCTTAACAGCCTTTTCTATGATGTGATGTGGCCAAGCATGGCTCTTCTACGGTCTTCTGCTTACGTGATACACAATTCCTAACAAAACATCTGTGGTAAGGAGCTTACAAATGCTTTGGTCAATGGTTTCATACAGAGTTTGCCTCGGTGGTGCAGTGGTAGCGTATGCGACTGCTGTGCTAAGGTCTCGGGTTCGATTCCCGGGTCGGTTCAAACGCTTTTATGATCTGCAAATATTTTTTTCGGAGTTTGGGTGTTTTCTATGTATAATATATATGTATTTACAAAAAAGTATAAAAGTATTTTATCAGTAATATAACAAGCTCTGCTTAATTTGAAACTAGATGGCGTTGTGTGTTAGATGTCCGAAAATATTATCATTATTTAGGGTTCGAATAATTTTTTTTGAAAAACTGTCTACATATAATCACGCGTATATGGCCAATGGAATAAGCACAGGCGTATTTAACCTCATTTTGCCGACTATAACACTCCGTTACCACACGGACGGATCACGGTCGCTCGTTTGGCCGATAGGTAAGCCCTCTAACATCGTGAATATTATATTACTTATAATTAATAAGTAATATAATATTTACTAGACAATTGTTTTATTATTTAACAAAGAATAAGAAGAAATATGTATTGCTTTAACAAAAAAAAATCTCTTGACTAAAAGTAATAAATATTATATAGGAACACTTTCTTGGTCTATGACTGGGAGTGTTATTAATTTTCTAGATAATAAATGCCACAACTCCTTCACAGCTGGACAACACACTGTGTAACTTTCTCAAGTGCAGATAAAACAGGTATTTTTTCGATCCACAACTGCTGGCTACAAAACTCATCTATTCCCTACAGCAGTGCTTATAACATACACGTTGTGTTCCCGACGAGCGTGCTGGAATTCCGTACGAGAATGCTGAAAACACAACTGTGGTGTAGCGTAACGGCAATGCGAGAAATATACGCTTGAATGTATAAATGTTTTTTCACACATTGACATTAAGATTAGAAAAAAATATAACAATACAAAACATTAGAGAGCAAACGTGTGCCTAATTGCGGTTAAAATAATTTATCCAAAATCGTCACATTGTTTTTTTTTAATATTTCAATAAAAATATCTTGAAAGTTTTTACTAAATGCAGACTTGCCTTCTACGTGTTTTGTCGTAATTAACATTACATTTTAAAGATAAATTAGTTTCGTATTTATTCGTAGAACACATATTGGACAAAATAAACGAAAATAAAAAATCATTTATACAGTCCAAGGTTATTTCTTATATATTGTACTTAGGTAGGCAGCAGTGAATGTGTAATCGATCAGCTCTGTTTATCGTTTTATACACGATAAGTGCAGCACTTTCCCGGTTCTTTTAACTTGGGAATGTAATCGTTTTCAGACGGGTAGAAGGTCAAATAGGGTAATGAGTTTTTCTATCCGGTTTCGGAGGGCAAGATTTAAGCTACAGGAGGCCCCTAGAGCAGTTATATGAACTGAGTTATCGAAGTGAATACTTTCTAACAATATAAGCCTAGTTAAAATGAGAACGCATCGAGTCTGTATATTCTGTTTACATTAGATGCAGATGACATAGCGATCCTCGCAGTGGATACGACTTCTGTCGGAGGGTCTCAAAAACTTTAAGTCTCAACAATAATTCTAAATGGCTGAAGGATTGGAGGATAAAAGCCAATGAAACAAAGTCCCTGCATGTTACCTTTACACTGAGACGTGATACATGCCCTGAAGTAGAACTGAATCAAGTAAGGATCCCACATTCAGATAGTGTCAGGTATCTAGGAATCTACTTAGATAGACGACTAACCGGGACGAAACATGTTTTTAAGAAAAGCCCTTGGTCAACAGGTGACAAAGATGTACTGGTTGTTAAATGTCCAAGTCCCAACTAACATTGGACAATAAGCTGTTACTGTACAAAGCCATACTTAAAAAGATATGAACAAGCGGCGTGCAACTGTGGGGAACAGCCTCAAATTCGCACCTTGAAATACTACAACGGTTCCAATCCAAAACGCTCCGCATGATCACCAATGCGAGATGGTACATTACAAACGCCCGATTAAACCGAGAGTTAAAGATAAAAACCATAAAGAGGGATGTAGCAGATTCGATGCAAAAACACCCACACCAACTTGCAAGGAATCTAATGAAAGAAAAACCTGGTGCAGCGTTCAGAAGATTAAGGAGACGAGCGCTACAAGATCTATTAGACACAGATACTTCAATATAATTGGTCAAATCACTGGATTTGCTCCAAACACGTCCTTATACAAATGCTTTAAATCCAGCTAAATGTTGTAATGGCAGGAATTAAGGGAGATAAAAAAAAACAATGGGAATAAGTGTTAGCCAAGTGTTTTGACTGACATCTTTTCTGTTGTTAAATCTCGTGATTAAATTATTGGCATCGTAAATCTGATCTCAAGACTGCAATGAAACTTCAGGCTTCTGTAACCAAGTGCTCTTCATGCCAGCAAAGATTTCAAACCTAAATTAGATTTTATTGTCTATTTATAACCAACTATTACGAGTATAAAGCCTAGAAACTTTTCTTACCCCAGGTATGAAATCACTTACAAATAATAAGACGATTAATAAAAAATTATAATGTATTTATTATAAAATGTATACATGTAACTGAAAAAGAGTCCACCTTGCTTTCACTTAAGCCGTTTAAAACACCTAAGCTGAAAACAATGCCTAATATTTTTTTATTATTTTACTAATATACAATTTGAATTTTAGTAAACAGGCAATTGATCATTACTTATACCTAGATAACCAAAACAGCAGCTGTTTCAAATAGCGTAGCGACCTTATTTAAAGTTAAAATATGGTTATGTCTTGATCGATATTATATTGGTGTATCTATTAGGCGGCGATGTCGTGGATGCCTAGGCGAAATATGTCGTGCTGAACAAAAAAGGAGTCTCCAAGTGGCTTCAAAACAAAGGTTTGCATGTACGGATGTGGAGGATCATCGTCGCACTGAAATAATAGAAAACTATATTTCAATAAAAGAACAAGCAAAGTGTGGTTTAGCCGATCGAGTTATAATTAACAAGAGGGCGAGAGGTATATTAATTAACAAGTCCTGCACAAAATCCAATATACATTTTCTATTTACATCAATAATGAAATAATGTGGGTAAATATTTTAAAATTAAATAATAATAATTCACCACTTCACCATTCATTTAAATCTAAGATGAACTAAACCCTAAAGTGTTTGTTAACTTGATTGAATCATACAGGTCATTGTATAAGGACTATATTATGTAGACTAACTTTTGCTGAGGATCCCTTAATGGAGTATAATTACATAAGAACATACATTTTCTTTGGGTTTATCCGTGTCAAACCTCAATGGAATGAATCAAAATTAGAAACAGTGTCTTTGAGATAAGATTAAATTCCCCTATTTATATTCTAACAATTAATTTGGCGTAACTCAATAAAAATAAATGTGATTGATAACAATTAATTGCCTACAATAACAAATAGTTACTACTAGTTAATAGTTACTACATTGTTTGTTAATATACATTTTTTAATTAATTATTATTGAAATGATAGTCAAGGATTGAACAGGTTAGTTGTTGTATGTTGGGAATAAATGCAAAACAAGCATGTATAATGTTATACATATTTAAAATTCTCGTGTCACAATGTTCGTTCCCGTACTCCTCCGAAACGGCTTGACCGATTCTCATGAAATTTTGTGTGCACATCGGGTAGGTCTGAGAATCGGCCAACATCTATTTTTCATACCCCTAAATGGTAAGGGTGACCCATCCCTAATTTTTTTTTGTTTGCAATACAACGTTTGCCGGGTCAGCTAGTAATAATACATTTATTTGAAGTCCAGATTTACATAATTTGTTTAACAATGATAGCCACACTAGGGTTAGCCTGTATCGAGGCTATCAATACAAAAACGATTATACATTTGGACAGTAGTAATATTATTAGAAATTTTGTAAATCTCATATGAAATATCTAAGCTCACGGATTTCTTGCACTAATTCATTTAGTGTACAATCAGGGTTGGTAGTACATTTAATTTTAGAGCCACGTACTGTGTTAACGTAATCACCCTGGTCATCGGTTTTTAAGATCGAGTTACGAGCTGGAGTGGTGGTATTTCCTCGTTTTGGCAGTAAACATACACAGTTGGGGCATAAGTTATGCCCCAACTGCATCACCAAGTTTGCTTGAAGTTAGAAGTAAATTTCTGGTACGCTTCTAAACTTTTATTTATGCTTTGCAGACCATAATGGCATTTACACTTAGAACAGTCCATACGATTAATTGCTTCTATATTCCTACCGCAAGCTTTACAATTCGTAGGCATCTTGATGTTCTAAAGCAATGAAGCGCTGTTTGTTATTGTTGCGCTATTAGACGGCACTTTCAGCGTAGCGATACAGCGCTGAATAGTCACCGAACACACAAACGCTTAGCATAGGTAACCGAAATTCCAGGAACAGCAGCCGAGCGCAGCGATGTGCAGGTGTCTGCGAAAACGATGTAACATACGACGCTCGGGTTCTCGTAGGTCAGGGATAATAGATGATATTTATTATGATTTTTGTAAAATGTAAAATCATTTTACATTTCACAAAAATCCTTGTAATGTGTGTGTTAAAACTTTGTAATGTGATGAAAAACCAAAGTTTTCGACACTGTACACATCACTTGCTTGTCTTGCACGGTGTCGTAGTGTATTTGTCAAAAGGTGTTTTTAACTGGTATAATGAATTTATAAGTGCGGAGCAAACTATTAGCGTGACGTCTTAATGCGACTGACTAAAATCATAAATGTAAATAACTTTAAAGTCATGTATTATAAGAAGCTCCACAGTAGATGGAAAGATCGTGTCGCCCACTTGCGACAATAGTGTACGACGACAATCTAAAAAACCGTAATTTTACAGAAAACGGCTTTTTAACTTTTAAATGAGCATAACTCTTAAATTGTTGTCAAGATCGATTTGTAATGTATGAAGTGTAGTTCAGTCAATGAAAGCTTAACTTTGCCATTTTGAGTTGATGACCTGCAACCAACCCGAAAATTTCCGTAAGGGTTCGTACATTAATATAGGTACTAAAATTGCAGGGTGCTGCATTGACGGCAAAGGGTGCAAAAAAATTGCAAAATGGTGCCAAAACGACTTTTTCGTCAATATCTCGCGACTGGCTGGGAAAATAGAAAAAAATCCTAATCCAAAGTTGTAGAAAATTAAATTTCCTACAAAAATTGTATCTCTCTGACCTTAACCCCAGATACTATAAAAAAGTAAGCATTATTGTTTTCGCGTTTTGGTGCTATTGTTCAGCATTAATCCTGACACATCGCTGGGCTAGTTTCACCTTTTTTGAAGACTAATTTCACACAAATCCCAGTACCTACTCTTTAAGATATTGAAAAAAATATGACAAAAAATAATAATAATAAATTGTAGTTTTTGTTTTTTTATTGTTAAATATACCAGGGTGATTATTACTTTATTATTATAGATACCTATTGCTTTTTTGCGATAAGGCCGCCATTTGTACATGGTCATTAACTTGGAATACTATTGTATGTATAATATCCTGAATTGGTGTACAATAAAGATTATTCTATTCTATTCTCTTTCAAAAGTTGCTGTCGTTGAATATATACAGGCTTCTTTACAGGGGGGTTTAACTCTTCGTTCTGATACATAATTTAGAGTTTTTGCTGATTTGTACGGTTTTCCACTATTTCGTAATTTCTTTGTAATATTCTTCTTAAAAAATCCAAGCTCAAAATCGATCTAAGTGGCGTGCAATGGGAGAGGCCTATGTCCAGCAGTGGACTGCAATAGGCTGATGATGATGATGATTCTTCTTCCATTTTTTTTAATAGGAGTTTCAACAGTAGTAGGAGAATTTTAAGATTCTGTTGCGGCGATAAAGCTAGGTTTATTTGGACGCCATTGATTTTCGGTACTCATAGTATCAGGTGCATCGATTGGGTTTTCATAAGGAATAAAAATTACTGAATCGATGTCTAACCTTCCTTCTTGGTTTGTCGTTTACTGACTAGTCACAGCTGTCGGAACATTATATATCACATAATGATGTTAGCGATAATGTTTCGACAGCTGTGAGCGAAAACACTGGTCGGCGGAAATCCTATTTAGAGTCGAGATCTTATAGGGAGTCAAAAACGTATCTCGTTCACTTCCCTTGATGTTTTACAAGAACACTGTGATAGGAAAATGATTACAAGAGGCTCACCTTTATCAGCTAAATCGTGGTAACCTCGTGATGTCACGTATTTCATGAAAACTGAGAGCGCAGAGAGCTGAAGCTCAGGTGACAACTGAATTGCCACTGTTTCGAAGCCCACTCACAAAACGAGACAGCGCTACACTGTGGTATTGTGTCTCTTACTCTCATTTTATGATTTACATAATCATCAACAGCTTTATATAGTCCACTGCTGGACATAAGTCTCTCCAGATCAGACAAGTTTGTGTAGGATTTGTGGCAAGTGTTCCTCCTCTTTGCAGTGCTGTTGTCCTGCATACTTGACTCCTTTAGACAGCTTTTACGACACCCAAGGTGAATAGGGATGGTGACAATCCATATTCTTAATCCCTCACCACACGGACAGTCTTGTGATTAGTTACACTAGTTACACACTTCAGTCAAATATTACTTTGGTCTCCATTAATAGGGTTGCCCTAACACGCTTATAACATACTTATCATACATAGAGAACTTGAAATTGGAGACAAATGAGCACCAGTGAATTCTGGACCTTCTAAAATTTTAGCACTGAAGCTGCACTTCAGTTTTACTCAATGGGATCTTGTTTAAGTTTTCCAATTTAAGAATTTCAATTCAATTTTCCACCACATTATGCTAAGTCCATTGCAGAGAAGGAAACTGCAACTATTTTACTTAAACATTACTAAACAGCAGTCACAATTATAATGCCTATGTATGACACCTATGATTGCTAATATATTTACTGCTATTGATTGCTATATATACAATCAATAGGCATAATTCCTCTCTGGAAATATTTTGAAACTTGATCTGATGGAGTTTTATTGATGTAAAATGGTTATAAATTAGTCTCATTAAGTTGACATTTATTAAGACTGTTTTTGTAAGTCTATTTTATATTATGATTGAAAAAGGGGGTGATAAATAAATTATCATCCTATAGTTATATGCAACTGAACAATCTGGATTAGTAATATTAGAAAACTGCTAAACCAACATAAAATTCTATTAGAACTGTGATGGGCCAAGCAGTGCAGGTAGTGCATTGGAAAAGCACTAAGATTTTACCCTTACTTTGTATCTGTTGATAAAAGTAACTAGATGTTGTGTAGTGCCAGCCTGAACATGTCATGCTCTACATAGAATGAATTTCCTATTGGCCTCAGTACAAATGTTTGAAAGTATGCATGGGGTTGGTCATCATCTGTCTGTTGTAAATGTACAATTGATTAGCCAGATATGGATTTAGAATTGACAATTTTCAGTTGAAAAAATACATATCATTTGCTTTAGGAGGCAAATGATAAAACTTTAAATTTAATAGAGTAGTCAGCGGTTATGAAATTGTTGAAACGAAATAATAAAAGAAACAACAAACAAAGTACTTATGCCAATCAGATACTCTAATTCGGTTGTGAATAACACTTTTCATGTTAATGTACCTAAAAGCTAGACAGTTAAAATCTTTAACAAACAAATGAGTAGCATAAAGTTTAATATTAATGTGAAAATATAAGTACCTGCAGTTGTCCGAGTACATTGATAAGGACTCCTCCATCAAATGTGGGTTGTGAATCTACAGCAGTTATAATCCTCCCAATCTTTTGAAATGTCAGACTCTAAAACAAAACAAATAAATATTTTTATTAAAAAAAAAAGTATGTTATCATCATCAACAGCATTTTAGTCCACTGCTGGACATAGGCCTTTCCTTATAAAGGAGGTTTTGGCCTAATATACCACAGTGGTTGGAGCAGTTGATATAGGGATAGTTTCAAGTTTTCCTTCTCTTTGAAGTATTGTTGTCCTATATAGTTTGCTCCTTTAGTCAGCTCTTATGACACCCTGGGACAAATAGGTGACAAACAAGAGTTGTCTTATAGCAATTGAATACTTACATAATAGGAGTCCTAGCTCCTCTTACACTTCAGCAAAATGATTGGAGTCAGTTAATCTTTAGACAGAGATACCTTTTTTCGTAGATGTTGAGGCAAGATGTGTGAGTGATTTTGACATGTGATGTTAGCATTTGCTCTATACAAACAAATTCAATTGTGAGATAATTCAATATCATTCAATAAAGAGAATGCAATTGTTTATGGATATACCAAAACTATTCACTGTATTGTATAGATAAAAAGAAAAGGTATTTTTTTTTTGTAATGAGCAAATGAGCAGGTGGGTTACCTGATGTTAAGTGACACAAATGACAAATCCCTAAGCATGCAACTGCAAGTTGAACACACAATCACAGAACTAGTGATCTTGTACTACATAGAATTCCTATTCCCATCATTTTTTTTATGCTACAGAGACAAACAAGCAGGTGGGTTTACCTGATGGTAAGTAACTACTGCCGGATGAACTATGAACTATCAACTATGAACCTATATCTCAAGAGTCAAAAGACTGTTGCTACCCTCCAGATATTATTTTTACAGGGGACTCATTGAGGAGTCCTTATATTACATAGTTACTAGTGGACCGGACTACCCTGCACACTTGTCTTAAACTAAAACTACATTTCATAGTATTAAAAACAGACAAAAATATTTCATCAAAATCCGTCTAGCCTTTTGGAGAGTTCAGTCTCATAGAATTATATATATTATATAGAATGCGAACAGTAGGTACTAAGAATTATTTCATTCAAATTGACAAGCAAGTATCATTGACCCCAAGTAATATACATTGATAAGTAAAATTGACCTGTGATACATACATTTAACTTTTCCATGATTTTTACTGCACCCTGCAATTGTACACCTTCAAAGGTCATGAAGGAGGTTTCAACCTGCAATAGATATTGAAATTTAAAATCAGTTGTAATATAAATATCTTTATCATCTATTGGAGAAACCTTCACCATTAGTGTAATATGTATATGAGTCACATTTGTTTTGACTAACCTATAACTTAGATTTTCTTGCTTCTTTTTCGTAAACAATGGCAAATAAATGTAATAAGTGGCGTTCTTCATTATTTGTAGTAACAAATTTGGAACATTTACAATTAAAGACACAATTTTCGGCGGGAGGGATATATTAACCTAAAACTTTAAAAATTTATGCAACAATAAAAGTAAACGAATGTGAGCCATACAAACAAAGAAAGTATTCTGTACACGTAGGACACGGGTATACTACTTACATTATACATATTAACCAGATTTGGTCGCTGTACCGGATCATCGAACAGTGTGTAGTATTGCTGGACAAATCCTTTTCCAATTGCATCATATTGAGGATTGAGCGCCATCACGATAGCCTTTATTTACCTAAATTCAACTAAAACTATCCAGGATCACTTTTAACTGTCGTATGCAGATATTTTAAAGGTCTTTTGCATACCCTGGAAAGAATCTTTTATTCGTCAAGAGAATTGGCAAACCGTTTCGAGTGTTGCCTTTTTAGAAACTTTAGTAACCAACATGCCACTGTGCCACAGAAATAACAGAAATACGGAATATTATTATAAATAGCGATCTGCCCCGGCTTCGTACGGGTGCAATGTAGATACTACTAATACACTGTCAGTGTGGAGTAATTAATTATACTATTAGTATGATAAGACAAAAGAATGACTTAGACTAGCAGATTACCGATCCAATTTTCGGTCACAATACGATATAATCACTTACAGTCAACGTTGGATGTTTAAATTTACTACGATAATAGTTTTTGTGACAGTTGTAAGATCGAGAGTTAATCTTACCTGAATTTTCATTACGGAAATAAAATTGGCCTTCTAATCTTGATTTTTGATTTACCATTTGTATGTTGATTTTTTAATTTTTAGTTTCAGTATTACTTAATAATAAAGGAAAATAATTTTTAAAATACTTATCTTTCGCATGAAACCAAAACCTAAACCGAACTTTCGGCCCTTGTTTCAGTTTGGGCCGTAGCCGAAACTCAAACTATCATTTCAAAATTTCAACTGTATACTGAAATCTATTGTATTTTAGCCCTTAACCTGCTTATACCTACATACCACCTAAAACCAATGTAATATCCCTTATTACAGCTACAAGGCATCAATTCTAAATAAGAGAAAATGTATTTTGTAAGGTAGGTAGGTAAAAAATACGTAGCTAGGTACTAAATACTTGAAATTCACCTGTCTAACTGAAATAAAGCGGGAAAGGACGGGCGGATAATTTAAACGGACTCATAGTAAAAGTTAAGCAACTGAAGATTACTTAATTATTATTTTTAAGTTTTTTGGATGGTTAAAAATAGTAAAATAGGATTATGGATTTAATTCGACAACAAATAAGGATCTACAAATAAATAAATCTAAGGATCGTATTACAAAATGATACTCAAAACTCCAGAAAGGCATGAGGTTAAATATCGCCTTTTAAAACTGCGTTTCTTGAATTTTGAGTAACGTTCTGAATACGGCCTATAGAACATCTAAACCGAACATAATCTCACAACAATATTAGGTACAAGTAAAATCAATACAAATACATCATTATTTATGCGTAAAACACAACTAACAAGATGAGTTAGTCGTGGGAGAGCCATGCCTCGGCACACATGGTCTTGACCGGAGCGATGCCAAGGCTTTACATAAAACCTATTAAGCAGTTCTTTCGTTGCTTTTCACCGAGTGATAGAGCTTACCGGAACCATCAATCGAACTGTCTGCTCGCTTGCTCCTAAACACCAAAAAAACGGACGGACACTGGACGGTGGCGAAATGAGTCAGAGCCGATGTCCACTAGCCGCAAAGTTAACCGAACGACGCACAACACTTACGAACTTTGAATTTCGGTGCTGCCTTAAATTTCAACTAATTTTGGCTTAAACTGACACTTGAACTGAAACAACATTTTTTTGGGGCGAAACTGGCCGAAACCGAAACCGAACTTCGGTCGGTTATTGGTAATAACTAAAAAAATGTTTAGTGGAAAATTTAGCGGAAAGTTAACGTGTGAGTGACTTTTATCACGGTGACAAGAAAGTTTTTGTCACTGGCACGTCACGTCTTCAAAGTGCGCTCACGAAGAGTGACAATAGAGATATAAGAAAAGAAGAAGCCTAAAGGGTGATGCCAGCAGAAAGCTGTCGAAGGCCCCTTCTTGCCGTCTGTCTCCAATCCGTAAAGAGCACTGCACTGATTAGAAAACGACAATTTTCTCTCTCGCACTTGGCATTACTGCACATCAGGTACTAGGTGGATCACTTGCTTTATTCTTAAATCACAGTGACAAAACTTTTTTTTTTCAATTTAGTAGTTTGCTCCCTTAGTCGGCTCTTACGACAACCACGGGATGAATAGTATTAATAATCCGTCACCACACAGTTGCAATAAAATGTTTTTTTTTTCACAATGGTAGTTTTGTCACGGACACTTGTCGTCGGACAAAAATGTCACCCAGTTGTCGAATGGGGCGAATGGCGACGTGTGCGCAGCCTTCATATAAACTCACAGTCCGGACTAGAGTGGCAAAACGGTCACAGTGAAAAAAGTCACCCGTGTGCGCACGCTCTTAGTGGTTTTCTGGTGGTTATAATTATGTTGAAACTGTTGGAGAGTTAATTTAACTGTTGGCAGCACTGTGTCTAGTGTCTTCCGTCAGATTGTTTACGTTTGTGACTTGACTGACATTAGTACATTACAGTTGAACTGAGTGTTGCTTTTTGATGAGATTGCTTAGTAATCTGAGCCTGAGTGACAACAGTTTACAGTACGCGCGAGACGTTTGCCTGGAATTGTCGATGGTAAAAATACCACTTATACGGCAAGAAATTGGTTGATCTATTTCTCATATAGTGATAAGCTAGCTAAACACCTAGCAAAATGTCTTTAGCTGATGAATTACTTGCTGATTTGGAAGAAAATGATGATGGTGAATTGGAAGCGCTTGTTGAAAATAAAATGGATGTGGACCATGAGTTTGCAGTGCCATATCCTGTAATTCCAAAGGAGGAAGATATTAAAAACGTTTCTATAAGAGAGTTGGCAAAACTGAGGCATTCTGATCGTTTAACACGGGTAAGCTTTTAATACCATTGTAAAACTATTTAGACTGTTAGCAAATTATATCGAGAAACAAACTTTTAAACCATGAAGTACATTTCAGGTTATGAAAGAAATAGAGCATAATATTGGTAATAATAGACAAAAGGTGGAGGTTACTGGGTTGATGGAAACTGATCCTGAGTACCAGCTTATTGTAGAAGCCAATAACATAGCCGTTGAGATTGATGGAGAAATTGGTAAGTTACACGAATTTAACATTTCATATTTCGAAAACAACATATAATAAATGTTGAAGTTGATAAATAACTTTGTTTTGCTCACATTACAATCAAATAACATTCATGGTATTTATTTCTATCTAAATATTGTCAATTAGTGTTTTGTATTTATTTCCTAACAGTTAGGACCAGCCATTGTTCTATGTAAATTTGTTTGTTTGAAATATACATACTGTATCCAAGACTATAATGTAATATCTTATATCATTTGGTTAAAAAATTGTAAATACCATTAGGAAAAACTAGTACACATTAGGTTAACATAAACGTAAGACAAAAATTCTATTTTTCAGCTATTATCCACAGATATGTTCGAGATAAATACCAGAAACGTTTTCCTGAATTGGAATCCCTTATTATATCCCCACAAGACTATATACGGTCCGTGAGAGAACTTGGTAATGATCTGGATCGGGCTAAAAACAATGAGATACTTCAAAGTTTTCTTACTCAAGCTACCATTATGATTGTGTCTGTAACTGCATCCACAACACAAGGGTATGTAACATAACTCACATATAATAATACTATTGCTTTTGTACACAACAATCAAATATAGTATAAGACAGTTGAAATACTTTTAATTCTTAAATCTGTTTAAATTGAAACAATGAAGTTTATAGCTTACTACTACGTAAATGATTGTATTTGTATTTGAAAAAAATGATTAATTTATTTATTTTATTATTGATTAAAAAAGTTTGGCTTAATAATTACTTATATTCAAAATAATGTGCTAAATATGAAAAAGTTGTTAATTTAAAGCATAATATACATGTACATAACCAATTGAATTACTTACAACTAAGTTAATTGCTTGTCTAAAGTTTTAGTTGTTTATAATAAAATTGTATCTTAAATTAATGCAAAATATCTATTTTTACATTTATTCCTGCTAGTATTCAGTTATTTGCTTCATGCTTTTAAGGCCCTGATTATAGATGAGTTACAACCTTAATATTTACAATGCAGTAATAATTAAGAACTGCAGTTTCTCATTTCTATTTAACTAAGTGACTTAGCAAATAAATTAATCATGTTTCAGGAAATTATTGACAGAAAAAGAACTTGCTGAAATAAATGAAGCATGTGACATGGCAGCAGAGCTCAATAATTTTAAAGCTAAAATATATGAATATGTGGAAAGTAGAATGGCTTTCATTGCTCCTAATTTAACTGCTATAGTTGGTGAGTTCCTTTTTTTTCAATTTATATTTTATGAACAATCTGTACAGAGGTAGACTTAATGCTAAAAGCATTCTGTTTCAGTCTAATTTAGGGTGATGTAGAAACGATAGAAGGAGAAATTAGTGTAAATACTGTAATTGATTACACATGAAACAGAAATGCACAAGATTGTTAATAAACCATAAACAAGCAAAAATATCTCTTAGAATATATATTATTTTCTTGTGCTGATTTGAGTTTGTTATTTCATATAAAGGTGCGTCAACTGCTGCTAAGATATTGGGAGTAGCTGGGGGCCTGTCGAAGTTGGCCAAAATGCCATCGTGCAACATCTTACCACTCGGTCAACAAAGGAAAACATTGTCCGGGTTTTCACAAGCTGCTGCCTTACCTCACACTGGATTCATCTATTTTTCATCAATTGTTCAAGATACTCCCCCTGTAAGTTGTATGTGTTTTTTAAAGGAACACCGATTCTACATACAGTTATAGCATATGTGACTGCTGTTTTGAGGTCTAGGGTTCGATTTTGGGGTCGGACCTTGAGATCTGCAAATATTTGTTTCGGGGTTTGGGTGTTTTCTATGTATAATATGTATGTACATATTTAAAAAAAAAAGTATATAAGTATTCTATCAGTCAATCTCGCTTTATTGTACAAGCTCAGCTTAGTTTGAAACTAGATGTTGTTGTGTGTAAGATGTCCTAAATAGTGGTGAAGTACTAAGCAGTACTAAGGAGGCTTACTACTTGCTACTTAAAATTAAACCAATATTCAGTTTTAGATTACAAAATCTATTCTATTCAGTTTTAGTTTTTTAGATTATTCATGAGATGATTTTTTATCTATCTCTATTTCTATACAAAAATAATGTAAGGAACCTTATTTGTCCCTCATCACTTGTCTGAAACTACTTTTAATTTCGTAGTGGAAGTGGTGGTGGTTAAGCTAAAAGAGCTTCCATCGAGTTTCTTTTTTTTTATATTCTACCACATTCACACATCACCATCTAGTCCCAAACTAATCATGGCTTGTACTATGACAACCAATATACATACAGACTTTTTTTATAAATACATACATATTATACAAAGAAACACCCAGACTAAATGAAACATTAAATATTTACGCACACAAATGTTTGACTTGAGCGGGAATAGAACCTGCGACCTTTGCAATAGCAGTCCGTTACACAAACCACTACGTCATCCGGTTTGTACAATTGTGACCAACCACACTATATGTCACAATTTTACTAAACTTGATGGCATTTGTCTTGGCCATTTGTTTGTGCAAAGTGGGCGACCACATTCGCGACTGCAAAAAAATAATATAAACACTCAATTCCATTTTCAAGTGGAAAAATTGCTGCTATTAACCTAATCATGTTTTTTGTAGGAATTAAGATACAAAGCAGCGAAACTTGTATCAACAAAAATTACATTGGCGTCGCGAGTTGACGCATGTCACGAGAGTACAGATGGAAGCATTGGCCGTGCTCTACGAGAATCCATCGAAAAGAAACTAGATAAAATGCAGGTAATAAACAATGCTTGACGTACAATACTGATGAAACAATTATAAAAAACAAACCAAAACTAAAATCTTAAAATATTATTTTGTATATGGTACCTTCTTATGTTCGTTAACTAGTTATATGTTAGTAATCTTTCTCACGGATAAGAAGTACATTCCTTCATCCATAACTTCGACGAAGTGTGACAGTGTGTGACAAGAGGGTCCTGTGTCATGTAGTCATATTCTCAAAACCTCTATCTAAATTAGAATCTGTATTAAAGCTTGAAATTTGAATTATTACTCGTATCAGTAATATAAGTTATCGTTTTTTGTTTTTGTTTAATGTTTAATTTAGGAAATGCTATTTGAATTTAGTAATTTCTAGATGTAAAATTGCAAAATATGTGATAAAGACAGGGGTGGTTGTTAAAAAACCATGAAATTCGATTGACGTAATTTATGTGATTAAATAAAAGATACTGTACTAAAACTCTTTTCTGTTTATTAGGAACCTCCTCCAGTAAAGTTCGTGAAGCCCTTACCAAAACCGATCGAGCAGAGTCGTAAGAAGCGCGGTGGCAAGCGTGTACGCAAGATGAAGGAGCGGTACGCAATGACAGAGTTCAGGAAAAACGCCAACCGACTTAACTTCGCTGACGTGAGTGTAACGTTTGACTTCATTTGTGTTTTGCCCAAATTAAATGCTTATTTTGTGTTAACATTTAAGACACTCAATAGACGTAGTATTGAACTCTGTGTTCAATTTTGTTTGACGTTTGAACAGAACGTTTGCATATGAACGGCATCCAACGATTCCTTTCAAAACATGTGATTAAAATTTCACATCATAATTCAGAGAAAGTTTTTTAAGAAATACCTTTAATCACTTAAATGCAAATCTGGCATTTGAAAATATTTTTATTTCTAGTGTATTTAAGGTGACCTTAATTAAATGTAGATGGGAAGGTGTTAATAATTATTTATTATTTAATACTAACAAATTTATTGATAGTTATTGTTAAACTTTTATATTAGATGTAATTTAAAATAACCAGCCTAACATATTTCATGCACACTCATACCTTTGTATATTTACAAGAGTGATTACGGTTTTGCACTCATCGGCCGATGCAGCGATGTTCGGATAAAATCTATATTCTTCTGTCACCTCACTTAGCGATTCAGAAAATGCTGCGCCATATTTTCGCCTTAACTTAGTTCAAATTTTTGACTTTTGGCCTTACTGAGCATTGTCAATCGTAACTGTGGACGGGAGTCTAATAAACTTGTATAAAGGAATGCTTCGCTTTATATAGGCTCGACCTGAGTAATTGAACAGTTTTTTGTTGCTTTTCATTGAGTGAGTGGGTTTACCAGAGGCTCAACCTCCCCCTTCCTTTTAACTCAAGGGAGGAGTAATTCAAAGAGCAACAATGCAGTTGTCCCTTGAGTTGCTCGTATCTGAAATGCGGATTGGGTTTACCCTGCCGTGAGTGTCGGTTAAATAAAAATAACCTTGAGCTTTACAAATAGACTTCGAAAAAAAGTTGTCAATGGACGTATTTTCGTGTGTTGATTACTCCATGTTGCTAATTGCTAGTTTTTATTACATTTAAATGATGTCTGCCAAATAACTAAAGAACGTTTCATGCGTATCCGTTGCAGTTTGTTTAAGAGAATTATAATTCAGAAAGTTTTTTCACTCTATCAATTTACCGCTCTTTCTTGATATACAAAATTACATAGATATTTCAATTAGTGAGCTAGCTATAATTCGTGTTAATTCCGTTCATTACTATTCCGTAAAAGAAGTAAAACAAGCGAGATCTCCATAATTGCCATTGATAGTGCATTATGAAACGTTAATCATTGCATTTTACAAATAAAATTATCTTTGGCTACGGTGTGTTCACTGACTCTTGCAGTAAATGTGACGTCACGCTCAGTGGGCCACGGCAGATACGTTGAATTTTAAATGGTTCGGCAGAAGTAGCCTACGCAGTTTTTTTGCATGCTACAAACAGACCGGAACACGACCTGATGAAGCGCACAGACGTCCGTGCTGGTCCCGTTGCGCATGCGTCTACTATGCCATTTGCTATAATAGGTACACAGTATTCACAGACCGAAATATTGACAGGCAGACGACTGTGATAGACCTATATCTATTTATATACCTAGATTTAAACCTGTTTTTTTAGGTCTACGGTTCAAGGTTTTCTATTATGCGGGCTGTGTGTTAGTTACCTACTTAGATCAAAGTTTTGTGGTAGGAACGTATGTAGGTATAATCTATACTAATATTATAAAGCTGAAGAGTTTGTTTGTTTATTAGTTTGTTTGTTTGTTTGAACGCGCTAATCTCTGGAACTACTGGTCCGATTTGAACAATTCTTTCAGTGTTAGATAGCCCATTTATCGAGGAAGGCTATAGGCTATATATCATCACGCTAAGACCAATAGGAGCGGAGCACCAATGATGAATGTTTCAAAAACGGAGAAATTTTATTACTATTGAGAGACGCAGACGATGTTGCGCGGGTCAGCTAGTCAAATATAAACGTAGCTTGTTAAATCAAATATTAGTTCGGTTCATATATTTTTAAAAGGTAGTACGATTTAAATCGATTTTCTGTTCAATCTTGGACTTGTTATTCAAAAAAGAATTTATAATATACTAGCTGGTACCCGCGACTTCGTTCGCGTGACTTTTGAAAAGCGTTGCCTTAGTGATGTAATACGTTACGCGAGTGCAGTCTATGAGGCCTTGGGTTTGATTCCTGGACAGGCATAGGGATCGTGCAAATAACCGTGTGAGCATGAAAAAACCTATTATTTTGACATTACAAAAACAAAACTTCAATTTTATTTATTTGTATAGATATAAGTATTACTATTATATGATATTCTCTGTCAAACTATGGTCAATACGGTCACTATTAATTTTTTCCTATTCCTAACTACTACTACTAACTAACTCCTAGGTCGAAGGTAAAACTTTTATACCGCTCTGCGAATACCGTTGTGGCTTATTTGATTGCTTCCAAAAATATCAATTAAAAGTTCTGAGCTAACAAATATAAAAAAAAATACAGTCGAATTGAGAACCTCCTCCTTTTTTTGAAGTCGGTTAAAAAAGTTACGATATTCAGTTAAATGTAGAGAAATCCATTTACATGTGGAGCACTGGCGCAACATCCAGCTCGAGAGGGTAAACAAACAATGAGTAATTTTTTTTTATGACTGGTAATACCCGAAAAGTTAAGACCTCCTTTCGTAAATAACACGATAGGTAGGGCTAGTGTGATTATTGCAGTAATTGGCTTAAAAACATTTTTCCGAATTTGGCAATGATTTTATTATCTGTCATCTATCTGTGATTTTGTCATTTTTTTTTATATAAACCTGTACAGAATGGCCCTTACAGGCTTTGTTTTTAGAATACTGATATGATAACTGAACAAATTAGGAGCAACATCTCGGTTTATTTTCAACAATAGGTTTATTAATTGTTCTGAAGGCACGTAAGTACATGGTTAATCTTTGATTTAAGATTCTGCAACTGCGCGTTAAGAGCAATATAAGTAATTATGAAAGTAATCGACTGTTAAAACTAGTATTTTACTATTCGTGTTTTTAAACGAATAATAAATACACCACAGAAACATACAAAAAAACTTTATGTAGCAATGTGTATTGTTGCCTCATAAGCAACAGAGAGTATGAGAAAAAAAAACAATACTGTATCGTATGTGATGGAAGAACGTGTGGTATTACAAGTTGTAGGTATCATCTTGTTGCTGCGGCGTCGATTGTCGGCCCGCTTAATTACACAACGATTGAAAACTATTAACTACCCATCTGTTTTTATTTCTTTTACTTTCAATCAAAGATTTTATTTGTGATTTTTTTTGAAAATCGAATGGGATTTGTTAACTCTCACTTTATGGGTTTAGATAGTTTCTCATGTTAATATGAG
Source organism: Arctia plantaginis (assembly GCA_902825455.1). Lineage (NCBI taxonomy): Eukaryota > Metazoa > Arthropoda > Insecta > Lepidoptera > Erebidae > Arctia > Arctia plantaginis. The sequence goes on along the minus strand of CADEBD010000364.1, from coordinate 622,539 downwards.
TTTAATATATTACAACATTAAATAAACTCAAATTGCCAGAAAGCTTCAGCTCTTATTTGAATTGTGATATATTAATATTGGTTGCGAATGTGTGAATTATACAATAAACCTGGGGAAATTAATAAAAACTTTCGTTTAATCTTGTGAGTTATGAAGCCAGTGGATTGTCAGCACATTGGCGTAGAAATCACTATAACAGGGTTTTAGAACACACTCTCCTGAACGGACACAACAAAATTTTGTAAGGAAGTTATTCGCATAGTCTTATCATAATCACCATCAACTTCATGCCCATTTCCATATTTTATTATGCGTTGTCGCAATAAGTGACATTTCTAAAGGTTTAGGATAGTTGCTTTTATGCCTGGCTTCTGCTTGACGATAAAATTCTTTGGGAATGTAATAGGGCCTCTCTTTACTATATTATTTATCCTCCATACGTAGGGCGAAAAAGCTGGATACCGCAATTGTCGGATAGGATTGCAATAGCTCGCGGGCTTTGTACGTGTGCCTGTACTTGTATATCCTGTACTTGGATAGGTCACTACAATAATATCAAGTGGCCAAAAGCAACATTGGCTCTTATTGTTTCTATATTTAAACAAATTAGACCCAAAAACTTTAAGTTCTACATTGTAGTTGTAAATGGCGTCTTCTAAAATACATTATTAAAATCTTATTTTACTTGCAGATTGAAGATGACGCGTACCAAGAAGATCTGGGTTACACGCGTGGCACTATAGGCAAATCGAGCACAGGCCGCGTGCGTCTGCCTCAAATCGATGAGAAGACGAAAGTGCGCATTAGCAAAACTCTACAGAAGAACTTACAGAAACAGCAACAGTACGGTGGCGCTACCAGTATTCGGCGGCAAGTCTCCGGCACTGCGTCTTCTGTCGCCTTTACTCCTTTACAGGTATGTATCTACATTATAGATATATATCATTAAAAAAAAATCAAAACGCATAAAATATGTAAACATTTTCATGAATTAAAAAAGCTTCGGACATAGGCTGTGCAAAAATCATGTCACTTTTCTTATTTTTTCTGCAATTAAGAAGAACTACGGAGTTGATTTGCCTTGTGTGATTTACTAGTGCTTGTAGAAAACTTGTACCATCTACATAATGTCACATCGTAGGTATCATAAAAGAAGATCAGACTAGCGCAATCTAGTAGATATTTTAGTCGATGTGCTGACTGTATATAGCGATGTATGTTAATGTATTTATTCTTTATTGTACACTAATACTAAATAAGTGACAAGGAAATCACATGTACAAAAGGCGAGCCCTTAGAGTGAATAGAGGATAGCAGAGAACGTAAAAAATATATAATTCAAATAAATACCAACATTAATTTATATAGCCATATATATATATATATATATATATATATATATATATAAATACATACAATAAAATATACAGCCACTTACAAGGTCATTTGTTGTCATTTGTTTGTGTTAAGTTTTCCTTCTTTTTGCAAAGCTGTTGTCCTGCGTAGTTTGCTCCCTTAGTCGGTCTTACACCCACAGGATAAATAGGGTTGGTGACACTCCGTATTCTCAGTCCGTCACCACATCGGATACAGGGGGTCTGCTACGTAAATATTTCTTACCAGATACTCACTAATTAAAACATGATTTCGGTGCATTAAACTCACGATAGTTTCCATAGTCTATTTCTAAAAGAATATTTATTTATTATATTTTATTATATTTTTTTACAAAGATAATTATCTTAGTCTAGTTAGATTAGACTTTGAACTAAATGATAACTTAAAAGCTAGTGGAAGCATGCAGAAATAATTGCCTTGCAAAACTACAATAAGGTTTAACGGTGCTCGCGCCACCTTTCTACTACCGCGGTATTACATATTATTTATAAATAATGAACGAGTGCATATGGTGAGTGTAGTAAATCCAAGTTTTATTTAAGCATAACGTAAACCTACCAGATCATTGGTATTAACTTTGCGTTTCAAATTCAATGAATTTTAATTGGTATGTACATATAAATTAAAGTAATTGCTTTAAGGGGAGCCTAACTGACTGTCAGTCAGATTGTTATTTTTAAGTATAAAAGTATAATCTTAGCCATTAACATTTTCTAAAGACACTTGTAATTAGACACAATAGAGACATTAAAGTTCTTTTTAAAATGATTTTTTCACCTTTATCTACAAAGTTTGTAAAACTTGCAGAAACAATATATTTTAACAGCCATACCTAAACACAAATACGCAAATGTTATCAGAATAAGATGCGAAATTCTTTAAAGCGATCCATATACGATTGGCATTGAATCCATCCAACTCATATTTTCAATAAAAAAATTAAAATGATTTAAAATAATATTATTTTTATTTTATATTGTCGGTTGTCACATTGGTTAACAAGGTCAACCAATATATATATATATATATATATATATATATATATATATATATATATATATATATATATATAAAATCATACATTTGTATGACTGTTGTTGCGGGACAGTTATATAATTTACAAAGTTTGGCCAGCGTCAGCATGCGTCACACACAGCAATACTTATAAGCCAGAGTAGTGCTTTGATAAAAAGTAAGGTGCAATCACGACTATAGTGTTATATGGGCATCGTAGTCACGGCTATAACAGAATCTCATCATTGCCGCCGAGACGTCGTGAGATGCGATACACAACATTCACTTGCAGATTATATCATTCTAGACTTTGAAATATCTATGTTGATAAAATGATTGTCCCCATTTAAAACAGTTTCAGAGCTTACTACTGTTTTCAAACTTTTAAAATTCAAACTTCGAATACTGGACCTGCAGTAATCACTTGGCCAATAGATATTCACAGGGACAGACTATGGATTTGATAGATACGCACATTCTTAAACTAGATAGAACGAATCGAACTTGACATAACCAAACTTAATTAAATGATGTCATTAAATACCTCGTAACTTATTAATTGCCTTGGATGGTAAAATAAGCTAAAACTAATGTAAAAAACTGAGACCGTTAAGTTTAGTAAGTGATTCTTTACATGAAACATAGCTCTAGCGCTCCATAAGCCAAATAATATACAAATGCTTCATTGCGGAGAATTAAGTAGCATTTATATTTCTCACGTTCTGAACCTATTGGCATCAATTATTTCAAGAACTTTCTGTAATAAAACCTTTGATGGTATCCATTGAAGCATAACAAAATATAATTACATTTACGTAGTTTTGTATATAAATCGTGAGTATCTCTGTAAGTAATTTATTCAGTGTAATAACAGAACTATCACGGCCAGTGATAAATGAAGTGTAGAAAGATTAATTTAGTTTGCCGTTTACAAGTTATCTCTCCTATAGATATTTAATTATGGTGTACGTTATTGATGTATCGACATAATAATTTATGGCGATTATCACGCTATTTTACAGTCACCATTAATGTCTTCTCTAAAACTATATCCATATAAGATATATATAAATGGCTTTTGCTCGCAGCTCCTCCTGGTGTTAAAGGGTACCCTATATCTTTTGTGTTGAGATCGTGATAACTTTTATGTCAATTTTAATTATTATTATCGATAGAGTAGTTAAGGTGTTGAAGCAAAACAAACAAATTCACTTTCGCGTTTATAATATTGGTTTAACAAGTATTTTCATTTATTTATGTGTGCCGACAAATTCAGATGTATTTAGCCATTTTAATAAAACGCCAAACTTTTGCGTTTTTTTTTTATAATAGTAAGATAACTCGTAAAGGTTCGTGTCCTAGGGCAAGATATGGAGAAGATTGAACATAATCCACCTAAAATATAGATATCTACATATCATATCTACAATGTGGGATTGCGCGTGACTATTCCATCATACGTACATACGTAAGTACTCGGATTAGTCTTCACGTAAAAAAAGTATCTCGGTATTCTGTTTTGTAATTAACTGTGTGTATGTAATGTAACTATCCATAAAAGTTTAAGTTTCTTTTATTACATGTTATTTATTACGTGTTACTGTAACTGTAACGTGTATGAGCTGTATGTTATGCATCGTTTTGCTTCATTGTATCTTAATGTATTTTTTAACAGTTAAGATTAGATTAATATTACAAGGCGGGTTTGTGATATTTGAAATTTTATTCTTTTGTGTGTCTTCCTTAGCTGATGAACATACATACAAATGCAGCAAAGCCATGATAATCACCATACCATAACAATGTATGGTGATTAACATTTATGTTATAGAGATATACATCCATAACGTACCTATATAGACGAGAGTTAACTTGTGAACAAACGAACTATTTTGAAGTCGGTTAATCTTATTTTAAGCATACATTAAAACCGTTTACAAGTAAGTGCAAGTTTTTTTTTAACTCATTTACGACAACGGTTACATTGATGTACTTTTAGAATAATATATAATGTTCCGATGGCATTTTGATTATGCAAATAAAACATACACAGCAGTCAAATCAATTTCATTCTTTAATAACATGTAGTGCACCTATTTTATAGTCACGAAAGGCAATAAAACTAACTAAACGTAACATAAACGTTTTAAAATTACACAACATATATATACACAACTTTGACTGTAAAAAATCTGTGTCGATGTACGCAGTTTACATTGTCGGAGTTGTGCCGTAATTTTGTACATTGTCTCACGTATTCATTTACCAGTTTATACATAACAATAATAGAGTCATCTTCTCATTATAACATAACAGTATTGAGATTTTCTGCATCTTATCTGTTCATAATTGTGACCTGACAATAGACTTATGTTTTTAACGACCTAAATATTTAAACAATGGTGTAACAATAGCCGCCCGTAGACTACAATTTATTAATTAGAAATACATCTCTTAGATGAATACATTAACTTTTCACGAATAAATTAGTTATTCCGTGTAAATATTTTCACATTATTTTACTATCCGTAAAAGTAAATGATGTAATATTTCGTTGACATTTTCCTCAAAATCAGCAATTAACAAAATTTATTTCAATATTTAAATTTTTAAGTACTTCAATACGTCGATTGGCTAATATAATTATATTAAAACAACTTTTATTGACAAAAACAACGATATATTCTTTTTAAAGTCAATTTATCACTGAATCTCCAATTGATTAAAATCGAGACGTAATAATTTTGCGCATAGAAAACTAAATAAAATCCTAAAAACATTATCTACAAATATACCCTCTTTACTGCAACAGAAAAAAAACAAGTCTGGTAACTAAGTGGTTAATGTCCAAGACATCGTTTTTGTAAAGCTCTTGCTTTGGTTTTATGCTAATGAGTGAAATGGAATTATTAGTACACCATATACGAGTATACTAATAATTCGGTATCACTTATATACTTACAATATACTACAACAATATGTAAGAATTACTAATCGAACAAACTAAAAACTGTGCCAAAAAAAGACTTTTGTTTTTCATTTTTATTGAATTCTTCTTACTAATAGCATTACTTAATCTGTATGTTCCATATCTAAATATATTAGATGATATAACATTTAAACTGACTGGCAGTAGACTTTATACAAAATCTTTCTCAATTGCAAGCTAGTGGCCTTTCAAAAAACAGTTTTACAAGAAATTGTCGCTGGGTCGTCGGACTTTCCATAGCTTTGTGATTATACAGATCGTCATTTTTGAACACAGATACTCTGCCGTTAAGTTTTTATACATTAATAATCTATCTGTGGGGATAATTACCTGTTTATATTTTCCGCATCACTGCGGTTCCCATTATTAGCGCTATTACGCCACAAGATAACTATTTAGGAAGGATTGTTCTCATCGTATATATCACACGTAGATCTCGTCATACCCTTGAATGAACGTACGATACTTAAATCGATAGAAGTAAAGGCCATTTTTTGTAGATAAAATCAACATGTCATTAACTAGATAGTGCACCATGCAGTAAATATTATTTAATTCAACTGACATTGTCACTAATCTTATTAAAGGTAGTTAGGTACACTTACAACAAAACTACTATTTTTACTACTAGCTGGGTAAACTCTAGGTACATATTTACTGCATTCAAAATTCAGCCATATTAACGCTAGATAAATCAGTATACTCTCTCTTCTCTACTCTTTTTTTAAGGTTTCGTACCTCAAAAGTAAAAAAACAGAACCCTTATAGGATCACTTGTTGTTTGTCCGTAAGTCAAGACCCTTTATTTCTGTAATGCGTTGAGGTATCGAGTTGAAATTAAATCCATAAACTCAGGTCTACAGTCCCTTGAAGCTGTGAAAAAATCCCATACTTCCCGTTGACCTAGAACTATGCAATTTGGCAAGTAATATCCTAGTATACCACAAGTACAGGGAAAAATCTGAAATCATATAAATACAGTCCTTAAAGTACGTAATCAATTATTGAGGTACAATTTTAATTATATAATCATATCACTCACAATAATATAAGTAATTATAGGTTTTGGTAACTAAATTTCGGAAAAAGCTCAGAAAAAACTGTGAGACTCGATTCCTGAACTTTTTATAATATGTACCTACAAATAAAAAGAAACAAATTGTACGGAACCCTCGGTGGGTGAGTGCGACCAGCACTTATCCGGATTTTGTTCCTTATTATTTAAAAAAAAACAAATTATCAAATATAAATGAGTAACCTAATTAAGTTACACTTTCTGTTGAGCATCATCTAGTACTCTGATACGTAATGGGGCTTAAGTTTATCTAGCGTTGCCCGAATAAACTTTAAATATTAATAATATTATACAATTTATTTAGTATACCAAAATCTGTTCAATGAATAAGTACGTGAAACCGGGTCTCCTCAGATCCTCCTATGTAGCATACGTTATTGCGAAAGCTCTCAATCTATAAGTATTGTTATATGACCAGTTTTCAGTATGTTCAAGAGAAACACGTCACGAACACGTTGCACAGTGAATTATCGCACGCCTTCGACACAATCCTCAACACGACACTCAGATTTGGGTCCATGAATGTTAAACGTTTTATGTACCTTTTTAAGAAAGCACTTGACTTTAAATTTGTCAGTAGGTTTATATTTCTATGCAAAGTGCAGAGGGAAATTAATATTAGGCTGTTATACTCGTATTTACAATAACTTATTAATATAATGTCGGCTTGTTAACCAAACAGAACTTTTGGTTACGTCAACTCTGATTCCGTAATAAATCTAGTTATCTACAGAGGCATTTTTGAACCGGACTAACCTTCCTTCCTCCCCTGCAATTCATTTTTGATTTAATCTACTAAAAGTTTTCTACATATGAATAAATATTGCAATGATTGACTGCACGGATGGCGTAGTGGTTTAAGCGGTCGCTACGCCGCTTCCTACTACGCCGACTGTTGTGGGTTCAAACCCCACATGGGACGACACTTTGTGTGATCCACAAATTGTTGTTCTGAGTCCGAGTGTTCTTTGTGTCCGTTTCATGTATGTTTGTAAAGTCCCCCGCGACACAGGATATTTTCCTAATGCGGGAGTTGTCTTTTTAAAAAATAAGAAATAAGAAATAAGATTTTGCACGAAAATACCTGTTAAATGTCAAAATGCAAACTTCAATTCTGCATTTCCGATAGCCCTCTATTGACGCACCTTTGTCTCGGGCGGCCATACCTTATAAAATCCTTTTAAAAACAGTTGAACCGACTTCAAACAATATTGACAAAGTGCACTAAAAATAAAAATAATAATTAATAATCTAAGTAAAACAACTATAATAAGTACCCTCAATATAACAAGTAACATTATAGGTAATAGCAATAGTCCCTTGTATTCTGTTTGAAGTTGGTGCCAAGCCCGATGTACAATAAGTAATACTGGTCTATGTCAGCTTCATATTAGCACAATGAAAAATTAAGAATTTAATATAATTCTAATCGCAGATTTTGTTCTTATTTCTCTATGTCTATGTCAGTATTGTTTGAAGTCGGTTCAACACGTTTTTAAAGCATTTATTTTACCATTTTTAGTGTAAGATATATTTGTAATGAGTAGATAAGTACGATATCTAAAACACTAAGTACCGTAATGTATAGTACTAAACTGTAGTGTATTAGATTATATTAAATATAGTTTAAAAAGTCCGTTACTTTATATAGATAAGGTCGTAAGATGTCATCTGAAAACGAAAATATATTGTTTTCCATATTACTTTATTTTCCAAAACTAGGAGTGGTATTTTTTCTTCACATTTGAATGTAACTAAACCGGAAACCCTTCGATTTTTGTAATCGGGTTACGAATGAAAGAGTTTTGAGGTAACAAACACGAAAATAATTGTTTTGTCATCTCATACATCTCTTTTGTGCACATATCTGTGTAACCTAACACAAACACCTAACAAATATCTTGAAAGAGAAAAACAAGGTCAATACATGATTAGATTTTTGAAAGAGTTATTCTCTAACTCCTAAAGGTCAAGAACCCTTCCATCATCAGCTCAGCAACGTAACAAAACGACTACTAAACGCAAATACCTATATAGCTAGACAAACAAGCTAAAACACGTTATTGGGCCTGTAAAATTTGTTCCCATCATCAGATCCTGATTTGGTGGTAAAGGGACCACCTCGTGAGCATACCATATCGATTACAAAAACAATTTTGAATATCGGTTCACAATTGACGGAGATTTCGCGTAACAAACATACAAAAAAACCTCCTCTTTCGTGTTTGTGAAGCCTGTTAAAAATGACGTTTAGGGTTTATATTTATTAAATTCTCCATGAAGAATTGGCGTAGATTTTTGTTTGTGTGTAAAACACATCTTTTATTCATGTGTGTAACTGGCCACAAGCGATCGCAGACAAAAAACAGTGAAGGTACTTTTAACTACATAATCTTAGTTCTGTGGTCCGGTATAAACGGCGATTGATATAAGGTCAACGGCGGCGCACTGACTTTTAGAGACCGGTGTTGTCTACTTGAAGCAAACATCAAGGTTTTAAAACTTAATTTACAAATATGACTTGAACTTTCATGGTATATTTTGACAGGTTTGTTGCCCATTTTTTTTTATATTTAACATAAATATGACTTAAAAATATCGCGCTCAAATCTAGGTAAGAAGATGTTTGAATGTCTCGTTTTGGCCTGTTTAGTAAATCATTTTTGTATAAGCATCGTGTGTCAGCAAATATAAACAATTGGACCATCAGTCACATTGACTTATTTAGTACGGAGTATCTGAATCATAATTTAAAAAAATCTACTGGAAATTGCACAGCACACATAATGCTGAATTTATTTTGAAGTAACATTCTAACCAAAACATTTTTATTGTACAAGTATTTTTCATTGCAGCAAGCCCTTAAAGTAACGGTCTTGCGTTCGTTATGTTATGTTTCTACTCGTAAGGTTATCAAACGACCCAAGAGTTTCTTTACCGGCTTACACTACTAACAACCCAATTAACTGACAACAGAATGTCCTGTGATTTATGTTTGTTACTTAGCCTTGTTATATTACCTTTGCAAAAGTTGTTGTTATCATACTGCGCAAAAAAGTTCTTTATTTTTATAGGAGTACATTGTTAAAAAAGTAAAACCTTTAATAGTAAGGTTTTATGGTTCACATGCGGGTACTTAGTTTTTGACTACTTTCTTATATTTGATAAAGCGTATGTTTATTAATACTTTAAGTTAGGTAGTTATCGCAAACAAAGTACAAAAATTGAACTTTTACAATTTTACGGACATTTGTATAATTTATATTACAGTACATAATGTACTCTTTTAAGACTGTTTATTCCATGAATTTTCATGAAATGTAAAAGTCTGCTTCGTATTTTGATCGTAAGTCTGTGTAATCCTGCAATTGCTTATACCTATTAGGATTGTTTAACCTAGTAAAATTTATACAAGTTCTTCTCAGTTTCATTAGAGGCGCGGTGGCTCTAATGAAACTGAGAAGAACTTGTATAAATTTTGGTAGTTTTTAATCGGGCAGTAGTAAGTCTTTATCGTTTGGTGGGGACTACACATATTTTTAAGTAAAGAATTGCATGTGTAAAGAAGAAATTGATGACATCCCGAACATCTACCGTACCTACTCGAACTATCCGCTGACTTTGTACTTCGCTCTGAGTGTTAAATCTATCGACAGTTGTGTGATGGTTTATTTGATCGCAGTGCACGAACTTGGATCGTACTTCACACACATTCTGTAACTGCCGATAGTTGCTCGATATTTTAAACAAATAGGTATTGTGTAGTAATATTTGAAACTTTGATTCAATTAATCAATCAGCCTACTGCAATGATCTTCTGAATATAAGCTTCTCCCTAAGTGCGCCATGACCTTCGGTCCTCCGCCTTCCGCATTCTATCCTACCCCAGCTACCTTGGTCAGGTCGTCAGTCCATCTGGCTGGTGGGCGTTCTACCTTTATTTAGAATATTGCTTGAACTTAATAGTCAAATGCGTTCACTAATACAGCCACATGCAGATTATCAGGTCTATTAAACTATCAGCCAATTAAAAACCACCAGTGCGCGGCGACCCTAAGTCAAAAGTTACATTTATTAATAATGTTAAAGAGCTTAGCGTGTATTGAAACACATATCGTGTTGCAGAGAAAGTAGAAAACGTATTGTAGTGCATCAGGGCTCGACCAGTATTTTAGTCATTTATTAGAAGCATAATGCAGCGGTCAGTTAGTACGAGTTTTGCATGTAGGCAAAACGAGAAAATACCTATTAGAGTTTCAGGCGATCGAGTTAAGATCTGACTTTCACCGTTTACATTTCGCTCTTGGTATTTGTGTTATGGAGATAATGTGGATACGCCCTTAGGTTAAACGATGTCAAGCTTTGTATAAGGTTTAGATATACATACATAAAATATAGATATAGGTGGTCATTTGAGTTTTAGAAACTTAGATTTATGCCCAGCTAAATACAGCAACTTTCGTGCTATGATCAAATTGACAAAAATGTGATATTTTATTATATTAACATCAAAATATAAATATCTTTGTAGGATGAGCGCGAACATACGCATGGCGAAGTATTTTAAGTGACGTATATCATTGTATGGGGGGGAGAGGGGGTATCGATTCCCATGACTGGCGTACTTTCTGCCTACAAATTCCGACACAACCCCTGGTTCGCGAGTCAGATTCATACTTGTCTAGATTTCTTTTATGATTGACCTAACTTTTTGTTTTATTCATTTAAAAAAGACCTTTCTTTTTTAGACTCTTTTAAAAAAAGATCCCGCACTAGGAATATATCCTGTGTCGCGGAGGACTTTACAAACCTACATGAAACGGACACAAAGAACACCTAGACTTCAGAACAACAATTTATGGATCACACAAAGTGTTGGTCCATGTGGGCCGCGAACCCACAACACTCAGCGCAATAGGAAGCGGTGAGGTACCCGCTTAAACCACTACGCCATCCGTGCAGTCCTAACTTTTGTTTCGGTTCGACTGGAACTTCTATTTATTTACAAAATATACTAAACTATTATTACGTTAGAAACGTAAAAAATTTAGAATACTAAATATAAGAGATATTTGGTATTCTATGTAATTTCTATATGTTTCTTCTCTTTGTTTTACATAATTTGCAGTTTCGTCATTATCTTTGTACCGAAAGATGTGTTATAGATACTAAAATATAGACTACTATAGATTTACTATAGTAAAACAGGTTAGTTACCGAAGTAGTCGGTGAATATTGGTACTTATTTGTTAGTACCCTCCCGGCACGGTTGCTATCTTACCCCCGGCGTTCACGGACCGTTAGGTAGCCTGATAGCAATCAACGAGATTGTGCCCCCGTTGACCGATACTACACATTGCATCGTGCTCTTAATTTTGTATAAAAGCCAAGATAATGCATCGATGTAATAAATAGTGAAATCCCTTACTTGTTTAACTGAACGGGTCCTCATTTTAGGAGAGTTTATCGTCTGTATAGTTTCAGTGAGTTCGAATTATTTCAATTGTGTATGTTTTACACTCTTGCTTAAAGCTTTTAGACTTTTATGTTTAGACACAGAAGCAGCATCTCCACCCTATAGCAGAATATGGTTTAATGTCGATGAAGTTGGATTAACAACCGCTTTTAGCATATCTAGCTTTTAGCGTCATAGCTGTTAGCACCGCTATCCGTGTGGTGAGGGATTGAGAAAAAGGAGTATCACCACCACTAGGTGTCCTAAGAGCCGCTAAGCGAGCAAACTACGCAGGACAACAGCACTGCAAAGAGAAGGAAAAATTGACACAAACCCTATACCAAGCCGTTTGGTTCTCGAACTCATGTATTAATAATTGCCTACGAATGCGTGGGTTTCTATAAAAACGAATTTATTAATTAATCAGTAGGTTAGACCCGTAATCCTCCAAGTGTTATCATAATCTTTTTTAATAATTTCTTCAAACACGAATTCCCACCAACGAAACTAACATGTCCGTCTTACTTCGTGAGAATTAGTGAATTATTATTTCTATTATTTCGCTTTGAAATCAAACTTTTACAATTAAAGTTAATGTGTTCTGTCTGCGTATTATGCAAAGCAAATAACTCGTGCTGATTGTACATCAACAGTAACAACGATTATATTGTTGATTGAAATGTATAGTCATTCTTTGATATTGCTTTTGTATGACTAGTGAATTACAAATGTGGCATCTCTATAATCGCAAAATAATGACTAGATAACAAATAAGGACTGCAATAAAATCTAATAAGCAGAATGGAATACTGATTTTAACTACAGGTTAATTTTGTCCGCCTATTATGGAAGGCATCTAAAGATCTTTGTGAAGAAATGACACTGCGTGTAACTACGCTTAGTTTGTTAGGAAAAGGCATTCTCATTATTTACAAAGTAATTAACGAATAGCCGCATTGCGGTTACTACATAGATACAATATAATAACTTTAAGTGGTGCTCAATACCACAACGATGGCAACAATACCACAATTCGTTTTCTATTCTATCCTTACTTGGCATTGATGATGATAACTCCTAATTAAATACATAATCATGCGTTCATGCATTGTCTGCAAGTCAGAAACCATCCGCCACGTTAAATTAAAATTAAAAACATTACATAAAACAACATGACTCCCTGCCAGTCAAGTGTAGTGGTTAGTGATTCCACCCCGGGAAAGAATTGTGTGATGAGCATGATCATTTTTTCTGGGTGGAATTTATCTGTAATATGTGTTTATTACCACAGCACAGAGCACCGCCGTGTGGCCGTGTGCTAGATATGTGAAAAAACTTAATTTGTGCTTAGAATCTTTACTCATCTTATATTGTATGCAACCCAGAAAATAACCGTAGCCGGCAGCAAATATTATCGATGTCACTTTAAATGAAAATTAACCACATTTACAAAAAAATTACATGACTCCTCCCAGTTAACTCAGAAACTGCCAATTTCTACATAGATTTATATCACACATAATTATATCTAGTAGTCCTATATCACTATTTGTTTGTTCCAGGGGCTCGAAATTGTAAACCCTCAAGCAGCAGAGACGCGTACCAACGAAGCCAACGCCAAATATTTTTCAAACACTTCAGGTTTTCTGTCTGTTGGAAAGAACACCACCTAACGACTCAAGTATATTTACTTCAGACGGTCTATGAATAAACTGCATTGCTTGACACCAAACTTTGTTTTATTAGTATGTTGTTGTACCCAGTGTAGCGGTAAGTTGGCCAAGAAGAACGTGAGCGTATCCATACGAGCGATTTCACTCAGCCTAGTGTTTCGCATTTACTTCAACTAATGGTGTCCGTTCTGTTGCACATTTCATCATAAATTGCTATCTCTGTTTATGAACAGTACGCAATAATTGTATGACAATGTGTCCCATTCTTATGCCAGGAAATCATGAGCTTAATAGGACGAAATTAAGTACTAAATAATAAAACTTAAGTACTAAATAATAACTTGAGCAAAAAATACGGCTATTAGATTAACGATAATGACTAAAGCATATTATACTAGTACAGCTCTCCGCAGTTTCTCCTGCGCTTCAGTGACATCCGCATAAGGTTTCATATACAATGTATGATAAAATGAATTTTCTGTAAATTTTATTTCCTGATTGTTTTGATCATTTTTATAGTTATTCTGCTATTTGCGAGGTGTAGATAAATCCAAAAATATCGAACATCGTAAAAATTGGTCCAGTCGTTCTTGAGTTTTAAACGGTATAACTAATAGATTGGGAAGGGATTTCGGGGTTTACTCGAGCGTGTCAGATTAACATAGGAGGAATACCTTACACCCAGTTGAGTACCTTTACCAACCATGAACCCTATATATAGGAGGGATAGTCTAAGGCAGCCCATCAGTTTAGTGAAAAAAATTGAGTGCCAAAAATACTCGAGCGTGTAAGATTAAGGTAAGTTGAGTCAGTTACATACACATTAGTGTGTATTTAAAAAAATCAGACGATTTGAGCGTAACATAAAGCAGTGGCAGGGTCAAAAAGTTTAAAAAAAACATGTCCTTGTCATTTTTTTTATTTTGAAGCAAACAATGGAAGAAATCTTCTTTAAATGTCTTTATAATTTTTCGTGCCTTTACTTGTCACTTTTTTATAAATAATCAAACATTTCAAACCGTCAGATATAAAATACCCTGCAAAATTATCGTCAGATTTTTTTGGATAGTATGACAGGAACATCATGCTGAACCGTCTGTATAAAATTTAACACTCGGATATTTTCGGCGAATTTTAGAATTTACAGATTGCATTTTCGATAATTATCCATGAGCTTCTGTTACTTTAAAGTCGTCAGACCTTTTAATGGCAGCATCTACGGCATCCAAATAGCATATGTATCCCCAAAATATCTGATGCTCCCTTAGAAATTATTTCGATTTCCTCTTACAGTTTCGAAAACCTGTAGAAGCTTTTCCCATCGCTAAAAGTGAAAACATTATATAACTTTTAGTTATTCTAGTACCTAATCTTTTAAATGCAATAGGTCTCCATGATGATTGAGTAAATCCCCATTTAGCATCACGCCCCCCCCCCCCCCGGGGATTGCAGAAGTTTGCAGAAACAACTTCGAAAATTCTTTAGTAAATATCCGTTAAGAACTACAGTTTCAATGTTTATAACCATATGAAAATCTATGCCTTAAAGGTCCTTCACATGTGTAGAAGCAGTATATAATTGTTTTATTGTCTTTCACAAGTAAGCACCGACAAAAGGTTATAAAAGAATGATGGTATTGTTCACTTCAAAAACTTTCTGTGTCTGTTATGTGGATAAAGTATGTAATTTTAAATTGACTGGTGAAAACTATTAATTAAAGTTAGAGATATATATATATATATATATATATATATATATATATATAGATAGGTTACTGAAATATATGTTTAAATATATTAAGTAGTATTGCTTTGATAAATTCATTATACCTACTACTGAAGGCATCGGCCTAGCTAGCTAAAGACTAATTAAAAATATCGAGATTTTATTTATATTAGTTTTAAATAAAGTGCCTGAACTAACTACCCAGTATTCACACTTATTAGTAGTTACATTACCTATCGTCCGCCATTAGTGGCATTGATATATTTGACCTACAATCAATCAGCAAAGGTCTACCTTTCACAAACACTGTGTTTATCTATACTAACGAACACATATATGCGAATCTTATGAAACCCACTACAAAGACGAATCGTGTGTTGTGACAGTAAATGAAATAAAGAGCACAACTTAAGATTAAAATTACAATATAATAAAGAGGTAGGTTATGAAATTCAGTTAAAAAATGTGCACAAGATAAAAATATTTCACTTCTTAGTTTCTTATTAGGGCACAGTATAGCCAGGTATATCTTATCATAATATTAATTAAGTGAATTCTTAGTGTGCTTTTTGATATATTTTTTGGTGAAAGGGTGGAAAATCCTTTTGGACTTCTGGCTACCGTAGAACACCATCGTGGTGATGCAGGTGCCACAAATATGTGGTGTTTCCCCTAAAACCACCCAACGGCTGGTCTCCCTGTCCTGCACTGGGTAGGACAGGGGCCATGTCATTTCAAGGTCCCTATCTCGGGGGAAGCAGCAAGCTTCATCGATTGTCGGATTGGCTTTTCCTCGTTGATCGGCTTAATAAAGGTATAAGTAAATACACACATATAAAATACGAGTATACATGGTATATAAACATCTAGGTACATTGTAGTGTAGCGCCCAATTGAAGATTTAGCTAGATAGATAATTAACAGCAGCGTTCTAGTTAATGTAGGTGTACTAATTTGAAGTTCGAGAAGTAAGTGTCGCTTAAGTCGTCTTAAGTTAAAAAATCAGTGTGTGTTTGCAACACTATACAGTAAGGGATGAATATCGGTGCTGCAAATGGAAGGTCTCGTCTGTGCCATTAGTTTGAAACGGGGTCTCGGAAACTCTCGGGGTACCGTATTTTCTTTGATGTTTAATACTACCTTAAGCGACAGTCTCACCTAGATGTAGTCAACATATGTGATAGTTACTAGTAAAAGGGGGATGGCACATGGAGCTGCATTGGTTTATTATGCTGAGCGGATGGCGTAGTTGTTTAATAATAATAAATATTTATTCATCCAAATAACCTTTAATAAATTGTACCTAATACTATTTAATATATCGGTTAAGGTTACACAGGTAAATATAAACCTTAACTCCCGAACTAGGTATTCCTGTGACTTGGGAGTAAGTGTTCTGCAGTCACTATATTCACAATGTACCTTTCTTGAATGATATTATTACGAGTACTATAGGTTGCATATCATACAGAGAACTTAATAAAGGTTTTGAAATCTAAAAGTAAATTACATTACTAATACAGTTTGTGTAACACATCCCACAAATTGTTGTTCTGAGCCTGGGTGTTTTTTGTGTATGTTTGAATGAATGTTTGTAAAGTCCACCGCTGAACAGGATATATTCCTAGTGCGGAGGGTGTCTATTAAAAAATAGGAATTAACATTTTAATGAATCTTCATATAGAAGTATACCGATAAGTATTTCTGGAATCCTTAGAAAGGTGTGTCCCAGTTCTGTGACTTCCTTATGTTTCAAGTCTCCTTACGTAAGTTGAGATGCACTGTTTTACTGTCTGTTAATAAAGAGATTGGCAACCAGACTTTTCTATGTTCATTACATTTTAATGCCTTTATATTTGTTGTCGTTGTCTTAAATGGTATTTAATAGTCTGTTTTATCTCTGCGGCATTTACTGTATATAAGTTGCATCATAATAAACATTTTTAACCGGCTCCAAAAAAAGAGGTGGTTCTCTGTTCGGCTGTTGTTTCTTTTTTATGTTCATTACTTCAGGACTCCTACAATTAGAACTGCAAAATAGACGTCACGTGATTCATATTTGTTAATTAGAAAAGTATTTAACCTATGTGTTGCCCGCAACTGCTTTAATGTCGTCCATCCATCTCATAAATGATCTACCACGGACCAGAAAAGCTGAAAACAGGAGTCTATGGGGGCAGTTGGAGGAGGCCTATGTCTATAATAGACAAACAGACAAAAACGATAATAATTTTAGTAATCTAACTAATTCAGAAATTAATTTATGAAGTAAATTATTGTAAATATAATAATATATAATATTAAAATTAAATAAGTATTAAATTTATTGTTTAAAACATATTAACAATATTAAATAATAAATCAAATGAAATAATAATTGTGCATGAAAAACTTAAGTATTTTGTCTGAGTAAAGGCTCTTTTATTTTATTTATTTATTTAATCTATACTTATTACAATTAAACATACAGCGTAAAGACTAAAAGACAATTGCTATTCTCTCTATTTTAATTTCTATTTCTAAAAGATTTTTTACCATTTTTAACAACTCATTTATTTTTCTAAATATTTGTCTCTTAACACATGAAGTAGTAAAGAAAATACGCTTTGTGTTTTTTTTAAACTATAACTTTATACTATTCTGCAAATTTATATGTTACTCTAGTAGATGATGAATATTGGCATTTGATTGCATTATTAAGAATGTACATTCATTGCATATTGGAAAAGCACTACTGGCAGCGTCAGTATAGTGGTAGACAGCAAAATAGGTGTAACCTAGCACATAGTAACGAAATACTAGTAATTATCGGCCTTACGATTCAATGTAATGCTTAATCAATTTCGCGCGTATTCAAAACCTGTTGCCAAGTTAAAACAGTGGACAGTAGAAAACTTGTATTTGATTGATTCACTGCATACATCTTAGTTAATTGGCGGCAACTATAAAGGTAGATACTCTGTCGTATTATCGTAGGTTTATGTTGTATATTGTGTCGTGATCGAATGCTTGGCAATACTATTAAAGGACTTTAAAATTTATACAAATGAAATTGAAGGTACATAGGTAGGTACTTAAGTAATTTTAGACAAAAACTACTTCACTTTTCTAATCGAATAATTCAGGGAAGGAATTGGACGAAACGTTGTAGTGTAGCAGTACATTGGAGCAATTAACAGCAGAAATCTGCTGTTGCTTCGATTTAGAGACTTAGTCTATCATGCCAATTATGAAGAGACAGGCAAAGATGCATGTGCTTCCTCATTTCAAAGATGTTGTCGCATGCCATTGTCAAGTTTCAGGTTCAAACTCTGGAATTGTAATTGAATATTTCTTGTTCGAAGACTTAACGTCCGCTGATCCGAAAATAGGAAATTAGGTCAGCCAAATCATTCTATCTATCTTAATTATTTGGATTCTAGTTTCCAGTTAATTGCTTACTCTATCATAAAGGGGCAAACGAGCAGACAGGTCATTTGATCGTAAGTAACGTCGCAGAACGACCTCTGTCCTCCATAAGTGCAGGCCTTGGGATGACAGGTGAGGCCATCTGCCACCCTAGCAGAAGCAGGCTGGGGTAGCGGCGAGACGCCGGGAGCACAAAGGCAACATGACGGTTCCCACACAGGAGGGGTCATCTACACGCCGTGGATGGTCCGAGGTACGTCGGGGTACCAGTTATTTCCTTTCTAGAGTACACCTGATTCCCCGGCTACTAGTATCCGAGACGGCGTGCGGTTTTTGGTCGGTTCGAGTGCCGATATAATCATCCCACACAGGAACCTTTTTCCGCACAGGAAAAAAATGGGTTTTTCTGAGAGTAAAAATAGCTAAGTTACTCCTCATAAAGACAGCTACCTGGTAGTAAAATATTATCAAAAATGGTCCAGCCGTTTTGAAGATTACCCGGAACAAACAGACATAACAGACAGACATACAAAAAAATATTTAAACTGGTTTTTAGGTGCTGTTTTTCGAAATATTATTTCCTTAAGCGTGTGTAAAATAGTTTCTTTCTCCTAAACTTTCCACACCTGCAAACAGACGTAAATTCAAGTTAGTCCCATTTTGCTATACGAAAGCAATTCAGACGCTTTAGACTTAATGTCTAATGTACATTCTAAGATTTCTAACTCATGCCAGCAAGCAAACTATTTTAAACTTTGGTGACAGGTTTTATTTCACAGTTAAACACAGTCTATCGCTGATGACTGGCTTTTATTTCACAGTGTTACTTTAGTTCAAGGACGGTGTGTATTACGTTGTACGTTTTTATGTATGCGAGGATTATGTATTTAGGTTAATTTTGTGATATGTTTCGTTTAATGTATGTCCGCGGATCGTGTACTTTCGCGGCATTGAATGCATTTATAAAGTTTTTAAACAAAACAGATAGATTACGCATTTGTTTTTTCTGAAAGTTGTGAAGACATTGCTGCTGAACAAAAGCTACATTAATTGAGGTGTATCTAATCATAAGGCGATGATACTATTTTGCCATGCCATGTTTCTAAGATTGGAGGCTAAGAAATAACGTAGTGGAACCGCCTGAACTCTTCCAACTACCCTTTTCGTAGCAGGGTTCGGAAGCATGCTTCTTTTGTAAATTTATTTAACCTATAATAGAATATACTAGGGTACTGTTAACATCACCGGGGTTTGTTGTTAGTACCGTTAGTTCAGATCCAGATAAATAGTCATGGTAGATGATGTTCGAGTGCTATTGATATTTTAAACAAAAAAAAAAAGTTTTTATGTGTTACTTAGTGTCTTCTTCTCAAGTTAGGACTTGCTCAGTTGCCGCCATTACACAATACTGCTAAATCAAAGCTTATTACGATACCAATATAAGAACGGACATGAAAACCTACTATTACTTAGCGTTTCACTATTCAAGTACTTATTAGGTATATTATATAATATAAATCACTAATTGATATGAATTACTATTTCCTTTTTTTTATTTGACTATTCAGATATGGATAACTGGGTGAATTTACGTAAAAGTCACGTATGCTCACTGCATTAAAGATGATAAAGTATGTCTGCTTTACGTTCCCAATTAAAATGGCTACCTATTCGCCTGCGCCG
Organism: Arctia plantaginis; assembly: GCA_902825455.1. Classification (NCBI taxonomy): domain Eukaryota; kingdom Metazoa; phylum Arthropoda; class Insecta; order Lepidoptera; family Erebidae; genus Arctia; species Arctia plantaginis. The sequence goes on along the minus strand of CADEBD010000364.1, from coordinate 602,119 downwards.
CAATCAGCGCTGACCTCTCTCCTTTAATTTCTGAACTCCCCATTCTCACCCACCTATCTTTATCCCTACATACGTTTCTTGTCCTCTAATCATGGCAGAAATCTTCGCTCAAATAATTTGCTTGTCTTTTGTCCCTCCCGTTACAACCCTCAACTTCGTCCTCGTGAACTCCTCGTTCAATGTGCAAGCAGTACTGCTCTGGAATGCGCTGCCACTCGAAATTAGGAGGTCCACAAACCGTTTCATATTTAAAAATAATGTATCTAATTACCTTCTTGACAAGAATGCGGAATTATCTTAATCAATAGTACACCTCCTTGCGAGTATATTCTAGTATTCACAGTGTACGAATTAAAAGTATATGTATTTATGTGTATTACATACGTTTGTTTTAGTTTTGTATATTTATTGATAAAAACTATATTTATAACCATTGATTACAATTGTAATCTCGGTGAACCTAGCCTTCTACACTACCCAAAGGCTGGCAGGTAGAGAATGCCCAGGGCATTGAGTCCGCCTATGTACATAAGTGGATAAAGATGTAAAATTAGAATAAAAATAATATCAAATAAATACTAATAATAAGACGCAAATAGAGATTAAAAATAGTGTTAAGGTGATCGAATACTCTAAATAGACGGTCGGGCTTGAAACCTTATGATGTTTTTAACCTTTGGTGATTCTATGGCTGAATCTGAGTTTTTATTAATAATAATAGATGGGCGATTGCAAACAAAAATTCTGATAATATTTGTCAGCTCATTGCATTGCCGATTATTGTATAATATATTATATTGAGAACGATTACAGACCTTAAATCCACCTTCACTACTTTACGACTAATATGGCTCTATTTCATCATCTACTACTAGTTACTGTAGTAATAAGTAGGTTGACGAAAATCAGTAAATGAAGTAACACGAATACCTACTACAAGAACCTTAAAAAATAACCTAGATAGAAATTTATTTGTGTGGTCTAGATAGCCTAGAAATCTAATTTATTTTTCTTGGTTTTCATCATCATCGTACAGCATTATCTTTTTTGTTTGCTTTCTCTAAAATGTAGTACTAAATAGGTAGATAAGAAGTTTCGGTTATTACGGTATAATTGAAAGTAGAGTAGAAAGTAGAGATTAGAGTAACTTGTGTGCAGATTGCAGATTTTCTTCCTAGACTCCCCTATCTATCGTGTCTCTCCGTGTGGTGATGGATTAAGAAAACGGAATGTCGCCACCCCTTTCATCCCTTGGGTGTCGTAGGAGCCGACTAAGAGAACAAAGTACGCAGGAAAACAGCACTGCAAAGAGAAGGAACACTTGACACAAACCCTGTACCAACCCGACTGGCTAGCGTGGTATAGTAGGTAGTATAGGTATAGTATAGTACCAAAACCTCCTTTCTAAGGAGAGGCCTATGTCCAACAGTGGATTATTAGCGATGATATTGATGATGATAATGTGGTTATAAATAAAAAAATATTTACAAGGAAAAGAAGACGAAATAGAGAAAAGTCTTTAAGTATATATATATACTAACAGTTTTACCATTCTTGTATGTGGAGAACTCCACTAAATAAATAACGAAGTGAACTACGGTATCCTAGAAGGGCTCTCAACAGGCGTTCGCTGTCAACCCATAGGACCAAATTTAGCGTTGAGCCAGTGTAACTCATTTTTTTTTATTTGTATCTTGAATAGTTATTACCACACAGACAGTTATATCTAAATTCCAGGGTTTTACATTAGGTTGTAACGTTCCATGCCAGATTCAGTTGTCTGCTTGTCAGCAGTCCTCGTTAATTAAGATTAAACGTGGATGGACCGATGACTTAATGAAAATGGCTGGCAGAGGATGAATGCGGACTGCCCAAGACCAGGATGGTTGAGAGAGGCCTTCGTTCTACAGTGGACGGCAATAGGCTGAGGTATACATGAAACTGATATCGATTACGAGGAAGTTGATCTTGGCAGAGCTGTCGTTTTGCATAGTTTGCTCCACCATTGTCCGTTACCACCGGCTCCGTCACCACACGGTATAAACGAAAATAAACATCAGTTCTAAAAAATTACAAGATACTTCTGACTTTAATATTATAGGTACTTACTATATCTAAAGATATTACCAGAATACCTGCAAGTACCTTAACCAGACCATGTGCTGAAAGAGATATTCCAACGGTTTATTAATATACGCTACCTTGGAATACTTAAAACGAGAGCTTTTGTAAACTGTTTTTGTTTCTGCAATCAAAACCTCTGTATAAAGAAATAAGTATGTGCAAATTAACAGAAAACTGAATGTGTATCCAGATTGAAAATACTAACACTGCAGCCTGTTATTGGTGCTCTTTTGTCATTGCAAGCAATTATACAAATTGGTTATTTATCACAAATTAATGGTTTTTAAATGTGTAAAAAGCTGGCTATCAGATATACTGTAATCATCCAGTAACAACAGACTGTGTATAAACTAGAATAACAATTGATAATTAAAATGGTGGAAATCACACCGCTGATCCTGGATTTTTAAACAACCTCGGTAAAGATCAAGACAGAAGCAGTCAAGTCCACAGTCCATACACATATCTGCTAACCAGCGTTGGCAGGTACCTTCAAAGCCGCAATCGTCCTATTTTTTATTTAAGGTTTAATATTTTTTTATTTTATATCATTTTTGGAAATGGTTTTTGAAGACGCGAATCCCGTGTTGAACATAACCACCTCAACAACTAAATGCGATTGCGTTGTTGTATGTTACTGTTCACTTCAATGATGCTATATCGTTTAATTGATCATCTAAAGGTACTTCATTAAAATAGAAATATTAACAACATAATGTACATTACTACAACAACAAAAGTGTCGACCATAATTTTCTTAGATAGTAGTAATAGGGTAAAAGACGTGGTGATCAGTCCAGCACTGTTCGTTCAAAATTATATTGCCTTATAATTTCACATTTTTTACCTTATGACTTTTGTGTTAGCAGTCGTCCAAAATACTCTCACTTACCGCTTTCTGCTTTACAAACAATCATAATATGAGGACTGCGCTGCGCAATTAATTCCGATTTTATGCGAAATAAAAATTAAGTAACCATTAAAATAGTAGGTAGCATTATAATGAATTAAATTTCTATTTGGTTAAATGTAGTTTTTTTTAACGCTATGGTCATTTCATTAATGTGACACACTTAAACAATACGATATTCTCTAATGCAGAGTTCAGAATTTACAACATTGTGAGGATAAATTATGACATAAAGTGTAGGCAACTACGACTTCTCACACCCAATCGGGCTGAACTTTGACTGACTGAATCTGGAACCTGTTGCTGAACTTTTATACAGGTGCACCAACGCAACGCGTCGGACATATTATTGTTCTGTATATGGCAGTTAACAACTCTACGAATTTAACTAAAGTAGGTTATGACACACTTATTTACTTTACTATCTTGAGACGTAAACATTATTAAAAATCTCATAATTAGAAAGAATGATTCGAAGTTAAACCACATAAGTAGATAGTAGTAACTTTTACATATTGTGGCACACGTCGGCTATTTTGTTGAAAATGCGCCGGCGATTTAACTTTTACTTAATTATGGGAGTTGATGATTTGTTGTTTGTACTGTTTGTAATACTGGCACGTTGTTGTAATGTGAACCGAAGAACTGATACCATAAGTTGTATGAGTAAATCTCGGCACGAATTAGAATTTTGTTTGGTAATTTGTCCTATATAGGTAAATCATGGAAAACAGCCCATAGTTATTTAGTAATCGAATGGGCATTCAGGTACAGTTTCTAGTTCTACATTACTAAATTTATTTAGGGACTTTAATAAATCAATTACCTACGTTGGGACTAAAAAGTGTTCTGAATTAGATTATGGAAATGGACCCACGGCAATGTGTATCCACTATAACAGTTGACCTGTTTACATTTTTTTTAGTTTTTGTTTTTATAAGAGTTTGATAAGAGAGGTGCATGGATATTGTAGGATGTGTCCAACTCATCCATTATATCTTTTACTTTCTGTAATACATAGAAAATTTTCTGAAATGGGAGTAGTTTTTTAATTTTCCTGAATGAAAGATCATTATCCTCTCGACCCTACATCTAAAAGAAATCATCTCAGGAATGTTTCTTAGACACATCTTCCCAACTCATGTAGAATATGTATGACAAAAGAAAACTCGATAACATCGACAATACATTCCAAAATATTTATAATACTTCAGAGACTGGTGGCATGCACTTGAATCGCGCGTGGGCTTGCATAAGGACGACCGCCATCACCGCTTAACGGCCATTCTAAGCGCGCGTGTCTCGTATGTGTTTCCTAAGTAAATATTTAACATTTACATATGCAAATCACAAATGTTGTGTTCGGCCAATTTTGCAACACCTTTATTGGTACATTATCTCCGCGTTGCAAGTCCACAAATACAAGACTCATTAAACCTGTAGGTATTTTGCGTCACCTATTATGCACTACAACCAGATCGCAGGCGCTGCATTACGCGATGTCGTGTATCGTGTAGATAAGACACACCCAACAAGAAAAGAACGTTAACGGTTCATTGAAATCGAAAGAGTGTGCTGAGTGAACGCTTGTGCCTCGGCCCGAGAACAGGTTCCGCCGAGTGGCGAACGACCAGCGACACATCCCGAGTGGTCTGTGAGGTTACCGCGCAGTGCTCCGCCGGCCGCTTATCTAGTTGCGCGTACACATCCGAATAACGAACGTGTGATGCCGTAGACAATTGCCGCGAACATTACAACCGAGCCCTTAGAAAAAGTTTAGATACAATTGGTACTAAACTAAAAAGTGCTTTTGAACGTTTAAAAGAAATATATTCGGATGGTGACGAGTGTTTGTGCGACCGGCGTTTTAAATAGCCGTTTGATAGAATGTTGCGGAGTGGACTGGCTGTTTGATTAAGTGGGTGTAACCATGGCTAGCTTCGAGGACCTTGCCTTCGATTGGGCGACTCTATGCCAGGAGTGCCCGGAATGCTGGACACAATCAGGTAAACGGTCCTCTGTAATAAGCTTAAAATTAGATCGCTTATTAAACGTGCTGAATGCAGTGAGAAAACTTAATTCTTTGAATTTTCGCAACGTGAATCTGCAAATGCAGCGCTACCCTCACTCAACAATGAGGAAGTGATTAATTTATGTACAGGCACATTGATAATCAAATCGATAAAATGCAACACAGGACGTGCTATAAAATTGCTTATTTGCTTTATTTATTATAAACGTATCTCTCATTTAAATATACACACGTACGTAGGAGGTCAAAAAGTTCAAATTGGTGGACGAGTAACCATTTCTAATTAAACGGTTAATTATGTATGCAACGTCAGTCGTCACCTCGTCACACAGAAGACATAAAACATAGACTATAGAAATACTAAAACATTTATTTGTGGATTTTGTTAAAAAGTAAGTTATGCGTTTTAAAAGACATTTCGTTGAAAAAGATTAGATGTTATGTCACCTTGTGATATCTACCGTCGATATTGGAGGTTTTATTGATCAACATATTTATTTAAATATTTCTATAGGATTGTTATTTCGGTTTAAAGACATTTTTTCTCATAGAAAGAACAATACAGTTCACTTACAGAATGAGAAAATGTAACAACACAATAAATTAGTTAAGTATCTCTGTGATCACTATACACTCAATTTGCTCCTTAATACCTATAAAGGTCCTGATTTAATCTGATGATAAGGAACCTAATACATCACAAACAATACTTATGCCCTGATGAAGAAACTACTATATTTTAATGGGCACCTACCCACTGTTTACATATCACTTTAAATATACCTACAACTACTAAACATATAGAGGTAATTAAATAAGTTCAGTAACCTTATATTCGTTGGCACTTTTGGCAGTAAGGAACTGCGACTTTGGTCAAGTTAAATGTTTACCTATAATACAAATATTACAAGTCATAAAAAACTAGCTAAATACGAAGAAGAAAACGAAAAAACTTACTAAAAGCCAAACATCCGTCATTACAAGTTTGATAGCATGATGACTATGCTTTAAATAAATTATTTCGCCAAGCCCGGCAATAAAAATAATTTAACATCAAATTAACATTAAATGTCAATGATCTGAAAACAGTAAGGCGTTATGTCATTTATTTATCAAAAATGTACCAAACCTACCATTTTGTCAATTATTGAAAATATACAATTTTCTTGATATACGTCTTCCCTTTTGAAAAATTCACAATTTCAAGTAAAATATATTTAATAATACAAATACATATTATAATGCTTCCACACAAAGGCAAATTGATTACCAAAAAATGAATTTTAATCTAAAAATTACTGACAGTAAGTAAATCTAATACAGTAAAATAATTTCGGGCACGAACAGATAAATTTCCCTTGCAAACATTCGGTCATACATTTCACATTATTAAGTACAAATCGAAAGTATATTCATAATATTAATTATTGTATAATATTTGTAAACTTTGCTTAGTTTTATATAAAAATATATTTATAGTGATTACAATTGTAACCTCGGTGCACCTACCCTACAAGATTTCCACACCAAAGGTTAAGGTTGGCTGGTAGAGAATGCCCAGGAGACTAATTCTCGTAATAAGAATTCGGTCTCAAATCAGTTCCGATCAACTTTCGATCTCACAACTGTTATAAAAGGTATTTTCGTAGTGAAGTATTAAACATCCAACGTTGACTGTAATGTGATTATATAGTATTGTAACCGAAAATTGAATCGGTAATCTGCTAATCTTAGTAATACTTTATTTTACTACAAAAATACCTTTTATAACAGTTCTGAGATCGAAAGGTGATCGGAACTGATTTGAGACCGAACTTTTATTACGAGTATTGGTCTTCTGGGCATTAGGTCCGTCGATGTACATACGTGTACAAAAAATAAATAAAATAATCTTTAAAGGATTGAATTTTTCCTATTAATATACCATTACTGAATTCCAAGCGAACATCGTAAAATAGGTAACCGGATTATTAGTAACTTTCTTCCTTACAATCGTCCAAGTCTTAATCCAAAAGACAAGAAAATTTCTGCCAACGGTTGACTGACAGCGTGTGTATGCTGTTCTTAATCTACTTTTATAGTAGATCTCACTAATTAGTGAAATTAATTATGAATAAAAAAAAACAAATTAACTGAAGAAAAGGCAAATTGATTACCAAAAAATGAATTTTAATCTAAAAATTACTGACAGTAAGTAAATCAAATACAGAAAATGATTTCGGGCACGAACAGATAAATTTCCCTTGCAAACATTCGGTCATACATTTCACATTATTAAGTACAAATCGAAAGTATATTCATAATATTGAGTATATATTAATGATGAGTAACAACGAAGTTTACATATATAGCTCTATTTATACATGTTAAGGAGCTATCACCTAGCATCTATAAGGATTTATATCTTATGTTCTAGTAGATAACGGTGCATCTTAAAAATTAATTATTACATGCAAATATTACAGTCTGGTATGCTTCACTGAAGACGGTTTACTGCTATAGTAAATGACGCCTTATTTTATCGAAACTAAGTTTTATAGTATGGAAAAGATTATGAGTGAACTTTTCTATTATTTTCTTTCATTTCTATTGATTCTAGTAAGTCCTTGTTTTAACTTGAAATTAATAATTTAAGTAAGTGGTATTTATTGAGAACACGCGATTTTGCTTACGTGTGTACCCGTACACCCGCAGCGAATGACGCGCGATGCGGAATGGCGCTTAAACGAGCGATAAAGATCCCCCATTAGGTTCGAAACTATAACAAGTTTAACATTTCCAAAAAAATATACGGTCTCGTGCAGATAGTAATCGGCGATATAACTAAGCCCATGTTTTAAAGTTTAACAAAATTGATCTCTAAGAATTTAGGAATGCTAAATTAACATTTTTATCTTATAGTTAGTTATTTTTCAGTGCTTCGGAATTTAAAATTTCGACAAAGCAACGTGATAATAGTGCGTCGACCTTGGTTACGTGTTTATGCAAGCGACCTGTAAGCCCGTCTCATGCTTGTTCGCCGCGGCACGTCTAATTACCAACTGTTGCAGCGTTCCGACACCTGTCTGCATACTACACCATACCAAATTCTATCACGCAGGTGTCAGAAAGTTTTTTGTTGTAGATGCCCTTACAAATTATTACATTTGAATAGAGGTATAGTAGGCCAAAACCTCGTATCTAAGGAGAGGCCTATGTCCAGCAGTGGACTATTAAAGGCCGTTGACTTGATGATGTGATGTGAATAGAGGAAAAGTGTATAAAATGTAAGTAAAAAGTATTTATTAGGTTAGAAAGTGAAGAACAAATTGTGGTATCTCTTGATTATTCCGGCGATGGAGAAATGGTATTTTGATGTCGATATTTACTCGATATTACTCTGAATCCATCCGGTCATTTGAACTTAACGACTTGCTTAATTACTTTTTTATAAATAATGCATAGATTTACCATAAACCATTTTCGATATTACCTAGCTGTACATTCCTATGTTTTCATAGCTTTCTACTGCTAAATTATGTTACATGGTTTTTTTTCAAGAAACCTATGTGGGAACTCCTAAATTTGTCGACTTCAATTGATTGAGCATGAACATTGAACAAAAAATGAAAATGTGGAACAGGTCCTTTCTTGTTAAGGTGTTATCACTTTAACAAAAATACATTAGAATGCGTATAGGAGTAGAGAGTAGTATACACACTTTTTGCTAACTATAATTTCATCATGTTTAGATAGTAGGGGCTAGTATATTGCCGTCAACTGAGAACTTTTGGAATTAAAAGATGAGAAAATTCGGAAGGAAAACATCTGGAGGCGATTATTGTCGCCACTTGTAATTCAAACTGGTTGTTGCCTTGTTGGCTAAAAGTTCCCCTAAGCTAACAACGCACGCGCCTAGACCGATAAGGGATTACCGGTGCCTATAAACTGCGTTTGAAATGCCTTCAAGAGAAAAGATCAGTCGCCGGTGAGTAATAAATCTACCTCGCCAGCCTGCCTACATAAAATGTAACTATTACGTTAATGTGGCGGCCTTGTGTTTGAGTAAGGGTCTCTGTTGCATACTTCGTAAGTCAACGCCCGAGCGTAAAAACTTTAGTGTATATTCCGAGGACATAGTATTTACATTAGTGTGTGGTAATTAGTGCGAAAAACCACTCTCTTTCGACATTGCTTCTACCCACATTCGAAACCATGTACACTACTTTAGGAACATATATCATTAACCAGACAAAAAGAAGAGAGCCACAAGGAACTAGCTATGATAATAAACGCTCTTGAGACTAAAGGTCGCTTAACGATCTTAGATCTTTGTACACGATTTGTATTCTGCATGGAAATGGGGGCCAGAGACTGTCGAAGCAAGTTGATAAATCAATAGACAATTGTTTTAGATTAACATAGTTTTAATTTTACTTTTCTTAAGTGAAATTGTCACATTTCTTATTTTTAAATCGCCTTCACGTTATTTCATTCCTAAACTACCTCTTCTTTTGTAAATATACTCGTATACCTAAGAATATTGTAATGTATTTGTTATAAAGCTGACTGCTTTAGAACAAATACTTTTTTGTACAATAAAATTAATTATTTTGTTACTAACCAAATACTTATTTTAAATATTTTTAATTTTTATATTATAATTATTCAGTGGATTTTATCTTACTACTTTTATAAATGCGAAAGTTTGAGTAGATGTTTGTTATCGAATCACGCCACAACGGCCAAACGGGGCCTCAATTCTGCTATTGCGCCAAGCCAGTGTCATACCACTGACACGCTATTGAGATGCCATCGAGTGGCCATTGGCATCGGTATAAATATCGGTAGTTGAAAATATATTACGTTTTTTGAGGAAATGATTTAATAATTTATTATAATAAAAACAAATAAATCATTTCCTCAAAAAACGTAATATATTTTCTACCAATATTTATACCGATGCCAATGGCTACTCGATGGCATCTCAATAGCGTGTCAGTGGTGTGACACTGGCTTGCCGTAAACATAAAATAGTAGAATTGAGGCCCGGATCTGGATGAAATGCAGGTACTGGGTAGGGGAATACAGTTATAAAATTTGTGAAATAAACATTGAATGATTCCATTTCAGGGAATAAAAGAGAAAGATAGATACAAGCCAAGCTAATATAAAGTGACTCCTAGGTAACATTATCTATCTTCATAAAATAGGTACTCTTAGTTATTATGTGCCTAACTACCGTGAAAAATTAGTTGTTAGGAACTTTTTATTCTTTAGTCAGTCAGGAAACCAGACAGCAAACAAAGTTTATAAAAGGGATAGCTTAGAGATGATAATAGTTAGATTTTTGAAATTACATTGTCCTAGTAACATTTAAAAAGTAAACACTATGAAATAATTTAATAACTACGCGTATTAAGTAAGTGTTTATATGTATACAAAGTTTTGTAACGCTGTATGAAGCGCAAAATTTCGGGTCAAGTGCCAAGGTCTTTGTTTATATCTAAGAACGATAATACGAGTATGACAGAAAGAAAAGAGTAAATATTTTTATTCTTGAATTCGTAGGTATTTCACTATTTTGTTCATCTGTTCACTGTTGATTGAATACGGTTCTAATATAGGCGAATATAAGTAAACCATCCTGATTGGTAAAAAAAGAAAACCACCAGCACTACAAAAAGAAGGAAAACTTGTCACAAACCCTATACCAACCCGCCTGGCCAGCGTGGTATAGTAGGCCAAAACCTCCTTTCTAAGGAGAGGCCTATGTCTAGCAGTGGACTGTTAAAGGCTGTTGATGTGATGTGATGTGATCCTGATTGGTTACGTATATTGGTTTAGAAGAGTACCGTAAGTGGTGTTTGAAGCTAGATTTTTACAATTTCAGGTCTGAATTTCATATTGAACACAATAGAATACTGAGACGATTTCAATAATTCGTCTCTGAAGTTTTTAAATTTTACGTACATTTATCTGTATCTATTCTATAACAATGCCGTCTAGTCACTGAGAGAATGCATTATCATTTATTTCATATTAAAGTTGCAATGAAACGCTGTGTATTATAATAATTCTTCAGAAATACTTTTTTTCTTACTACACGGAACACTTACTAAAAGAGACAAAGAATTCATAATTAAAATGAATTTAAAGTGAAAAAATAGTGAAACTGAAACGCGGATAAATGTTTGCCGTTTTCCCTTACAAAGTTATAGCCGGTTTGGTAAACTAGATTACAATCTTTGTAAACGGTGATATGATTAAATAAATAATAATAATGTTACTTGTACTCTCTTGTGACTTAATGGATTAAGTTAATGCCCTTGTTAGTATTTTATACGCCCCCTTGGGACCGTTTTTTGAAACTGACTTCTACATTCTAAATTTAAAAAAAACGGTCACAAGAAATCGTGATCTTTGCCTCGTGTATATTTTTTAAATTTTGCTATAATTTACGTCAATCCACTGATCGTTAATTTGGTGAGTGTTTTGTTTTTTCGTTGTCTGATTGTAGACATTAAGGTTAAAAACACGTATTGGGTATTTCTAATTAGATTACCAACTTAGGAGATGAACAAATTCATATAAGTACAAATACATGTTATAACTGACCTTGTTCCGTAAAATCATTGACTCCTATAAGGATGTGCTGTTAAAAGATTCTAGTTTGACAAGGTTATAGAAAGGTACCGGTTTGTTACCGTTCAATCGTCACAAAAATATTCTGGGTTGCAGTAATGCTGTGCAAACTGTTGTTGTTTTTTTCGTATTTATACGTATCTTTTAATACTGTTTTTGTCAATCAAACGACTTAGTATCTAAATAAAACATGATAAACTTGCCGAGTCGTTTCTTTGAGAACGAATTTTAGAGAAAATTATTAAGACAGTTTGCAACTAAAATTGCTACACGCTACGCGATGCGTGGCTGATGCGAATACTTGGCGTATTTATTGACGTAATTAAAAAAAAAGTAGAGTCGCTCCTATAATCTAAGTTTATCCAAGAAAAGTTTTTATTCAGTTAATTTATGGTTCCGTACAAAAGAAAAAATGGAAACCTTATAGATACTGTCTGTCAAAACTTTTTATCTTATTTAAGCATTATATTAAACAATTTTTTAAATCAACCTTAAATCAAATCCTATGTGTAAAAAGATAAAAAACTATGTGTTTTAGGTTTTAATGTAAACAAACAATCATAGTATTGTAATAAGTAGATTAACACTAACTTTATTAAACAGTTTTTTATGCGCATATGAGTAATCTGTCTTTTGTCTCGTGTAAAAAAACTGTATCGATTTAAAATAAAATATTAAAAAAAAAAAACAAAACAATTTGAAAAATAGTGAGTCGCACAGTACTATTATTCTTGTTAATTAATCTATCATTCATATGTTAGATTGCTTGTATTAAGTCTATAGTGCACTGGGTGGAGATCGAACTTGCAACCATTTAATCAAAAGGTCGCTTTAGCCCTTACGATAACGCCGCTTGGGATCAAAGACAATCAATAAAGGATATTTTTACCTTAAAATCTCTTTTTCTTGACTTTACAGTAGATAATTAAGAAATGAAACCATAATTTCGTGGATCCCATTTGAGGATTATATCGAATCTCCAAAAGGCTTAAACCTTTACACAGATTAAATTGTTAATATTCAGTTACAAGGTGTCTCACCACTATGTGATTGATGACAGCATCTAGCCACAAGAGTTAACCTACTTAAAGTTACTAACTGAATATTATCTATTTTATGATCTCAGCACAAACGAGGGCGCCGGCTAATGCTGTCATGGGTGACAGAAACAAACAACGCTTTACAATATTTTAATTAATCTCCGCAATGCCTTTTTGCCAAATCAAGTCCAATAATCTCACATTGCTACATGATGATAAGTTGTTTTATAAGATGTGTTACCATAATCTTACACATATGTAATTCGAATATTTCGGCTATAATATTTCAAAATGTTTCACTTTTAACATTATTTGCTAACTAACATGATGTGTGAACATAGCATCGCTAGGATCGAACTAAGCTATCCTATCTCGTTTCCGTCATCACTACAACTTAATGAAGTCTTGCCATAAGCACCATGTTTTCTTATTTCAAAACCATATATGTAAGATCAACTTATGTTTATTTTCCGTGAATAGGAACGGCTACTCAGAGAGACCATAAATTAATTAACGAAGAAATGTCTCAATTTAATCAATTATAACGTTATGAAATCAAGTAGGAATCGAAAACTTTCTACCTAAATCAAATATGATTTATGGTAAACTCTATGACTATTTATCTGTGTCTATTTTATCGATTAAAGCCATTTTTTCCTGATGATATTTTCATGAGGTACTGCCATTGTGGCTCGGTCGGGTCTGACGTCTTCTTTTAGGTTCTCTCGACCACATTCAAATTCACAATACCAGTAATTAACTGTTGCTAACGCAGGAGCAGATTCCGCTAAATCCAGCTTGTATTTTTTTTAGAAATTATATTTTTTCTGTAGCTAACAATTTTAAGAACAACCTAGGTATATCGTCCTTTATAACTTAGGTAATAGTAACTTAGGTAGAAAATCCTGTTTTTTTTTTTTGGAAAAAACAAAGATTACCTAACTAATTGGTAAGAAGGTACAAGAAAATACTGATGAGGTAATTGAAAGGTACTCATTGTGTAATTACTAGATGGCTTTTCACTTTGGTTCACACCAAACGGTATTAATTTATGAGTAATTTGAACATTGTTCTTACATCAAACAATCAATGTGGGGGCCAAACGGCTCCTATCATTGTTTTCTTGAATTGGTTCGTTTTTCTCACGAGTTTATAACTAATTAGCATTCATAAAAGGCCAATCTATATCAGAGGCGTGTCTACAGCGATATCCGAGTGCAATATTCTTTACTACCTTAATTTGTATCCTTAATAACTATCTACTTTCGCCGACGTTTATAATTTAAACGGCTCGTAGAAAACATAATATATAAAAGATAAAATCGAATATTATACAAACAATATTAAATGTGAGGCCATTCTCTTTCGGTTCCCGCACATGGGTTCCAGTTTACACGTTCGCTCGTTCTCACGAATGCAAGTGATCGGTGGGCCTGTCATTGACCCAAGAATTAGTGGACCTATAACTTTACAATAATTATGTTAATGTTACTCCAACTATACACTTGAGTTACTACATCATGGTGTGGCGGATCATAAAATCTTTTTGCAGATTATCACGTTTATCTTGGTCAAATATTTTACAATAATTTTTCTTCAACACTACACGTTTACATTTATTATTGCTTAATATTGCCTGGTGGTTACAATTCTGGCGTTTAAAATTTCGTCTTTTAATTTCATAGCCAGTATAACTTTAACTCTCATTGAGACTTTTATACAAGTCAACATACTGGAACTCTATAGCTTATTCGCATTTAAATAATATTTTTTAACCTTGTAGCACTTTTTGTTTAAACATTTTAACTTTTTGCACTTCTTGTAAGCATAATTCACCGACACGCCTACTGTGGTGCGCTTAAACAACTGTGTTTAAAGCGGGGTACCAAGAATTTTGTTCATGTAATATATCGAAAACGATTTCATGTGTGCATTTTGTTGTTGTCATTAAAATAAATAAGTGGTCCCAAGGTATATTACAAGAGAACAATATTGATTTATCCTACCTTAAAAGTACGGTTATCCTTTAAGTTATAAGTTACCTGTTTCACCATTGACCCCGATAAATAGAATTTATACTTTTTGTTTTTTCCTATTTCGTGTTCTGTTTTGTTCAATGCTATTTACTATAAAAGAGCAATTAAACGTAAATAGTACTCGTACTTGCGCAGTGACGAACAATGAAATTATAATTTTATTGAAAGGATAAATTAATTGCCTTAGTACCATCTTTTTAACTTAATTGTTCCCCGTTAAACCATAATAATGACAATAGCCATAATTTTATTCGTAACATGTAAGTAACATCATGGTTGACTTCAATAAATGTACATAAGCGTGATTAATTTTTGTGTGAAATTTTTCGCATTGTCTTATTATTCGTTTTTGATTCCACTGACTGCCTTTATGATTATTCATAGCCATTAATTAAAAACTAAGAAAAGTTAGTATATGTATATTATGCGGATACGAGTGGAAAGTTAGAGTTATCGTTCAGTCCACTTACGGCCCGAAATAGGGCCAAGTGTCGCCAGAATAATGATTAGCATTCGAAATATTTAAACAACCGTTAGTTGAAACGTAAGCCCGAATTCTTGAGTCACTGTTTCTGTGGTAGTTCGGAAAATAAACATTAGCATTTGAATGACGTTTATCAATGGACTGGCCAACTTTGAGGGTCTTCGGTGTGCGTCTCGGGTATAAATTAACAGATTGAACTGTCTTCTCTATTAAAACTAGTCATAAGTAAAATAATACAAATATATAAACATTAAGCTTTAGACTGTTGTCGCTGCAATATTATTTTTACTTGTGATATGTAAATATGATTGTATAGGACTGGTTTGATAAACATGGTAATGAGCATAATAATGGTAATAAGTATAATTATTGCTTCAATAGTTGCAATAGTCAGACCGCAGCACTTGAGCGCAGACTACAAGTATACAAATTTACAGAAGTATAAATTTAAAATACCCCGTACTCAAAAATCTCTAACGAACTAATTAACGGCTGATAATACTCGAACGTTTGAATAGAGTTTTTTCATTATGGTAAGAACACTCTCAAACAAATAAATCAAATCGAAAAACTGAATTAAAAATTAGTCATGCATTTGCGTGCTATGATGCCACCATGCCATACATACCCGCGATAAACTTATAACTCCCCTACTTTTAGGTCTGGATTAATACAGTGCTGATATCGATATTGATCTAACAAGATTTAATTGATCTAAAAATATTGTAAAGAATATTGCACACCATGGAAGAAAAGCACCAGTTTTCGTTGGAACCACCATACCTAAATAGTTTCTAACAATCGTAGAATCATTACAGGTTGAAAACTTAATATTGTAAAAAAATAAGTATTAACCTTTTTTTTTTACATATATATGTATAGGTTACGATGCAGTCCATAGTCAATTGCAATGAACATCTATATGTACTACAGCATTCATATTATTTCTTATGAAGCATCATTTACATTTTACATAAGATTATCTCCGTGATGCCCATAAATGTGCGTTGATGATTGTTTTTACGACTGTCTACTAATAACTTCGAGAATACATAGTCAATGCACTTCTGTATTTACATTACTTTTTATCATTATTTTATGCGGACATGACTTTCTTTACCATAAAGAAACGAATGAAAGACTTAATTTTAGTCATTAAAAGCTGTGAGATAGGTCTTCCTTTTAATAAAAGAATTCTAACCAGCTTCACTTACCAATCGCCAAAGAATAGACAACTATTTTTGTCACGAGTAAACCAAAGACATTTTATAAAACAAGCCAAGTGTGACTAGAACCAATCATTTTATCAAATGAGTATGATTTAAAAAAAGCAATAATTTCCATGTCTAATAGACAGTGGTTTAGTAAAACGGTCAATGGTTGGCAACGCGCCTGTGTCTGCCGCTTGTGTCTAGCGGCGGTAGCCACTTACCATCAGATGATCCGTCTGTTCGTTCGCCCCCTATACCATAAAGACAGTGGCACTTCGAGAGTGCCGACAGAAGTGAAAACTTAAATACAGAGGTTTCGGTAACGGTAACGGTAACAGTGTCGCGAGCTAAATGTTTTTTTTCCCATTAACAAAAAAAATTGTTTTTTGTTAAAACATAAAATACATTATTTTGTTTGTTGTCCAAAAATGCCCAACGCGCCTAAAGAAGTTTTCACTTCTAAAATAAGCGGGAACTTATTCAACTAGTGCTAACTTATTCAGGACGAATCACTCTCGGGAATGACACATATTGAATGACCCCACACAGGGGGCCGCTAAAGAAGGAAATGACTTTATTTAACCGCTTTGCATTTCTGATCTCAGTCGTTTACCTTGCAAAACTTATGTGTGGTGTGCAATGCCTTTCCATGATGCAATATCAATTTGATTGAATTGAGTCAAGAGTTAAGTAATTTTTCGTTCCTTTTCAGCGATCGCGTGAGGTAACCTGAGCCCAACCCTACCCTTCCCCCGGTTAGGGTCCCCCCCCCGGTTAGGGTCCCCCCCCCCCGGTTAGGGTCCCCCCCCCCAATGCCTTTGATGGGGTGTTCCAGTTTGCCCCCTATTCCATTAAAAAGAATTGATTATTGTTATTGACACGTTTCTTTCCATTATAGTACTTTTTCTTTTTTTTACAACCGTAATTATGTGTAAATAGAGATTGCTATTGGAATTCCTATTGTTATGCAAATACAGTTTAACTATAGAAGGGTATAAGAAACTACAATTCATCAGTGTACTTAGCGTGTCAACGACATACGAATACGAAAGTTGTCTTGAACTATAAATCAATAAAACAGGGACCCAACGCCTATATTTGTAAATTTATGAACCAATGATAAACAGTTAAAATCTTTCAAGTAAACTCCAACATAAAAGTCGATTCAGCTGTTATGTAGCTATCTATGTGATTGTATGGACAGGTGTACACTAAATACTTTAAACGTTGCTAGATATTAATACAACCTTCCTTACAAGGATATATACGTAAACCTACGCCTACCACATAGTTAAACATGACAGTTGCACCACATGGTCGTTCATTATTTGTGGTGAGTGGGTATATGTATGTTGACTTAGTGTGTTGCGCTGATAGTATACCGACGCGTCTACAGGGCCAACTGAATACATAGAACACAGTTCTCGAGTAATAATAATAATGACGAAAACCTTCGAAGAGAAAAGGTTTTAATTTAACGCTATTGAAATTTTGAAGAATTGACATGTTCATTCAATATTACGGATTTTGTAGTTCATTCCATAATATATTTCGTATCATACATGTAATCACTCCTGCTCTGATTGTAATTTGATGTATTTCCATTCAATGCAAATAAACAAGTATCATACATGTCAGTTTTCCTTGTCTATGTCATGCCGTTACAAACTTTATAAACAGACTCTCATAATTCATTCAGCAATAAAATTCAATGTTTGTATTATTGGCCGTTGAAGAAAGAAATCTTTTGTCTGAAGCAAATCTTAGATGCACAGTCAGGTCATTTTTATCATAAAAATGTATTATCATTGGAACTGAACGAACTTAAAATATTTCAACTCCCAAGAGTAAGTGCTTCTTAATTCAGCTTAACAAATTTGACCCAAAGCATATTATTATATGTTCTGTGTAACAAACATTAAAGTTACATAAAAGCTTATAAAAATAGAAAATCCAATCACAACAAAGAATTACCATGTGTGAGTATTGTGTGCCTATTTACTTGCATTACTAATGTATAGAAAGTATACTTTTTATTGGGTACTCTAGCAAAACCTATTCTTATTGAATTTCTCTGTTAAAAGCCCTTACCTACCTACATGTATTGTCTAAAAGATATGCTTTGTAAAAGTTATGAATGGTTAATACATGCAACGTTATGTAACAAGAATTGACAACAAAATTCTTTAAGTACCATCTTTTCGTTATGGCCTCTTTATAGACGTAACGAAATGAAATGATTGGCCAAACGTGATAATCTCGGTAATCTCGCTAAAAAGCATTCTTAAGCGAATGTAAACAAAATGGTCACGAATTTTAAACCACACTGAGTTAACTGAGCAATTAGGTGACTTAGTACGGCAGTTTCTTTTTATTTCGTACGCGAACTGCCCGAGCCGAGGGTGAAATGGTATGTCAGACTCGAACTGACTAAAACCACACGGTGTTTATAAGTGAGTCTATTGCAGGGGACCCTGGTTACCGTAACAAGAAAACTCTAAAAACTTAGACAGGCGACTACACCGTGGAGTACGAGCATAACCTTCCTCCAGGTCAAACAGACGCGGCGGTTGGTAAACCCATATTTTAGGTAGGTTTTATAACGTACATCAGTGTAAACAATCCTTTTACACTTCAGCTATTCCATGCGTCATTCACATGACTGTCAGACGATTACGAAGTATTATAATCTAAGAGGTACCGTTTGACAGTTGTGACAGTTTGAAGTATAGTGATGGGGTCAAAGAAATTGATTATTACAATATCCCATACTTAAGAGATATCGATATCATTTCTTAGTATGTACTAATCGATTACAGTTTTACAGGTTTATGTATATTACACCAGTATATTGAACCTAATAGATAGGTGGACATAGGCCTCTCTTTAGAAAGGAGGTTTTGGCCTACTATACCACGCTGGCTTATGTGCAGCAGTGGAATACTAAAGAATGATGATGATGATGATAGATAGGTGATATTGCTAAGAATTATCTTTTCTATTTTCTCTGAGTATCTCTAGAGAATATCGTGATCCAAAACCAATCGTGTTGCAAATACTCACCATATAGATGTACTTCTAACGCTTGTGTAATAAGAATAAAGATAGGTGTGTGTATATATAAAAATAGGAAATATAGCAAATAGGAAAAGGTCCTAGAAATAATCCTATATTATTTACATACAAAAAAAAACATATTTCTCCGTAATAAAACTTACATAAGTATTTACATACGTAATTATGTTGACTTCTTAAATTAGATGTAGGGTAGAAATATAACAGTATTTTCTACTTGCGATTCTCCTCAGATTATGTACGGTTCCAATTTAGTAGCAGAAGGCCAATTCTCGTAATAAAAGTTCGGTCAAAATTAAGTTTCAATCAACTCTCCATCTCGCAACTGTCATAAAAGGTATTTTTGTGGTAGGTAATTGGCCTTCTGATCTAATACCAATTGAAAAAAAAAACAGCGGTCTGTCTAACTATTGTTTTCAGTTATAGTGCAACCGTTCACACATAAATCTCATAAGATCTCAGTCACAAAATACTAAACATACAAAGAGTATCGCAGTTACTGTATAAATAGATCCTATTGTCTTCAACCAAAAAAAGTGTAATACAAGTAGAACAACATGACAAAAAATCACTTGGTCATTCCTTTGTACGAATATGCCAGTCTATTGTGTTAGTTTTCAAATGTCCTCTTCCATAAAACTTTGCGTAACTTGAACCTATTTAGTTCTATACTCGTGAGATTCCCTGGGTGCGTGGTTCGTTCCACCGGGCGAGTTCGTCTGAGCGAGAAACTGGCTCGAAGTCAATGACCACTCTTTATCTAGACAATGCAGAACCTATGACGCTCAAGTTCGTTGGACAATTCTATATTAAAAACACATTTCGGAATAGGTTCTCGATAAAAAATATCAAGTAATAAATGATTCATCACGGTCAACACCGCTATGTGACTGTAATTGCATAGCAAAACATTAGTTTTACTATTTGTGCAAAGGGTGGAACTGAAGAGGCTTTCTACTCTAACACCTTTAGCTTGTGCCTGATAAGGAGGTTACTCGACCTGTCACCAGCTATTAAGTGCATTGCAGCTCGTGCGAGGTCGAAAGAAGCTTTCTGGCACCTTTATATATATATACAGCGAAGAGTCCAAGCTTTAACGTAGCTCACTAGGTACGATTAAATATATGTGTAAATGAATAAATATTTTCGGTCATCTGACACACAACGCCATCTAGTTTATATCTAGTTTTTGTAAGTCTTATAACAACTTTTAAGTTCACATTATTTTTTGTAAATTGTTATTGCACTTTTGTTGGTCTATGCTGTGCCTACCTTTAAGTGGCGTGATGCTTAACTTTAAAATTCATATGTTTATAAATACATTGTAATAGTGTACTCGCCGTTGGTGGCATAATAAATAAATAAAATAAATATATATATATATATATATATATAGATAGATTACCTAAAGAAGATTTTTCTGGTGTTAGTTGATAGTAGATTCTAAATTTAAATGCGTAATAGTAAATGTTGTTAGGTGAGAAACAGAGTGACAGGATGTGGAGAGCACAAACAGGTCTTACTCTCGGTACTTGCCAATTGAAACGACATTCCAATCACTTGCTGTTACTATTTTGCACGCTAGAACAATGCCTGCATGAAAATTGTAATCCATATATATTGCTTTTACATACTTCAACACATATGAGTGAAACATGTGAATTGTGAAACTATGAGTTTGGAAACAGCGTCATTGTAAGTGTCTCTTCAATAGTAAACTTCAAAGAAATGCCACTTTCTGTCGTCTTTATAGATGTTTTACTTTGTATGTCTATGTTTACACTAAACATACAAGTGTTTGTGTTTTCTTTAATATTATTGAAATGTAATGTGAACTAAACCATTTTAAGACGACGGATGGATAACCAATTTCCACCTAACTCTCTGTTTAATTTTCACAATTGAATTGCAATAAATATTGCAATGAAAAACTCTTCGTGAAGTAACGTCCAACATTGCTCTTACTTTTACAAAAGGCGTAAGCTTAAAATATTAACAAGTAACAAATAAAATTATTTTCTTCAGCCTGACAATATTTTGGTAAGTGTAAAATGGTTGATTTATAAATTACTTATTACTTAGTTTAAAGACGATAGTATATACCAGTATACGGATTAACAGGCCCGTTGCCAGAAATAGTCGGCGTTTTGTAGGATACCTACGATTATTCTTCAGTTTGAGATGAACGCCTGAATGTCTTTCATCTTTTGTCCCTTTCTTATCATTCAGTGCCGGATTAAGAATACGTAATGTCACCACCCCTATTCATCCCGTGGGTGTCGTAAAAGTCTACTAAGGGAGAAAACTACGCAAGACAACACTGCAAAGAGAAGGAAATCTTGAAACAAACCCTGTACAAACCTGTCTGGCCAGCGTGGTATAGTAGGCCAAAACCTCATTTCTAAGGAGAGGCCTATGTCCAGCAGTGGACCATTATAAGCTGTTGATGATGATGATGATGTATCATTCAGTCGAGCCTCGCTTGGATACAAATACACTGCGGCCCATTTGTGATCTGGCGTGGCTCTTAACGATAAGTTGCACAGACTAAAACGTTTGATCAAAATTCAACCTCTTGATTTGTAAAAGATAAAAATGACTGACACTTAACTTTAAAAAAAAAACTTTATTTCAGTACTACGAGTACTGTTTCATCCATTTTACAGACTTTTCTGTATCTACTATTGCAACAATTTCGAAACCTGCATTACGACAATTTTAATTATAATAAAATTAATTCGTGTTCAGGATTGTATTCAATATCATTTTGTACAATTTTAAGCTATTTTATTATTTATTTCTTTGTAAAATATGCGTCGAATCTATATCTGTATTTTCTAGATTAAATTTAGGCTCTACAATCGTATTGTCATTAATGTACGAATGTTTTGATTTCAACATATCTTCTCGTAAAAGCAAGATAACTCGAGGCGGTTTATCGATCGAATTGATATTTCACTGCATCATTGCTTTTTTTTAAGGAATAGGGGGCAAACAAGCAGACGGGTCACCTGATGGAAAGCGACTACCGCCGCCCATGAACGCCTGCAACTCAGGAGTCACAAGCGTGCTGCCAGCCATTAAGGGAAGAGTACGCTCTTTTCTCTTTTCTTTCGAAGGTTTGAATGTCGTACCGGTCCGCAGCCGATGACTTGTTCCACTTAGTTGTGCGAGGCAAAAAGTGTCTTGAAAAGCGCACAGTGGTGGAGCGCCAATTATCCAAGTGGCAGGGATGAAAATGTTGCCGTGTGGAAAGATGGCGGAAGGTTGCTGCGGGTATTAGTCCGAACAATTCCTTGGAGCACTCTCCATGATATATACGATAGAGAATGCTGAGAGAAGGTACATCTCTACGTAACGCCAAGGATCGAGCCGATCGCAAATCTTTTGGCTATTGAAGATTGGAGTCGCTCTTCTTTGGATTCGATCAAGGGGGAGAAACTAGTACTCTGGTGCCCTTGCATAGAGATGAGAGCAGTATTCCATATGCGGTTTGACTTGCGCCTTATAGAGTTGGAGGCGATGGGCTGGAGTGAAATACTGCCTCGATCTGTTCAGCACACGAGCTTCTTCGAGGCCAATTTGACCTTACCCTCTAAATGACCCCGAAACTGAACTTCGCTCGATATCTCGATGCCTAGGATTCCAATGCTGGCTGAGACAGTTAGGGAGGTGCTCTGGATCCGAGGTGATACGACAAACGGTATCTTTTTTGCGGTGAACGCGCAAACCTGTGTCTTTTTTGGGTTAGAATGGACCAGATTCAGTCGACCCCAAGCTGAAACCTTCGCTAAGGAAGCTTCAACTTCAGACACTAGTTCGTTTCGACTCTCGATGACGTTTTCCCGAGAAATTACGGACAGCCGGTATAAAAGGCATCTCACGTGCAATCATCTGCACAGCCTTGCGGGACACCAGCATTTACTGACTTCAAGTCGGAGCATGCACCGTCGATAACGACTTTAATGCTTCTACCTGCAAGGAAACTGGTGACAAAGTTACATAATTTCTCGGGGAGCCCAGAGGAAGGGAGCTTCGAGAGAAGCGCCCTATGCCACACCCAATCGAAGGCCTTTGCTATGTCCAAGCTTACCGTACACACCGGTGGGCACAGGCGATCGAGACCAAGGGCCCCCACCTTGTGCCCACCGGTGTGTTAGATAAACAAGAAGATCGCCAGCTGAGCGACCCCGGCGAAAACCATATTGTCGGTGATTTTCCAAGTACCGGAGGAGCTGGCAGTTGATTAAGGATTCCATAACCTTAGAGAATAAAAGAGTTATGGCTATAGGCCTATAGTTGGATGGATCAGAGCTGTCACCTTTTTTAGGGATCGGGTGCACAGCGCTACCTTCCAGGAGTTCGGAACTACGCCTAGGGAATAGGAGAGTCAAAAAAGGCGAATTTAAACCGGTGCCAGCTCTGGAGCATTGCATTTTGTATAAAACGCAATTAGGAAGCGGCGTGGCGACCGCTTAAACTGCTAAGCCATCCGTGCAGCTTGAAAGGTAACTTACGCGATAGGCGGGAAAAGACGGGTCGAGGTAGCTAACTAGGTAGTTTGAGCGAACTATACCCGTTTTCTCATAGTTAAAGTTGAATAACTAAAGATCACACGTAGTTTTTTTACGTAGTAAACTTTTTTGGATGGTTAAAAGGGTAAAATAGGCGTCGGAATGTAATTCAACAACAGTTAAGTATCCACAAACAGATAAATCTAAGGGTCGTATCACAACATGATACTCAAAAGTTCAGTAGCGCTTGAGGTTAGTTTTTGCGTTATAAAACTACGCTCAAGCGTTTCTTGAGTTTTGAGGAACATTCTGTGTATTACAGAACTTAGGCCTTAGTAACATCTGAAGAAAAACATTTTTTTTTATAAAACTAAACTCTATACCTAATATTTGCCTTTTCTCAATGTTAGTTACAAGTAAAAACAAAACAAATACAATTACAAGTAAATACAAAATTATTCGTGGAAGAGCCATACATGTCCAGACACATATGGGCCAGGCTCGACCGGAGTGATACCACGGCCTCACAGAAAATCTGTGTTAAACAGTTCGTTCGTTGCTTTTCACTGAGTGAGAGAGGTTACTGGAGCCAAAACACCCCTTTCCTCTCATTCTTTTGGCCGAAACCGAAACTCGAACCGAAACTAAATTTTTTGGCCGAAACCGAACTTGTACTAAGTACACAAACGACTTAGGCGTTGGATTTGCGATTGGGTAGTTCCGGATTGGAATAAAACTGTTGTTGGCGTGTAGTAGTTGGTAGACCATCGATCTGTGACTTATTTGAAGAGTTCAACTTGGCTTAGTTATGATTTGTTATACTATGACTCAGGTAAAGAACAGAAGAGAACTACTAGAGTTCTTTAGTTAGGAACAAAACAACAAAAACATATCAGCATATTTATTGCAGCATTTTTGTTGAGAACACGTGCTGTAAATTCAGTGTTGATACCTGATACTTCCACTTCTAAATTATAAAATAATATACGGTGTATCAGCTTCTATTCCTATTATTATATTAAATGGCAGCATATGGCGAAGGATCAAATAACTGGAACGGAACGAAGCCTTATTTAGCATAGGTACACACGTTGTTGAGTAGATGTTAGGGAAAATATGGGTAAATAATAGTGATGAACAAATGCAGGAGACACCAAAATGTAAACACGTACATACGCACAACGCACAAGCAGTCGTCTTGACTAATCAGAATTCTTTAAATTAAAACAGGGTCTTATATAACATTTTATTATTATTATAACGTACGCATCAAATATTTCAACTTAATACATAAAAAAATGGTAACATTAAACAAATAACGCGGTTTCAGAAAATTTTTTGCTAATCCTTCTAGGTGGAATTTTTTGTTTGTAATATTGTTGAAACAAGCCCATATCTTCGGCTAATGGCGTCAAACATTGGCCATGATGAAATACTTTAAGTAGCGTATTTTGTTTCATGGCATTACCAAACAAACAAGAGTTGGCGTATGTGACCATATCTGAGCCACATATTGGATCCCAATTTTCTGTGCAATAATTATTGCAAGGTCTCAGTAGAGCTACATCTAATGCTGGTCGTAAAGCTCTTGCAGTTTCCAAATCACATATAGACGGGTACGTTATGCCGTCAGTTCCACAAACGGCACCGATGAGCTGATAGCTAATTGGACAGCTACCATCATTTAAAGCCGTCACTTGTTTCCAGTTTGACAGTAAGCTTGCTATTAAATCTGCAAATAAACACAATGTACAATACTAGATATTGCATGCGGCTTCGCTCGCGGGATTGTTTTTTGTTTCGTATTATTTACCATCTTAGGGGTGGTATTTTCAAAAATCGTTTCTTAGTGGGTGCTTACTACATAAAAATCATCAGCTGCCAAATTCAGTCAGTCGGCCAGGCAAATAATTTTACGAGTATACTTATGTTTAAATTTTAAAAACTCAATTTCAAGAAGTTCTATTAAGCTTATATTTATACAAGTCCAAGAGTCGGTAAAAGTGTGTTAATAACATGATTAACTTGTAAAAAGAAGCACCTGTTTTCATTCAGATTAATTTGCATTTCGACTTCAGTGCGCCAATATAATGATGAATTGTAACTTAAAAAACATTTTTTTTACATATCGCACCTTTAAAGACAAACCGTTACTAAACTAAATTTTTGGAGAATTGAGTTATTAATACCATCTTTCTTAAAACTACGTAAACTATACGATGAGTTTGACACTGTTCAAAAAAATCCAATTTTAGACATAGATGGCGTCGGTTTTGACCGTTACAAAACTAAATAAGATTTGCTTGCTAAATGCAATATCGTGTCTATACTAATTGTGAATTGTTCGTTAAAGAGTGATGACGGAAGTTTGACGGAAGTTTAGTGACAAATTGCTGTGGTTTAAAACTAGATACTGAATAAAGACTGATTATTAAGACATCCTAGCAATGCTAAAGATTTAAGTGCCATAATGTCAAAGAAATGAGAATAAAACATTGATTAGAATGTGTTATTTTATTTATCTGTCCAGTTACAATTTGAGCGAATACTAATTATAATATTTTCAATTTAGTAGTATTGTAAAATCATTATTATAATGGGTTTTCAAGTATTTTTATATTTTGTTACATAATTTATATGGGGATTTTACAATAATTAATCATAATTGAAAAAAAAAATGGAAAAGTGTTACTATAAAAATTTAAAATCGTAATTAACAATGTTCTATTAAAAAAAAATAGCTTTTCTGAATTTAATGTTATAGTGTAAATAAATATCCATCATTATGACCATAAAGAATGGCTCAAACCACCATGATCTTAAATGCTATTGCAAAAAGGTCCTGCATTTTTCTTATTTTAGCTCCTGTGTAAAATTGTATATTTTCGTTTAGAAACGGTTTGTCTTTAAAGGTGCGATATGCAAAATAAAGACAGCTTGAATAACATCGCCTTTTAGGAAATGGTGGGCAATGTTAAGCTGTTTCTTGTTGTCAATACTATACAGTATTGTCATTTTATTATTAAATTTATATTTTAGTTTTATATTACTTAGAAACGTAACTTTTAATTATACACATGAGTCCCGGTTTATATAGTGTGGTCCTAAGTAAATTGAATGAAATCTTTTATTTTTTATGTCACTGTCTTCAAGTAAACCATAAAAAAGAGAAGGAAAAAAATTCTGGATTCTTACAAATTTTCAAGACCAATCTCGCGAACCGTTCTCGTTTCTACAGAAACACTCGCTTAGAACACACAGTGATTCGATTAAA
The DNA here is from genome assembly GCA_902825455.1 of Arctia plantaginis. NCBI lineage: Eukaryota > Metazoa > Arthropoda > Insecta > Lepidoptera > Erebidae > Arctia > Arctia plantaginis. Next base: position 574,795 of record CADEBD010000364.1, on the reverse strand, counting down.
ATACCTATTCTCTAGGTATCAAAGCACCTTTCAAACGAAATTAACGTTCAATTTCTCCATGAAAAGGTATTAAAATTTAAAGTATGTCATACTTATAGGTAATAAAAGGTTATTTTACCAGACAAGTGCATTAGACACATGTAGGTACACATAGCCCGTATTGGTTTAATTTACCCAAACATATATGTATTATTTAACAGTAATGTGCAAGGCACTTACAGGAGGATTTTTATAATACAATAATTATACGACTGGAAGTAGTTTCTGCGTGAAGCGCAGTTCTATTTAAAAAAATTTGCTTATAATTTTAAACTTCACTTTAACACTTTATCACGAATAACTTAATTAAAATAGGCAATCAATTAAGTAAAGTTTTATACGTACGTACATAAATACCACCGCAATCTTGAGAGCGTCGAGATACACATCTTTAGGAGGACATTCGGGCAGCGTTTATGAAAACTAAAGAAAATCTCATTCTCGATGACGGCTTAGGTAAAAAATGTGAATAGCTATTGTTTCTGAAATCATAATCGATAGTTTATTTTATAATACGTCTATATTCTTATCTAATCTTGATTGTTTTCGTATAATATTCGCTTGATGAATAAGGTTTATGGTAAACATATCAACTGCACTGACTTCGGGGTAACACCAAAATGATAATTGCAGTTGGTTTGGAATGTAAATATTATCATTTGCTTCAGATATTTTAGTATTTATGCTAAAATCATATTTAATAATATATGTATAAACCTATTTGTACTATTACCTAAGATAGTGTTGTTCACATTAGCTATCAGATAGACCTCGCGCCTAGTGTTAAGTTTTAACTCTGTCTGGCTTGTTAGCAGTTAAAATAAAAATAAAAATGCAATTTATTCAAATTGTAGGCTTTCTGGAAGGGGTCGCTTTAAAAGTGTGTGGCAATGAATGATGTGATTACTTATCTTAAAATAGAAAACTACGCTTTATTCCTCATGAACAGTAGCCATCAGTTACCTATGTGTGCGTGTTTAGAAACCCATTGGTTGAGCCTGCCCTTGTTTGGGCATATAAGCAAAAACTTTTCATCTCTTATAAAATGACTAACTCTCTTATAAACGACGTGTGGCGATCACGAACTAGCGCTAAAGGTGAGTATTACATCCTCTACAGGTATATCCGCGGTTTTAAAAATGACGTGAAATCCTTTTTTTTTAATAACTCCTGCTCTTTATATTCTCTTATGGAGTTGTTACGTTTATACATAACTCAACTGCTATTTATTTTAAATTATATAACTTATGACCACGGCCTTTAAAGGCCATGATTATATCGTTTTACAAGAACAGTTTATTGCAAAAGAAATTTCGATCACGACCGCGCGACCTGTCGATATGATGTGTTTCCTTGTATTTATAGGTTGTATGTTAGACTGGCGGCACAGACAACCTGCAGGTCTATATACAAGTCAGTTATAGATTCATAGTACTAATATTCAACATTATGTCATGAATACTTTTTCTACCTCAGGATTTAGTACTCTGAAACATTTAGGTACGTATTTACACTTCCTATTTCAGAGCTATTTTTGAAGCGTCCTATTTGATGTGATCTTTGCAGCACACAGCACAGGATCGGTTGTTGTGGTGAACCTATGTCCAGCGGTTGACGTCGTTGAGACGATGATGATAAATAAACTGATAATAATGAACTGAAAAATATACTTCACGCACTAATTAGACATAAGTCATTGCAAGGACATCAAAACTTGTAGGCAAGAATGAGGAAGCCACACCTAACACCACGCCTTAAGAGTAATGTTGTTCTTAAAAAGAGATAATTTTTATTCATTAAATATAAAAATAAATTATACTTTTTTATCAAACTGTACATGTAAGTCTTGTAGCTAGCTTACGTATGTATCAAATTTTGTAAATCATAGTCATCTTTAAAGAAAACTGGCTGTCGAGCAATGTATCATAATTTTAAAATGCCGTTCCTCCTACTTTGAAGTGTCATGGGCCTGTTATTATTTTCAATTTAAAGTTCAACTTAAACATGTATCCACTATCTGAACTTGTGGCAAAAGGCAATAAATTTGTTACATACTTATTAAACGTAATGACTTTTGCTTTGTCATATCAAAAACCTAACTATTCAAGAAAACTTTTAACTTAAAAATAGTTTTGTTACGAAAACTACGCGTGGAGCATGAGAGCATGTCTGTGCATGCTTTGTAGCTGAGCTGTAAATGAATGGGAAGGTGCATGTATAAAACAAAAAACTTACTATGTATACAAGAGTTAAGCAAATATATAAAGTTCACTAATAACTCGAGTAAATAAAATCTTAATTATATCCAAATTTAACGAACCAGAAAGCAATTGATACAAACAAATGGCAATGGCATACAAACTGAAAACAGCCAAAACCATTGATGCAAAGACTTTAGGTCGATCATACATATGACATCATACACGAAAAAAATGACTTGACTTTAAAAATAAATTCAAAACAATAATAATAATATGGTATTAAAAGTCCAGTTTTTATCAGGAAGTAAAAGTATCCAATATCTCGTCATTCGATATCAAATTCCTATGCAGATATACATTACTTATTATTGCCAAGAAAATCGAATATTATTTGTTTCAGATTGAATGTATCGGACTGTGATCATCGACTCGTGTCAATGACCTTTTATAATAGATATATAAAACATTAAACATATTCAATTTGTTACAAAACGAAGGCATTAATAAGATGTTGAATGTGTAAGTGTTATAATGCCGTGGGAATTTTATGAGCAACATTAAACCAGGTGGGAAGGGACTGAACTGATTTAATTTCTAAAGCTCAAAGGTTGTATCATTGTTCTTCGTGACGGACAAAAGGGAGCGAGATCTCATTTGGTCACGATTTGCGTTCGATTTTACGAAAATGTTAACGAGTTGAGCAGACGCAAAGGAAAGTGAACGAGCGCTATTGTTCGTGAACAGGTGCTATCGATAGCTATCAGGTACTCCGTAATCTGACACCTACGGCTCTTCCATTTATTACGTAACTTGTTGTATGCGATTGTTTTAAAACGCCCCCAATACAATAAACTATACATCTTTGAAAGTGTGCTTAGAGAATTGCATTCCATTTGTAAGACATCTTATCATGAGAAAATAAATACTGAAAATTTCGATTGAAATCTTTAGTGAATTAGCGTTGTTCGGAAACTGTACTATGAAAACACTACAGAAATTATATAGCTAGGTTTCCATTTATGTGTATTATAGAGGAATACATAAATGTATGTGTTCCGACCCTAGAGATTCCAGAACTGTTACAGACTGGAGAAGTAGTAAATAGCAGGAGGGCAGTAGACTACACCCAAGAATGACGTTAACAGTATCCACTCACATTTTCACAAACGACTGCAAGACAACAAGCTTGGTTAACGTCATACCATTGTTACGATAGAGCAAGTCATACAATATTTACTTAGATAGAATTTCACCAATTTACATGAACATTTCACTTTCTTTATGTGAGACATTAACACATTTGTTACGATTATGATACCACTGAAAGGTAACCGTTACTTGCTGCTGCTGTAACGTACCTAGTATTAATTCATACTCAAAGAGTAAAGAAATGCGTGTAACTGCTTAATAACATGTTATTATATCGTAACAAAGGAGTTATTTTTGAGAGATAGTTTTTATACATAAAATTATGATCGTTTTTAGTTTCAACTCGAGAAGTCGACAAATATACATATAAATTTATACGGTCGCAGTTTTTAAACAATTCTCACCTTGTTAAAAACATTTTGCAATTTGACAGGAGAACCATTCAAAATTATTAATTCACTAAAGATTTCAATTTTTTCATTAATATTATGTATAACATGAACTATGTTTATATTAGCTTTATTAGCCTTCTGTTATATTAAGTTAAACTAATAATAAAAATATTTATTTTTGTATATATTTTTAAATCCCTCTAGTTTTTTAGTAACTGACTTTTTAATATCTGTCATTCATGCCTTGGTCTTACCTAAGGAGCAAATCATTTTTTTTTATAAAGGTTCACAACATTTACATTTTAATTCTTCAAAATCCATTTTGCATCGCTAGACTTATTTGAAAATTTCCTACTCTCAATACATGTTCATGTTGTAAAATTATTATCAATCAGCTGGACTATGGTGCATATCTCCCACACTCCCCTCCCTTTTAATATGGGGTTTCTCTTCTCCTTTCTTATATTTAGTCAAAGACACACATTTACAAATGTGATACTAGATTCTTTCTTCATCACATGTGACAGTCGTCAGGTTCACATATTTTTACTGTGAAATTGTAATTGTATTTTTTTGTCTTTTTTCTAGCAAATTCATATTGTACCTGGTACCATACATGCAGTATATAATCATCATCGCTTTATCACTTAGATTTAAGTGGGCTGCAAATTCTGTGGATTGAGGTGAATTTGCTTTCACTGTGGCTTTCATCATCCACTTTCGATCGGTCATATTGGCTAATTATTGCAATTCCTATTTGCTAAGCGGAAGCATTGAAAACTATAACGGAGCTACAATAAGTATTATTATTAATATTTAAAGTATTCTACAGAAGAGCACTTGTCTTGTCATTTGTCATCGTAGAAGGGCCATTCTTCGGCACATATTGGCCTCGACTGGAATAATACCACGACCTCATAGAAAATATATGCTAACCAGTGCTTTCATTGTTTTCACCGAGTTTTGAGGTTACCGGAGCCCAAGACTTCCCCCTCGCCCGATTTTGGGGGGAGGGACTGAAGGGCGACGACGCCTTGATTGTGAAAATTCCTCTTTTATGTTTCTGAGCAGCGTCGGAGATGAGAATCGCTGACACACACACACGAGAAGAGATCGAGACTCATTGGGGTTCAATTGCGGTAGTTATCTTGCAACTCTCGCATTTCGCATTTTTTATTCTGCGGTTTTAAATCGGACTCATCATCCGAGGGGTAGTCTTCAATCTACAAAATGGGCTTCCGTGAGTCGCTCAAATGCATATCTCTACGTGTGATAGTTCCTACTCCATTCACATCACATCTTTTGGGTTATACAAATGTTTTGATTATTAAGACTCTTGAGTTGCAGGCGTCTATGAATTGCGGTAGTCACTCACCATCGGATGACTTATCTGCCCCCGTATATCTAAGTAGTAGATTGTATAATTTTAGTAGTTGAATTCATATGTATCTTAAATTTCCTTTGAACATACACAAGTAATTCTAATAAAATACCTTTTTTGAAAAAAAAAAGACGTGTGGCACTCGGGGACTGCCGCGGTAAAGCTATTGCATAGCATTTTTTATCAACTTATGCAATTATAATTATTTATTTATTTTATTTATGCAGTATTTTTTTTTCTTTGTTTTTTTTTCTTTGATATTAATTCGTTACACTTTTTGAGCGTGGTGACCGATAAGAAAACATTTTTTTTTCTTTTATTAAATAAATGAGAAGTTAATATTGTTCAAAATATTTTTATTATCTTACAATACATGTAGGTTATTCAGGAATATTTATCATTGAAACTATAGGTTTATGGTAACTGAAATAAGAAACATAAGTTTGAGACTTGATATCTTCTAAATATCTGGAAAATACCGCGTCACAACCAATGCCACCACCGAGTTGCTGAACTAAAGAGACAAGCGTGATATTTCAAAAAAGTCATTAAAAGTTCTGCTATTCATCGATAGATGGCAAAACTAAAAAGTATCACCGCTGTGCCGGTCGGAGTGGCGGGTGTTAGGTTATTTTCGTTACGGAATTTCTGGATTCGGTCCCCACGCTCAAGGCCCGCGATAGAAGCTATGCAATAGCTTAAAAATATCTTCTATATTTTATAAAAGCATCAAATAGTCATATTGTACAGATCGTCTATTTTTTGCTATAACGTTAATAAGTCTTTTATTAACGTCAGTGAAGGAACCGCTCCAACAATCAGCATCGATTACATTTACTTAGTTCTAAGTTATCAAAGAAAGTCTGGAAATCGATATCTGTCCGGCATTCATTACCTTTTACCATTTCCTGTAAAACGGCTCAGAATCTATTTTAAATTATGTTTTACATGTCATTTGCTTAACAGACATACTTTTGCTTTCTCGTGGCGACAATCTCACAATGCTTAAGTGTATGGCCGTTAAAGGCAACTTTGTATTGGTGTTGTTAAGAAAGAAAGAGTTCTACGTGTAGTTCTTTGAAGTCTTCGTTGTTTGATAAGTTATGATAAACGGGATGTTTAGCATGTTTATTAATTTCCTTTAAATTATTATTACACAAAATACATACATTACATACATACAATTAGAAATTACAATATAACATTTTGTTAAAGATTATTATTCGTGTTTTACCTCTTCGTACATGCTTTTAAATTTATTAGTACATTTACTGAAATTGGAACGAGGCAGAGAAAATTAGCGTTTCCCCTAATAAGAGTAAGACGCAAAATTAGCATTTCCTCTGGGAAGGATGAGACGCAAAATCGTGAATCTTTCCACATATTTTTTTCCTAGAGTGCCGGGTAGACGGCAATATGCTTATTCTTACGTAATAAGTAAAAGTCATAGTTAGGATTAAAAATTTTGTCGGCGGAATGTCGGCGTTTAATAAACCTTGTTACCCCCCTCGGGGACTTAGTTATAAGTACATAACATATATGTACTTGTAACTAAGTCCCCGAGTAAATACATATTTATGAAAGACCCGATCAGTGGTCGGCGATAGACTGATGATGATAATGATATGTATGTACCTAATTTCTGAGTATACAAGATGGTATTGGAACGCTATTGGCAAGCCTCTATATCACAAGAGTATAGATTTTTTAAGACCGTTAAGTATTAAATGATCAAAACCAATGAGTTAACGTTCGTCCTCATTTACCTAAATTTCTTTCTAGTAACAAAAAGTCTGTATTTGAAATATTCGTAAAGCAAAAACTAGCCGTGAAAGAGAATTAAATTAAGTACGTCACACTTTTACTTTCTTTTTTAAATAATTTAATTTAGTTAAATGTGTGCCATGTCAATCTAATATCATCTGTAATCCACTCTCTGAAGATATAAAAATTATCCATCTCAAATTCAATTTTTTTTCATGTAGGTAATAGTTAGTCTTTATGGATGTAATATAACAAAAAGAATACAAAATTATCAACGGTATGTTATTTGGACACCACATGTGGTGGGTAAAACATCGTACATCTTTCACTTTTGTTACAAACAGCGGCGTAGAAAGCCAAAGACAGTAGCCAATTCACAAACGGTATTTTTTTTCAACTATAGATAAATATATCAACAAAATAGACACGATGTGATCGTTGCACGATTTTAGCAGCAATATAATAGACAAATCTTTTTTGTATATACTTTTTTTTTAATTAATATGACCCAAAAATCTAACCTAGAAATGTAGGCATTCCTCTAAGTTAAGTTATAGTAACGGTTGTAAATTTTCTTGTGAAATTTAATTTAAACCCATTCAATGCAATGAATATGAAGTCATTAGTCATTGGATTAAATACCAATAAGTAGCAGTGACCTTGGGCGTGAAATACTGGCCTCCATGTGCTAAATCTGTAACCAAGTTAGGCAGAAGGCATTCACTGCTTTAATTTGGTTATAAAGTAGTCTCAACTTTTATTTTTAATGAAACACTTAATAGCAACACTTCGTGTTTAAGTAATTTAAATTTATATCTATTTAAATTCGTCGTGGTATAGGTATGGAGGTTTCCACACGAATATAAACAAATATAGGTACGCATACTTAAGTTTATTATTACGGAGATTTACATATAAATCTGAAGCACAGTACCAAAACCAAAGTGGTTTGGACTAAATTTATAGATTTAGTTAAGGATTTAACAAACCGGGAAAGGCATAGACACATTTAAAGTTGAATACACAACTAAAAGGAAGTAAATAAATGTCTGTTTAATTCTAAAAGATAATGGACGATTGTAGCTAGCTTAGGTCCGTATCTAAACCTAAAATGGATATGAAAGTTGTTACAACAAACTGTGCAGAGATAGGGCCATTACTCATACAAATCTCGAATCGCCAACTAAAAGATTTACTGCGTGTCAGTTCGAGCGCGTGTTCAAGTAAAAGCTCATATTGGAACCTAAAAGAAAATCAACATATTTAGTTACATAAATGTTAGACACAATTAATTAAAAGATTAGTAGAGGCAATACTTCATTGCCAAAAATCGTGGATGCTGTCTTTGGAAGTTTGCTAAGAACACAAATTCAGTTTAAAATTTAACTGTTAATTTATGCCATATTTATAATCATCTTCCTTTTCTTATTTTATTCTCAATCAAGAATATATTAAATTTCGAATTTGTATCAAAGCAATGCATACGTGAAAATCGTATAAAAAACTATTATGTAACTGAATATATCTGGCATTAAGTATGTTTATTACCACTATTGTAAAAATGGTATACAAATAATAATAAAAATACTTTTTGGACATGTTACATACAACGCCATCTAGTTTTAAACCAAGCTGAGCTTGCATTATGAAAGTTAGATTGACTGATTAAATACTTATATAGTTTTTTGTAAATATATACATATAAAACACCCAAACTCTGAAACAAATGTTTGCAAGATCGTACAAATATTTAGTTCATACTGGGGAATCTAACTCGAGACCTCAACACAGCAGTCGCATAAGCTACCACTGCACCACCGAGGAAGTCAAATTAAGAGTAATCTATCTATTTTTAAATATCCTTGCCACTTATTCGTTTAAACTTCTTAATACATATTAAAGTGTTGCGTATCAATGTTATCGTATACATATAGTATTCGGAATTTTATATTTAAATGTTGCATCTGGAGTGTTTTACATTTATACATTTTTAATCCAGGACCTGACTAATATTTTATTTGATTTTGATTTTACTGATTTTATTTATTTTTATACTTATAAGATTTTTCATTTGCTTGCAGGTACGTCAAATGCATAGGATGTTTACTTGCAAAGTCGTCAATACCGGCAGGTACCGAATATGGTAGGTTTTTTAAATCGATTTCAATTAAGAGACTATGTTTAAAAATTCTACCTACATTATGTGGGCAGAATGATGAAATACCAAGGCCCTGACTCCTCATAGAGCCTAAAAATGCTGATAATTTTCTTGATAATTTTAACTCCATTTATATACATCTTACGAATTTATATTTCAGAAGTTTATTTATTTCCGACTGGCTCTATTATCATACAATTGCATCTATACGGTATATTTTAATATGTTTTGACCTCCCATTAGTAATGAATGCAATAGTAAATTTGCCTTCGTGTCTTCATTCGAACGCTCCATTGTTCTGATGAAATATTGCCCATTGCAGGCAAAACCTAATAATTAATTACATAATTATTTTTTGTAGAACCGTATATTCATTACAATTAAACATTTTAATTATCATGTGAAATACCGGTATCAAATCAACCATGTATGAAAATATTTCACCTTAAGTTTCAAGTTTTCTACTATTGTAGAAACTACATCTGTGTGTTCCTGATATGTGTGTATGCAGTTATTTCTGCCTCAGATTTTTATGAAAGGCGGGACCAATAACTTTGGCGATTCTTTCAAGTTATATTTTGTTTACTCTTAACACTGGAAAGTTCCGTGAAGCGACTTTGTATAAATTTATTGAAATATGGGAATTGTCATGATAACTTATTACATATTCTACTGACTCAAACAACTGAATAGGAAAGATGTCTCTCATTCCGTACAAAAAAAATGTGAATAACATTATCTTAACCTGGGGTTTTAGAATTCTTCTAGTCGTCCTTGGAGGAGCCATCGCTATAAAACACAAATTTAAATTTAGTTTCATCATCATCATCAACAGCCTTTAAAATTCTGCTGGACATAGCCCTCTCCTTAAAAAGGAGGTTTTGGCCTACTATACCACTCTGGCCAGACGGGTTTGTATAGGGTTTGTTATAAGTTTTCTTTCTCTTTGCAGTGCTGTTGTCCTGCGTAGCTTGCTTAGTTTCGTAGATAATTTTAAATGAGTTATCAGTGCATGAATTGTTCGCTCTCGTTAATAAAATGTTGCGTTGTAAACAAGCCTGACTGAATTTCTTAAGTTTTCTTCTCAGTCACTTACCTGTTGAAAGCCTCTGTAGAAGCACAAAAAAAAACGACAAATCAAAAAAATCATGACAATGATATAGATATTTTTAGGTCAATTTTCAGAGGTGCCTTTTTTAGCTACTCAATGTGGTGACAGATGGAGGTGAAGTGGGTCGAAATGAGCATAGGACTTATTCAACATTTTTACATTATAAAAATAAATTGATCAAGTGAATCTCGAATACCACTTGCGTCTTCGTTTTATAGGTTACTTCACTTTCTACATACCTAATAGTGCTTTACGATTTGACAGCCCGTCAGATTAAACATAACACATCTCAATCCATGTGGGATATGATTTAGTTAAATATGGTTGTACTTTCACCAATACATTTATTTTGTTAGAGTAATTATCGAGATTAGAAATTACTTCTGACGGAATGACCGTTTGTATTCGTACCACCGACTGCGTATCTAACTAGAAAACAATATGTAATAGTTTGCCGATAAGATATATTGTTTCAAGTGGATCTTATTTATGTAAGTGTAGTGAAAAGAGGTATAAGTCCGTTTTGGTATAAGCCATTTGCACCATCATCAAGTGAAAACAGTTCATCTTTCTTTCTTATGGAAGTACAAATCAAGACAATTGTTAATGGTCTAAAATCCATCAATGAAGATCAATCATGTTTACCATAATTCAAGGAATTATACCATTTTATATTTTAAATAATAATATTTTCGGACATCTGACACACAACGCCATCTATTTTTAAACTAATCAGAGTTGTAAAATAAAAGCTATATTGACTGATAGAAAACTTATATATATATTTTTTATAAATACATACATACTATACATAGAAAACACCCAAACTCCGAAACAAATATCCGATCCGGGCATCGAACCCGATACCTTAGCACAGCAGTCGCATACGCTACCACTGCACCACCGAGGCAATCAAAAAAGAGTATTTTATCTATTTTTAAATATCCTTGACACTTATTCGTCTGAACTTCATAATTGGCGTCTCAATCTCGTAGTATACATTATCATATAGTATTAGGAACTTTATATTTAAATTTTATACATTTTGAATCCGTGACACTGGATATTAAATTTAATAAACTGATTTTTTAAAGTACACTATAATTTTTTTGTAATTTTATCAACAACAAGAAAGTTCTGCTCCAACAAAATAAAAACAACGAAATTGTTTTGGAATTTTAAACATTCTTTGATTGTTTTTATTTCGAGTAAGTAAGTAACAGTCCGAGAAAACTCGTTACTTGGGCATTCTGCTTGTTTTTAATGTTGCAAATCTGGTACATAAAAAAGCTAATTAAAGAAAATAGAAAAGTAGTTTTACATAATTATTATAATAAGCCGTAGACATTACAATGTGCGGCCAAACAGTGCGAGGCGAATCGGAACTACATTGTAATGATGCATACAGCTATATCTCGATATGTTCCAAGTAACTAGTTGGATAAATCGCAGCATATATAAGTATCTAATTCCTATTATTCGATGCCTTAAGTCCTAAAAATAACATAAGTGACGTCTAAAGCATTAATTATTTAAATTGTTATAAGCTAAGTGTTTGCGCCATCACAGCACTGACAGCCCGCGCCGCAGTCTTCGCCGGCCTACATAAACACGATTGAAGGATTTGAAATAATATGTTAAAATATTGCAAACCAACAGCATATTATAGTTACAACATACTTATTCTTAAACATTTGCGTTCTATGATTATACTTCTATATATAGTTATTAATTTGGGAATCGTGCAAATCAAAGGTTTGTGAAGTATGTACGTGTTACCTAAAACGGTTTAATGGTATAATTCTGAGAATGGAAGTGTTATTACGTGTATAATTGTATATATACAACCATATACAGTATACTTATATCGTAAATGGTGTTATATAATAAAGTATTTTATTAGTTAAGTAATATGTTTTGCTGAAATCGATATTTCTAACCTCTGATAAATAAGATGCGAGCAGAATAAGGCGGATTGTAGAACTAGTTTAACTATTGTTTAAATAGTCCATTATAAACTGTGATGATCCTTTTTGACTTTTAAAGTTATTTGAAAAGTAACACAAAGTAATAATACAATTTATTCTAAACTATTAGATTTTGATTTAAAATTGAAGAAAACTTGTGAGCCTCACAGTAGTCGCATTTGAAATATGTAATATCTTAAGGTCAATTCTCGCAATAATAATTCGATCAAAATTCAGTGCCGATCTATTCTCGATCTCACAAATGTAATAAAAGGTATTCTCGCAATAAAATATTAAAGATCCATCGTAAACGTTAGATAATTATATCGTTTGTGATCGAAACTTGAAAAAAGTGAAAATGGGTATTCTGCTAGTAATTTATAATTCGTATAATCATCTCTGTTTAATATTTCTATTGAATGTTGATCAACAGGAGACCGTCGGAAAATATCTTTTATTAGCAGAAGTCCTATTTTCAGTCAATTCATAATTTAGCTTTAATTAATTCATTATCACTTTTTGTTCAGTGATGCTTTAAGATTTCGAGATTTGGCCTTCTAACCTAGTATCTGACGGTCAACTCTAACACAGCACGTAGCGCTGGCTTCCTGTTACACATTTCCGTTCCTTGTTACGAAATTGAGTGATTTTACAGATTGCAGGCAAATGAGAGGAATGATGTTACACGTTAAAAACCATTCGATTGCTTTCTCCACAGCTTATTGCATTATTGACAACTTGCTGTGTTAAGGCTGCATTTTATAACTTAATACTGCAGGGCTCGCACATTGAACCCCGTCCTGTAAGGTTTAAAATTATTAATTCTTTATTATATTCTGATTAAAATTTACCTGAAATTACCTTTTACTTTATTTTTTTCCATGCCTAAGTAAGTGCGTAGTATTGTGTGGGAATAATGTGTATCGGTTTCATAATTCAATTTCTCCTTAGTTAACGTTTGATGTTTGATGATGTTGCAAATACTAACATAAAATGCTTTCGAGTCTAAGTAAATTGTTTAAAAAAAAATGTTAACGTACTTAATATTTGTGTTTTGATCCATGGTACATACGTACGTGAGTTATTTGTTTGAAAGTAATTGTGATGTAATAGTTACGTAGGTAGTGGGTCATTAGCTTATTGGTAGTTTATGGTAATAAGTTACAGCTGATTGTCATCAATGTTACAAGTGTATAATCGTTATACATGGACGGACTTTTAGCCTTCCCACCTTATAAGCACATTTTACTTCATACTTTAAACGACAGTTCTGTAACCGATCAAGGAAATATTCCATTGTCAACAAAATCTTAGTTTTATGTATAGAAATTCAAGACAATTTTATGTTTTTATAAACGAAGCAGTTTTAGATTAACCAGGATGTTATTCGAGGAGTTAACTATTATGTCATCATTCATCATCATCAACACACTTTAATAGTCCACTGCTGGACATGGTTGGTATAGGATTGTTTCAAGTCTTCATTCTTTTTGCACTGCTGTTGTCTGTGTCGGCTCTTACGACACCCACGGGATTAATAAAGGTGGTGCCAGTGCGTATTCTTAATTCGTCACCACACGGACGAACGACTATTATCTAAAAAACTAAAACCTTGTGTACGGTTTGGCCCTAATCAGGTACGTGAATGGACAACATTGGCATTAAGTTGCACATCACTCCAGTACTATTAGATAAGTATTACAAGGCCAATTTATTTGGAGGATTATCTCGAAAAATTATTGAATAAAAATACAAAAAAAATAATTTACATCACCTTCAAATTAAGAATATGTTTTGTAGAGATGTTTAATTTATGACGGCGGAAAGGCGGACTGTCATCATAATTACCTGTCAATGGATTCATAAAACGCAACGATAAATTAACAACACTGTATTTCCGACTTTTTATGTACAAACTAATTTATCGTTTATTACTTTTTATTTACTTTAAACTTTTATTAAAAAAATAATACATTGGCACGCTTAAATCTTTTGCTTCGTTAATTAGAGGTCATGCAGCTACAAGTTAGGTAAAAATTCTGCATTCATTTATTATTTACTTTGATTGTATACAGACTTAACACTGCTACTAGTACTACTCACTCACACACTCATACTCACATTAAACTAACCCGAGTACAAATTCAATGAACCTAATTCCGGCTTCCTCTATCAAAATAAAGCCTATACCTGTACAAATAGTGTACAAAACGAGTACAATACAAAACAATTTAATATTCGAAGCAAATACTGGGCCCCAATCTTTTCACATTGCTATGGGTCAGGGAAAGTCTAATCACAATACAGCGGATACAACGCAGCAATCCAATTTACGCATATTTTATTTGTAAAAATCTTGCGTGCAAATTCTGGAAATAACTACCTTTTAAATAAGTATTACCGACTTGAATGCGCCTACATCATTGTGAATTATAATAAACTAGATCCTTCATTCCTTAATTTTATACCCTAAGGGGTGGTATTTTTTATGTAATAATAATGGAAACATACGTGAAGTATACACTCTCAAATAAAAAAAAGAAATCCAAATTGGTTGATAACTCCGTGATTTATCAGTCGATAGTACTGGAAAAAAAAACAATTGGAACCTCCTTCTCTTTTTGAAGCCAGTTAGAAACTAGGAGTTTGATAGAGGATTATATTGGGCAATTTGCATCCATTTTTAATTTGGTTTTTTGTGTGTAAATTTTTTTTTTTGCTATATTTTTTTTGTATAGATATCAAACACATTTACTAATGTCCTATATTATCAAGTACAAATATGCATTAATAGTCGTTATAATTAGCTGTTAGTTGTTCATAATTTGTTTAAACAAATTGTAATATGCGTGTTCTAGATTTGGAAATATCCTCATCGTAAAATGCAAATTATTTATAAAAAATGTGTAATGATATATTACTATGTAAGTAGTGATTTAATTTTTAATTGATCATTATAAATATAAATAAACATAATGCCCATTTCATATAGGATGTAATAGTCAATCACATAGCTTAGATTTAAATAATTAATTGCTTCTAATTACTAAAAAATATATTTCAAAATAGCATTCAAATGAACATTATGAATGTGCGTGTGGTTGTGGTGATAGATTAAGAATCCGGAGGGACACCACCCCTATTCATCCCGTGGGTGTCGTAAGGGAGCAAACTACGCAGGACACCACCACTGCAAAGAGAAGGAAAACTTGACACAAACCCTACAGTAACCCATCTAGCCAAGGTGGTATAGTAGGCAGAAATATCCTTTCTAAGGACTGTTAAAGACTGTTGATGAGTGTGATGTGAACATTATGATGTTAAAATTTAATATACATCTGGGTGCAAAGCAGTGGGCCTAGCAAATCTAACAAAAAAGACGTACACACAACCATACTTATCTTGTTTGGTGTCTCTATAACTTTGTTTTGGATAAAGCTAAATGTAACGAGTTATCACAAATTACTTTCAATTTCAGAACTATTGCAAGTCGAATTTTCTTAATTTTATCACTGATTCACTCACCATGAGTCAGAGGTAAAGTACGCATTAACGTCGAAAGTACCTTTACCAGATACACCAAGTTAAGAAGTATATGTAGCCTATTATGAAAAAAAAACAGTAGCACTCCGGGAGTGCCGACAGAAGTGAAAACTTGAAAATTTAAAAAAAAATGATTATAACAGGATTGTGTTTGTTTTTTTCGATTCGTAACGTTTCGACATGAATATATATCTATGTTGTAAGTTATACACAATATATGTTAATATTATATTTAGTTATATTATCAACGTATTTCAACCCAAGCTCAACTATCGTGTAAACAGGGTCAATATAATATGTGTAGATACTTATATACAAAGTTGTGGGTAACGGTAACAGTGTCGTGTCGAGTTCAATGGTTTTTTTTTCCATCTCCAAAAATACATTATTTTATCTGTTGTTCAAAGATGCCCGACGCGCCTAAAGAAGTTTTCAGTTCAAAAATCATTTCAACTCCCATCTTCTTTGTGTACAAACTACACATGTAACTTTTTGATTCTGTATAATAGATATTTTTCTGCAATAGAAGGACGAATGCAAGATCTGGATTTTTTATATGTCATATTTATGATAAAATATATGTTAATACATTGACATACCACATAATTAAGCCTGCTGCATAAGTCATTAATAAACGGATATATAACATTAAACTTGCTCAATCGATTAAATGTCGGAAGGAAGACCAGCTGATTAATTGCACCACTTAATGGCCGGTATAAGCACGTATCGAATTCATTAATCGCACCCATTTGTACCATTAGAACCTAAGCCTTTCAATAGGGTGCACGGCGCGAAAGTTTCCCACGATGTTTTGCGACTAAATATACGTTAATCTAACAACATTATCTTAATTGTACAAACAATGTCAAATAGTTTTTATTTAAGTACTATAACAATAAAATTTAATTAGCCAGAAAACAAAGAAATTTAATTTACAAAAGAAAATTGTAAATAAAACGACTTACGAAGATAGTGTTCTCACATTTTCCTCGTCGAATAAGGCAAGGTATACACAAGCCGATCAGGTTAGGAGCGTTGCCCCGATTATCTCGCAACGAAAGCTGTAATAACTTCTAAGGCCTCGGAGTCGCATTCCATGAAGTGTGCACACTTATTATAATGGCACATTTATGCTTCAAATACCTGATGCTGCCGTAATAGCTTCGTAGACATTCCAAGATCAAAGCAGAACCAATACCAAAATTATCGAGTAATTTTTACACGATTCCCGTAACAAAGATATCAGAGCCACCTTGCGGGACATAATAATATTTATGCATATGCATTTTTCTCCTACAGGTACCTTCTCGTTTATTAGATAAGTATAAATGTTAAGTTCTATAAAAAAATAGTTATTGGCGTTCAAATGAAATGAAACGTACCCTGACTATTTGTGATCACAATCGGCGTGATTTGGTAGAAATATTGGATAATTAAAAAGTTTTATTACACACGTCCTAAATTTTACTGCGAATTAGTCCCAACACATTTAGTATAGATGTATATACATAAAATTTGCGAAAGATTACAAACAAAGCTGACTAACCTAAGCTTAGCTAAGTTGCCATTGATTATTTAGAAAGGAAATATTTTAAGGAATTCGTGGCGATTTAGCATACGGCTGGAGCAAGTAAAATCGACGGGTAGTCATTCGTGACCGACTCCTGTGACTGAGCTTTCGATTTTTTAACAATCTTCACGACGCAGCCACTATACCGGGGAAAGTTGTGGAAACATCGTGGAATCAAATCACGTAAACCACGAGATCTTATACTTAGTAAAGGGTGTTGATCATTACATTCCATTATAGAATAAATTGAGAATTGTAATTTTACTTCGTATTTACTTTTTGCAATGTATTATATTTATTTAGTTTAATAGCAAAAGGTTAACTGCTTTAATAGCAACTTGAAATTTATGATCCCGGATAACATATGTACCTTCTTAAAATTTAAATTATCCACATATTTAAGCATGTACGTATGTATTAAACTGGAATTTATTAAATTATAAATAGACTTACCTACTTGAACACCTCTTTATAACAGATTGCAATCTCTAGAATAAAATCTTTGTAAGTGCCTGATTGCAAATGATTTATTATTGTTTCTCTAAGTGTATAAAAAATTCTAATTATTTGGACCCCTTTTTTTAGACAACTTCCGCATTAGGTATGTATATCCTGTGTCGCGGGGGACTTTACAAACATTTTTGAAACGGACACAAAGAACACTTAGACTCGGAACAACAATTTGTGGATTACACAAAGTGGTGTTCCATGTGGGGATCGAACCCACAACAGTCAGCGCAGTAGGAAGCGGCGTAGCGACTGCTTAAACCAGTATGCTATCCGTGCAGTCATATACATACTTTTTATAATATATGCGCACTCAATCCATTACAGTTCACCTTTAAGTTTAAATACCTACCTGCCATAATGCAGTACGTTTTGTCAACTAAGCACCGCAGACCTATTATTTTATAAAACAATAATTGATAACATGCTTCTATTATCTTCAAAGCAGAGATAGACAGACGTTGATCAGATATTTCGACTAAAACTCATTGGTATCTCTATAATACCTCTTGTTAATAAACCGCTTAAATAAAGCCCTCTATTGATACAAATACAATTAGTTCCGTATCCCACACACAGTGTACCGGTCAAACTTGACAACATTTACTTCATTTCTAAGCGCCCGCGTCCTACCCACATTAAACACGACCGTTCAACAACTGTTTTCGCTTTCACGCAAACTAGAGACAAGTATACAAATTGGTTACCTTTCAAAATGTAACTCTGTTCAGCTTGTTATGTTTAGAAAGACAGATATCCAAAGAACGAGTCTGGGAAAGCTGCGCATGCAGATCAAGCCCTTCATAGCTGTTACTTTTGAATACACTGAAATGTCTGACTCGCCGACAGAGAAGAGCTTTCTATTTATATGCAATTAATAAGTACAATAGTTAACAGAACAACATGTCACTTGTCATTTCCGGCTTATACATTGTTTTGTAAGGTGTGCTTCCATTATTTTAAAGCTTAAAGCTTAAATTGAGAGCACAAGTTCTGAAAATATTTTTATGAAATGTAACTGTATGTAACGTATGTGAATGTGTACGAAACGTTTCAGATTTGTTGAAATTGAGCAAAATACATTACCGGTAACCTTCAAAAAGTACTTCAAACATTATATTATTAATTACAAGTACTTGTGCTTTATTATTAACAACAATCTCTCCCGGTATCCTGCAATTATAACACATAACATTTATAACACGATACTTTAACTCAAATGTATCTGTTATTTGAACTATTAAGCAAAAAATCGAAATGCAACACTTCGAGTTATTCATTGGTTCATGAATCAATTTTCTATTATTAGATACTGGCTTTCCTTCGTAGGCTGTAGGTAATCACGTATTCGGCCTTATCAGTTGCGACTAGCGACTCTAGTCTGTTCTTCCGTCTTGATTAGTGCTATGAAAGCGAATTACGTCAGTGTTACCTTACCTACATGTCCTGAATTTTAATAAGGAATAAATTAGATAAATGGTAACCCGAATTAAAATACAAACTGAACTTTTAAATAATCTATTTTTTAATCTATCTATTATTCTTAAATTAGAATATTTTAATATTATGAAAGAGTAAATAATGCCTTTCCTTTTATTAACTGTTATTCTGGCCAATAATTAATTTACCTTTTTTTTTCCAATTTAATAGCTAATCAGGCCATTATGAATTTTTAACCCGTAGCGTCGAATTGTTTGATTATATAAGAAATGATACTGCTTTACTATTATTTAGCCATGCCCTCGACGACATAGTCCGAAGGGCTCGTATATCCGCTAAAGTACCATGCGTGATGGAGCCACCGGGTCTGAACAGATCTGACGGGAAGCGGCCGGACGACGGCTAGACTTTGGTGCCGTGAAAAAACAACCAGTGCTTAATGTCGGACGCTACATGGTGTTAGCACAGTCGCGGACTCTCATCTGAGTCGCTCCGTCCACGATTCGGTGGCTGCGGAGGAGGATGCTACAAGTGGGAAGCGATTTAACTATGCCGCAGTGGTGACGCATTATTTTATTACGGTGGGGACTTCGGGCAGTTGGGGGTAAAGGTTTAATTGGGGAGATTGGTCGCCGAATTAGGGATACAGGTGGTGACTCCTGCTCCGGTTCGTTCCTGGTGCAAAGGATGTCCGTTGCACCAGGAACGTTCAGCGAGGCAATGGCGCCAGTATCATGGGCACCTTTGCACCGGGAGCATCATAATTAATGCATTGTATCAATTTTTTAGATATTATGTAAATTAATTAACTAACCAACAAACATAAAGTGCTTAGATTTTTGTTATCAACTTTAAAACCTTTTATTTTAATAACCAATAAAATCAATCCAAAGGTTTGGATAAAAATAATATTTAAAATATACATTTGTATTATTTTAATATAGGTACTCATTAACACAGCATAGAGAAATCGTTTCAGCCGCTTAGTAGCTACGAGGGAACATAGTAACGGATATACATCATACATGTAAACCATCACCTCCCCTTGTGGGGTCGCTTCTAGTTGGGTAAGAAAGAAATACTTTTCGATACTACATTCGATTTCGATATTACATGTATTAATTGTACCTACTCGTATTTGTTTTTTTGACCTAGACTTGCTTAGCCATAATGCCGGTGCCGCAAAGTGTTGTAACAACATATCATAGTAAGATACCAGTATAACAACTAGCACATATGATACCAGCTTGCGGATATTCATCCGGCACATAATATTTACTCGAGTCTCATTTAATAGTAATGTAATAAATGCAAGTGTTTTTGACAACTGTGTCATGTCAATGGCTTAGCCATAACATACTTAATATTCCACTATATATTTAATAGCCGGATTTAAATTATTTAATATAAGGTCTATTCATTTATCAGTCATAACTTCCTTTAAGTTTTATTGAGTAATCGCTATGCGTACCTATAACCATTTATAGCGCCAATAAGTGCTAGTGACCTTAGGCAAGAAATTGTTGTCCCTGTATGATATAAATATTCATTAGGTACATGTTATTTTACCATCATAATAATTTAAGAAATAGATTGATACTACAATAATATCGGAATTGAATTACTTTATTTAATATTTTTCAGAATGAACAAAAAAGGATGCTTTTCATAAAACCATTCATTTCGGTCTGATCCCAAAATCGGATCACGGGTTAATTGTAATGTCATTTAACCCTGAAACGATCAGCATCATTGTTTAAATTATAATTATTTTCTATAGATAAGAACTGTCAAGAAAAATACACTTTAAATGTAAAATTATTAAAAGGAATACCGTTTTAGGTCACAAGTTTTTAGTCTAATTTTATTACGGACATTTTTTTTTAAATCCGGACATTGCATCGACATCCTTGATATAAAATACTTATACTTAGTTCTATTCATGTCCGCCGTCTCTCTTACGAAATATTACCTTATTGGTCAATTTATTAGTTAAATTTGTCACTTTTAAATTTAGATATTATTATTAAATATCATAAAGTTTCTTAAAATTGTTGTCGTTTGTACGTCCTGTACCACACCTGTCTGTAACACCTAATACATTATATAATAATATATGTTAGTATTTTTATCAGCAGTCTTACCATAGTAAATGCTCCGCCTAGTTTAGGTTCAAAAGGCCGTGAGTGAGATGTGTCAAGTAATTAAGTTATAGGGAAATGGTATTATGGTCGTGAAAGGTATGAACTACAATGGCCGATATGTATGAGTATTTGTTTAACCTCCCTCTTTAACTTCAAAACAGTGTTTAGAAAATATTGAGATACATGATTCATTTAGATTTATTACTGTCAACATAAGCGTAAGTCATAATGAACTACCTGACACAAAAACATATGTATTTTATTCTGGAAATAAACAAAATAACTAAAAATAACCAAAATTGCCACAGAGACTGTTGCAATGTTGGTTATTTTGAGTTATCTTTTATATTTCCAGTCTCTAAACTGTAACAATGTTTGATAGTTTCACCACAAAATAAATATTTTCAAAAACATATATGTATATTTGATATGCAGCTCTTAGCTTAGCTTAGATTACCTACATGTTCTACACAATCTACATTTAAATTATTTATTTTTTCAACTCAACCCAAAATATCTTCACATCATGAAATTCTTTGAAAAATTGTTTGAAATCTTCTTACACTCTAAAGTCATAGATCAACACACACAATAGCTACAAATCACACAATAGTTAATCCATTATATGTCTGTGCTGATCCACAACCGCTCGTTTCCAAGGAGTTGAGCCTTATGAAATATAAAATTTATTTCAATTATTTCAACTTTTTTGTAATATTTACCTCTGGCAAATCATACACACCATTACTGTTGATAGCACTTTGAGATATATTACGAAGGCCGATGTAATAACGTAAATAACGATTCTGAATGTAGATTTTTGTTACTAAAACTGGTTCGAGATACTCGTGTCAATAACATTGCGAGAATTTATTGAACAGGTTGTCTGATCGGTTTCTCAAGTGGTTGACATTTTAAGTGACATATAAATATGGAAGATGCCAACAAATATATGACAATTGGGTAATTGAACTGTCATAATATTATAAAAGACGAATTGCGGTAACAATGTGTTCTCGCAGTAAAAAGTAGCCTATGTTACTCGCTGATAAAGCTATGGTGAAAGAATTTTTAAAATCGGTTTCGTAGTTTAGGTGTGAAAGCGTAATAAACACTTTTATAATACAAGTATGGATTATATTCAACAGACAACAAAAGAAGAAAGGAAGTAATTAAAAGATAAGACAAGGACAACCTGTTATCAATTCTGTTGTATTTTTCATGTTTTTTACCTCAGTACTCCGTGATTTATCAACCGATTTTGCAAATTCTTTTCTTATTTGTAACGGTGTACTCACCAAAAAAAAAATACCAACCCTAATGGTTGAATGAAAAATATAGTTTAGTATAATCGATCATGAAATAATATGGCCCTTGAATTCGGTGATACTTTTACAAAAGTTAATGATGCGTAACAATGAACTAATGATACGAGTATGTCACATGAAACATCTGACATCACACCTACCATCTGACGACCAAGTCTAGCGCCACGCACGCTCATTGCTCTAAGAGTGCTTCTACACGAAGCAAGTAGCTTGCGCAAATTAAGGCACTTGCGCAGGTTGTTTGGAAAGGGGTTCAGCGACTTGAGCATGAACCAGCGGCCACCAGCCACCAGCGCAGGCAACCCGCATGCTCCGCGGTGCCGAGTTACTTGCGCAGGTACAGACATGACATGAATGACAGTCCGCCTGACAGAAACTGGTTTAATGCAGGAGTTGCGCGCAAAGGACTAAGCGGATCCAGCGACTCGAGCATGTACCAGCGGGAGCAGCATGGACATTATATCAACCAAACGTGCAAGTACCTCGTGCATGTTGACGCAAATAACCGCGTCTTTGCCTGATCCAGTTACTTGCACCGTGTAGAAGCACCCTAATGGGATAGCGCGCGCCTCCCGGGCTTCTTATCACACACTTCCATCTGATTTTTTTTACATATACAAAAAGGTAAGTAAGAAACTTCAAGAAAGATAATATCCAGTTTTTGTTATAACTTTGAATCAGTACTTAAAAATTCATACAAATACGATATTATAGCAGATAAAAAACACAATCACGGTTTTCGCTAATTCAGTCGAAATGTTTACAAGAATATCGCCGATGTCCCAACACAGAGTTATTATCCTATCAGACACAGACATTCTGCGATAATGTTGCCATGGTATCTGTCTAAAGTGTTAGTGAGATACGACGAAAACCAACCAATGTACAAAGTCACGATCTTGAGATAGTTTGCATAATAAATTACACTCGTCTATCCTTAATACTAGACTTACGATTTTAAATTTTAGAACTTGTTTTGCTCTACATTATGTACTTTCTGTTTCAATATATAAACAGTCAAATGGTGTCTAGTGTCACTTCATTAAAAAGTTTTACCCATTCCATAAAAGTAATAATTAACTCGACCTTTCATGTATACCAGTCGATCGTACTTCTCCCTTTCCGACTGGTTGGTTACGCAAAATTCAACCATGTAAGGCGGGCCAGGTTGTTATGAGACACTTTATTTTTTACTGAACAAATACTTTCTGATACATAACCCCCTCCAGCCTCTCCTTTATTCCGTGAGAAATAATGTTATGAAACAATATTCCCCTGTTAAATTTTAGATGGTTACATAATACATTACGCCTTCAAGAAAGCTGCACCTGAGACGGGTATTATTGAGAATGAATTTCTAAGTAACTAACTAAGGTACTAAATTAAGTTTCGCTTGTAAAAAGCTCTTACTGTGTGAAAGTATTTCCTAGCTTTTTCATTGTATTTTATTGCCTAGAAATTTGTAAGTGAGAGACCAAATGGTAATTGCGTTTAATTAATTGCACTAAGAATCTTTAAAGATGTGTTTAAGTGCATTGGCTCATTTAAGTCTAAAGGCGGCGATGATCAACTTGCTTTCAAGAAACGCCACAACTAATTACTGAGTCTTAATAAAACCTCATATTATACGACCACAGGTGGTGGTTAAAGAGTTAGGAAGAATGGCAGTTATTAGGCAACGTTAATAGTAGCATATTAAAAAACAAGAAACAAAATAATCAGCAGTTTTAAAGTACTAAAGTAACTA
Source organism: Arctia plantaginis (assembly GCA_902825455.1). NCBI lineage: Eukaryota > Metazoa > Arthropoda > Insecta > Lepidoptera > Erebidae > Arctia > Arctia plantaginis. Next base: position 550,351 of record CADEBD010000364.1, on the reverse strand, counting down.
CTAAACACTAATCTATCACACTGACAGCTATGAGTGCCATTCAATTAATAAATGTATGACTTGATGATACTCAAAAGTGTTTCAATACAATAATGATTGATTTAATTACATCTGTCTGTCAAATAAATACGAGTAATATACTCGTATTTATTTGGCAATCTTAACCCCAATAATAATATGTGTACAGTCGCACCCGAAAATATTGTAAAACGTATTGTGTGTTTTTATTAGGTATGCATTAAATTCTGTAACCTCTAGCCACGACATATATTGCTAGATGTAGAATATTTTTTTCAGACAGTAAATATTATAACTATAATCTTTAAAAACATAATACTTATTGTTAACACACCAGCGGATATAAAATAGCATACAAAAAATCGTAATCTACGATTCCAAATGGCCGCATGCGACTTCCGCGATACAATAATTGTAATTTAATATGGCAAATGAAACCGGGTTAATTACATAACTGAAATGTGTGGTTGCAAAAAGTCCTGTTCGCTCCAACGGCCCGGGAAGTATCGTTTATGACGGCTCTTGACAATTACACGTAATATTATCTCCATTTTAATTTGACCACTTTTTATCCAAGGAAAGCATGTGTGTAAAAAAATCTTAGCATAATTCTTTCGTTCCACGATTTAACTTGACCTTAATTACAATATCCTAAATTTTATGATTATTAAGTGGGATTCTGGGTTATTTGTTAAACTTGTAAGTCAACAGAAAGTTTCACGCGAATGTAATACATCACCTCACCTGTATGTCATTAACAGGTTTGGTAGAAATGTATTCACAAATTGTTTGTCTTGTTGTTGCCCTGCAATATTTTTACTGGACTTTTATATTGACCATTATCATCTGCCTCAATTGACAGCTTTGAAGAAATTTAAATTTAACATTTTTGACAAAATGTTTCAATATTGTAATTTTTGCATTTGTAACGAGATGTTGGCTGTTCCCCTTTTGAAGGCAGCAATGGCCTGTATATGGTGGTTCTTGTTTGTTTATATTATTTATATTTATAAAACAATTACATTATGCATATTGTTGACCTAATGAAGTGGCGTAGTCGCGAGAGACTAAATTTAATTTATTCAAACTTTATAGTAGTAACAAGTATCTATTACTACTTTAAAGTTTATCGTGCACATATGTAGGTATATGGACAATTGTGTAAGTTGATAATAATGTGGTTTTCGCAGTCAGCAATGTTTAAATATTATTACGATAAAGATCGTCATGTCGTGAGTGTTCTAATATTACTTTAAAAGTTAATTCACAAACAACCTTATAACAATTATCAAAATTTGTTCAGCCGTTGAAGAAGATCTAAACTTTCTCTTTTATATCGATATAGATATTCAGTGATTATTTCCAATTCAAACCAATTCGCAATTAAAGATTTTTTGATTACTCAACTTTTTATGATTATTGTATTGGGGTCAGTCAGGAATTCGCTCTTAAACATTTAAAACCACGCGTTAATGACAAATACGGCTTTGAACGACATAGTTTTATTTCATGTCACATAATTATTATGTCAATTTGCACACACTCTCTCACAACGAACAAATCCATAAATATTTGGTTAGTAGAAGTTGAGAGCAAAAACGAAACGAGTAAAAATAAACTTATAGATTGTGACCGCTTGCATATAGAGAAAACCTTCTGCAACTTGGAGAACACATTAAACTGTCACGTTCAAATCAGCTGTCACAATTACTATCACATTATGATAATATATGAGCAGTCAGGGCTCATATCTTATACCCAGCAGAAGCTAGTGGTCAAATGTTATCTTTCTACTTATTAATAGTACTTCGGTCACTAGCTTTGTCATTGTTTCAATAATTCAGGATTGACGATGACGTAGAGACAACTTTTTACTACCGGAGGTAGCAGAACGACCTCCGTCCTCCATAAGCGCAGGCCTGGGGGTGACAGGTGAGGCCATCTGTCACCCTAGCAGAAGCAAGCCGGGGAGGCGGCGAGCGGAGGGAACATGGGGTTCCCACACGGGGGGGTCGTCTACTCGTCTGTAGATGGGCGGAGGTATGTCGTGGCACCAGTGACTTCCTTTCTAGGGTATACCTGGTTCCCCGGCTGTTAGTACCCGAGACGGCGTGCGGTTTTAGTCGTTTCGAGTCCGACATGCCACCCATAGGGATTTCCGCACGGAAAAGAAAAGTGCTTCTAAGCAATAGCAAATCGAAAACCTATATCTAAAGACCGATCGCTTCTATTGGCTTACCTAGTAAAATATCTTTGGACAATTCTTTTGTTTTCTGTAGCACAGGTCATATTCCGTCGAGTATAGTTAAATATAAGTAAGCGGTATAAAGTTAAGTAATTGATAATCACTTCCAAGTACTTAGAGAGCGTTTCAGTATTGCCGCCGAAAGGTCTCGTTTCATCATTAGCACTCACAAATGACACAAACATTACACATTTCCTTTTTAATTACGTAGTGGAGCAGATGTGTTTTTACTGCAGTATTTATTCCACATGTCTCGTATCCAATTACGTTTCCTATTAAATAAACTGCCAGTTACTTTTCATGGGTTGCGTCCGTTATATCACAGCGAGGTCGCACTGCAAAGCGACAGGTGACACACTTTACATAATCGATTATTTATTGCACGCGAATATGATCGATACTCATATTTATCAAGCTCGCCATAATTGATGCAATCTGATTAATCGATTCTATTCGTATTATCTATTAGCTCGTGCGGGGTCATTGTATATTCGATTTATTATTATGTATTACGATTAGAAGTGTCAGAAACGTTGCATAATTATTATTTTTAAAGAATGTCGCAAAAAATAAAGACCATCATACACTCAAATGTATTATAAATCTGTTGGCATTGGGAATGGAGGAATATTTTTTATTTTATTGTCCTTAGATTAAATTTTAGTTAAGTCAGTATATTTGATTGCATTGCTATAATATTTGCTGATGCTGATAGCTGATGTGTAGAAAGTTTAAATAAAAAGGTAAATTAAAAATTCATTTTGAGTAAGTTTGAATACGAATAATGAATTAAAAATGGCCAACTAGCAGTCATTTCAAAAGATGAATCATAAAAGTAAATTGGATACTTTTTACATTGATTATTTTGTCATGTAGGAGTAGGACTAGTACGAAACACCAAAACTGCGTAAATATAAGCCCAAAGTAGATATGCCTTTATTTTTGTACATATCGTACACACATATGTATACTTATATATATCCTTTATCATGTTCAAGAAACATTTTTTACATTGATTATTTTGTCATGTAGGAGTAGGACTAGTACGAAACACCAAAACTGCGTAAATATAAGCCCAAAGTAGATATGCCTTTATTTTTGTACATATCGTACACACATATGTATACTTATATATATCCTTTATCATGTTCAAGAAACATTCACTTTGTATTTTATACACTTACAACTTTGTATTGTATTTTATATAAGAGGCGACCGTAGAACAAGTTTCTGATTAAAGTATTTAATTGTTAAATTCAAAATGACTAGAGACTTCTACATTTTACAAACTATGGTTTGTACGTCATCGGTTCATTCATTGATTCTTTATCGTACCTCATAAATTATCGTAAGATCAAAACGTGGTTGCCAATAAACTTTTTAAGCGCCTTAATGAAAGAGACGATCAACTGATTTTGTTGTGTGCATTTTAAGTGATATCTTTGCCAACTACAATTAGAATTTAATGAATGTTTAGTTGTCGATTCCTTATCGCCTGCATCCCCATAATGATAACTAACTAAACTTTCTTCTTTCTCCGAGCCATTTGGAGCGACTGCCGTCAGACCTCCACAACCCAAGTACTTAAGCGATATCGAAGTTCTGTAGAAAGACATTTGTCGTACTTTTGGGGCTCCCACTACCCGTAACGATTGTCACAGACGTTCGTATGGCAACCAGGACCAACGGCTAAACGTGCTCTCCGAGGCACGGAGGGGTCACAAGAATTGTCAGCCATCCATAGACTAACCTGGCTGGGATTGCTTAACTTTGCAATGTGTTCACCTACTCGGTTACTACATAGCCACGAGAACCTAACTTATCCCATATAGCTAACTAAAATAATTCTTTATAATCATCTTGGCATAGGGACCATTCACGAACGCTTCATCGCACCTAAATATGCTTCATCGTGTTCTTGTGCTATGATATGTTAGTGGGCCCAACTAGTGAATCCCATATTCTGGTATTGTACCAAAGTAATACTATGTATAAGTATATATTCTCAATTAGTCCCATGTTCGATCGCAGTCGAATATCAATAATACATGAAACTAGTATCTACACACTGCTGTATGATGTAGATAATCCAAGATCGATGAAGGCAATGATAATAAGGTCATAGAAAACTATACCAAGAATAATACTAACAAAACATTGTCATTAAAGCGTCAAAGCATCAAAGGCTACCGCTGCTGTCTCGCATCTGCTTCCATATAATACATAAAGAACAAACTGTTATCCGTAAATGTGTTTAACTGTAATTACTTGAATAATAACTTTGTATGATGTTAACAGTTTGATAGTGTGTCGATACAAAGGCATCTTTAAATGTCAATCAATGGAGGAATTGTTGGTAGCGTTGAGGGCAAGAATTCCTAGTTTTGCTTTACTAAGCAAACGATAATAAAAAGACTTTTAAGAATTCATATAGACTTGATGCCAATTCTAATATTCAATAGTCAATTATTTTTATCGAGTGTAATCGAGTTCAGTCAGAATAAAAAAGGCAATAATGAAAAGGAATAAATGCTTTCAATACTTGATTAGATTAAGTCTTTTGTCTCTGGAGTTCCTTGTTAGAAATGTTTCCCACATTGTTTCCTGGGCCAACGAAGCAGCAATGCCTCCACTATATAAGTTCTTCCATATTTAACCATCTTTATCACTTTTATCTAACACATTGTTACTTGGTTTATTTTTTTGTATGTTTACCAGTAATATTACACTAAAACATTCGTAAAAAATAGAACATAGTATTAGCCTTAATCTAAGTGCACCATGCATAAAATCTAATTTAGAAAATGACTATTGACAAAGGTTGGCCAAAAAGCGAGAAATCATTTTTTTATAAATGATGTGTTGGTATATCCTTTCATTTAAAAAAAAAGAAAGCCAGAACAGGAAATTCTATAAGTGTTTTTGGTAACTGCTGCCTGATAAATCTTTGGCTAAATAAAAAGCTATTGTACTTCTAAGAACAGTAATGCGTACATAATACGTATTACATAAAAGCTAAACAGTAAACCGTTCATTAGATACGACCACCATCTAAAACAATTAATTATTATCCAGTCACGAAGAATCGATTTAGTTACTTGTAGACCTCATAATGGATAAACGATTGGCGACTCAATATCGCTCTAATTGCCATGCCTTCTGGTGGATACATACAGAAAATCATGTATTTGGAAGTGGGCAGTTCACGGTTCCGTCACTGTTATGTAGTCTTTAGGTATAGTACCTAATGGCTATTATGTTGTAACATAATTATAGACTTAGTTAACTTATTCATTATAACACCTACGATTATATATTTTGTTCATAATCGTTCTTTAGAAATGCTTTCGATGAAAAATATGATATTCAATTGTCTACTAAATAGTGAAAGTTTCATTAAAAAAAAATATTTTGTGTTTTTGAAACGATTCTCGTTACATTACAAATTATACAAATATATATTATTTTATGTAGTTTGGAAAACACATTCGTTTATGATTTAACTCCATTGGGTGTCTGTTTTTTTTATTGTACGAATTGCCTTCTTGCTGGTATGATTAATTGACTCTTACGGTCCGTCCATTTGTTAAACACCTTCCATCCATATTCATAGCTATTGGGTTGCTGGGATCGCCTGACATAAATATATCTAATAAAATCGGTTTATGTTCACGCTAATTGGGTATCATAGTGACATAAGTCGCTTGGAGCGACATACTGAATTCGTGCCGAGATTTTGCATAAAATTTTATAACAGTCGTATTTTATCAGGTCAGATTTTATATTAAATCTAATTTTTATTTTAAGATCAATTCATTGCGTTCATGAAATTTTTTTTACAGACGTTTTGTTCAGCAAATAAATTAAAAATTGTAAATCGCGTAGAAGCCCTTTTAGGGAAATCTATACTTTTTTATTAATTTATTATCCACTCATTCCGTTCATTTGATATTATCGTGTACCTAAGCCAAACACAACAACTTCATATCAATACAAATTTCGCATTAATATGCATGACAGCTATAGAAGACTAAAGGATGCAATGATTAAACATTTCATGTCAAATAAATTTCTCTAATAAATTTTTGTGGCGCAAATCACGAAATTGTCTCTCGGGGCAAATTCCCCTTGACCAACTTTGCTGAAAACTGCAGACCCTTCAAACCAATGAACCTTTGATTTTAAATTAGACTTTTAATGTGATTCCTGCAGGCGGAGATAACATTATAATGACTACATAAAAGACATAGCTATAGCAATTAAAGAACAAATAAGTACTGTTAAAAGTGGAGAAATCCATTAAATCCTTCTTATGGACGTAGAAGAGGCCATGACCGATAATATTAATACTACATATTACTATAATAAATCCAAACAAAATATGTTTAAAATAGATAAAAAAAAAGAGATAATTCGCGTGTTTATAAATGCGACTTTTTATTAATATACTTACTTATGTATTCCTTTTTTCAATTTAAATATTAAATATAAATATTAAATATAAATATCGAGGCTTGTAAGTTAGGTCCCTACGAATATAAAAGCGGATTTATATAACAAGAACCATGATCAAGAACCAAGATGTAATTATTATATAAGAGAATTAGGAACAGTGTGTTTCTTAGTAGTCCTCGACCATGTTCTGCGTAGTATGTCACTGAGTTATTTCCTGTGGTTATTTCCAACAAATAATACGTCTTTCAACGCATTGTAATTGTTAATAACTGCTCTTAAGTGAAATATGTTGTAGGTACATAATTGTGAAAGCATGGTGTTCGATATTGAGCTGTGTTAACAAATAATACCTTCTTTCTGAAAAGAGCAATCCTAAAGTCATATGTATGATAGAGAATACTACGTAAGTATCTATTACCATGAAAATTTGTTTACAAGTTTTCAGGATTCTTTTTTCCGTACAAGGGTACTGTTCCCGAAGGACTAATAATAATTTTAGTTAATAATAAAACTTAATAATTTAAAGATACTTCAGACATCATTTAATTGCTCAATTTGTTTTCTTTTCTAAATTTTAAAATCTCTTTTTCAGACTTTTTTCACAAATTAGCATTACAACATAAAACTCGTACTATACATACTGTACTCAAACATAAGTGACATATGAAAAGCCGTCGAAGTGACCCTATTTTTATTTATAAGTAAGTTTAGTTCATGATCTAAACGCTGCTGCGAGGTAATGACCAAGATATTATGTTTATGACAATAAATTCCTGTCATTGACAACATTATAACTAAAGAAATTGATTATACAACTCTTAAAGGATTACGAATTAGTACTGACCTTTTTACCGGTTACGATTAATGATCAACTGTGTTAAAATGTTTTACCTACGTACATTAAAATTGTATAGTTTTTTTTTTAATAATGTACAGTGTCTTTTGTATTAGTAGGCAGACATATGTATACTGAAAAGAGGTACGTTAAAGCGCACTGGATAAACTGTCTTTAAGTTTATAGGCGTTTAATAAGATGATTTTAATATACAGTTGTGTATAAAAAACACGCCGCTACTGTTTTTTCTGTTTTATACATATATGTATATCTTTGTTCGTTCGGTTGTAAATGAGTATGTTTGAATACCAGTATTCTGTATCTGTTAACTTATAAAATATCAAGCTTCCAATGCCAAAAAATGTTTCTTTACAAACAAAGGAACAGCATTTAGTTCATTTTTTTTGTGACGAAACATTTTTTTTTCTTCTCATCCATTCTCGATAAATTCTTTAACAGTGTAATAAAATGCACTAGGCTGAGAACAATAAGTACGACAATAACAATTTTCCGGTTGCATGCGCGGCACGCGACGAATCGAAAAAACTATCTAACTATCTCCAACCACATCTTATCTGGAATCTAATCAGATCAATAGTATTGGATTGCGTGAGCTAGGTTTCCATGTCACGATATTAGATTATTATTAGAGACTAGCTTGTACTGATAACCAGCAATGTAATTGTTATATTAAATTAAGGACAACGGTTCGCTTACCTGTATAATGTTTAAGGTAATTTAACACTCTGTGATATAGTGCGGTTTGAAAAGAAAATGGAGAAGTAACACACCTCAATAAAGAAAGAGTATTATGAAGAACAAATTAGTTGAGGTACGAATCGACTGGCGGTTATGACAAAAGTAGATTTAAGTGTCACCGGTCTGTAACCTCACGTAATTCGAAGCTTTACTTTTATTAAACTTTTGAAGAATAGTTCAATAACTTAAGCATGACAGACTAATTTCACAGTACTTACGTTTCTATTTAAACCGACTTGAAGATTTTGCACACTATAATACCATTTTAGTAAGAAGTACTATTACTTAAGTATTCAATAATTTATCACAAGTACATGTTAAAGTGACACATAAAATCTGTATGTGTCACTTTAACATGTACTTGTGTCTTTTGATTATACATATGTATGTATGATCGAAATAAACACGTGAATTAATGTTGCTAAAACTTAGGTAACTGTGGTCATCGTTATTTTTAAATAAAAAAGGGGGTCCTATTTTTTATTGGTGTAGGTATAAAAATGGTGTCTGATCGCTGCACGACTTTGTCCTTTGACGAGCAATGTCAACTCCACGAGCAAATAAGCTGGAGAGTGAACATTATGAACAATAAAACCGCTAAAAGCTGTTCTGAAAGCCAGTTTTGACCTTCTAATTTATAAATAGTTATATTTTCCGATTATTTCGACACAAAAAATTAAACGGGGCTAGATTATTTTGGCAATACGTTGGTTTAAAAACCCTTTTAAAAAAAAAAGTTGAACCGACTTCAAAAAACACCGACAAAGAGCACTAAAAATTAAAAAATAATTACAAATCTAAGTAAAAAACTATAATAAGTACCCTCAATGTAAAAGGTAACATTATAATACCAATAGTCAGTTTGAAGTCGGTGCCAAGCCAAATAGGTGCTTGATAGGCATGGTAGAATGTAGCGCGGCAGCTGCAACAGTCTTCATGCTGCGCAAAACATGATAAACGAGCTAAAGTGGACGCACATCTCCAATTATATTATTATTTTGAATTCTTTAATAAGTAGTTGATAAGTTTGCGCACGTAATTGATCTGGTTGGTCTTTATTAATTAACAAAATCTTCGATGTTTCATTAGAATTATTTTGAATTCTTAATTTTTCATTGTGCTAATATAAAGCTGACATAGACCAGTATTACTTATTGTACATCGAGCTTGGCACCGACTTCAAACAGACTATTGGTATTATAATGTTAACTTTTACATTGAGGGTACTTATTATAGTTTTTTACTTAGATTTGTAATTATTTTTTAATTTTTAGTGCTCTTTGTCGGTGTTTTTTGAAGTCGGTTCAACTTTTTTTTTAAAAAGGGTTTATTTTACCATTTTTAGTGTAGGATATGAAAATAACATTGGCGTCCAAACTGATCAAGATCAGCTTAAATTCTTTTCTAAGAAACAGTCAAATTCTTGTGAGTTGCAACCGAACAAAATAACTTCCGATTCAATTGACACTGATCTCGAAGGTGAAGATAGGGAAGCTTTAGTGAGACTACTCAACAAATATGCTCAATATTTTATAGAAGGAGTTCCAACTAGAAGGGTTAATACTAGTATGTTAGAAATTAACCTAGTTGACCCACCCAAAATTTAAGAGTTTTTTCCAGAACTATTTTAATAAATTAAGTATAAAATTACTTACAAACGAAATGCGATGCCATCCATAGCAACAAAACGTCTATCCGAATTATTTTAACAAGATAGAATACAAAATTTCAACCTTTTCTTCTTAATACAACGAAAATTACTGTGGTGACATAAATACTGCAAGTTCTCTGCGCATCACATCGCGCAGTCTCTGACAGTTGCCATGGTTTGTTTGGCTAAAGAAATACTCGTAGCTAAAGCACGTTGTCGGGGCTGTCAAATTCCCAATAATTGTGAGGGTTTCACTCGATTTCTCTAGGATCCCATTATCAGATCCTGAATTGTTGGTAATGGGACCAATTCGGGAGTATACCCTTTCGATTACAAAAAGAATTTTGAAAATCGGTCCACAATTGACGAAGAAATCGCGTAACAAACATACATAAAAAAAAATACAGACGAATTGAGAACCTCCTCTTTTGTGTTTTGGAAGTCGGTTAAAAAGAAAACATACTGTCGAATCAAAAACCCTCCTTTTTTGATTTTGGTTAAAATCGACTAGCATGAAGCTCCTAGTCGAGACGAATCAAATGAGCACAAACACGGCGGAATTGCTTTATTTTATTACAGAGTTCCCATGGCTATTTACCGTCTCCATCATCAGACCCTGAATATCACATAGGATCGGAGTTCTTATTAATTAGACTCAAACACATTCAAATTCGATGGTATTACATAATTTTGTTACAGAGATCCCATACTCCTAAACCATTCATCAACAGCTTCATCATCAGCTCAGCAACATCAGATGGTGACCATTAGATGCAAAAATCTATATAGATTAATATAATTTCTGATAAACAGTGTATATGCCTACAAAATTTGAGGGTTTCCCTCGATTTCCCCAGGATCCCATCATCAGATCCTGACCTGGTGACAATGGGACCACCTCTGACGTATGACCTACCAAATAAAAAAAGAATTATTCAAATCGGTTTATAATTGCCGGAGTAGTCGCGTAACAAATATACAAAAAAAAAAAAAAAAAAAAAAAATAGTCGAATTGAGAACCTCCTCCTTTTTTTGAAGTCGGTTAAAAAATAAACATTCTACAGGTAACGATTACGTACAACCGCTTAAATCATAGGTGTTAATTTCCAAAACAGAATGGAATTGAGGTGTAACCAGCGGCGTGTTCACTGTATATTGTTATCGAATAAACCGTGTACATACTTATTATACCGATCTGTAGATAACATTGTAGCAGTACAGTTACTTACAGAAGTAATTAATTATCATGAGGTTATAAGAGTATAGTTTCGGTGTAATTTATTTATGAGTTTAATATATGCAGGTATATGCAGGTTTAAATGAAAATGGGATACTAGATTATTTGTCTTTGGGCTTCAATTTCAAAAGGAATAAAGAAAACACTATCCGTTTAAATTTACGACCGTTTTAATTTTTAGATATTATCGATCGCATTTCTCCTAAAAGCAGATAAACGGTGTATAGTTTAACTTTTTAAATAGAACAAATTTTTTCACAAACTCATTTTATAAACTGCATAATTTTTAAAGTGAGTCGGTATGGATTTTCTCAATGATGAAATAAATAATTCCTAAATAAAAACATATCATCATCAACAGCCTTTACTAGCCCACTGCTGGACATAGGCCTCTCCTTAGAAAGCAGGTTATATAATAATAAAACAGATATTCGATTTAAAATATTTAACATAAATTAAACAACTTTATATTAATGTTACAGTTCTGTGGCGGCGTCAAAAGAAATGCTGTGTCATTTTTGTGTCTATTATATTAAAATGACGCCCTAAATCAACTAAGCAGAACCATTACGGGACTGAGCTTGAAACCGTTCTGTATAAACTTTTTATAATGTGGCTTCGCTTGTAAAATGTTATTGATCTTATATAAGCTGACATCCTCGTTTGTCGTCGCTACGTCAAATTAAAACTAACTGTAAAAGTAAAAACTCGTGAAAAGCAAAGAAAAAACTACTTAACGTCGGTTTTCTGTAAGGCCGTTGTATCACTTCGGACCGGCACATTTCTGCCGAAGCAGGACTCTGCCATATAAAAATATTTATCGGTTATAATGAACTATCCATATGCGACTATAAATAACTATTTACCTATACATGAATGCGCTAATAAATATTTAATAATGAACGAATCCGTTAAACTGACTTATATAAAAGTTCACCGTGCAAGTCACTAGTAAGTAAGTAGTAAGAAGAAACAATGTTCATTTGCAAGATTATAACGTCGGCTAATAATAACACACAATCTTGTTCAACTACTTACTTATTTCACTTAAGATTGGCATCAACCATCTCGCACACGCAAGGCTAATTTAGTTTCCCTGCTTTATTCTACACTTTTGAATATGATTACTCTCTGCGCCGTGCGAATAGTAAGTACTTATAGAACGCTATTATCGATTTAATACCGAGGATGGCGTTCCATGCAGATTTCATCTCGAAGCTAGAACGAGCTATGCTATATGCAAATGATATTTAAGCTCATTTACATATCTTAAATAGAGCGGTTACTACATACAAGTTATAATATTTTGCTTGCCAGCTACACTGTTTTAAAAGCAACTGGATATCTTACAGTATCAGAAGTTTTATTGCAGTATCTAGCTAACACTCTCATCTTTCGGCTACAGAATGAAAAGATGCCAAAACCGAAACAGAAATTTTCTCACTGATAATAGGTGCAAAACGAATTAAGAAAAATAATATTCTAAAATGAAGGACGTATTTTCTGTTTCAATCTTCACGTATTTGAAGCTTCATGTTGTATAATGCTTATTTCTTGCTCATAGCTAACTAAAGTTAAGTATTCGTTCTGATCAAATTATTATTGACCATCTACGTACCGTTCCCTTTCTACCCGTACTGACACGCAATCTGTCTTCCTCCATTCTTCGTCTCTTTTAATTATCCTGCATTTGATACACTATAATCAATCAGTTACATATTAACTATTTCCGTGTAAATTCCTTTCCCTAAAGATGTAGGCTAGCAACAAGCCGTTAATAACAAATTCTATTAATGTGAATGGTTAACAGAGCTCTTATTACCACGGTCAATCAAAGGAGGCTTGTGATGTAAGTAATTAGGTTTAACCATTAATTATTTTAATCGTCGTTTACATGCTCTTGCGCAATGTGCTTTCGCTACTCTGCCGTAAAATAATGTAACCATTGTTGTATGTGAATGGACCTTTGTCGTGGGACGTTCAAAATGGTTCTGCACACTTTCGTGCTATTAATTTTATTGTCATATTGATTACACAACTGTGATCTGGTTGAATTCTTATTTGGATTTCTTATCTATTGTAGGTGTACCATTGTCGCCCGCACTCTGATTTAATTAGTTTTTACTAGTTTTATTGTCAACTAAACTGATAAATGGTCTCAAAAATGGTTTACAAGTTTTTTTTTTACGTTAACCGATTGAAAAGATCTGCAGTAATAAGTTAATAACGATATTATATAAGTATTTTACAATAGTTACATTCTTTAACTCGTAAAGTTTGAAATTAGGAATCCGTCACTTTTCATTAAAACCTTGCCATTTACTGTTGACGGCATCTGCATCTGTATGAGAATGACTCGGGGCATCTAGACGTACCTAAGTTAAAAAAGACAACTCCTGCACGAGGAATAAATCCTGTGTGGCGGGGGACTTTATAAACATACATGAAACGATGAAGAAACAGTGTCAGACTCAGATTGGTTTAGTTTACATTAATAAACTAATTTTTTTCCCAAGGTCATACATATAAAGTCATAACATCATTTTATGATATACAAAGACTGATTAATTATTATTATATTTATTTATAGTTTTACAGATTATAATTACAATTTGTGTACGGTTGGTACTTAAAAAAAAACAGTCGAATTGAGAACCTCCTCCTTTGTGCTTTTGAAGTTAGTTAAAACCAGGGAGACCTGAGCTATAATTACCAGATAAAACGATGATATTAATAATATAAATGTATTATAAATTAACATATGTATTAGGTTTCGATGATTTTGATACAGGCCTCTATGGCAGGTTCTACTAAAAATTTCGAAAAGAGCACTCGAGAACACGCGAGTTGATCGTTAACTTCCAATCGTAATTAGATTAGTTGGATAATACATAGGAGTATCAGTTATTTATACCTGTTCTTCTTAAACGTGCAGTATGTGGGCATAGTCAAAGGTGCCAACGACTTCACATTGACGTAACAGGTATAGTAACACGATTGAGCAACTCGTCATAAAATACAAACACACTCAGTAGATCACTGAATCTCTATCTTTTGCCAGTTGCCTTCCTGAATAGTAAATAAATAAAGTAATAGAAATTTACATTTTATGGCCAAGTAGCAAGAGTAACCATTGATTTGATTGTTATTGCACTGACGCATCCGTCTGTTTTCTATACTATAAGTATTAAACCTAGACAATATACATATGTTCGTAAAACATGTGAATAAAAAATGCTAGATATTCTTATTTCTACTTTTCAGAAGACTGTTATAATATGACAGATGATTTTTGTTATAGTTTTTCTGGGAACTGACAAATGAGAACCAATGTATATCTATAAAATTTTCGTGCTAAGTGGGTTTGAAAATTAGTAGAATTTAGTAATTTAAAAAAAGATTATTTTTTTCTTCTACTCGTGTTGAAATATATATATATTTATACTTGATGATATTTTTGTACCTCTTTTTAAGTGAATTTCGCGCACTGATAAATGTGAAATTTTAACAATTTTCTTAAACTAAGTAGGTACAAACATTTTAATATAAAAACACTGTAAAATAATGGTTTCTTTTATTATACAAAAAGTCTATGAGATAAAACCTTAAAATTAATAATAACTTATCATGCGTGGGAATCGGACCTATGGCCACTGGTCTAGCAGTCAGGATACCTAACGCCTAGACCAACATCTATATTATTAAACTATACATTGTAAATGATAAACAGCATGTGTCGGATTTCAGTAGACATGAGACAAAATCACAGTGAACTGTGAATGAACGGTGATTTATCATTCGATTTTTTCGTACTTGGGTTTTCGTACTTAGGTACTCACGCGTTGTTGTCAATAAGTTGTTTTCAGACGATGCATAAAGACCCTATTTCGCCTATTTAACAGTAAATCTCATAATCATTTTATTATGTATAGCTACCATAACCTACATAATAATAAAAAAATACTTTATCTTAGTAATGCTATTATTTTGTTTTTGGAAACCACCTATAAAAAAGTGCTTTATTATTTAAGGTACCGAAATTGTTCCAGATGGAGATAAGCTATATTATAAATGTTTACATCCAGGGAAGGTTTGGAGCGACACGCTAGCGCTTATTACATAAACGCAGTCTAGACAGGCTACTAGACAGTCTATAAATGTGAAAAGTAAACGCAGCCATTCAGCAACACCACTATCCGTTCAATCAGAGCAGATGTAGAAGCATGTTAAGAATAATAATGTCTTCTTGTTATAGAACCTTACATCATAGACGATGACCGAATCAACCGGATAAAACATAGAACGTCAATCTATACTAATATGTGATGTCATTTTGCCTTATAACTTATTATTTTTAACCGAATTTCAACTAGTTTTGTCAATGTCATCGTTACCTTCGAATTTATTCTTGTTTTTTTTGTGTGTTTCTATTTCTTAACCAAGTGTATAGTGGATTCAATAATAAAATTAGTGATCATCAATATTTGTCACCGATTTATTTTAATATTTTTATAGATTCTTTGCTTCTTAAATAATACTTACTTCTTATGTTATTGGCATTGTAATTGTACTCATATAATGAAATAAACAAAGTATAGGTGGAAAAAACCATCACAAAGATTCTAAATTCATTATACAGTAGAAAAAAATAAACTTGATTTGATGAAAAACACCTGCATTTTATAAAATTTTAACTATTTTTGTCAACATGTACATTGTACCTACCTAACTTAGATAGAAAGCGAATGATCTATCTCAATGTTTATATACCTTGTTTACGTATATTGTGTTCTAGTCATTCAAAATAGATACATATTTATTTCAAATAACTTAAGAGTCAAATCAGCAACGTAACTCAAGACAATGCTAATAAATTACTTTGAACGCCTGTTGAAAGTCTTTGAGCAACAGCCGGTTTAGTTATCTTGCGATATAACAAACAAAAGGCGTTTGTTTCGTAATTGAAGTTAATTACTTTTAAACTAACATTTCTTTCTAAAAGCATTCTAGGTAAATAAATATATAATCATTAGTGAGGGCTCTCAACTCATGAGTTATTTACTAAAAAATGTAGATGTAACAATGACTACATGCGACCCGTAAGTTACTAAAGTTTTTTGATTGAGCTTCTTTAAAATGATAAATGTATGATACCTAATGAATACATTTAACATTTTAAAGAACCTCGTGTGCATCAGTACCACATTATGCGTACATATTCCTTTACATATTTTGTTAAGTTGTACAATTGTGCGTTGCAAAAACGCATATCATAAACAAGCTCGTAGACCTTGAGGGCGTTTGCGTCGATTCTGCAAGCAAATTGCTTAATTAATATACATTTAAGAGGGGCTGCAGCGCGCCGGTCAGTCGCTGCTATGGCGTCCCGCCGTCGCCATAGGCACAACTTGTCGATACCGACATAATCTCCCTGCTCCCTCCCTACGCATGCGCCCTACGCCAACGCTCAGTGCTACGCATGTGCGGCCTTTTGGTGCGCTAGAGAACAGAGGACAGAGTTAATACACACGACTCGTCTTTACGCGACAGTGTCGTTAAATTGATTGTTCATACGATACTGAATACTGACATTGAACGGCCGATGTACAACGCTCGACCGGTCGATTGCAACCAGTTATTTGCTTACGGCTATTGAGATAAGGCGCTTCCGCGCGACAAAACGCGAGCGACCAACATCTTCGCGATCAGCTGGTAAAATTCGCGAAACCATTATGGCTTCGTACTGTGACCGATACTGTGCACCAGTAGTTTGCCCGATGTAAGTGTTTGTATAAGCGGAGGATTAAACATGGATGTGACAAAAGAAAAACCTGACGTCGAAGATTTTGAGGAGGACAATGTGGCATCTCGCCGCTGCATGTTAGACGGTGAGTCAATCAATACTTACCGACTTTCTGCGTCACCATTTTGAAGCGCATTGCAAAAATGCATCTGCAGGCCAAATCAATAGCCCAGAGGAAGTTATGTAGGGACAATGGGCGCATTTACGATGATTTGACATTATGAGGAATAAAGGAGATCCTATTGATTTCTCCCACGGGCACAAGTAACGACGATTGCCTCTTGTAATTGATTTGCAACAATATTTGTAATGGTCAGGCCGGTTTAATTCTGTAAAAAATACTAATCATGAATATTAAAAGTGGGCTAACATACATATATAATTAGTCAAAAATGTGGTGTTCATTCATTACTTTTATCTATGCTTGATATTAACAAGTCATAATAATATATCAAACAAATAATTATGTAAGTGTAAAGAACCTTTAGGTAAGTAACAAGCTGATAACACGGATTGAACGCTTGGTTGAGGACAGGTATATTTCAACAGTTTATGTTACAAAACAAAACTTTGAGGTCAAGGCATAACATAAACATCGAATTGGTTTTTAAATTAGGGCAAAATTGCAACCGACCCACGTGACTAAAACTGGCCGTGGTTTTGAAATATTGTTTGAGTAGTAGTGGGTAATATGTCTAAATCTGCAAAACCCTACGCTAAAGCGGATTATTTAAGTTAATCATATCAATAATCATGTGTATTTTAAATAATAATAAGACAAACAAAGCGTGTGAACTAAATGTGCCTCAGTATTTTGTCCCACAACTTCCAGCCCGCTGCCCTTGTTTTGTTTCGGCAAGTTTCGGTGACTCATTCTTAAGGAAGCTAATAAATGACATTGAATGCTGGAGTTGACACTGGTAGGACGAGTCAACTGCCCGTTTTGGCTTTAGGTTTGCACTGCGGTACGAACCGGGGGCGACGACCGCTACCCCTTACTTCTATGGTTTCAAAATCGATATCTTTACATGGTTTAAAAACCAATTCCATTATATACGACTACCAAACATATTTTTTACCAAAGTGTACATATAATTTGGGAAAAGAAAATATCTTTACAATGAAATATTGAATAAAGTAAAACTATAGAATTAATTCTGTTCCTCATATGATTAATTCTATAGTTTTATTTAGTTGTTAAATGAGTTCAAAGTACGTTCACATTCCTAAAGTTTCATGTTACTTTTGCAGTTTATGTTGCTGGCAGGTATTTGTGCATTACTACATCCATAATATCCATTCATTTCAAAACAGACTTAACTAGAAGAGGAATGTCAAAGTATATAACAATTAGAAACGCATTTGTATAAAGATTGCTATACATATGCAATAACATGCAATTGCAATTACAAGTTATATTGTCAAGAATTATAAATGTTAGTTATTATTGGAACGAACGAAACGATCTTAATTTTCCAATTAGTACAATGTAACTACTGACATAACTAAAGTCAAACAGCCAGTTTAAAGATCATTTCAGTCACATAGTCGGACTCATAACTGATAATGACTAATATGAATGTTTGACTATATTAATTCATCTAACGTAGCAATAGAGAACAAGGTAATTCATGGTAACACAAATTATATTAATATTGCTATAAGATTTATATTACCCTGTGCATATAACATCTCCTTAGCAATTTGAGAACGCTAAAGAAGCACATTTATCTGCCTTTGTTAGAGAAAATCTGTTTTATGAAGCAATTGAAAAAGATATTGAATTCGGAAATTGGTTAGGACGTTACTCGTATTAGATTAGAATCCAATATTTTGTGTTCCATGAAGACTTTGGATGTCAGAATAGTCTGAATTACCTACAGTCACCTAATGAATCAAGAGAATAATATAATCATCAGAGTAACTGTCACATTTAATTTATATACTTAGTAACGTGTTTGTTTGTACATAAAGAATTTTTGAGACGCATTGTTTGACTTTATATTTATAACTAGCTGAGACCCGCGGTGTTAACCGCGTTTGTTGTTATAACCGCGGGCAACGCCGCGGGGCGAAGCTAGTCTAAAAAAAGTAGCCTAAGTCACTCCTTATGTCATCAGCTATCTGCCAGTGAAAGTCCCGTCGAAATCGGTCCAGCCGTTCCAGAGATTACCCGGAACAAACAGACAGACCGACAGACAGACAAAATTGTAAAAAATGTTATTTTGGCATATGTACCGTGTAAACATACATATGCATTTAGTAAAAAGCGGTTATTTCAATATTACAAACAGACACTCCAATTTTATTTATTTGTATAGATATAGACATATTATAAGAGAAGCTTTGCAGTTAAAGATAAAAATAAATATAATAAGATTGTGTTGAGCGAATGTAAAACTGTCATGTTCGTCACATACAATGATTTTATTATCTGTTAACTATATTCAACATCTCTTAAATCATAATTAGTTATTATTCAGAAGTCAGTGCCGAACTTTCTAGGTATGCAACTTTCTACCTGTATATTTATTTCTGCCAGCCGCAAAAACTTGTGACCATAATAGATTTTTATCAACAAGATTCATTCATGGACTAACGATCAATTAAAGTCAACTTGGAATGACCCCTGTTCGTAAATGTTACATCTTAACGGATATTACAGACATGTTTAAATAAACAACGAAATTAAAAACAGAGTTTAATAAACAACACGTATATGAATATGGTTTTTAAACAATTCGAATCGATATTGCGACAAACATATTGAAAGAATAGTTGTTAGTAGCTAAATAATTCTTTGACTTTAGTTTTATATCCACATGGCCTGAAATTGTACAATTCTTCTAAATTAATACAAATACAGAGTGAGAAAAAAAAAAATAAAATTGATTTCCTGTTCGCTTTGTAATACATATAAGACAATCGTGTACCCGACAATCTACGAAAACAGGTCCAAAAACGGGTATTAATATTATGTAGACTGAAAATTTCCGTTTTCTATATTTGGATGTATACGATCTCGTACCCTTGAACCGTCTACCTAGCGGTTAACCCGAAGTCCTAACCGGTTTATTAATCATTTTGCCACATTGTAAGTTAAAATTCAATTATAAAGACTTAGTAACATCACTGTGTTGAGAGTGTTCAGAGGTTTTTGACTGCTATATGCTATATTTTTAATGCTATTGTTATGAACGATAGGTACTTAGGTTCCGCGTGTAATCGATGATGGGAAGTATAACATTAATAAATAATAATGATATATATGTCCATCCTGTAAAAGTAACCTTTAAAATCTGATATTGCAATTATACACGTACTGCTAAAAACCAAACCATGTAAGACAGATTGATGGCTCTAATTACGCCTAAAACCTTCACCCACTTCTGGAAGCTCCTTGGTTACAGAGCATTACCAGCGTTATTTTATCACTCACGAATAGAGGTACAAAAGCTTCACAATCTATGTGCCGAGAGCGTTGGCACTTGGCACTGTCAGCCGCCAAATTGGCATTAGAAAATTTTGGTGTTGTCAATGACCTCAATCTGCTAATTAAGTTGGCCACGTTCTTGTTATATTTTTAAATAGACTGAAACATAACCTTTATTATAATATATTAGACCCATATGCGGGGTTACTGATGAGTCGACCAAGATACTTTAAGGGGTTGTAGTTGCCATCATTTCTGATAGAGTTCGCTATGAAATACCATATCCCAAACCTAACCTTTTACAAGATATTGGACTTTTAAGATCTTTTGTAAAATTTGGTTGATGGTTTGGTTTGGGGTATTTTTTAGTGAAATCTATCAGGAATGATGGCAACTACAATGCCTTAAAGTATAAGTAGACTTAACCAATAAGTCTGTATATTGGTCACATGACGATTGGACTTAAAACTTGGACTTGGACTTGGGAAAAAATGGACTTTTGAATGCGCAATGGCGGAAAATTTATTAATAAAAGTGTATGTACAATCACATCTCAGGTACTTATTAATATATTTACAAATTATGTTACACGTATTTAGTATTGTCTGATCAAAAAACTGGATAGATAACATTATGAGTAATGGCAATATCTAAAGTTCAGGCAACAACAAAACGCCAAAGTTTTTTTCCTATTGTTTCTAATAGCGAATTATTTGGTCGATGGTCAATGTTTGAGATTATTTTTGACATAGAACACTTTGGGTCCATGTCGAGCCTGATATTAGCTGTCACTAACATAATATATAATACTAGCTGACCCGGCAAACGTTGTTTTGCCATATACATTATTTATAGGAAATATAAAAAAAAAATAGGGGTACCCTTGTCATTTAGGGGTATGAAAAATAGATGTTGGCCGATTCTCAGACCTACCCGATGTGCACACAAAATTTCATAAAAATCGGTCCAGCCGTTTCGGAGGATTATGGTAATTAACATTGTGACACGAGAATTTTATATATAAGATTCAATTCAATACAAAATTGAAATTATTGTTAGCCACCTTAAAAACAATCGCAGAATTAATCTGTGCTAATGGTTTAAAAAAAAGAACCATTTTATACATCAATAAATTATTTACATTTAGTCACAACATTAAAGTATAATATATATAATACAATGTTAGCGTATATCATGTGAACATGTGGACGCCACATGTGTAAAAATATAAAAATCCATTCTACTTTGTGCTATGTTAAGATTGTTAGCAATGTACTTGCAATGTTATATTAATATCAGCATATATCATCAGTGTTTTATATTACCAAAACAAAGATGAGTACACAGTTAACAATTGGTTCATTGCGTACTTACTCAAATCATTTATGTAATATGAAATCTCTTACACTTAAAAATAAAATTCTAAGATTTTATCATACACTACGACACATACACACATCCTGTGTGGCGGGGGACTTTACAAATGGACACAAAAAACACCAAAACACCCGGACTCAGAAAAACAATTTGTAGATCACACAAAGTGATGTCCCATCTAGGGATCGCACCCACATCACTCACGCTCACAGTAGGAAGGGGCGCGGCGTGGCGACCGTTTATACCACTACACCATTCGTGCAGTCAAAGCAATTCAAAGCAACTGTATTTGTTCTTCACAACAGTAGTGTCATAACACATTTCATATGACTTACGAGAATGTCAATGATGTAAGACACTATGTTTCAACAGTTACATCCATTGATATTATGTATCAATGGTCGTAACACAATGCTATCTCGCGACAAAACGAATGTAGGTTTGATTCTATCATACATACACAATGACATTAATAAATGTAATAATGTTAACTATAAGCCGACGACGTTTGAGAAAATACAAGATCAGATAAAACAAGAACTAGCTAAAGTATTCTTTGTCTTGCTTTGTTGATAAATATTTATATTGATTTTGTAATAGGTCTGCAGTAATAAGGACAATGCTTATGTCTCGGAATATTTTGTGTTGTTGTGTTAGACATGTTTATTATTATCATTTTAATGTTGCCCCACATTGAGTAAAGTACACTATTTTAGTAAATTAATTTTTAAGCATAACTGATAATAGTTTGATAAGAAACCAGTTTATTAACATGAGAAGCGACCAGTTAAAAAACGATTCTAGCAGTTAGCGATGCCTAATTACAATGTCAAATATTCTAATAAGATCTAAGTTTCATAAAGCCGTGGCATATTCTCGAAGAATATTAATGATGCTTGTTATTGTAGAAGCTCTTTATATCTTTTTTTTTTGTTGGCGGGGTGGAAAATCCCTTCGGATCTCCTGCTCCTCAGGGACTCAGGAGCCAGGAGTACATACTCCTGGCTCCTGAGTCCCTCCTCCTTTAGTGGAATCACCACATGTGATTCCACTAAAAACCACTCCGACGGCCGGCCTTAGGTGTCCTACTCTGGGGAGGACCCGGACCATGTTATCAGGTCCTCCCCGAATTGACACCATGCCTAATCAGGCCCTATTCCAAGGGAGAACACTTCCCTCTTCAATCGCGGCATGGCAGCCCGATCGCATCTTAATGCAATCAGGCCGGCCATTCCATCCCCTACCGCAGCAATCAATCTGCCACCAGAGGTCCCCACTCTCTGGCGGCCCGCGGCCCCGTCGACGGCTGATATCGGCGCCGACGTCCTCTACGTTCGGGATCGGCCCTCTCCCGATCCCGTTCAGCGGTCTCTTTCTGGAGCATTACAGCCTCACAGAAAGAGACCACTGCGCCCCAGCCCTAATCACCGGCCAGCATGGCAACAATGATTGCTGGCGGGGACAGGTCTCGTCCGAATTGGTCGACCAGGACCTCGCGTTCACGCGGGGCAGTCCTCCAGCGTATGCTGGGCAGAGTCCCAGTCGGCTGCGCAGTGCTGGCATTGTGCCGTCTCCTCGCGTCCAATCTGATTCAGGTACTCCCCGAAGCAACCATGCCCAGTAAGTACCTGCGTCAGTCGGTAGGTGACGCGACCTCCCTCCCTACCTACCCAAGAGAAGCTCTTTATATCTAGCAAATTTGTTTTTGTAAAGCAATCAAAAGCTCAAACACAAAGACACCTCTGTGGCTTTTATTGCAATCTTTGGTAAAAGAAAAGAAATCGTTCTGAATTTAAAAATCTTTACATGCCTAAGTTACACAGCAGATTTTCAAATGAGGAACTTTTGTAGTTATTGTAGCTATTATCGATTCACAACGGTTATAATACGACCTGTAGGCTGCAATAAAACTGCGGTATGAGTCATCGTTCTGTAGACAGATTCAATGACTGACTTTAGCCGAAATAAATCGACTGTTTGCGTCTCGTCAACGTTTCGTCATCGTTGTGTTGGAGTTCAATTGCACACGTGAGCAATCTCTCCTAACATTTATAGTGTTTCTTCCAGTGTTGCTTCCCATTCTTGTACGCTTAGATCTTTCAAACTATACAACGGATTTTAATGTGTTTTTCATCAATAGTATAGTGATTCCAGAGGAAGGTTTATAATTTATAATGACTGCACGGATGGCGTAGTGGTTTAAGCGGTCGCCACGCCTCTTCCTACTGCGCCGAGTGTTGTGGGTTCAAACCCCACATGGGACGACACTTTGTGTGATCCACAAATTGTTGTTCTAAGTCTGGGTGTTCTTTGTGTCCGTTTCATGTATGTTTGTAAAGTCCCCCGCGACACAGGATTTGTTCCTAATGCGGGAGTTGTCTTTTTAAAAAAAAAAAAAAAAAAATATGTATAAAATTGCACCCGTGCAAAGCTGGAGCGTTTCGCCAGTCCTATTATAAAAAAGAATTATCTAAATACTTACAATTAACCTAGTATGCTTGCTTAGCATTACTTGTAGTCGCTAAAAAATTGTATACTGATAACAAGGATGTGTTCTGTAATACAGGTAAGACTAGATAAGCTTAGGAAATCATAAAAAATGCCATAAAATCAATTAACTGTCGTAATCGGATGTTTAATATATTTTCAATGCTATGTCGGAAATACAACATTGAAACAAGATGAGTGGGGGACTTTATTTTATAATATGTAGTGACATATTATTAAAATTGAGTTTCCTGTTGGTCTAGTTCTAGTGGTTAGTGACCCTGACAGCTAAACCAAAGGTCGTGTGTTCGATTTCCACCCAGGACAGATAATTGTGTGATGAGCATTGTGTGATGAGGTCATTTTTTTCTGTGTCTAGATGTAATTTAACTATGCTTATTAGCGGTCTGATTACCATAGGACAGGCTCTGTCTAGTATGGGATCAGACAGCCGTGTGTAAGAGGTGTGAAGTTATTATTATGAAATAAATTCCCCACCGCGTCTGTCTGTCTGAACATGTTAAACTTAAGTACAGAAATGATTTTCATTCGTGTTTCAGTAATGGATGGGATGACTCATGAGAAGGATCAGGTGAATAATTTAATATGAATTTGCACAAATTAGAAGATGAAAAAAAAAAACAGGCCAACCGAAGCTTTACGTGATGCGCAGCGTCAACTGGTATAATTTAGTTACATGTACTCGTAAAACAATGTAAAACGGAATTATTCATCTTAAAAAGATCTTTCAACTATGACCGGCAAAAAAGTAAACATTTGCTTCTATTTGGTTGCTAATATGTATGCATATATAAGACAGACTGTAAATTTCGTAATAAACTATTAATCTGCCGACAGACATCGTCAAGATTTAACGGTTGTTTATTCAACAAAGGACAATACAATCAAGCAACATCAATTTATCATTGACCAGGTACCGTCTGACCCTTTATTAAATTTGAAATAGTATAATAAAGAAACTAACGACCGCAAATTCATAAGTAATATAAATTACCAATGCTTTTATCGAAAACCTATTGGCAAAGGTGAGGCAGAATAGTCTACTTTCTAAAACAAATTGATTCTGCTTTCAACAAATTGCGGAGGGGCCAGCTATGAAAACGATGCGCAAGCTCTGGCATTTTGCAGTCACAACTGTGCCCTTCCTGCATCCCAGACGGGAGCACTTTCTCTTTGAATGTATAAATTGCTCGATACATATAAAATGGTGGTCATTCTTATATTGACACAGTATTATATAATACATACATGGTAAAAAGTTCTAGAATTGAAAAATATTTTCTATAGTACTTGTTAGATAAAGGCATACTGATACTACCGACTTGAAGTATTGTTGGTAGCTCTATTTAAAGTCAATATTTAAAATCAAATGCATTTTATTTCACCTTGCAATATTATTGCAGGAAGTGTAAATAAATAACAAATGCGTAAAATAAAGTATTATCTAGAGTTCAGACAATGAAGTGTATCATCGAAACCCTTTACTAGTCCACTAGCTAGATATAACCTCTTCTTAGAAAAGAGGTTTTAGCCTACCATGCCACGCTGGCCAGACGGGTTGGAATAGGGGTTGTACCAAGTTTTCCTTCTCTTTGCGGTGCTGTGGTCCTGCGTAGTTTGCTTCCTTAGTCGGCTTACGATACCAAGAGAATGAATAGGAGTGGTGACACTCTGTATTCTTAATCCGCCACCACACGGGCCTGTTACACACTTCCGTGCTTTATCACGAAATCACTCCCACAGATAGCAGAAAAGCGAGAAAGAAAGATGTGTAATATCGTGAAGTTAGAAATTGATATTTTTAATTGATATTTTGTTAAAAATTAATTGACATGACTATATGTTGTGATGTCATAAGTCGTTATTTATATAAGTGTGACATGATATCGTAAAGGTTAAATTTTGTGACAAGCATACCTAATTCGAATTTAGAAGGCAGTTGACAACTTGTCATCTACATAACATAAGTAATCACACTTCACAGTTCAAAGAGTAATTAATACTTACAAAGTTGAAATGTATCAGTTTATTTTTTTTAATAGCTTCATTCTACGGGCATTGGTCTCTTATAAAAAAATTGTTTCAATAATTTTTCTAATGTTGCTCCACATTATGGGCAACAGCGAAAAGAGTTTGTATACACTATAATGTGGGATAGACTTTAGATTTATGAGGTGTTTATGAAACACATTTAATTTATATCGATCATATTTCATCAGCTCTAAGACTGATCCCAATTTCAGATATTAAAGTACTTTATATTTAAAAAATGCACTACTTTCACAATATAAACGTACTTCGATAAAACGGTTGTGTTATAACCCAGTGGCAATTGAAATATTACTAATCCGAATCAATCCGGCAATTAAGCTTTATTTTACTACATTATTTTAAAACACCTTCCTATGATTTCAGTTATAGGTATCTAATGTAATGTTTGCAGTAGCAGAAGTATGTCATTCCTATAACATAAATGTCTTGAATAGTGTGAGTATCACGTCTACTAGTTAGTATTATTCTTGTATTATCATTATGACTTTTATTTTCTTATATACGAGTTATGAAACTTAATTTAGAAGGCTAATGATACACTGTAACAGCTTGCGAAAAGGTCGTCTCTCTACCAGCCTTTTGTTTAATCTTCTGATGGCCTTGGCACTCGGTCTAGGTGATCAAGATACTAAATACGAAGAACCTTATAACTATTAGTAAATTAAACTATATTCTTATTTACTTCCTGGTTCTGTGAGGAAGACCTCGCAAAATACAACTTAATCGAGAACCCTTTTTGAAGTCGGTTAAAAATTAACATTATACTTTTTATTTTAGTTAAAATTGATATTGTATAAACTAAGAAAACTCCTTTTCAACTACAACAGAATATAATAAACATAAAAATCGCTCTAACAGCACTTTACACACGAGATAGCAGTGAGATCTTCAATTATGATCAATATAGCAGTTATTACATGTGAAGACGTCCGATGCAGTCTGTGCCACCGACCTTCATATCTAATACATTGGATCCGATCATCTTGTGCTGGTTCTATAAAGCGCATACGTACATATACGTATAAACAATATGGTGGTATATAATAAAAAGAAATTCAACAAATATTTCAAGTATAATATATTTCCTTTGGTGCAAGTTTATCACAAACCAAGTAAATTGTCTATTTTTTAAAGTAAAAAAAAAACTCACTTTGCTGTCTTGTTGGTGTTGAAGATTTATTTTTTATAGACAACTAGCTTTTGCCCGCGGCTCCGCCCGCGTGTATGTCGGTTATCGATTTCATGTCCTTAATCAAGAATCAAATTATCATCACACCAAATTTCATCTGAATGGATTCAGCGGTTATTGATTTAGAATACAAACTTTCACCCCGTTTTTTAGAATTTTTTTTATTTTTTTAGAATACAAACAGTTTGTATTCTAAAAAAATATGCCGGCTCTATGCCGAATTTCATCTAAATCGGTTAAACGGTTTAAGCATGAATAGGTAACAGACAGACAGCTAACACACTATTGCATTTATAATATTAGTATGGACTAGTATCTATATAGAATATAGTATGGATACAATAAACTTCTTCCATACGTAAAAAACATATACTGCTTGCTATCCCTAGTTTTTTGAAGTAAATTGAAAGTTTAGGTAAATAAGTTTAGGGAACATCATCACATCACATCCACAGCCTATAATAGTCCACTGCTGGACATAAGCCTCTCCTTAGAGGTTTTGACTTACTATACCACGCTGGCCAGACGGGTTGATATAGGGTTTGTGTCAAGTTTTCCTTCTCTCTGCAGTGCTGTTGTTCTGCGTAGTTTTCTCCCTTAGTCGGCTCTGACACTCTGTATTCTTAATACGTCACCACACGGACATGCTTCACATCATTACATAAATTCACAAGTAACAGGATTAGTTAATTTTACCTCTTCTTTTGTTTAACGATATTAAAATGCATAATAAAGATTTCATTAATCAAGGCAAAAAAGACGACAGTGCTTCGAAACCGTAATTGTACTAATTTCACAACGTCTCTCTGATTACTGCCCATGTACGTAGCACTGATACGTGTATTGGGCAAAATATTTTGTAAGATTTTATGTAACTGCAGTAAACTTTGTTGTGAGTAAAGATGTGCTCCAATCTCAGCCTCTTACACAACACTGAACTAAAATCTAGGGTTGCTGTGTTTTCTACAATGTAAATTTCATTATTCTGTTCTGCAAGTTCAAAGCTGCTTAATTTCCAGCTTTCCTTAACTCATGAACCGGATTCTGCCTTGGTTTTATAGAGAACAATTATTCTATTTAACAAAAAGATGTAGGAAATTAGTGCAATTCTATAAAAACATTTAATCTAAATAAAAAAAATACTAACAGTGACTCCCGTTGGGTGGCCTTTAGTACTAATATAAGCTTACATTGAATTTTGTGTTTCTGATTAGTACGTACGCTCTTGACAGCAAATAACAACAGACAAATATCTCTTACATTCCGACAACAGCAAACCTAGTATTAACTATATTTATCATTTTTAAAAGACTAAAAGTTTTCAAAAGTACAGCGTATAACGTATGGAAAACGATATTTTAGTGCAAGTAGCTGTAGGAAATTCCTCGAATAAATTAGTTTTTGTTGCTTCATTTGTCTTATGTGATTCTTCAGCGTTAACCATATTCCTTAGTAAGTTAAGCTCTTCAAACTTATTATCAATTTTTAATAAAACCCTAAAACAACGTTATTACTTTTTGCAATGTTACATTGTTATAAATCTAGAGAAAACTTTGACTCTGTTGTTTACAGTTACATTGAATGCTGACCCCATTTTACTTATTGGTGGGTAATAAGGCAAATTATATGATTAAGACAGCACACTGTTTTTTCAAACGAATTATCATTCAAATTTTTTTAATGAAGATCAAAGGTATTCTCTTGACGCTGTAAATTGACGTCAACGAGGACAAAGCCATAGAATATTAATGTACCTTCATAACACAACGTACCACAACAATGAAAACCATTATGACTTTATAATGTGACAGAAAGACACGACAGCTTTAAGCAATTCTTCCACTTTAATTTGCAGCAGTTCCGTTTGCAACGCTCATAATATAGCAACTCTATTTAAATGGTAATCACAATTTATAACCCTATCGAGAATAAAAGACAAGTGACTATCGTTCACCAGAAACGTTATAGACAAAAACATACAGAACTCAGTTAGTCAGTCAGGTGATAGTGCCTATCAGAAATGATAATAATATTCAAACGAAACTTTTTAAATAGTTTTTCAACCCTAAAAACGTGGCAGACAAATTATCTAAAAAATTTTATGCTGTGACTTCGGATAACCCAAAAATATTCAATTTTTTACGTTCCTGTGCATTACCATTTCGAATCGATTGTGATGTTGCAAATTTGAGTTTGGTAAAAAAATGTGTTAGTCACAGTTTGAATAACTAGATGGTAACCGTGGAGACTCCATACCGTAACTTCTTTGCTCTTCTTTGCTTGAATTTAGTTATTTTATAAGCCATTTGCATGTCATCTATTCTTTGTTTCTGTAGATGTTATCAAACAGCAAGAAACCAAACAAACCACCATCTTATTATGTGTGGATTGTTGTTTTTATGGCGTGAATCACCTCGTCAGGAATTATCACTAGTTTTTGTGATGCATGGTTTTCTAAAACAATTAGCGGTTATAGATATTTACTTAGAGGCCTATATATGTATATTTACAACTAGCTGGTACCCGCGACTTCGTTGGCGTAGAATTTGAAAAGCGCTGCCTTAGTGGGTACGATTCCCGGACCGTGCAAAATGTTAAAGGGTTTTCTTAGAGGAAAAATAGCCTAAGTTACGCCTTATGTAGCCGTTTAGAAGATGCACAAACAGACAGACAGAGGTCTGTCTGTTTGTGCCGGGTAATCTTCTTACAAAGTTAAGTTAAGTTTATAATTTTATTTCTCTAAATAAAATTATAAACTGGTTTTAGGCATAGATATCGTGCCGTAAGTAACCGTGTGAGCTTAATAAACATATTATTTTGACACACACAGACACTTCAATTTTATTTATTTGTATATATAAAATGGCTGATAGCTTTGCTATTGAAGGTTCTGACGTGAACTGACGTCACATACTTAATCTGTCACATGAATTGGATAAAATATATTATATCTTAATACGTGTAATAATATTAAAACATTCGAATCGAAGGTACTAATTTAAATTCAGTTTAAGAATTCTGTGTCATAATTACTGATTCATATTCATTCTCTATATTAATTTATCTGAAAAAAAGCGAGACGGCATCCGCTTCAGTTTTACAAAATTCGGCAACAATAACCATATTTAAGGAAACGAAATATCTAAAGTAAGAATTTTACAAAAGTTTTCTTTGATTTCCAAGGTCCAAAAATGAACAATAATATGTAATCCACAGAACAGAGAATTGTTCTATCATGGGCCCCTTTTCCAGTTCTAGAGGAGTCGCTAAGTCGTCTCAAACAGGTCCTCGACCCAAATAAAAAAAATTAAGACGGTAAAATCGATAACACAACATCTAATGTCGTCACATTATGATGTTTACACATTATCACAATACAAACTTGAAATTAAACAAACCGGTGAAAATTATTTGTCGCCGACACGGTGATTATGATAATGACACTATTAGTGATAGTGACATGCAGTTACTGACATGGATATTGATATACTCTCGTTTTCATTTTTTTTTTCCCATAAAAGCAATGAAGCAATACTTTCAAACGTTTCTCAATACAGCTAGCGTGACCATACGAAAACAATCGCTTCTGGTAGCAGATAATTGAGATAAATTACTGGTTGTGTCAACGTACCCAAACATTCGTGTTTCCGTGGATCTGAACGTTGGGTAACCGTTTGAAAATAATTATGTGATGGACACAATCATCACTCGCTAAACAATACTTAACACATTTATTGTTACGTTTGCATTTTTATTGTAAAATCTCACAATTTATTTTATGGGCGACGGTGAAAAAGGTTGAAGGTAACAGTTGAATAACAGGCCCTACTATTTACTACCCGAGCAGAAGGAGGGTTATGTTTCCGAGTGTATAAGTATGTATGTATGTTTCTTTTCCACGCTCGCGCGCTCTGTAGCCTTAACGGCTTGAAGGCTTGGCGTTTGAGGTGTTGTTAGATTCGTCTTAGTTGTGAGCGTGACACTGGGTATCTGAAAATTATAAAAATTAGCTTCGCCGGTTTGTAAACTTTATTTTTCACTCAGTCGGCTTTTTGTTTTTTCTGATATAGATGCAAATCATTGACATTGTTTGTTTTTATTTTATCACTTTTTTTATATTGTTGCGAGTTAAACCTTGTTTCAATTTCATGAAACTAAATAAAAACTTTGTTGACTCTACAATAAAATAGATAAATGTGTTTAACGAAATAATTTACGTACATATAACCTATGCATAACGCGTCGAGGCATTTCCTCATTAACGTTTTGCATAAATTTCCAAGCAAATATTATCCAATTTACCTACTCCTGGTGTACTTTATATTAATGCTGTTTACAAATAGCTGTTACTTTTTAACTGAATTAGCTAATTTACTACTGGACAATATCGTAGTTATTTTTTTTACTTGACAACTCATTTTATTGCGACTAAAGTTATTTGACTAAAGTTGACTAATGTTACTTGTTGTTAAATGAGACTAAAGTTCAATAGTGTGCACGACGATACCGCGTGATCGTAAGTGAATTCAATTAAATTCAATAGGTATGCAGGGTTTTAAAAACTTTTAATACGTCATTAAGGTAACGCTTCCGTAAAGTATGACGTTTGATAGAATAAAACAGGGGCGCAGTGGTCTTTCTGTGAAGCTGTAATGCTCCAGAAAGAGACCGCTGAACGGGATCGGGAGATTGCCGATCCCGAGCGTAGAGGACGTCGCGGGCCGCCAGAGAGTGAGGACCTCTGGTGGCAGATTGAATGCTGCGGTAGGGGATAGGATGGCGGCCTGATTGCATTAAGACCTTTGAGAAATTGGGCCGCCACGTCGCGATTGAGGGGGAAGTGTTTTTCCCCTGGGATAGGGCCTGACTAGGCATGGTGTCAAATCGGGGAGGACTTGAAATAACATGGTCCAGGTCCTCCCAGAGTAGGGCATCTGAGGCCGGCCGTCGGGGTGGTTTTTAGTGGAATCACCATATACTCCTAGTTCTTAGCCCCGAGGAGCAGGAGATCCGAAGGTATTTTCCACCCCGTCAAAAAAAAACAAATGAAATTAAGAGTTTCAGATTTACACTCGTTTTTCATCACTATTTCTTTTTAAATTAGTAGTATTTAAACGAAAATACTAATGTACCATGGGATTATGACAAATTGTGAAACGAAATGTTCTATTTATTTGATACGACAATAAGCCGCTGTGTAGTTTCGGTCTAGTGGTTATTATGACTCCGCAAGCAATTGATCAGCTACATTACTAGCTCTTACTATGTTATTCTCCGTCTTTGTTGTACGGTCTATAAATTTACTAGATATCAGCAAACTACGTATTATATTAGACGTCATGTTGAAAAGATGGATCACACACCACTACTCTATAATTGCACCAAGATTAAACATAGATTATTATTTCTGTTAGTTGTAATAGATGATACTTCTTGAGAGACGTTAACGAATATAAAGCATGCAAAAGCATTATACAGCGGCATACTTTCAACTTATTTTTGCGCTGGTATATTTCCATACTTCCTTGATTGATTACCAGTGACAGCGAAAACATCGCCTCTTGTATCGTCCGCTTTCTCTGTAGATTAGTTTTGCTTTTTATTTAATAATAAATTACGTCGGCTGTACGACAACATTTTGTTAATTTCTTGTACTGATCGAGTAGTCCAAAGAAATGGGATTGAAATTAGATTGAGGCGGATAGGCGATGGCGCGCGGTAATTGCACTGTACTGCGGCTGTACCGCGGCTGCCTCACCTCAGTCTTTTCTGCGCCGTCGTTGCGGTCGGGTCTCTTAACATCGGCCATCGAACAATACAAATACTCGTAATTAACAAAAATGGCCGCATGCGCTGACACGTAATACGAGGATTCGTGAGTGACCTTACATCGACAGTGGATGGAAAATGAACGAGGAACAGGAACAGTGCGACTCGTTCAACTCGTGGGAGCTGAACGGCTTAAACTCCTTAGACCTGTGGGACTATACAGTCGAGTTGGAGTGCCTGCAAGGAACCGAAGGTTGGTTTGTATTTCGCAAGGCTGTGTGAGCGGTAGCGTCGGCAATCCGTTGCCCTAGACGTTGCGCTCGCCGATCCATTCGTAACGCACAGAATAAAACTAAATAGAGATCGAAGCATGGAATTGTTTGAATAACAACTATTACGATAAGAATTACGGTACCGCTTTCTATAAGTACTCTCCTTTCTAATGAAGATGATCTATATGAGACGTTTAAAGTCGTTGTTTATTTTTAGGAGCATATTTATTGTCATTATACGATAATGGGAAAGTTTATTGTTATTGTTCGTCTGTCTTTTGTTTTACGAACAATTTAGTTTGAGTTTTAAGTGAACCTTTTTCGATTGTCTGGACTATTTAAGCTGTTTACTTAAGTGTTCTAACAATATTTTATTGTGAATTATGATTTTAAAGCTAAGAATGTTTTAAACTAGTTGTATCAAATGTTAGAAAGACTGAAACTAATTGTTGTTTTTCGCATTGAAGCATATCCGGCCACCAGCCTTAGTATGTTCAAGACCGTAACTTGAATGGATGCGTTCTCATCTCCTGCCAAAAATGACCTCTTTCAATAAAAATTTATTCCTGACCTAATTTTAACTTTAAATGGTTTGGTTTTCACAAAAGATACCTTGAATACGTTACTATAGTTTCCTTATCAAAGTGCGACGATTAGTTTGTTTTAGTTAAACATAACTTGATAAAATATATTGTCATTATGAAATGATAATCACATTAACATTGTATTGTATGTGCTATCAATTTATTGATAAGACTTGGTCAGATTATTATTATAAAACTAATGAAATGTACCTATTAACTTTATTAACAGAATGTTAACTGATTTATATGTTCGTGTTGTTGTAATTTAAAAAGTTGTTATTTTCTAATACATTTTTACGTTTTTAAGTCAGTTAAAGACGTGAACTAAAAGATTAAATATTTAATTAACTAATTATTTTATTACTTTAATTTGTATACGCAGTACCTCTAACCCATGTAAATATTTCAGCAGTCATAATCATTCAAAAGTTTTACAACCAAAAAGTATGTAGTTCGATATAGTACTCAACTCGAAAAATTCGATAAATTCTTCGAAAATTAAAAATAATTCCAGATGTAGTGATGCACAAATCATTTATTTTTAATATCTTCTTTTGTCAATTAACAATCTCATGAGTCCTCTGTTCTTTAACCGCTCTATTTAGTTATTTTGTTTCGTGCTGTGGTAGCACGAAAACAAAATAATGTTTCGTTGTAGTCCATTAGGACTCGTTGACACTTTTAAGCTCAATCGTCCCTTAGTGTTGCTGCTCCAATGTCTGTATGATCGAGGTGTAATCTTTCATTTGTTTTAAATTAACATTATAGATATACATTACATTCACCCTTCTTTGAAAGGCGACTTCCGTCAGCTTGCCAAGAGTCCGTGCCATATTAGGAACACCGGATAATGCATATCTAGACCATTAATAATACACTATTAACTGTCATGTAATTATTATATAATAAAAATTATCATATTTTACAATTACCAAACTGTCTGTGCATAAAAAGTTAATTGTCACGCAAGAGCCTTCATTTAGCTAGTTATTTATGAAACTGCAAAGAAATGTAATGACGAAAATGGCGTTAAATATCTATTGTATATAAGTGGCAGAGTATGTTACGTTGTTAATCATTTTTGTATGGGCAGGCACAAAACGTACCTACTCATGACGGCTTTCCTGTTCAATGTTCATATTTAATTAATAATAGGCGGACCTTGAATAAGTTAGCTAAATAGAATTGTAAGTTTTTCAACGTGTTCGCAATCGTGCGTTATGAGTTGTACACTTACCTACTTTTAACATACACACATTCTTTGTCCACATTGAATGCAATGTATGTAACAAATTCTTTAGTTAATCTGTGGCAATATCTCTCGAGGTCACTGTGTAATCTACAGACATACAAACCAATTTAAACTTTTTCTCTCTTTATCTGTTAGTATTCTAAGATTCCGTCCATATTAGAATATGCCGTACTTAAGTAGTGAAATTACCAGTTTACTACAATACGAATAGGTGGTTACATAATGCTTCATTTTTATTCATCCTCCGTTTACACTCTGAAACTATCAACAGTACACTACGTCGCTTATTGTAAAACCTGTATTTTTATAGCACCATCATCCTCGTAATTTTAATTAGCCGACAAGGTTGAGGTTTATTTCACTGTGCATAGAGTAAATATGATCTTTGCCCTATGTTACGCCTGAGTAAGGTTTCCATTTACTATTTAATCTACCATACACATACACATTTAGTTTCAACGACTGAACGCTGAGCTGTAATATTTAGTCATACACTAATATTCCTAATATGCTTTCCAAACCAGTGTCAGTGAGGTCTGTGAGGACTGTCCTGGGTTTACCCTTTATGGCAGAACTTTTTATGTCATAATATTATTTTGCATAAGAATATCGTTTGGCAGACAATAATTTATCAAACATTGAATGTTTGATAAATGATTGTCTGCCATAATTCCATCGCCATCCATTGCCATCTCATAGTTTTGGCAGTCATAATCATCATTATTAGTAGTCATAGGTTAGAGGTTGTACTTCTATTTATCAATGTCTCAGCAATTGATAGTAATAGTCACTGACACTGTGAAGTTAATTCATTGTTAATTGATAGTAACATAAATTTATTTTTCCACGATAAGTTCAATTTAATATTTTCAGGCCCGTATTTCGTACGTACGTACGTTTAATACTGATTGGTGCATGTCCGTTCATACATAACTAGACTAGTCCTCTGTACATGCGCAGTAGAGACTACGTCTGTATTGGCTATCCATAATAGTAATTTTTATATCATTAATCAAGTTCCCTACATGCTAATTACTTTTTTCTTTTTAACTTTATGTTGTATATTTATAGCACTAGCATTGTTTTAATAACGAATGTGTAGCGTGGGAAACTTGCTTGGGATTTAGGTTTAAGTAGTGTGCGCGCTTTGATCTGGTTACGCGGATTGTAGGTAATAACGTGAACTAATAAACGTATAAGATAATTTAGTATAAAATATTGAGGCTATTTACTGAAGCATTGAAATGTTATTCATTGTCTCAATTTTCTCAGTGAAAGAACAAATCACCTTCAAATCGGTAGACCGATCTAAATATCATCGTGCGAGAAAGTTTTACATTACAATATGGTAGATTACATTCTTTGTAAAAAAGTCGATGATGGTCGAGAGAGAGCCATGTATTGTTTCCATAATTTAGACAGCGCAGTGAAATTACAGTCTTGCCGAGAAATTAGTCGGTAAAAAATTTACATTAGGATGATGTAATAATAGACTATCTAACATTGTTGCCGACACGAGTACCCATTACTTATTGTTTTTATAGTTTTTTTTTATTGTTAACTAACTTTACTTTTTAATTTAAAATTTATAAAAATTCAGAAGCTACACACATGAGTACAATCTCTATACTCTTTTCAAAAGACCAAATGCCAGAATTACTCCATAAAGAGCGTTTTAAAAACAAGGCTGCTGAACGATAGATCAAGCAGTATAATTAATTTTGTAAACTGCTTCAGTTTTAAATGTAAGGCTTGTAAGGGGTCATATATTTGTAATCTACTAATCAGCTCTACGGCGGCACGAACATGATCGAATTTCTTTCAAATTCAGCATGGTAAAATGTTGGGTTTTTAAGATAAAAAATAAGTATGATAAATAAGATGTAGATGTATTGACGTCAAAAACTTGATATTCGTCCCCACTTATAGACACTAAACAAAAAAGTGAAGAACTGAATATAAGACTGACTCTGCAACTCAATAAAACTGTTTCTACCTAACCAAAAAAAATGCTTTGGACCATCGGCAACAGCTATTTAGATAATTTGTACTCAACAACTAGATTAGAAAAAAAAAACACGAGTTGGAATGTAATATTGGCACTAAGTTGTATGCTGTGATATTGTTATTGAATGGAGTGCAGATCGAAAAGATAGATAAGTTAAAATTACTTTTGATTAGAATTCTATCTCCGCTATCGCTAGGCAGCACATCAAAGCTATTCGTATATCCATAATTTAATCGTTCACTAGTGTGTGTACAACAGTTACTTTTTTGGTTTTTACAATTTATGAATGATTGACTATGCGTGCGTTATAGAGTTACATGTAGTTATCTACTAGTTGTAAAAGCAATCAAAACTTCATAATAAATGTACCAATCGTGAACGCATGTTACACGGCGCGGTGTTTAAATGCCGAGACAAAAACCGGTTGTTCTGAAACAATATTTTTTACTTAAAAAAACTATTTGCGAGTTATTATAATATTATGCTGCCTACGTCACACATGAGTGCCTCCAACTTTAAGCGACTGTTTATTTTGCCGTGAAACGCGAAACAAGTAATCTAAGTTAAATAACTTACAGTATTTAGAGCGCAAAATGTTTCCTAGTGTATAACTATAACTAAATTGTTCAACCTAAACTTATCTCTTACACTTTTAATTTAATGATCATTTAAATTACTTTGCTCAATATTATAAAACTCGTACATCTATTTAAAAAATAGTAAATGTTTGTTTTATGCATGCAAGAAGTTTGTAATTTTGAGCGTATTAGCGAAGTAGCGAAAGTGGAAAAACTTAAATTAAAATTGTGAGTGAAATTCATTAGAAATTAGATCAATAGCTCTTTTTCTCATCTCAAACCTAGGTATTGTCCTTGCCCCTACCTTGACAATCGTGCATCAGGTGTTAGATGTGGCCAGGCCTAGTGATGATTTTTTTAGACATCAATCACGATCAATGCCAGAATCACTTTTAAATTATTTTTTTAGTTCCGTTCACGGCTTTTAACAGTCAGTATTTCTAAAGACAGCTACCATTATGATAGACGGAAAGTAACGGATCACTTGCAAGAATATTAGATTACATGGTCATGAGCAAACCAAATGGAATGACCATTAATTGACCATAGGCTTTTTTCTGACCATGTTAGCGTAAACCGATCGTGAAGATCAAAGATTAACTTTCATCCACGTAGGTCATAACATACAAAGCCTAATACACTGACTGTCATGTGATATTTGAAACATTTGTTCTCCGAGCAAGGTTAACCTTTCACGAAAGTGTGTATACAAATGATGTACAAAGATTTATTTGTATTAGTACCGTTGTGGACAATGGTAGTTAAAAACAAACGATGAATAGGATTTGGTGCCAGGTGT
The DNA here is from genome assembly GCA_902825455.1 of Arctia plantaginis. Lineage (NCBI taxonomy): Eukaryota > Metazoa > Arthropoda > Insecta > Lepidoptera > Erebidae > Arctia > Arctia plantaginis. The sequence goes on along the minus strand of CADEBD010000364.1, from coordinate 511,527 downwards.
CGGCAGTTATTCGCGGGTATTTAATTTCTGCGCCTGACAGCTGTCGTAACTTGCATTGCATTTTCAAGCCCAGCGCTGCCAGTTGCGATGGTGTTCTGATAGTCTAATTACTTCGTTCAACTGGTTCCGTTATCTTATATTGGTCTTAGCTTGCTCTTAGTATATACTGCTTCGAGCAGTATTTTATCTCTGCTGCTACATACAGCAAAAATAACGTTTATAATTTTCACTAGCCACTGGCTCTACGTGACTTTTTAATAGTCTCTACAAGATACGTAAACCTTTCTTGGTGGAACTTTTCTTGTAACACAAAATTGAGCAGTTATGTAATTTTTGTCTTTATCTGTTTATTTCAGATTTGCAGTTAGCTGCAGAACTTGGCAAAACCCTTTTAGAGAGGAATAAGGAACTCGAGACAGCACTTCGCCAACATCAAAATGTCATCGAGGATCAAACACAAGAAATCGAGGTGAGACTTAAGAGTTAATATCAAGTGTCAAAAGTGTTAGTGGCTATGAAAAGTACATTTAATACTTAAGTATTTAATTAATTTTGGTAAAATACTCACGTCTTAAGCAACAATACGTTTAAAAGAAATGTAATATACACATACAATATAACATTTAATTGAATATTACGCATAGCACTATTACGCATGAGGCAAAAATTAATTTAGCGTAGACTATAAAATTATAATAATGTACTTAAAATGCAAATTTTCTTATTACAGTACTTAACAAAACAAACGGTTGCCCTGCGCGAGGTCAACGACTCCAGGTTGCGAATTTATGAACAACTAGAAGTGAGCATTCAAGACTTGGAGCGTGCCAACCACAGACTAGCCGTTGATCATGCCGCCGATAAGAAACACATTAAAACGTAAGTTAAATATTTATTACACACAGTTAAAGCATCTCATAAAATAACAGCAAGATGATCTTTGTCAACTCTAATTATCTTACACGAGTATTCACCATTTGCTTATTTTTAAGACTCATTACATAATTATTGATTCCAGTTTATGCTCCAATATTGAAACGCTTGAAAGCAAATGTGAAGAACTTCAAAAGACTGTCGACGACCTAAATGCTCAACTGGAAGTCTCCAGACGACGAGCGGAACGTCAAACAGATGTTGAAAAACCAAAAGAAAAAGAGAAAGTTTTGGAGACATCTCTCGGCACCAAAAAGCCTGACGTAAGCAGTACGCCGGTAAAAGCGGCGGCACCTCTCCCAGAACTGACTCAAGAGGACGAGGACTTACTTAGGCTAAGTGATGAACTTAGAGAGAACAAAGCTGCCTTTGCGCAAGAACAGAGGAGAGTTACAGAACTTGAAGAACAACTGGCGTCCATGGTCCAAGAGAACAATAGGCTACAGGAGCAATTCAGGAATTGGCATCAAAGAGAAGACGAACCGAAGTCTATGCATGAAGAATTTTCTATCCTTGAAGAAGTCAGGTACGTAATATTATGATTGGAACTGCCTACACTCTATTATAAACCAGATAATATTAAACCCTATTTTCTCGGTTTAGAGATAACGGTCCCTATAATATAATATTCTGCCCCGAATGTTTTAGCCATTTGCAAAATATATGGCGCTTAAAATAATGAAATTTCTAGTAGATTAAATAAGATTTTGTCTAAATTTAAGTTTAATGTTGCCAATCATAAATAACAGAAAACTCAAAGGCGTAGAGTGTATGCATAACTTTAAAAAAAAAAAAAAAAAAAACAACGGTTTTATAATATTGATCTATAAAATCAATACTTTTTCATGTTACAGACAAGGCCAACTTTGCATAAGATGTTTAAGAGGCGTCGAGCGAGGAGACGACATGTCTTCAATGCTTGATGGAGATGACGACGACAGGAGTGCTATCAGTTCTTTGATCCTCCCACCTTCTGGACAACTCAGCCCAAGAGAAGATCTCGTCACCAACAAACTTGTAAAGTTCGATGTAAGTTCAGTGCTTAAAAACTTCTGCATGTTTCTCTAAACATCTCTAAAGGCTTATTTTACTTTTGTAGATCTTTTTCTTATTATTAACAATGTCTATGTATATTTAATTTTCCGTTTATTATTGTTAACAATATTAATTCACAGTTCTGCGTTGTACACAAATCAACTAACAGCATTAACACATGCCAAAACTAATTAACATGTAGTACGATGTAGAATTGAGGGATTACTTTTACTCGACTCAACTATTGCACTAATGACTAGCATAGGTGTTTTACAAACGAATCAGGTACCACTTTCACACCTTCGAAAGTGTTTATGTTGGATAAATAAAACATGGCATTGGATTTCCCCCACAAAATCTTACATGAATTTCGCTCGTTTCTAGGCGACAAAGCTTTTCCAACTGCCCCTGATGTTGTTGATCACGCTTTGCATATGCATTATGAAGCGCATTTGCAGTAGTTTTCTTTGGATATATCGTATGTAGTCAAAGGTACGTCCATTACCGACAGGTTATTATACATACTAAACGCGAACAGTGCACGCTACGACTCAATGGTGACGGTAAATGGAAGGTAGTGACAAAATTCAATCACGTAGTTAAATCTCGCCCATAACATTTTATTAAATAATTAACACGGATGTGGAATACATGTAAATACTAATACTGACAGGTATAAAGTTTGGGCTAACTATAATACGGATTAATTTATTTAATTCTTACATAATAAAGATAGGAATGTAAGTTTTCTTCATGCAACTGTAGCGGATGTGACTTGTATGTGTTTCCATATGTAACTTAAGCATATAATGTTAAGGTACTGTGCTGTCGTTGCGTTGCGTACAGCTGGGCTCACGTATAATCTGCACCATCTACCATTGTATGACGACAGCTTACTTTTCTATTTTAGCTGTGGTATTATTAATAACCTAACATGGAGAGCAGTATTAACGATCATGTACGGTGAACATACTAATATTTCTGTAATGGGTGTATTTTTGACTAATATATTTATATACATTTATAAGTGTTTTTTTAATAAATAGAGGTCATTTCATTTTAAAAAATCCATTCGTTTTCTGAAACCTAACCTGTACCTTTTTAATATTCTGTTTAATATTCTTTACAATCATTACTTCGAAGCAACTTCATTGAAAATAATACTCCGTCACGTTAATAATAACAAACAATCTTTTCACTGTTACAAACCAACGACTCATTGTCAACGCTCAGCCGACCATTTGTTTTTACTTTGATTTGCTGAACTAATCATAAATGTGTTTCCTTTACAGACTGCCAAGGAGAAACTACTACAAGGCATATGGGCAAACAAAGAAGATGGCCATGACAACCCATACCGAGAATTGGTACAAAAGTACGAAGCTCTTCTGGAAGTACAATTGTCACAGGTCAAGAATATAAAAAAGAACAAAACCACTTTACCTATTTTGAATCCTTCTGGACCTCTGTCACTCCAAGACGAATTGCAAACCTCTGGAGATTACAGTCAGTTTAGCATCAAGGATACAGATGAAGAAAGTGGTCACGGCGAAGACGCGCAGAAAGGCAATAGTCAACCGAAGAAAGTGGAGACAAATTCAAGAAAGAAAATAATACAAACACCAGACTTTTCAGAAGCGGAAACGTCAAGCTCTGGCTTCTCTGATGAGACCAGTAACAAAGCGACACAAACAGAACGTGAGAGACCCGGTTCATTTTTGTGCACGATTGCTGACGGAGAAGACTACCGCTTCAGTATCTATGATGATGTCAGCCCAATGGACAGTCGATTCCGTAACAGACCAGAGTACAGAGAACTGTTCAAAGAAATCTTTACAATCCTTAAGAAAGCGGCGGAAAACAAAGACGACGGAGAGCAATTGCCGCTTCTCGATGACACAACGGCAGGAAAAGTTCCACCCGTTACTCCTGCAAATGAGGACCTCCCTGGTAACTTCACTGACGACACCCAAAGTGTTTTGTCGTCTGTCATGTCTGAACAATCTATTCCAATGTCCGATATTACTGTACCAGAAACTCCTACATTAAAAGAAAAAGAGAAGCCTCTACCGGAAGTTACCAAAAAAGAGGTAAAGACTCATAATAAGGAGAACAAACCAGTAGCAGAAAGTATCACGGAGAAGCCGAAGCCAAGCCAAACTAAAGAAAAAGAACAAAAAGAAAAAGAGAAAACAGAAAAGGAGAAGGAGAAAGAGAAAGAAAAGGAGAAGGAGCGCGTCTTAACACCATTGGTACGTCAGCCACTGGAATACATAGCGGCCACTAGAAAGAAGTCCAGACATCGCAATCGAAAACACAGCCAAGATCGACAGGGAGCAGATTCTCCTGTATTCCCATCTCCACCCAAAATTACGTATCAGAAACCATCCCACAAGAAAAGGCGGGATTACCGACCAATCGAAGTGAGTCCTCTCACAAGACCTTCAGAGAACGAGTGGAACGGCTCCACGATGCTTTTCTACAACAGAAACCTAATTAATTCACCGACACCCAGCGCGAGCGGACGAACGGGTAAAATCTATCAAGGATATAACTCAGAAACTGACTCGTGGGACATCAAGCAGAGCACTGCGTCACAGGAAATTCACAAGCTAAGGAAACTAGAACTTTCCTATGCTGAAGTATTGCGAAACGCCGACAAAACTAAACCGAGGCGCAAAAAGCATCAGTAACTATGAATCTGTTTTTAATTCGTCGACCCCTCTTATTTATAGTAAGAGTCGAGTGATCTAACAGCCATTTGTCTTTGTCAACTGGACATAAGTAATTTAGTTTAGTTTTGTGATCTGGTAGAGTAATATTTTAATTTTTACCTATAAATTCACGATCATAAATTGCCATAATAAACCGGTATAATGGAAGTATACCAGTATGTTTATATATGTATACTGTCAATAGTACTAAAATACAACTTAATTTATTAAACTTTCAAAATAAAACACCCTTCCCTCCGATATCACAAATACAAACAATATCATGTGAAATATACTTGCATTTAGATCCAGAGCACCTACGTATGTCTCAATATAGTCGAGTACTGCCTGAAATTGAGTTCAATTTGATCTTTTTCATTGAATAATTTAATTTCTTTCTATTTTAGTCATTATTTTAATTGTATATTATGTATTTGATCATTGATTTGTAAATATGCATTTTGTAAGTTAATTACATTTTTTTAATTGCCATTGATATTTTCGAATATTTCGAACAATGCGTTTATGTATGCTGAAGGTATTTAATGGAGACAAAGTGAGAGAGAGGTTGAAGGTATAAATAAAAAAACTGCATTGATATTAACAAGTTTTTCATTTTAACAACCCGTTAGACGTAGACTTAATTTATCTAATTTTGTAGTCTATAAGATAAAGAACTCACTACCTAACGCGAGCCTCTGAAGATGTTGGTTGAGGCTCTTAGCAATTAATCCATGCGCCGATCCCACATGTCGACAATCTCGTGAGCCAAATCCAAATACTTGTTTATCTTTTTCAGCTTTCAAGAGATTGTCGTCATGTGGAATGGTAATGTCAACAATTATTGCTCGGCGCTCTCATCGGTCTATTATCACTATATCAGGTTTATTGGCAACAATAGTCCTGTCAGTGATAATAGGGCGATCCCAGTACAACGTTGCACTACTATTTTTAAGAACTGGGTCGGGCACATATTTGTAGTACGGTTACCTAGACCAAGCGGAGTAAGTCCGTTATCAACTGCTACTACATCCTAGACCAAGCGGAGTAAGTCCACTTTAACGAAAAGTTATGCAGTCCGTCTGGTCCCGCTGACTTCCACTTCGGTAGTGAACGAACTGCATAAGCTACGTCAATGTCTGAAATTGATACTGGCTCCATTGTATTGATTAACTCACACGATCGTTTGACATCTCGCATCCATTCACCCTTTGTGTGTGATAGGTATTAGTTATTTTAACATCTGAGAAACGCACTAAATCAGGCTGCTCCGACTATAAATCCATCATTCAACGCTTTCTCCATATATTGTTATGGCTATTTCTTTCCTGTTTGTCATTACGTTTGTTTTAGACTTGTTCGTGGTAAGAACTACTAGCTTCTGTTAAATATTGCAGCATATGACGCAGTGTACCAGGGCTGTCAAAGTCATCTGCGAACCTTAAATGGTTGAGTTCTTCCCCGTTAATTTAAAAATTTATGCCTACATTTTCCCACTCTAAGTTCCTAAATACACTTTCTAGGATTGCCGAAAAACGGGTACACGAACAACTCAAACTTTTAAATCCGCTGATGGCAAATTTCCTGTTTGCGTTTTAATGGTTTACTAACTGCGCCCCGTAGTGTTTCATATATACCTTGCTCATCTCACGGAAACACTACGGCCTGGTTTCGGTGTCAACTACCTCCATACCAAATTTTATCAAAATTGCTCCAGACACTTTTAAGGACTTTAAGTTTATCAAAGACTTTAAACTTTAAATCAAGATGAATAGAAATAACAACCGCTGGTGAATAATGAAACACATTTATATTACAATGATATAATTTAAGTTTATTTTTACATGGATATATTGTATACATGTGGTTTCCTCGCTGGTGTGGATGTGGTATTGAACTACTTATTATTTTGTGCTTCAAGTTCTCTCTCGACAATCTTACGGTACTCGTCAAAACCACCTTCTATACTCATGACGTCACCGTTACCGCACACCCAGAGCTCCTTGCACACCATTCGTATTAACCTTTCGTCGTGGGATACCAGGATGACACCACCCTAGGACAGAAAGATAACAATGAGTTGAGAGTTAGAAGGGAATTTACGGTAATAGAATGTTCAGGATAATTAGAGGCAGGATACACGATGATATTTTAGGTTTGATTAGATTTGATTATTTTAGGGTATGGGTACTACGAGTAGAAAGGTTCGTCTTCACAATGAGACGCCTCTGTTTCGATCGCTTCTCACGCTTGAATCTCGTTGCAGAGACTGACATATTTCATTATTAACTGATCAAATTCACTAGCGTAACGCTATTTTATGCTATGTTTTAAATAAAAAATGTCGCATACAGAAATTTTAGTTTAGGTTATATATATACTAATAGTTGTAAGTTTAGTAATAAATAAATCTATCCGGCGTCCAGCAACACACGTCATATCATTTCTTCTACGACTCTCGACATCTGGGTAGGCACAGCCTGACTTATTAATCACAAAAGCGGCTAAAAACTGTAATTTTCGATCAGAAAAGACCGTATTACCTTTTCGAATTTAAAACCACACTAAACAGAATGATTAAGTTGAATCGTCCTGTTATAAATGGTGCTCTACTTAGGAAGGGTTTTTTTTTTATGATAGATGGAGCAGGGTCAAAATTCAGTTCCGATCAACTCTCGATCGGAACTGAATTTTGACCGAACTTTTATTACCCGAGACTTGACTAGGATTCGGATACTGGGTGAGGCGCTCTCAAATCGAGATGATACGACAATCGGTACTTTTTGTGGTGAAGTATGTATAGTATGGCTGTATAGTATATAAAATATTTACAATGTGTTTTATAAGGTCAGGTCATTAACACTTCAATTTTGGTCAGTTTGTTGATTGGAAGAGTTCAGCACCTCACAGTCGATTTCTTATATGTATATACTAATATTATATTTAGCTCTCTTACCGTGTATTTAGTAATGCCTTTCCCCAATGCTTCAATCGTTTCTATGTCCAAATGATTGGTAGGTTCGTCAAGTACGAGAAAGTTTGGATTACCCATACACATTCTAGCAAAAGCAACCCTTGACTTTTGACCTCCAGAAAGACTTCCAATGGTCTGTAGAGCAAGGTCACCGCTCACACCGAAACTACCCAGCTGTCTCCTATATTCTTCCACTGTTTTACCTGTATAATAAAATGTAATATTATTCATTGTTTATTTGTTGTATTCCATGTTTACATGCAATTTGTATGGAGGTTTAGTAGTTGGATAGAATTAGCGGAAAAGAAATTTTGCGGGCTAACTGCAGGCTACAAAACACACATTCTTACCAAATTTATTTATTTTTAATGGTAAAAATGCGGTGTTTTCTAATTTGCAAAAAAAAACTATTCAACCTATCGGGACTCTACAAGCCTCATTTTATTCGTCTTTGTTTTGCGCATTTTTCGTAAATTTACACTTTCTTTGTACGATTTGAAGTTTTCTTGTAAAACGCGATAAACCGTTTTTGACAGTTTTTGTCATTTTTCCCACGAACGGATCGGATCGGATTATCCGACAATAGGTACCGGCACTAATCTTGAGCGCTGACCTTCAGTTGAGCAGAAGTCGATTTTTGGGTCTATTTTCAGGTATGTTGTTGGGGGGGGGGGGCAATTAAATCATAACGTCAGCCAATGATTGGTTCTACGATATTGTCACTACTCCTGATTCGTTTTCTCGTACTTTAGTACGACGAGTACACTTCCGAGCAAATTAATAGGGTCTTTCTTTTTAATTAATAATTTAATCATTTCTACTTTCGCTATTCATAAATTTAATTTTCTGGTAGTACAAAATTGAGTTTTTTATGCAAGTGCATTAGATAGCGTTATGTATTCTCTCATATGTACGTATGACACAATACGACGATGAAGAAATAGACACCGTACTACGGTACTGGTAAGGTGTCGTCAGCTTACAGCTTCCATAACATCACTTTCTTGTCTAAAACTGGTAAGCTTTAGACAAGAAAATATTTTTTAAACAAAATTAATACTTACTTTTATAAAAAAATAATTAAAACCATTTTCTCTTACCTTAGAATCAATAAGAAGTTAAGTAGTAATCATGTCTTATGGTTTTGATATATTATTATTATATTCTAAGAAAAAATAAATAATAATAAATATGGGTGTGCATTTTATTTTGCCATAAGTGCACGATGCGCAAAGCTGTCCCCACTCTGCCGCCGAGCGCTCAAGATCAGTGCCGGTAAGTATATCAATGTATTAACAAAAAATGCACTTAATTGTAGAAGATATGTAAATTATAAGCCGCCGAGGCCTTGGCGATACATAGTAGTTTCTTTTCGTTATTATTAAATTATTTATGCATTTAATTAAATTATAAAGTTCTCTGTAGATTTATGGCATCATATAAAGCAAGTATTCTTCAGCCTCAGAGGACAATCCTAATTGCACGGTACCTACGAATTCTATATGCATTCGTCAGAGCATTGCAAAGCAAAATACAGTCCTAAGTGATCTGTTATCAAATCCAATTTCCTAGAATTTTGTCTTTAAAGCTACTGAACGAAAAAACTAAAACGAACTATATAGTAGGTAACTACTTCATAATGCTACTCGTATGATAATTTTCGCATTAATTACTATATATAATATACTTGTGAGTTCATAAAACCAACCAACCAACACGTATATAAAATCCCTTCAGAAAAGCAGATAGATAGGTAGTGCCAAAGAATCGGCGGAAAGGAATGATCTCTAGGTTTCGAGCACTTGCCGCAGGAAGAAGGACAGGACTATCTGTAGCCAAGACATAAACAGGCAAAAGCGAATACAGCAGCGCGGCGCAGAGAGTGGACAGGACCGTCCGCACATTCTAATCTCGGCTTAACCACAGGCTATTAGGTCTACAGTCTGTGAGACACGTTAGTGGACTTCAGTTGTTTTGGTCAGTTCGATTTCGACATTTGTAGGGTTTTACAAAACAGGTCTAGTGAAGATTATTGTTCTTAACAGTTTTTGAGACAGTTGTACACAACAATAATAATAATATTTATACCTGGTGTACCAGGTATAAATATACAATAATTAACTTAAATTGGGTTAGGCAAGTACAAGTGGCGGTTTTATCGCTCAGAGACAATCTCTTACAGGCAACCGGGATATGGAGAAAAAACATGAAGGGGAAGTTGTACAGGGTAGTGGATGGTGTGTTAGGAAATAGATAAGAAGAGGAAATCAAAGTAGTATATATATATATAAGATAGTGATAGTTCCACATAGTATCTATACCATATACTATGTGAGGAACAAGGTTAGTGGTTTTATTAAATACATATAATTAAATAAATACATGTGATTTATACCTAAGAAATACATATATTATATGAAACCTTATTGACTTAGTAGAAACATAATAAATTATGACATTGATGCCTCCCAGGTAATAATATTCCCTTGCTTTTTGAAGGAGGCAAGTGTTTGTTCACGTCTGATTATGACCGGTAGGGCGTTCCACAAAAGCACCACTTGGACAGAGAGGGAGACGTCGAGGAATTTAGTGGAATGTCCTGGCATTTTTAGTTTCAGGTTCTCTCTCATCTCAATAATTTGGGGTGTGTGTCATTTAAGAAGGTGGACCTTGATTTGAGGTAACGTGTAGTGAAAGGATTAAAGACAATATGTATGTCATAAATGTCATTTTCGTTTTTGGTTGTTATCTTTAATTTTATATTTTATAACATAATTAAGTCAATGCCTGTAGGTGATAGCTAGCTTTTAAAACCACTCAGAACCCGACCCACACCGCCTCGCCTCGTGCAAGTAACCGGATCGCCTTGCACTCAAGCTGTCCGCGCGGACGACAAGTGTCAAGACGACCACTCCATAATAATTAGCTGCTCGAATGCTTGCTTTGCGTTGACTGCGCATTGCACACACGAGTTCTGAGGGGATCACCTGTCGACAACTGCGCGAGCTATGACTTCAAACGAGCACACGGTACGCCTAACAACAAGCAGTTACCAATGATGTCTTTAAACATAGTCAACAACAATTTATAGCACTAGTCTTGCTTTTAGAAAACGAATACTTCATTGTAAGTTTTCAATCAAAGGACACTTATATAAACATCAATTGTTATATATAGAAAATGACTCATTTTAAACTAAATAAAATACCTTAGAAAAATATAGCTTGTTTTATTTAATAATTACCATTAGTTATTTCTGAGGTACATGAAAACTAAACGTGAAATTAATTGTACTGTGTTTAATCAATACAACGCAACACTAATTGAACATGTGAAAATTTCATTATTGGTGAGCCCAGCCACTACAGAATTGAAATTGACATCAACATTTCGAAAAATAATTTGAATTATACACAATCTAGCCGTAAATTAATCGCTTAAAGCAATATATCATTGCGAGCGAATAAAAAGAATATATGTAAATAAGGCGGTGGCCAACATGTACCGATCAGTGTGTAAGTAAATTTAAAGTTAACTTATTTTTTTATTTTATTGCATTATCAACCGGGCACTTTACAGTACGCATCCTATTAAGTACATAAGTAAAATTTTAAAGTGCTTTCTTTGATAATCCACATTTTTATTTCGTAAGTATCAATGACGCTTTTCATCAATGCAAATGGTGTGTGATTCGACGGAAAAAGCAAAAACAGGTTTTAACTTAAAAAGGGGCCGTATCGTTTTGTGACCCTTGTGAATTTTTTCTCACCAAGCACTTTTCCTAACATGTCAAATCAGCACTATCAATGTTTTCTGTTTCAGTAGTTTTCTTGCAGTTACAAGTTTTGGTATATTCATCAACGTTTGCTTCTCCAAAGAACGATTATCATACAAGTAAATTTGTCGATGGTTTGGGTCACATTAATAGTATTTTAGCCCAACCCAAACGCTGGAAACGACACCTAAAATTCCTAGGACAGATAGCTAACACTACACAACTACTATCTACAACAAAAACTGACCTTTGCTTTGATGCTATGGAACCCCACTATGCTTTGCTATGGAGTTTATCTAAAAAATATTTTAGCGAAAGAAGTAACGATAAGATCAAAACCGCCGAAAACACTGATTTCCTTGACCCTATAATATTGGGCCTAGACCTGCTTGCTAGAGCACGAAATAAAAGGCAGTCAAGAGAACATAATAATACAACACTGCGGCCAGGTTCATTGAAGAAATTTATTACTGATCACTTAAAAAAGAAACAAAACAGCGAAGAAAACGCAACAAGAAGGGCAGCACCGCATCGCGTTTTACCACTTGGAACAAGATGATTCCGACAATTATGTAAACGATTATAATAAAACATAAATAAAATTAACAAATACGGAAAACAAGAACAGATAACGGGTACGGTACAAAATTATGTCCTATTTGCCTGCAATGGAATTCATATGCACCTCTAAGTAAAGTCTTAGTATCATTTAATTCAATAGCTTTTCCAGATTCCTGATTTTTTAAATTGCCTGGAAATATAAAATGATGTCGAGTATATACGACTGATTTATTTCAGGAATCCTTGATCATTTATATCCAAAAATATTTTAGAGACTGTTCTTCGACTATGATTGTTATGTTGCAATGACAGTATTCCCTTTAATGGACAATGTAATGGTACTAACCGCTCCAGCGGGCACGCGATTAGATAACTTCTTATCTCTTGGAAAATCAACACCATCAAATACTAACTAGCAGTAGTAGTATTTAATGATATGCAATCATATAATTTTATATATCAGTTTCAATAGTTGTAATCGTGTTCTTTATTAATGATTCTTAAAAAATCCGCCAACTATTATCTGATTAACCAACCTTTAATTGCTCCCCGATCCCTCGATTTAATTGACCGTGCTTGTTACTTCTATTATCGCTATGGACGGTCGCCACATCATTTCAGTTATAAAACATTTAATACTACTTATATATATATACTATAAGTTTTCACCTATTTCAAGCCTTAACTTAAGGAATAAACGAACTTACACATATTTGTGTGTGTATTTTCAAATATAGTGATAGTATCAAAACTTATTGATCATAACTGGTTTCGTGGACTTACAATGAATAAATAATAAATAAAAAGTACACTAGGAAATCTGCTTGTACTTGTTGTACTAAGGACTACCTCAAACAACCAGAAGACAGTGCTATGCAGTGCAGTTCCACTAGTACGTACTAGTAAGCTCAAAAACTATATTTCTCCCATACTCAAATCTTATGGCCCAACGCAGACCGCAAGGAGCGCAGCGGAGAGGTTTTTTTTTAAGATAACTACCGCATTAGGAATTTATTCTATATCGCGGGGGACTTTGACTCAGTAAAAAAATTATCCCATATGGGAGATAAAACCTACAATACTCAGCGCAGTAAGAAGCGGCGTTAAACCAATACGACAACCGTGCACTCGAAAATAAACTTTAAAGTTATTGCTATAAAGTACATACATGGGAAAAAAACTTTTGTCTGCGGTCCGCGCGGCGAGGAGAAAATACGCGAGACCGTGCGATGATAATTTCGCTCGGTCTGCGCTAACCCTTACACTATTACGTAAACTAAATATCACATAAACATACCTGGATAACTTTTTTGTAACAGTTCAACTGAATTGACATTCATTTCTAATTGATCCACGTGATGTTGTGAGAAATAGCCGAACTTAAGTCCTCTGTGCACGCTGCGAATGCCACTGGTGGGCGAAAGGATGCCCATAATTATTTTCAATAACGTTGTTTTACCTGCACCATTGTCTCCGACCTATAAATAAGCTTTATAGTATAATTTTCAATTACGGTCCACGGTTCATAAAAGCTTAACTAATTTACTAAATTTACATCATACTAATAGCTATATTAGCTATATATATATATATATATATAGAGCTAATATAGCTATTATATTATCCTTTTAAAGACATAGCTCCCTCCTCTCCTTAGAAAGGAGGTTTTGGCCTACTATACCACGCTGGCAGACGTGTTGGTATAGGGTTTGTTTCAAGTTTTCCTTCTTTTTGCATGGCTGTTGTCCTGTGCAGTTTGTTCCCTTAGTCGGCTCTTACATCCCGTATTCTTAATCCGTAAATAAATATAATCTCGTATATAATCTTCTTATAAAAGATAAAGTAATCAGATATTATTGTAAGACTTGTCGTGGGATAATGACCTGGTTTATAAACAGTGTGTTAGAAATTAAGACCATATATTCGGTAAAAATAATATAATGTAACAAACAGGTAAAAACAACATGATTATTCATGTATTACGGGGCCGTGTCATCATACTATTTACATTGTATGTATTTTCTCACGAGTCATCAACATCTATTATTATAACAATCACTACACTGCTTTTTGTCCCACTTGGTTTGCAACCTCAATAAAATCGTAATAAGGACAGCAGCAGACTGAATAAGTATTATGCAGGTTTTTAAGTATGTATTTCCACTTAAAATATAATGTGGTTCGATATCCAGAAGTTAATTCTGAAAGTTTGTATGTAGAAGAATATAATGGAAATTAAATTGTGTTAACACTAACAATCTGCCCTGGCTTTGCAAGGGTAGCAGGACATATAATTAATATCGTTATCGCTTATTTAAACATATTTTTGTTTATATATATATCCATTTAAATGGCTATCATAGCATTTCTTCGATTAATAGTCTAGAAATGTTTACCAATTATGAAAATCAGTCAGAAAAATTGTAGTAGTAAAAAATTATACATTTATTTAAACGAAAAATCAGCTTTGGAATATAGGTCTATAATTATATTATGAAATTAATAAAAACGATTACAATTATTCAAAAACATCAAATCCTAATTATATCGTCATTGACATTTACACCATCTTGACTGCGGCAGAATGAAGGTTGACTTTCGAGTATGTGTGTATTTTTTTGTCACTCTCTGTAGTCTAAACGACATAATGGATTTGGCCTTGGGAGGTGTCATTACTGTCATTAGATTAGGCGCACCGTGAAAATTACACTGGTTACATGAAAATTATACTACTTAAAATCACCTGTTTGTAAATTTTAAATAAATTTTCATTTTATGTTTTTAAAATGAATAATTAGACTGTTAACATAGTAAAGCACATTGATGCTCAAATTTTAGTCGAACCATTTACATAACAATAACAAACAGTAATAAGTTGGATATACTTACAATACATATCCTAGACTCCAACGTAGCTCCGAGATTTACATTCGAGAATATCACCCTGTCCTTAGAGTAGTAGAAGCCAACTTCATTTAACTGTAGTATGGGGGGTGATAGCGGTTCCGTTTCTGGGAATCGTAACACAACGTCTACTTCCTTTTCTACTGGTTTCAATTCAGGTCTGTGAAATAAAAAGTGATCCTATTAAATATTATACTCATAACATTAATTGCTTTGAAATGACTTCATTCAAACTCGTTTATGATATTGAAAATTTCTGTTCAACAAATCATATAATCTTTTTATTTATAAGTACTTTAGGAGAAGGAAAACGAATAATAATAGTATAAGATTCAGTGTTAACACTGGTTTTGCCAAAACCGGCAAATACCCACCATAATCCGCTTGACGGATACATTTATTATGACTTATTTCACTATTACCATATAACAATCAATATATTCAAACATCATTATGTCTCATTATGAATATGTACGGCTGTTAACGCGATCCAAGTTTAATAAGTTTATATCGTTTTTAATAATTGATAAGTATTTAAATAATTGATAAGATTTCATTGAAACCTTTACATATTGGAATAGATTATGTATATTTTGCTTACTTACAGCTTTTCAAGCATTTTGATCTTGCTCTGTACAGAAGACGCACGGTTGGCATTATATCTGAAGCGATCAATGAACTCTTGGGTGTGAGCCCGGTGTTGTTGCTGCGCCTCGTATTCTCGTTGTTGGTTCTTTAGTTTTTCTGTTTTAGTCTTGTGGAACTGTTCATAGTTACCTCTGAATCACGGAAAATATTTTTTTTATTTTTTCAATTAAACAACACAGTACATAACATTAATTGAAAGTAATGCCGAGTATTATTAATTAATTGTTCTTAATGTGGCTGGTTAACTTTAATTTTAAATGTATGTATTTAGTAGTATACAAATTACCTGCAACCCTATTACCATTGGTAAAGGTTCCGCCTCGTTTGCGATCATAGGCCCTAGTGTGAGTTTATTTTACTGTGACTGCGTTCGGCGCTTTGATTGGTGTAGAGTTCAGCGCGGGCCAATCGCAATGTCGAATGCGCAAGGTGATTCAAGTTAATAATATTAGCATTACTACAAAATAAATCTTTTATCGGATTCTATATCTTCAAAAATGTATGATGCAACATCAACTCACCTATAAGTGTCTATCCTTTGTGTATGCAAATGCATTATATCTGTGGGCACTGTGTCTAAGAAGTTTCGATCGTGAGAGACAACCAGTAGTGTGGTTGGCCAGTTCTGTAGGTAATTCTCTAACCAGATGATTGCTTTAATGTCCAACATGTTAGTAGGCTCGTCCAATAGTAAGAGATCAGGTCTGTAAGAAATTCCAACAAATATTTTAACTTTAGACCACTTAAATTTCTGTGCGCCTTTTTTCCTAGATGTCAAATTTAATGAAGCAGTGTAACAATACATAAAAATGATAAGTTGGTTTGTGTACACTTCAAAATCTCAAAAAGTTCGTGATTGAGCTTAAATTTTGTCAGTTTTGTTCCTCACTTCTTATCAACACAACCATAAGTTCCACAGCATAGCATGGCAGGTTACAGCTGGTATTTTATATATACTTATCACATCACATGAACAGCCTTTAATAGTCCTCTGCTGGACATAGGCCTCTCCTTAGAAAAAAGGTTTTAGCCTACTAGCACAGACAGGTTGGTGTTGGGTTTGTTTCAAGATTTCCTTCTCTTTGCAGTGCTGTTGTCCTGCGTAGTGTGCTCCCTTAGTTGGCTCTTACGACACCCATGGGATGAATAGGGGTGGTGAAACCCTGGATTCTTAATCCTTCACCACACACAAACCACACACCAAATATTTATATATTATTAATATTATAAAATATACTAGCAAGCCCAACAGACGTTATCCTATACACACTTCTTCAGTAAAAAAACAATTTGTAGTGGAACCGAATTGTGAATTTAAACCATTCTCTGTCCAGCCGTTTAGAAGGAGTTCAGTCACATACACACACTCAGAAGAATTATAAATATAAAGCTTAAATATATATACATATATATATCTAATATTTTGTTTTACCAATTGACCACACATATCCTGTACGATTTTTATAGCAGCACATAGAGTAACTGCCATTTATATTCTACATCGAATTTTTTAAGTTTCTAAAAACCTAGTTTGTACTAATAACAATATTTTTAAACTATATTAATGATATGAATCAGTCTCATCATTCTCAGATAATCTGCCTAGCGAGAAACGAACAGCTTTTAACCTTTTTGTATCTATCGAAGATAATTTAACTTATTAAATGTTGAGTCATTTAAACATGAACTTGAAAATTAGATATTCAGTGAACCAGTTACAATGAATATTTACAAATGTATGTAAAGAAAACTTAATATATGAAATGAAAATAATTCAAATGTACTCACTTTGAGAACAGAGCTCTAGCGAGAGCCAGTCTCATCCTCCAACCACCAGAGAATGTCTTAGTGGCCCGCGCTTGCATCTCCGGAGTGAAACCTAAACCACTCAGGATGATAGATGCTTTTGCAGGTGCTTTGTCTGATTCAATATTCTCCAATTGCGCGTAAATCTCAGATAATTCATTCGACATACTCGGGTCTGTTGATCTGAGAAATGAGATTGAAATCATGGAAATAAAATCACTGTTGGAGTGATAGAAACATGTTCTAAAAAGTATTCACATGGAAGGAATTAATCAATACTGAAGTGAGTTATGACAGACCTTCGCAATATTAATACAAATTAAATATGTCAATGTTAATAATGGGTCCTGGTACAAGAAATTAAGGTGGGACTAATAAGTGCCCCTTTTTGTTCATCTTTTGAATACTACACAACAACAAATGATAATTCAACCTTTTTTACACAAAAGTAAAGGCCTACAGTGTTTCTTTCATATTAGTCTGCATTAAAAGTTAGTATCATTCAATATAGTTCAAAATGTTAATTTGAATTATTTAGAAAATACTTACCCATTATTTATAGCCAAGGTTATTTCTTTTTCACGTTTCAATAAATTTTCCCTAACAGTATCACATTCCAACACACTTTGTAGTGCTACTGTATCATCACCCACAACTTCTTGCTCTACATGCAATATTGATATATGAGAAGGTATCTTTAACTGTTTTGCAGAGATCATCCTAAGAAGTGTAGTTTTACCAAGTCCATTTCGTCCTACGAGACCATAACGTCGACCACACGCAAGCACCAAGTCGGCACCTTGTAATAACACTCTGTAACAAAGCCAAAGTAATTTATGAAGTAACAGTGTATTTTCTAATATTAATTTATCATTTAGACGATTTACGAGCATTGTTCATGACGGCCTTACAAATATTCATTTCGGTATATGAACTTCTTAATTGAAAAGCAATTGAACAGTTTACTTTTGAATTCTTGTAGTGTTTATAATAAAAAACCATTAATAGTGCTTGCACTAAAGCATTAGTAGCAGAAGAATACTGAGTTGTCTCATTAGTGTGTTATGTGCATTGTCACATCATTGTTTTAAATTAATTTTTTGAGGTTCAGGCCTGCTGGCCAGATGGGTTAATATAGTGTTTAGTCCTGCGTAGTTTGTTTCCAGAATCGACTCTTACAACACCCACAAGATGAACAGGGGTGGTGACACTCCGTATTGTTAACCCGTCACCACACGGATACTAGTATTACTTTGGATATACATATAATATTAATTAAATTAAGTTGCTGTAAATAATTGTTACTCAATGTAAAAAGAGAGATAATGTTTTCTTCTCTGTAAGAAACATACCTGTCACCATAAGCAATGTCAAAGTTCTCTATCCTAATATCTTGTGTTCTATTTGTTCCCTTAGCTTCTAACTTGCTATCCTTCTTAGATGTCACTTGTGATGCTGTTGCAGTCTGTAGAATTGGTGCCGACATTGGTACCTTGGCATCTTTTTGCTTTTGTTGTTTCTGTTGTAATTTTGCTTCAGCCTTCTCTAATTTTTTTGCATCTACTTTCTAGAAAGATGTTTTATTAAATATCTATTATTAAAATAAATCCATATATTCTCAAGATTTAAGACACATTTTATCAACAATTTAAAAATACTGAGTTTTTTACACCTAGAAATGTCTGTAATATAGAGTATTTTTATTATTTATTTTTAAATGAAACCTTAATCATTTGTAATTTATTTATTATTAAAAGAAGTATTTTTTAAATTAATACAGATGGATTAAAATAAAAACTTCAAATACTTTAAGATAATACTTATACTGAATATGTTAGCAACTTACAAAAACCAAAACTAGTGATAATTAAATAATTTAGGTATATACATTTTCTATAGAACTTAAATTTGCAGACAATGACAATTGATGTTTTATCATTGATTGGGCTTCAAGGTTATTAACACATATATTTATTTGTCATATATATAATAATAACATACCAAATTCTCATCTCTAGACTGTATCCATATACTTTTAAGTTCATCTGATTCATTATTTGTAGTTGTCATAGAAGCTAAATGTATTGGTGCATCCAGCACTTTTCTAGGGCCATTACTGTTGCCTGGTTTATCTGGCTGCAGCATATGCAATAGTTGCTCACATATTTCTCTGTAATGGTAACATAAGTAGTTAAATAGTTTTATTTTCAATATATCAATAATTTTTAATTTAATGGAAATTAAAACTCAAACCTTATATCTTTTTCAGATTTTTCGGAAATACCCTGCAGCACTTCACCGACTGCTTCGTAAATCTCTTCCGTATCCTCAAACTCACCAGCACTACCGTCCAAAATATCTAAAAACCAACATACTGGTATAAAATGGCACCCTTAAAAACATAGTAAATATAGTTTTTAAACATCTGATATCAGCTATATTACATTTATCATTAAGGATAAGGATCAATAAAGCGAAAAAATATGCAAAACGAATGAATCTGACTACAAAAAATACAAATAAGAAGTCCTTTTTATAACCTACAGAAACCATACCTTCAACGTATTTCTTCAGTTCTTCATCTATCAGTGGGAATTGACTTTTAATAAAGTCACCACAATGTGCCATTTTTATTTATTCAGTATAAATAACGATTAATTATTATAAATAACATTTATCATTTAAAAAACGCTAAAGCTCTATTAATCGTTCGGTGTCACGTCACGTCACATCAACGAACGAACTAATGTCAAAAATTAATGTCAAATTATTGACAACTAGATTAAAATGATCAATCTTCTCCTAATTCACATTCTGTTCGGAAAGATTTTTGAAGTAAAACTTTTTTACGCACGCTTGACTTGGAGAGTAAGCTGGTGAATGCGTGACGAGAGCGTTACGAAAAGTGTGATTGGTTGAGGCGAACGGAAGTGAAGAAGAAGAGGGAGATATGTTACTCAAGATAGGAAGAGAGAGAGTTACGTTTCGTATATTACTGTAGGGGCAAGAGAGAGGTGCGAGCACACATTTTCTTTCTCTCTTTCTCACACAGTCAAGAAGTTTTATTTCAGTGGTGTGGTCTAAAGCACATTCGTTTTTTTATGGAATAAGAGGCAAACAAGCAGACGCGTCACCGGATGGAAAGTGACGATAACTTGTTCCACGGGTGGGTAGTGCGAGGCAAAAAGTGTCTTGAAAAGCGCACAGTGGTGGAGTGCTAATTATTCAAGTGGTGGGGATGAAAATTTTGCTGTGTGGAACGATGTGAATAAGTAACGTTCGAATCTCGTGTTTGAGGATTATTTTATAGCCTTTTTGACACGATGTCAGCGCAAAATCGGCAACAGTAGCCTTAAAATGGTTTGGTTAAATGAAATTGGAACATCATTAGGCGTTCGTCGTGGTGGTAATCGTACAGATGGAGTCAATACATGTCACAACTACCATTACACATTCTGAATAATGAATTTTGTTAAGAACTGTGACTGTTTCGTTATAAAGGTACCTACTTTTTTTTTATTTACATGTAATTTTAGACAATTACACTATGAATCCGTAATAAGCCCAATGCAAAGTGATTGAGTCTGAATATTCTTTTGTCTGAACTTCAGACAAATGCATGTCTAGACTTTGACAAGATTTGGGACTTGGGACACATACCAGAAATATTCACCCAACTTTTGGCTGATAGTCTAACTAGAATCTTGCTGTACATAAACTAAACGTTGCCCACAATTACATTGCCAGCTTTTAAAATCACACTAACTGACTGATGTCATTCATTAACACATCCAACGATGTGAATGCAGAGTACGAAAATATTTAAGAGAAAGTAATAAATTTCAAGATCTCTTGAGTTTAGCATCTAGTAGCTATACTTGAACTTAAATTGCATTTTGCAATAATTAGCTAACACTATTACATAATGCTCCTGTTTTTATTTATGAGCCTGTGAGACGTCTCTGTGCACGGTCACTTTGTTAGTTGGAAAACGCCTAATTTAATGACACAAAATGGATGAAAACATTGATAACAATGTTGCCGTTCTCGCTATGTTGGACAATCAATGTAAGTAAACAAACAAGGAAGTGTCAAATAAGAGTATCTCGAGTACTCAGTCTAATATATAGGTATATATAATACCTGTGTACTACTGTACACAAAGGAAATGGGTAAACATTGACATAGATGGCCTGAGATGTCTTGATATGTTTTTATCTTATTTTCAGCCACCACATACAAACCTAATTTACCTATAACAAACTATAATCACAGTCACACAATGACTCGAGAGGAATCCGAAGTAAATGAAACTAATAAACAAAGTATGTTTTGAATTTGACTTTTCTTTACATTAATATTTGGTGCAGTGTTTAAAATGAGAACTAAGTATTTTTTTTATTTATAGATGTAATTTGGACTAAAAATGCAACACTTATGCTCTTGAGCTTGTATGAAACAAAAATGCACATGTTGGACAACCCAAAAAAGAAATCCAAAATGTGGATATCAATGGCAGAAGAATTAAAAGCATTAAATGTTGAGGTACTAAGATATACTACATAGGGCTGACAATAATATTTAGGGATACACTCAAATTAAGTTGCTAATTTAACTAGAAGAATAAGTTTAAATATATATAATAATGTACTTATATTTTGTTCTTACTTCAATTAATAGATTTACCCCAATACAACACTTTCTCTAAGTCTATATAACAATGCTAGGGACAGAGAGAGCTATTATACCTACAAGTAAATCATTATTTTCTCTACAAACTGATCTACTCTACAAAAAAAATATTTGTTCATATATTAATGAAAAAAAGAAACTAGACAAATTAGTGAACTTTTTAGATTCTGTACTGAACTATGAATGAAATAATTTACAGTATTTCAAAAGTAAAAAATTACATTCTTATAGGTAACTCCAGATCAAGTCCGGTGGAAAATAAATGCTCTAACTAAAAAATATAAAGATTGCATTGACAGTGGACAAGGTGCCATGGCATTCAAATTTTTTAATGAAATGCATCAGATACTGGGGCAATATACTGATAATTCAGGATCATACAGATTAGCATCAGGTGTTATGCATGGCCAAGATGAGTTAGATAAAGATAAAAGTAAAAAAAATATATTATTAAAATCATCCACACCTTTTAGAAAGTTGAGAGTGGAAAGGAGAGCGAAAGTAGAACTAGATAATCAATGGATGGACTATTTAAGAAGGGCAGGAAGAACAGAAACATATAAGAGATGAACGATACGAAAGAAATTTAAGGTTACGGGAAGAAGAATTACAACTGAGGAAGAAAGAATTAGAAATTAAACAAACACTAGCATTAAAGAAATTGCAACTAAAGGAAAAAAAACAAGAAGAAATGCTAAAAATTGAACAAGAGAAATGTGCTCTTCTGAGAAAATTATTAGGAATACAAGATGTTTTATCACAGTAATCATTACTTTTAATAGTGGGCCAATAAGCAAAAAGGTATTGTGCACATAATTTCAGACAAGTACAGTCTAGAAAAATACTTCTATAGATGACAAGGATAAATAGAATTCTGCCATGTGCTAACATTTAAATATCTATATCTAAGTGTAACTAAATCAGTCATGAAGTAATATTGATAGCACAATTACTCTTGTAACTCAGCTTTGACTACACAGATGGTATAGTTGTGTAAGCTGTCACCTTGCCACTTCCTACTGCGCTGAGTGTTGTGGATTCGATCCCCCCATGGGACAACATTTTGTGTGATCTACAAATTGTTGTTCTGGGTCTGGGTGTTCTTTGTGTCCGTTTCATGTATGTTTGTAAAGTCCCAGACATATTTCTAATGCAAGAGGTATTAAATGCCTTCCCTTAAACTGGTTACTAATGTAATCAAAGGTTTTGATAAGTACAATTTAATCATGTTCTTCTAAATGATCATTTTCATCAAGACAATAGTTGTGAAGAACACATGCAGCAACAATTGTATCAGTTATAAAGGCTATATTTCTATACACAGTAAATAGTTTTATTCTTCTAAATCTTCCTTTTAAAAGACTGAATGCTTTATCACTTAATTTCCTAGTAGTTATATGCAAAGAATTAAATTCTCTTTGCTGTGGTGTTAATCTCTTGTTTTCCCGAAATGGTGGTAAAAGCCATGGCAATGAAGGATATCCTGAATGACCTACAAGGAAGGTGTTATGTGGGAACAAAGAGTCTTTGTTTTGTGTAGCTGTGTGATACAAAGGTGATTTCTTTAGTACTCTAGAGCTATTTGAAGAGCCTGGTTCTCCACAAAATACGTTAGTGAATCTTAAATTTGCATCAATTGTAGTTTGTAAGATAATTGAAAAGTATCCCTTGGGATTACAATAGTCTCTTGCGTTTTTTGGCTTCTCTATCTTAATATGAGTACAGTCTATAACTCCCACCATGTTTGCAATACCAGTCTTAGCATGAAATGCATCACATATGTACTGTATTTCTTCCAAGTTTTGAGGCCATTTTATGGCATCATTAAGTTTAGTTAAAATCCAAGCAACAACTCTTCTTATTACTCTAAATGTTGATGAGATGGAAATATCAAATCTGGTTGCAATAGGAGTCAATGGTTCTGTATTAGCAATGAATGATAAAAATATGTAAAAGCATAACTTAGGCTCCAGCGGTTTTAATCCGAATTTATGTGAAGCAATAAATCCAGACTTTTCTAATTCATCTGAAATAATAAAAACATTTTGTGTAAAATGAATATGGTTACTGAATTATCATTGATTTCAATGAAAGTGTTACCAATAAGCCGAAACGCCGTTTTTCTAGAGACTCTCATCTTAGTTTTGAATTTGGAATCTGTCCAAGAGTCTATTATATGCAAATAATCATCCACCCTTTTGCGTCTCAGTCGTATAAGATATTGCATTAGAGGGAAGAACAGTGTATCATCATCGTCATCACCACGTTCGTCTTCGTCTTCTGAACTCTCAGGCTTGATGCTACAAACATCACTCCAACCGCTTGACTCACTCTCACTGCTGCTATGAACTGTTTCAGTCAGAAAGATTACAAGTTCATTTGTGTTCATTGTATAATTCAACGTTCTATCCAAAAAGTTAACAGGTCATCCATATATCGGCAAATCTTTATTATTACTACATTTTAATACTTAAAATTAAATTATTATAAATTGAAAAATAAACAAACAATAATCAAAATGTTTTTACGACATTAACTGACATTGACAGTTCTTAACACGTTTTATAAATGTTAATAGAAGTGAATTTTAAATGAAATTACCTAAAATGATTCGTGTTGCGACTGGCGAATTTTTTTTTAATGAGCTATAAAGTAAATTAAAAGTGAAAAAGTAAGTGATTGGTTAATCTGAAATATAATATTAATTAAATTTCCGACTATCAGTCGGACTTTAAAAAAATAAATATCCAAAAAAATATCGATACATTGGGCAATATTATAATGTTGTTGTAATGTCGATGTATCGAGATAATTTGTTCTATTCACAGAACTGACAGAACCATAGAGATTTCTCTACTAAACTGACAGAACCTAAAAAAAACACCCCGACGGCTGGCCTCAGGGCCTCAGCTCCTCGCTGGAATAGAGATATATCCTAGAGAGAACAAGAGCCTTCACAGCACATCATCACATCAACAGTCCACTGGATGTAGACCTCTGCTTAGAAAGGAGGTTTTGAAGAGCCCTAATCTTGCAATATATGCCTATATACTCAGACTCAGACTCAGAATGCCAGGAAATTCATGCCCAACTCAACGACGCTGTGATAAAAGCATATTATTATTCCTTGACATGGATGTTGCCTAAGTTCACAATAGTAAATACTTACTTTTTATGTGAATCTGTTGTGAAAACTAAAATAAATATAAAAACGACAGCTTTGTATAAAGAGTTGCTGGCGCTGGTTTTGCCCATTAATTATTTAGATTCAGTACCAATAGAAATGATTAATCCGACAAAAGAAAGAAATCACAAAGATTTGAAGGATATTTATCTGGACTTGGAGTTCAAAAGCAGTTGGAACTAATTCAAGAAGACTGAAAAGCAATATTTAGGAAAAATGACAACAATTTATAATAACAGCGTGCACAGGTATCCATAAGAGATATCCAATAAATAACACAGTAATGAAAGCTATTTCAAACTTAGACCCAGAGTGTTTCCAAAGAAAGACTCGAGAGCCTCGCACATATATTTACGCTACCTCCTAGATGGACCCCAAAGACGTTAAGTGCACAGCAGGAACGCCATGACGAATGGCGCAGGCTACTTTTACACTTACCAAAAGATTTACATGCAAGTCAGCTTCCTCCTGATAATTTCTGGCATCAGGTTGCGCAAATGAGCGTAGAAAGCAGAAAGGTTTTTCAGCAGCTACCGTCATTCATGCTCGGAATGTTATCTTTGCCGCACTCCAATACGAGCGTATATCCGGGAAGGTCTTTGAAATAATAACAAAGAAACTTAATAAATTGTTAACCCGGTAAGGGAATCTTCTAATGCAATAGCCGATCAAAACACATGGAAAAAACTGTATTAACTTAAAGCCTGATGATGAAATGCTGCAAATACAAAAATGAGAAATTATTGTATGTTATTCAGACACTTTTATTACTGACAATATCTAAATATTTTTTAATAATATTCTTATGGTAATATTGTAGTTTTCCCAATAAACAGTATTTTTTTCTGTCAAAACTGTTGTTTTTATTAAAAACTCATACACCGTATTTCTCCTGGCACAATTTCCTTAATTTCTGAGAATCTACCTTTTTTTAAATGGAATCACCGTCCTCCTGAGTTTTGACATAGCAACACTGTTGACACTTGACAGTGACACAATATCCTTGAATTTACATTCATCAATCATCATCATTATTTTTACTTCGTTGAATTAACTGCAATGTAAACAAATAGGAAAAAATGAATGTATGTGGGATTAATGAAGTTTACAGTATTTTAGAAGAACGTAAGTACTTTAATAGTAGGTATTTAAATCAAATATCATTTTTGATGTTAAACAGCAAGTATATAATGATAGTCTGTGCTATATATTTCTAGCTTCCCAAGACCACTTGGAAATTTGTGAAAGTACCACTGATGAAATCCCTCTTAACGAAGAAACTAAAGTAAATGAAAGCACTGAAAAGCATTGTGAGTATCATCAGTGTGAACTTAGATTTCATTTTCATCAAGTCAATTATCATTAATAGTTAAACTTTTAGGTGCAGTTTGGAATGCTAGAGCTACTTCGATATTATTAAAACTGTATGAAGAAAAACTAGAGATGATAGAAACACCTAAAAAGAAAACAAGAATATGGATAGCAATAGCAGAAAGCTTAAGAGATTATAACATAGAAGTATGTATGGTATCATTTAACTTACATTTTATTCATAATTACATGATTATACACTTCTCACCTTCTTGACATCATTATGCATATTTGTTATTAACAAACAAAAAAATTTGTCCTGTTTTGTTTTGTTGGATGTGGCTTTATATAACTTTTTTTAATTATGTTATCAGGTGTTTTTCATATATTTGTTTCTACATTTCTATTTTTGGCCTTGCTTATTTAGTGATGTGTGCTATTCTTCCTCTCAAACCGTAGGGTGAGAAATTTAGTTCACTGCAATACTAGTCAAGTAGGCCAAAACCTCCTTCCTAAGGAGAGGCTTATGTCCAGCAGTGGACTATTAAAGGCTGTTGATATGATGTGAATCACTAAAAATTTATAGCATGCTTTTTTTTATTTATAGACTGCATATTATCCTGATAATTAAAAAAAATGTTTACAACTAAAAATAACAATGTCTATTTAAATAAATACTTAATACTTTTGTGTTTACAGTACTAACTAATTAAGTCTTATTAAAATCAACACATAGGTAATCTGTATTGTCTCAACTCTTAAAATGTAGTTTATGATTGCATCAATGTTGAAAAATGACTATAAATTACTATTAGTGCCTACTTTATAACTTTTATGGTGTACACTTTAATAGCTATATTTTTACTAAAGAGAATTAGAAGAATTTTTTTTCAAAGAACTAACAGGTTTAAATAAAATTTTGCGATCATCAATTTTCTGAATAAATACTTAAACATTGTTTAATGCCTTACAATATCTTTGCAGATGACACCTGACCAGATAAGATGGAAAATAAATGCATTAACAAAGAAATATAAACAATGTTTGGACACTGGACAACATGAAAGATTCAAGTACTTTAAAGCAATGGATAATATATATTTGCAATATAATATAGATGGTGACCCTAACACAGCCACAGAAATTTTCCAAAAGAAAAAAGATCCTCACAGATCAAATAAATTGGCACATCAGTTTGGCCATGAAGCAAGGGCCATGATTAAAATGAGAAAAATTAGATTGGCAAATAGAATAGAATCTGACAGATTTCAAGGTAAAATACAATTGGAAAAACAATGGCTAGAATACCTTAGGAAGCAAGAAGAACAAAAGCAATGGAGAGATGACATTTATGAAAGGAATTTAAGATTGCGGGAGGAGGAGTTAGAATTGAGGAAGAGGGAATTGGAAATTAAAGAAACATTAGAACACAAAAAAATCCAGCTTATGGAGAGAGAACTTGATGATGTGTTGCAGATTGAAAGAAAAAAATGTAAACTACTTCAAGAAATGGTTACCAAGAGATGATGGTCTTAAATAATATTCTAGTATCTTTATATTCTTTGTGTGTAAACAGTCCAGCCTGAAAGGGTGCTAATCAAATCTCTTTCCTACTCTACAAAAATATAAAACAAATGAGAAATAATAATAAAGTTGCAGTAGAACATTGGGTACTCTTATTGGAGTTTATGATTTTGTGGAGGAATGGGTGTCATGTCCCTCCAACACAAAGGGAGGATCCTCCGACCAGGCGAGGTGATCATGCCTGGCGGGCCGCGGCCCAACGGTTGATGTTGGGAAGTTGTATATATGCTAACCAGCGAGAGAATTCTTTATATCGCGATACAGGATTAGCAATTCTTATTTTAGTAGTTACTCCGTAGTTCGGTGTGTCTTCATTAGATAGCGCTGTAGTATGTTTATGTGTCGAGTCGCCACATCTTCATACAGATATCCTTAGAATAAATAGCATGGATGAAGAAAAAGTTATTCTTACTAAGTACTAAGTCACGGATAGCAAGAAATTTAAATAATTTGTTGCACATATTTCTAATCCATAATTAAGTAAGTACTAACTAGAAACAAACTATCTTCTGATCACATTTCAGAAGAAATTATAAAACTGTTATAAAATGTGTTTAGACTTTGATATATGATTATGAAGTGGATCTAACTGTAAGATAGTCCACAAGCTAAAGGTAGCAAAACGGGCAATGGATTGATTGGTAACTATTATAAAATGTGTTTAGAGTTTGATATATGATTATGATGTGGATCTAATTGTAGGATAATCCACAAGCTAAAGGTTGCAAAACGGGCAATGGTCGCACCATTGCCCGTTAATGCTTTTATCCACCTATGCTTGGAGTTTCTACAAAGAATAACGTAATAAGGTCAATCAACAAAGAACCAAGTTTACCAACATATTTCGCAGTATAAGTGTGCTGGTAAATCTCAATGATCACATCTCGTCACGTCGAAGCTAAACTAAAATGCCATGGGTAAAGAAAGGAAAAACCTCGCCCAGGAATTTCCCCGATTCACTGTGTCTGGGGAATGGCTCCTGGAGCCAAACAACTTCGGCAGCGTCAAGCGGCTAGAGCAGACGTCCCAGGCATTGACCCCAAAGCCGACGCCATAGCGGCTAAGCTAAGGGAGTCGCTTAAGTCAGCTAACATCCGAGTGTCCAGGTCCACTAAATGCGCTGAATCACGGGCCTGGACGACTTTGTCGGCGGAGGTCGGGGATGGCCCTGGACAATGCGCTTCGGTTGTTAGCTGCCAAATCGCGGCGGCCCAAAATGTCACCGATGGGAGAAGCCTGCTGGTTGGAGGTTTCGCGAGGACTCCTGCTGTGGTCACTGTAGGTGACTTCTGCTTCCACTGTGCCCAGCGCGGTCAGAAGGCTGTTGCGGTGCCTACAAATACTCAACGACAGAAGAAATATATTGCGCCATGGTGCTATTAACATGTTGTATTTTCTCCATATAACAATTCTACATAAACATTTTGAATGAAAAAAGTGTGTTTACATCTTAATTTAATATATTACGACCATATATGGGACATCTGTTTCCTAGGGAATCATGCTGTCAAGTCGTCATTTGAGCGACTTTATTCTACGGTGATCACCGGGGAATCATCGGAGATTGCCCAAAAACCGTCGAATTCAATCGGTTGTCAAAATGCCGCTTTGGTGCAAACATCTAGTCTAAATAACACTTAACGTCGTTGAGATGCAAGTTTACAAAATATAGAGGTTACTAGCACTATTCTCACCAATTTGGCGATCGAACTAATGCGAACAAATCTATACGACCAAATACATGTATCATCTTTTGGAGCTGACTGTTTATGCTGAAACCGCCTTTCTAAGGAGAGACCTATGTCCAGCAGTGAACTTTAGAGGCTGTTGATGATGATGATGTACAACACTTGGTTATTTTTTTATTTCAAAGATCTTAAAAAAACTTAACGAATTAGAATTTAACTTTTACACAACCCAAAACCTAGCTTTCGTTAACCAATCCGTGGTCTCCACTCTAAGACACGTTTGCTCTAGCGTCTATCGATCCTACAGCACATGTAGACTAGTTTCAAATATTTTATTTTATTTGTTTAATTTTTATCTATATATCCGGTGTTAAGCAATTCTTTCGTTACCTTTTACTGAGTGAGTGAAGTTACCGGAGCCCAAATCCCCTCTCCCGATGACTTGAGCGGAAGGGACTCTAAGGGCAGCAACGCACTTGTGACTTTTGAGTTGCAGGTGTAAATGGGCGGCGGGAGTTGCTTACCATCAGGTGACCGGTGTGCTCGTTTGCCCGCCTTATACCATAAAAAAAAGCTATCTATCCGTTTTCTCCGACGTAGTTCTTTTCAAACATTTTTAATCTGACCTTAATGTTAATACGATAGACACATACAGTAGTTAGTTTTTCATACAGATATCCAGAAAGGTGTATCAGTATCGTTCTGAAAATACATAATTTGTTGTGTTGAAACAAAACTTATACAGTAATAATATTACTGTATAAGTTTTGTTAAATTATTTAGTTATTAGTTCACACTTTGTTGTGTAAACACAACAAAGTGTGAACTAATAGAAATCCAATTTAGTCGAATGAGTGAACATCACTATTGCTAAGAGTCGTCGGTAAATATTAAAAAGTTTGTCTACGCAATGCTACCAACATAATATCCCGCCGCGACGCAAAATTGTGTAGGAATTTTCATTTATTCTTTTTAAAATAAACCAATTATACAGTAAAATTTCGCAATGACAGACTTGAAATATAAACGATATGAGAAATCTTTAGGTTTACTTACGACAAAATTTGTTTCTTTGCTACAAAAGGCGAAGGATGGTGTTTTGGATTTGAAAATTGTAAGTATAGTTTCATATGCCACCCATGTCAAAATAATTTCGGCACGAAAACATCATTTTTGAATATTACTTGTGCAAAATTTTGTAGGCTACCAATTTGTTGGCGGTGAGACAAAAACGGAGAATATACGATATTACTAATGTCTTGGAAGGAATAGGTCTCATAGAAAAAAGGAGTAAAAACAGTATACAATGGAAGTGAGTGTTTACACAGAGTGATTGTTTTTGATGTGATCTGCATATCATAATAACTATATTCGTATTTATATAAATGGTTTGTGCAACTAAGATGCAACCCTGGTTTCAGAGGTGCAGGTCCAGATTGTAATACAAATGATATTGGTGAAAAAGTAACACTATTAAGAAAGCAGGTCAGTCGTTTAGATGAACATGAAAGATTACTCGATAAGTGAGTATAACTTTATATATTACTTAAATACAGAGGTAATTTATAATAATATAGCCTTTTTAACCTGAAACCCCTTATTTCCTAAATAGTACTAATTTGTCTTGTTCCTTTAATATATCCCGGAGTTCAGTATACCTCTTGGCAGAGGCCTCCTCTAACAATTTCAACTGTGAACCATCCTATTGTAACCTAATGTTAAATTGAATTCATCACTCATTTCCTGTCTCTAGGGTGACGATTTTACCCTTACGTATCCACCCAAATTGTAAGGTATTTGTGAATTTATTGAATTGAATGATTTGTACACGGGATAATTTTGATTGATTACAGACAATTACATTGGATTGAACAAAGTATAAAGAATGTAATGGATGACACAGATAATCAAGACCTTTGTTTTGTATCGGACAAAGATATAAATACCTGTTTCGAGGATGATCAAGTTTTAGTTATAGAAGCTCCTTTAGGAGCTGCAATATCAGGAGGAACTTTGCCTGAAACGGTAACTTATTATAATTTGTTTTTAGTAATTAAAAATAATGACACTTTATGTTTGTCGTTTTTCGCACAAGCTTAGTACTTGCTTTTTTAGTTGTTGACCATTACAAAAGAATAGTTTCAGGTGGAAATAACCGGATAGATCTATCAATTGCTTAAAATATAACTAAAATCTCCTGTCCTTTGTGCCTTGTATTACAGTGTATTATTAAGTATCAATAGTACTCGGTAATGTAAGGGTTAATAAGTGGACTTTTTTTTCAGGATAAAGATCAGAAATATTTTTTACATGTGAAATCAAATGAATCTATTGGAGTTATACTTTTATGTGATAGTGAAAGTGAAAAGGTGAGAATCTTTTGGTACTTCTAAATTAATACAATATTATTTATTTATTGTATTCTTTATTGTGCACATTAATATTACATAAGTGACAAAGAAATTTTATGTACAATGTTCATGTACAATAAAATTACAAAAATATTTCCATGGATGATGATGGTTATGAGTGTGTCTACTACATAACATACTGTCAGGGCATTGTGAGGTGTAATATATTTATGATATAGGGGCAATTGAACAGAGGGATTACCTGACAGAAAGTAACTACAGCCTTAGAAACTCTACAACTCAGGAGTCACAGGTGTTGCCAGTCTTTAAGGATATATTTTTAATTATTCATTACTTGATATCTGGTCCTGGTTTAGTAAGATCTATCCTACATGTTTTCAGGCTATGGATGAAGAGAGCATAGAAGACAGCGAAGTAAGGAGTTATACAGACAAATCATGTGACACTATTAAACAGCCTAGCAGTAAGTAGTACTTGTAACTAATGTACAAAACAACCATGTCTGATGCACTGAGCATGGTTATTGTAATAAAAAGGAGCTAGTTCCAAATACCAACTTTTGTTTATTAGATGTAAATAATATTGTTACGATGCACACTATTAACTCACTTTAAACATTATAAAAAAAAAGATTCCAACAAATTGATAACCTCCTCCTTTTATGAAGTTGGTTGAAGGGAATGCAATTTAACTTAATCTATTTTTAGTATAAATTATGTTGTATGACCTTAGTAATTAATATAATCCCATAAAATTAAACGAATTATTAAAATAAAATTTATTCAGTAGGCCAATAATTCTCGTAATCTCAAAACATCACGTGATTGAATTAGGACTGAATTATGACTAGAATGACAACAGGTATTCTATTCTGCTCATAAAAATACTTTCCTTCAGTATATTGTTGATCAACATTCAACCTCATAAAAATGTCGAACTTGACGTATAAACAGAGAATACATGAGAATACGAATTATGTTTCATTCAAACTAAAGTATCGCTTACTAAGACTAGCAGAATACCGATATTCACTTTTTCAACTTTCGGTCATAATATTATTTCAGTCATATGAGTCATTACAGTACAGTCAACATTGCTAGTTTAATACTTAACTACGAGAATACCTTTTATGACATTTGTGAGATCGAGAGTAGAACTGAAGTTTGATCGAATTTTTATTACGAGAATTGACCTGAACTGACTGATCAGAAGTGAAGAAATATAATAAAATTATTTTGACTTAAAATCCAGCATTCATCTTTTTTGTAGTTTATATTTTGACCACTATTATCGAACGTATTACGGTCAATACTCGCAAAGCTTCGGTTCTTAAAAAAATAATATAATTCTTTTTTCATTTCAGATTATTTACTGAGGCTCAGCCCACCAGCTAGTAAATACGATTTCTCATTTTCCCTACATGGGACAGAAGGACTATGCGACTTATTCGATTTTCCATATTAGCCTATACTATATTGACTTTTATATTTAATATTGATAAGAAAGACATTTTTATTACTCGGATTTTTGATCATGTTGAAGTTTATTTTACTATTTGTAAATAAATTATGTAAATATAGAAATCATATTAAAATTAAGAAAGGAAATAAATAATAAGATCTATGTATACAATATACTCGTTTTATTTCTTGGGTTTGGGGTTTGAAACAAATCGATCTAGTACACCAAATGATGGTTTCTTTGCAACCTGTGCTTCTGGTAAGTCGAGTATTTTTTTTGCTTCCTTTGCTTGTTCAATAAATTCCTAAAACATTCAAAAGTAAAATATAGGTTAATGTCATTATTCACATTAAAACAGGCTTAATGAATATAAATTTCAAATACTACCTTTCTAGCAACATCTTTAATGATCTTCTTTCTTGCTATGAAGGACTTGCCTTTAAGTTTCTTTTTATTTCTTGGTGTGAAGTCCATTTTCTTTGGTTTTAAATACTGTAACAACAATTATTTTTAATATTTTTCACTAATTAATTAATACAATTCACTACAGAAGGTTTATTCGTTATTTGTGAATTTTACACTTACTAGTAATTTCTTCTTAGCTTCCATTTGTTCTTGCATAGATGGTACATCAACTTCGGTAATATCAAATGGATTGAGTGTAATAAGTTCTGGAGGTATTTTGTCCAACAATGCTTTGACTTCAGCTTCTTTTCTTTGTTTTTTAGTTTGGAATGGATTACTTTCCAATGCATCAAAGTTAGGCTCGCCACTTCCTGAAAATAACATGGAAATAGAGAGATAAGTAACAAACTGGTTTTTAAACTGCCATCCAATAAACAAAATGCAATTCGCAACTTGCAAGTTTCAGCAATATTATTTTTTGATGTAATGTTGTGGTTTTTTACCTGGTACTAAAATGCTAGTAAAACCACTCCTAGTTCCAATTCCCAATACATCTTCGTAGGGGCAGAACTTGAAGTTATTTATTGTTTTTCCCATCCTATGCCTCAAGTAGGGTTTTTCGGTTGTTTGAGAGCAGCAGTTGCTGAAATTAATGTTTGTTTTACTTATCATACTATGAATAAATGTTATATAATTCTGCTTAGTTCAGATCGGGCGAAGATTTGAAATGAAACAAATAGGTATATTAAAACACTTGTTAAAAGCAATCTTTGTTTGTTTGTTTTCAGTTTAGATGTAGTGAATTACCGATGTATTTTACCCTAGTGCTATTAGTAATCAAAATGCAAAGCTTTTATCTGCAGTTTTGCTAGAGTCGTCTGTAAATTAAATAGCAATAAATTTACTTGTATATCTCAACAACATCATCGAGGCCCACTGCAAGCATGTCTTTCTGTGAGAACTCCAAGTATACCGGGGCACTCCTCAGTCGGTAGTCTTGTACTGGACCATCTAGATTTCTGATGTCCCATATCTTCATACTGCGATCCACCCCAGATGTGGCCATATACCTGTTTTAAAATATTTATATTAGTATTAGTTTATGATATATGACCTTATCACTCTTTCAAAAGTCTGTCTTTGTTTTGCCGTTTCCAAGATTGCTTATTACCTACTTCAATTTTGACTTCCTTCTCAATGACAACAAAAAACATTATGATTCTTAGTATCTGTTAACAGTTATAGTTAAACAGCCGTAAGCTTGGCCCTCCTAATGGTTCGGGGGACGCGGGGCGGGGGTGCATTCAACCAATTAGCTAGTGCGTCGCTGTCCGCCGGCAGTGACTGACGTGAAAGCATGGCTGTACGTGTTATTTTTCTTAAGACTGCTACACACGGTATTATTTTGCAATATGGATAATCTGCCGACTCTGCATCACAAAACGATTTAAAAACTTGAAGTTCGGCTTACAGAGGTTCTACTGTTCTTGTAAAGTTCTAATAAAAAATATTTATTATTTTACTTAATTTTTAAATTGTATCTGAATATAATTTACATGATGAAGATAAGGTGATTTTATTAAAATTATTTTACAGTATTAAATTTTACAATTAATCATAAAAACTTACAATACACTGACATTATAATACATGGAAATAAATTCGATTTTTATTACATAGTGTGTAGATTAAATCTCAAACAAATAAATCTGAAGATATCAAGTTAGTACATCGTGTCATGTACAGCCGAGCGCATCACCCGCCCCGCGTCCCGCAAACCATCAGGAGGCCAAGCTTACGCCGGTTTAACTATAGGTGGACTTAGATGAAATAGAAAAAACTAAAGTATAACTAAACAAAAAGTATAGGAAATAATTCCTATACTTTTTGTTCCCACGTATTGCAATAATTATTATAAATTCAAAAATAACCAATAACTTACATTCCCCTATTATCAACAGCTATAGCTGTCAATGGCGTTTTGTGGCATAATATTTTGGCTAGAGGGTCCTTTACAGATGGTGACCATAAAGACACCACACCTTTGGAATTTCCCAGACATAAGGTAGCATTGTATGGATTTTGTGTCATTACAGATGTTCTTCCTAGACGGTTGTTGTAATGTCCCACAATCTCACCCATAGAAATATCTAGCCATGTCATGAAGCCGAACTCATTCTGCAACATAAGATTTAAAATGTTAAAATATACATGACCTTTTTGAAAATAGGGCCTCCCATAATATTACTTCAACAACCTTGTTGAATTTTAGTAGGACTTAATGAAATATAAGAAGTTAGCTGTGTTGATGTTCTGTTCTGTAAAATGATAGCATAATATTACATGCACTACTATGAATACTCATATCTAAAACAAAAGTAATTTTTGAATAAGTAGCTATTTTAAACAAGCAAATAACGAAGAACAGTACTTACAACAGCAGCTAGCAAAAAGTGGTATGGTAGAAACTCCATCCTTAATATTTTATCCATTTTTTTGACACAGTGTATTTCAGTACCAGTGTTGTCATATATGTAGAGCCATTCTTTTTGAGCAGCTGCTAGCATAGTCTCCACATGCAACCAACTGAAATAAGAGTTTTTTTATAAACTTTTTTGATGGAATGTCATATAATTTAGTTCTGGGTTCTACCAACTCTGCTAGTTCCTTTTCTCTTAGAAATGTATATCTGTTTGGTCAAGCAATATACATGTATTGTTTTTTTAACTTATGGGGTGAAATAACAGTTTTTATTAATACTAAATTTTAAAGACAACAACTAACCTGATATCGTGAATTGATTCCATGACATTAATTTCAAAATGTAACTTCTTTGTGACCCAATCAAAAGCTGCTAAATGTCCTTTATTACTGCCCAACAGCAAATGTCTGCCATTCCTTGAATATTTAGCTCTATACGGTCCAAAATCTAAATTAAGTTCAAATATTTTAGAAGCAGCAGTGATGTCTACATTCTCTGCTATTATCTTCTGTGATATGGCTGTTGTTTTGCTGTCTTCATCTACTTCCAAGGCTCTGTAAACATCATTATTTAGTATTTAAATCCATATTTACTAAACATACTAGAAATACTGAGGGCCCCTCTTGACAGCGAATGCATTTGGCGTTGCGAATAATGAGGATTTTACTGCAGGCCAATCACATTGCCGATAGCCATATGCGGTCACCGTGATGGTAGAATAGATGTGAAATAAACTCACTTTTTGGCCTCAGATACATCTATTTTTTATGTATTTAAAGGTATAGCTGTGTTGTTATACCATTTGTTTGTCAAATTCACCTTATTTACTGCAGATCTAGATAGTATACTATTGTTATATATCTTCTAAGCTTAATGGCTTAGAAGTCATGAAACCACTGAACTATTAACCAATGTATCACATTTTTTTTTACCAACGGCGCACTTAAATAATTTTATGGTTTGTTAATTGATGTCAGTGAACTTGTTTAACTGACAAATTTAGTTTCTTAAAACTGCAATAATTAGGCTGTTACCGTTAAATTAATATTGTATTTATTTAAACTTACCCATGGTCCTCAGTCAATAAAATCTCAGCCCTAGCTGCTTGTTCTTGAGCATAATTGACTTTTTTCTCCTTCTTCCTTAATTTTGCAGCATGTAAGGGATGTTTCACACTTTTGCCAATACCCTCACCTCGAGAGTGAACTTCTAGTTTACTCTTATCAATAGGAGCTTTACCTTTATACTTGATCTTGTCATTATTATGTGTGGGCTTTTTGAACACATTGTTTTTATTACTCTGGAAAGATTAACTATCAATATATTAAAATGCGAGATGAACACAGTACTGATTTTTATAATAATTTAGACATGATTGATTTTTAATATGAGTATATAAATTTGTGTAGTTTCTTTTACTATACCTTAAACTTGTTGGCTTTTAATAAATTAGGTGTGATTTTTATGTTATAGACTTCTACTTTTTGATCCTCTGGTTTTGTATTAAGCGCTGAATCCTGGCTTTCTGTGTCGAAATACCGTTTAGTTTTCTGTAAATTAAAATTGGTTACTTTCTATAGATCAACTTGAGCAGATTTGGAAGTTACGTACGTATGTATGATATTACCTTTATTTGATTCTTCATTGTGGCATAGAATGATAGTGTTAAGTTACTATATATATCTATTTATTATAACTCAAGTATCAACACAAACAAATAACACGTGCGGAATAGTCGTCCTCGTCCTCACCATGTTCAAACAGTAGGTAAACAGTTTGACAATTTTGACTTTGACATTATCAGTATCAGTGTTACACTATGAATAATTCTGAAGTTGTCATAAAAAATGTAATTTTGGAAAATACTGCAAAAATATACAAGAAGGGTTACTGTAATGTTTTATAATTATTCATTTCGATTTTATAAAAAAAAATTGTATTAAAATAACAAAATCAGTGTCTAGTAACGACGGACTATGTCGATATAGTGGAAGGCAATTAAACTTTGCTGTATAAGTAGAATAAATGTAATTTCTTATTCTGAAAACAAAAGTAAAAATAACGCATTTTCTTTCTTTTAATGAAATAGGGGCAAACGAGCACACGGGTCACTTGATGGTAAGTGTCTATGGACTCGATCGTTTATCAATTTAAGAGAGACAAGTCTTCGAGTGCCCCCGTGTCAGAATTAAGAGCGAGAGCTTGTTCGTTATTCGGTAATCTCACTCACTCGGTGAAAAGCAACGAAAGAATTACTTAACTTTGGTCGAGCTACTGCTATGTGCATTTACTGGACTGCACGGATGGCGTAGTGGTTTAAGTGGTCGCGACACCGCTTTCTACTACGCCGAGCGTTGTGGGTTCAAACCCCACACTTTGTGTGATCTACAAATTGTTGTTCTGAGTCTGAGTGTTCCTTTTGTCCATTTCATGTATGTTTGTAAAGTCCCCCGGGACACAGGAATATATTCCTAATGCGGGCGTTGTCTTTTCAAAAAAAAAAAAAAAACGACCTAAAATATTAGAATTTTCGTATTTTGTTTTTTGGAAATTGCGAAATTGTATGCATTTAATGTAGTCTTTCGGATACAGTCAGACACGCGGCCTTCCATGCATTTTCTTCTTCACACACATCTTTAGAGCGTCTATCTTCTCCTTTTCCAACTCAAGGACTGTCCACGTCTCTGAGGCATATAGAAAGATGGGGAATATAAGAGTTTGTACGAGCCTGATTTTGGTGGCTTTGGTGAGGTTGCGATTCCCCCAAACTTTCCTTAACTTCTCTATCGCAGTTCTCGTTATGGCCATACGTCGTTTCACTTCATCTACGCAACAACCGTTATTTGATATTAAAGCCCCAAGGTATACGTAGGTCTGAATAACGTCGCAATTCGCAATCTGTGTCACTTCCGGCGAGTTATCGTTGACGCGGACCACGATCACTTTGGTCTTAGATCGGTTTATCTTCAACCCAAACATAAGGCTTAAGCGCTCCATTTTGACAAGTAATTCTTCCATTAGGCCAGCATTACTCTCAAACAAGGTGGTGTCGTCTGCGTACCGCAAGTTATTAATCTTAAACCCACCAACCGCAACTGTAATTTTGTATCGAAGTGGTGTTGGCGGTGTCCTTGGACATCGCCAACGCGTTCAACACTCTGCCCTGGAGCTACATCAGGGAGGCGCTCGTGTATCACGAAGTGCCTCTCTACCTCCGCCGCATAGTCGAGGCATATTTGTCGGAGAAAGCCTCGTGGTGCCTTCTTGGATGGTGTCGCCGTCGGTGTGCTACGCGGACGACACGCTCGTGACGGCACGCGGCATGACGCACCACGAGGCAACCCTGAGGGCTACGGCCGGGGTTGCCCAAGTCGTTGAGCGAATCCGGCGGCTGGGTCTCGAGGTGGCTCTGCACAAGTCCGAGGCCCTGTTCTTCCACGGGCTTCGGAGGAAGCCGCCTGAGGGATCTAGCCTCACGGTAGGAGGCACTCGCATCGGCATCGAGCCCTCGATCAGGTATCTGGGGCGCCGATGGGACTTCGG
This sequence comes from Arctia plantaginis, assembly GCA_902825455.1. Taxonomy (NCBI): domain Eukaryota; kingdom Metazoa; phylum Arthropoda; class Insecta; order Lepidoptera; family Erebidae; genus Arctia; species Arctia plantaginis. Next base: position 471,455 of record CADEBD010000364.1, on the reverse strand, counting down.
ATATCATTTCCGAGGTCTGGTCCCCAAGTTGGTTGGGGCAGCGTGTGCGTTGGCGCGGCTGCTGCCCAACATGAAGGGACCCGATGACTCCTGCAGGAGACTCTACTCGGGGGTTGTGCGGTCTATGGCCCTTTACGGGTGCCCAGTATGGGCGGGGGCCCCTGAGTGCTGGCCATCAGGATCATAAGGGGGTACCGCACGATCTCCTTTGAGGCAGCGAGTCTCCTGGCCGGAACTCCACCGTGGGATCTGGAGGCGAGAGCCCTTGCGGCTCTGTATCAGTGGCGCAAGGAGGCGCGGGAGTTGGGTCGGTGTCCCGAGATTCGAGAAATCGATGACCGGAAATCCCAACTCCGCCAGGTCATCATAGAGGAGTGGAGGGAACGACTCGGGCAACCAAGCGCCGGGCACGCCGTCATCGCGGCGGTAAGACCCGTTATGGAGGATTGGCTCGAGAAGCGTCACGGGACCCTCTCATACCGACTGACGCAGGTGATCACTGGGAAAGGATGTTTCGGGGATCACCTGTGTCTGATCCGCAAGGAGCCAAGGCGAGACCTCGTGGCAGCCATCGGAGTGGGAGTTCTCTCGCTCGATAGCCTGATTGCGGCTATCGTGCGTAGCGAGAGTGCGTGGAACTCTGCCGTCTCCTTCTGCGAGCAAGTTATGCTCGCGAAGGAGACGGCGGAGCGGGACCGGGAGAGGTTTAGAATTCTCCCGGCCCGCCAGGCCCGGGAACGGGCCAGGTACCGCAGGCGACTCAGGCGCCGGAGGTTGCAGTTGCGCAGGCCTGGGGGTGACAGGTGAGGCCATCTGTCACCCTAGCAGAAGCGGAGGTGGCGGCGAGTGCGTTGCGAAGCGCACTCGCTTCCAGGGAGCAGAGGGAACATGGGGTTCCCACACGGGGGGGGGGGGGGTCTACTTGTTGTAGATGGCCCGAGGTATGTTGGGGCACCAGGGACTCCCTTTCTAGGGTATACCTGGTTCTTCGGCTATTAGCACCCGAGACGGCGTGCGGTTCAGTCGGTTCGAGTCCGACATGCCACCGATAGCTGGTATCCGCGGGGATTTCCGCACGGAAAAAAAAAGTGTAGTAGTGTAGTGTAGGTATACATCTATTTTAAATAGTTTAATCCTGTCCTACAATTGAGAGTTAAAATAAGTATCTATTGTACGTCTTGAATACAAGAGTGGCGACAGGAACAGGGTCACAACAATTATGCATTGTTGTTACCCAATGCAAACAAAGCGGAAGTTTGTCGCGTTCTACTTTCATAATGTATCTAGATATGTTCACTGATTTCTTGGCAATGTCTTACCAGATTGGAATATGTGTTTATTTAACCACATCATTTGAAGAAGAGTGACGTTTGGACTGATAAGGAAAGGACTGATACGAAAAATTAAAAAGATTGAAATAATCTTGGTATTTATTATTTTTATTCTCTTTAACAACACATACTCAATATTTTACAGAAACGTATATGACAATCAGAGTAGTAACATAGTAATAGGTTTTAGGCTTTAAATGCGAATATTATTAATTCCAGCATACCAATGTGATGTTCCGTAAAAGTAAAATATTTCGTCGTAATACATTTCAATCACTTCCATTAACTAAAACGATTTGACTTTAAATAATTGCACAATTTTTTTTTAAGCGTTTCAACTAAAATGATTGCAAATTAACATCAACTTGAATTAACTAATCTATCACATATTTCGTAATGTCAACAATAAATAACACGTAACATAATCACAGCAATGTGAACATTGGCTAACAAAGAAAGTAGGTATTCATTTATCCCTAAAATCGATTATCAATTAGTGACTGAATTATTAACTTACACGATCTAATGAGATCTCGTTATTTACTAATACAAATAAAAACGTCCCTACATGACGTTACAACTATCGTTATTCACAATTTATTTACAAACTGACTAGAAAGTCCTCTAAAGAGTTCATTTATTTTTTTTGTTTACATCATTTAATATTTCTATCTCATTATTTTAGTCTTAATAGGTCAGCGTTCGGGAGCTGCTGTGTATCTGAAGCATTTGGCACATTCCCAGCGTTATCAATTTTATGATAGTATAACAGTTTCCTTATTTACTATTCTATTTTCTTCTGTTTGATAAAATCTGAGTTTGCATTTAAAATTATAAAATTCTATAACAGCCATCATCGTGACCGGTGATTTAAATGATAATTTTATTATTTATATAGAAATGTAGGTACAATATTTACACAATCGATTTTCATGCGTTTGTGTGGCTAAAATCGCTTACATACAATAGTAAAAATTTCTCACCTAACAATTACATTAAATTAAGCATACGAGTAACAGTGTTTAAAATTTATTTTATTTCTAAATAGTCCATCTTACACATTAAGAGTCGAATGAATCTTCGAGTGTTAACATGATGCCATAAAGAAATCACACATCGTATACAACGGTTTACAAAACAGACATCGTTACCTAATAGAACACAAATACCATTCCAAACATGCACAGGATCCGCTACACTTCGAATATCACGTCACTATTTGTCACTCCACAGAACTAGTACAGTCTTTCTTTTATTTGTTTCTTTGGTTAGTTGCATTTCATCTCTATCCAGACACAACGATCACTATGAATTAAACTAGAGTCATGCAGTCTTTATCATTATAAGCTCCGCCGATTGTACTGTGTCCGTCACTATAGTTCACTGTCGCTCAGAATCGGCGGCGCTCTGTGAACCTTAAATGGGGGTAGGGAGCACTGTGAAGTCCTGAAGCGCGTTTTTCACTGTTTCGTAGATTGGCCGGTTTTCGTCGGGGCAGTATCCGTCGGGTGAGCACAATGTTTGAAGTTTGGTAAGGTATGAATCAAAGTTGTCGTGGGTGGGTTTCTCTCCTGGCCCGGGAGGTGGAGGGGCACCAGGTGTCCCGCCGGCAGTAGTGCCTGGTGCTGTTCCTCCACCCGGGATTCTCACATGTTCTAACAGCGTGATCACATTATTACGCAAACTTTCATAGTACTCGTTAAGATTGTTATTACGTTGTATCATCGTCTGTGTCTCCTGTAAAAACATTTCAATATATTAAATACGGAATTTTGTACTTAAGTTTTTTTTTTTGGACTTGAGTGGCTACTAATAACAACAGTGGTACCAAGTAAGTAAAAGATTTGGTACTCACAAATGACTGATGTGTTAGTAGCACTCACAGTTGGATGTTTCAAGCCATGACAGTACCATCTAAGTTGTCGGACAAAAATATCGGGTTATTTAAAACTTTGCCACTTTGTTGAAATGAGGAAGATTTTGTTCTTTGACTATTGTTTGATTAAATTAAGACATATGGCAAGGTTTAATCGGTTAACAAAATGAGCGAATTTTAATATTGTTTAATATTTTTACCATACTTTCACAAGAAGGATAAGGAGACTGCAAAACGCCCAAGTAAACAAAGCGTTAATTTGGAGCAAGTAGGTCTTCTCTTGTGAAATTTATCTCCTCGTGGCAATAGTGAAATTATTTAGATTAAAATTCTTACCCTTTCTCCGTGCGATAGATGCGTTTCCATTGCGTTTATATCAGATTTGAGGCGTATCATCTGTGACTCCACACGTGCATTCTCGCGCTGCAGCTCCGTAATTTCTTGTTCCAGTGTCATAAGATCCTCACCATTCCCCGTCTGCATGTTCATCTCCATACCTGAAATACCATTCTGTTTTATTATATTTCCCTGTTAAAGTTTTTCATGTAAACTTTTGTTATTTATCACTTGACTCTTTGATATCGTATCTAAGCAAAAATACAACCTTCTGATGATATGACTTGACGAATATACGTATACCAAAACATTATTTAAATGAAAATGTACAGTGGGTTGTATAAACGCATGCACATTACAAAACAGAACCGATAATATAATCAAAGATATCTGTTGTCATCTTCTTCTTTCCAATTTTATTTACTTATAGTAGTTACATAGTCCATTTTTGTGTCGAGTTGGCAAAACATATAAATACGACTATTTGTTGTACCAAAAAGTGTTTTTAAAATAGAACAGATTATATGCACCATTGCTGTTTATCAATTAAAGTTTTGAGATGCAAACACTTTTTACTAAGCTTTGACGAAAAGGATATAAATGTATATTTTTAAAATGACACAATGAGTAACGCCATCTATCCATCGCCATCCTTTTTTTTTATTAAATATGATTCAAGTGTCCACGGGATATGGACTATAACCAAGGATTGTACAAGAGTATAAAAAGGTCCAATTATTTTCATTTTGCCAAGGTTCCGTAGATTGATAGCATTCCGAAAATGCACTAAAATAAGAGTTCAATGTTTTTAACATACTAAAATCAATAATTAAATTTTAGCTCAATAACATTTAAAACATAATATATTCTTTGTGAAATAATTTTGACTACAGAAATAAAAAATATTGTTGTTATTACAATGTTTTTTATCAATTTTTGAGCTTGCTTGATTGATACTTCTACCCATGTATCTATTTCTATTCCTATATCCGACCACACGGCTAGCAGTGTGTATAGGATTGCTTATTTTATTCTCTGCACTATTAATGGTATGGTTTTATTAAAAATTGATACTAACCTGTATAACCGGGCTTTGGATACAGTGGTGTGATATCATCGGGGTATTTCGGCTTTTTGGGCTGTGGTGTAGGTGTCGCAGCGCCTGCTATTGGACAGCCGGATAGGGAACGATGGGTCAAAAAAGACCCATTTAAGTGTCCGGAGCCGTCACAGCCAGGTGTAGGACAATTTACTCCGTCAAACTTAATGGCTGATGCCGCTGCTGCGACTGCTGCCTTATGTTGCTCCACAGTTCCACCGCTCTCTAAAACACGCATTTTGTTGCGATTCGCTATCGGGCATCCCGATGCACTGTTGAACAGAAAACAAACACACAATCAGTACGTATTCTATGTTAACACCTTTGGCTGTAATACTGTCTACAATTATCTACACAGCAAACATCTACTTCCACAGAGAATCAATCTTACCTTCGATGTGACAAGAATTTCCCTGTAGCGTGTCCAGATCCATCACAGCCCGGTATAGGGCATCTAAGCAGCGTGGAAATAACCATGAAACTTATTGTATTACAGAAAAAGTTGACTTTGTCTAAATAGTTTGTGTAAAAGGTATCACAGTTTCGAGACATTGAGCACGATTATTATCACTTAGAAATCGATTGATAAACTATGATTGTTAGTTACAAATATTATACGATATTATATATAACCTGCTTATTTCTTTTGTTATAATTTTTCTAACCATCTTTTAATTTTATTGGAATATTTCTAAAGTAAAAACATTAAATTATTATCATCATCATCATCATCAGCCTATCGCAGTCCACTGCTGGACATAGGCCTCTCCCATTGCACGCCACTTAGATTTTGGGCTTCTCGCATCCAGCTCCTGCCAGCCAGATAATATTAAATTAATAGGGCGATTATTCTGGTTCTTAGAAAGCAGCAGCATTGTGAGTTAAATAATAACTTTTTTTTTCTTATTCCTTGCATAAATTACTGACATTTAATCTCACCTTAAAGGTTCAGAGTCCTGGCCATCTCTGGGCTTGCTCTTTGGTTTATTGGCTCTCGGACAGCCAGACAGCGACCGGTGTGAGGAGTAGTTGCCGGTGACGTGTCCGGAGCCGTCGCAACCTGGTGTCGGACACTTGAGTTCCTGGGAGTGAGGCTGTAGTTGTGAGCGGTCGGCGCGCGGACATCCAGACAGGCTGCACATAAATAGACTGCTTACAATGGAGTGTGGGTGTACCATATCGTAGCTCGTATTAATTTGCACGGGCCATTTTGTGTATTAGTAAAATAAAATTATTTTATAAAACAGCTCAGTTGTACATGTACTGTGATGTTTTTAACAAAGCATATCCTGAAGCTGTAGTTGCCGAGTTGCTGATGAAATGATACTTAAATACTCTTAGGTGAGCAGAGAAAACATTTAGAATCTTTTGATTGTACCCGAACAGGAACTCTTACAGGCTTGGTGCAGGCTTTTATAGCTCTTTCTCTGTTGTGGTTGGGTGGATACGTGACTTTTTCCATAAGAGAATAGAAGGAGGCATTGGTAGTTCGGTCAAGCGGTATATGCGAGGGTAGTCGCCGCATTACGTGTGGCGTCTTAAACAATTATGTCTCCACCACCGTGTGATGGTAATCAAAATTCTCCACGACAAAAAAAGTTGTTCAAACTAATGTAAACATAAAATAAAACTTGAAATGTATGATATCTTATAATTGTTACCTCTATGAATTTTAATTTGTACACACATACATAATCATTGAAAATCATTATTGTAATTACCATATTCTATGACGTAAACGTCATGTTTGTCATACATTTACACTAAGTGTACTTGGCACATTTCCCCACCGACATGATTAACACTAATAAGAGATACACATACATTGACCACCTTATCACGCAACTTCTGTTTGAAAAAATCTTATTGCTGTTTATAAATATTTAAATATAAATACACAAACTCCACGACTCGGTCATGGTCAAACAAACCTAGTACTAATTTATGCCAATGAAGCTGCAGATGAGAAACTCATACAAGTGCAAAGAAAAATAGGTCAAAACTATTTAATACCCATATCTGAGTCAATATACAATATTACAGTCTGTACTAATTACTGAAACTTTTCTTTGAAAATAACTATTTAATTTGATAATGTAGACAATAATATACTACTACAGAAGTGAGAAATATTTAAACTCGAATTTAAATCATATCACATGTACATAATAAAAAAAATTACACATAAAACTATGGGTTTGAAAAAAAACAAGACTGGTTAGGCAATGTTATTAACGAAATACATTTTTACATATTTAAATTAAATTGTTAAGTATGAACACTATGTATTACTGAAATAGATGTGATGTAAAGATATCTTTGGTGATAATTATCTATAGTTCATTAGGAAACAGTCGAGATAGTTATAGAAAACGTTCGACAATAGGACGGATGATATGGTTAGTTATTTACATTATGACACTTACTATTAGGTATATTTAAAATGAAAAGTTAAAGAAGAAGAACAAGTGAAGACCAAGATAAAGCTTTAAAAAACAAGTGGAGGACAAAGAGGTAATTGCATCTTCAGGGCCTTTAAGTATATTTTTTATTTTTATTTTAATAAATTCGGTAAACGGACTGACGTCTACTTTCATACGATATGGTTACCGGTCAACTTGCACGTAAACCATCTATCTCATACATCCCTAATTTTTGGTGAGATTACAGAAAGTAAGTGATAGCTCTATAATAAATAATATAAAGTTTAGTGATATTTTACAACAAGAAAGGTTTGATAACATGCATCTTCGATAGAAAAAAAAGGAAATCAAACAGTTTTTGAGCATAGTGTGTAAAATAATAAATCTTATGCAAAAGTTTTGGGAGTCGTTTTGAAATCGTTTGGCTAGTTAGTTCTTGGTGAGGTTCTGATAGCTAGCGAAAAAACCAAGTAGGTATTGAAAGAAGTACTCTGTCGTCAGCGCAATTTAACAATCCTAGTATTGATCCTATTGCAGTTAAAAATAATTTCAATGGTATTTTTTGATTAGATTGATCATGGTTCTGTTTGTGTAAAAAAGAAGTATCGTACTTGAGGGTAGCTTGATAACTAAATCATATTTGTTTTTTTTCTGTTTTCTTTAGTTTGTAAGAGTTTATTAATCTGTCACGTCCATCAAATCTGATAAGAGAAACTTAACAGTTATGCTGTCAAAAAGTAAAGCATACGTAACGTAGCGGAGCATTTTTATCTTTCAAGCTATAAGTGAGTTAATTAGTGTATATGTATGTGTATACAGGTACAGCGATGATGTTTACAACTGTAATACAGTTATATACACATAGATATAATTGTATAAATAATCATAATAATTCAGACATCAATCACACAACGCTATCTAGTTTCAAACTAAGCAGAGTTTATACTATGAAAGTTAGATTGACTGATAGATTACTTATGTATTTTTTTTGTAAATGCATACATATTACTCATAGGAAACACCCAAACTCCGAAACAAATATTTGCAGAAACATTTGGTCCGACCCGGGAATCGGTCCCAAAACCTCAGCACAGCAGTCGCATAAACTACCACTGCGCCACCGAGGCAGTCAAAATTATATATTATAATTATGTGAAAGCTTATATAATAAGATTATAACTACAACTAGAACGATAAATAAAAGTATTTTTAATTTTAATGATCGACTTTATTTACCATTGCTTGGACGTGATATTTGCATAGAAGTTTGTAGTAATTTAGTTTTAAATAATAAATAAAATAAAAATATTTTCAAAACAAGAGATAAAGATTTATGTATGAAGGTATTAATGTGCTATTTAATTAGATAGTACTTTATTATTTACATTATTTTATATGATACTTTTGCTCATGCTTAAATATAAAGTATATTACGAGTATATTAATTTACCTATTTGAATGACTACTGATAACTCACTAATTTATCTTTGATTTGGTTATAACGATTAAGTAATAAAAGAATATTAATTCATAGAGTTTTATTTAAATCAAGTTACCAAATATCTATTTATTATTATGTGACTAGATTTTGCCTATTAGTAGTTAATACTCGTATCTTATCTAAATCCGAGTTTGACAGTTTTAATATCCCTTTATACCTTTCAGTAACCATAAAATTATATCCGTTAGGATATAACTATATCACGACTATAATGATATCGTACTGCAACATGAATATATAGTTACTTCACACTATAACTAGTTGAAATCGAAATTGCGTCCGATAACAGGCGATTAGCTTATTTATTTTTCCCGTTAGAAACGTATACCTATTATTGATATAATATGGTAAAATAATATACAATAACTATTCATAGTTTTGTAGTTATTCATTTGCTTATTATTTCATTATTTAGAAGTATCTAGTACATTAAAATAATGAAAATCTCTCAACGCTTTAATTTATGTTAAATTTAAATCTGCATTAAAACATAAAACTGTTTTTTTTTCTAACTTGGGCTTCTGCAGCGTTAAAGGTACGTAGTTTCTGCTATAATTCTTTTTAAAATTATTTTTATCGATTCCTCTGGCTTTAGCAGTTAATCAGCATACTGACCACTGTCTAGTGGTCAGTATGTCAACGTCAAGAGGCCCGCCCGAAGTTTGAAATTTGTTTGAGTAACTTTGCTCTCTATAATTTGTTCTATCATGATCATCACCAACAGCCAGCCAGTGGCGGCCTTAGCCATTGCGAGGCCTTGGACAGGGCTGTCTTTATGGATTTAGTTTTAATGATGATCCTTGAAACAAATAATGCAACGCAAGACATACTGCTGCTCGAACATAAAAGCATAAGCCGACGAAAGTCGACACTATAAGCCTTTTAAAATGACAGACGAAATGAAACACGGGCAATCCCTGTTGTTACGCATGCATTCCTGCACGAGCGAGGCCCCGGGCAGTTGCCCTGCTTGTCACCCCTAAAGGCCACCCTTGTCAACAGCCTCTATTATTCCACTGTTCCAACCTCTATTATTCCACTGCTGGACATAGACCTCTCCTTAGAAAAGAGGTTTTGGCCTACTACATATACCATTACTTTCTATATATACTACTATATTTACTCTATAAATAAAATTTTAGTACATGAAAAACTGATACAATAAACTGACAGCCCCGGATCTACGACTCTTTCGAACCGGGGCAGAAACTTGATGATCCTCTCCAGCGTTTAAGGTAAATAAGTTAAAAAAACTCACAAATATATATTATGATGGTTGGCATTTTTCATGATTGGGTAACAATATATTGTTTTTTATTTTAAACCGTATTATATTATGATTTTGGCGCCCCCTGACACTGCCGCGCGGGGCTTGTGACCCGGTTTGCCCCTCCCTAGATCCGGGGCTGTAAACTGATACTGATATATTTATAATCATAAAGTTAAATTTTATGGAATTTTATATTTATTAACATATTTCATAATTATATATCCAACTATCTTTGAAATGTTTGAAATGTTCCGTTATGTCTAGAATAGTTTGTCAACGTCAGTCTTTCGTTTAAATCTATAAAATTTACCGATCTCTGCTACAGTTAAAATGATATTACCTACTGGTTAAATAACTTGGGTAGAAAACAGAATGTTATTTACAACAAACGGCGTTAGTTTTGTATTCATAAATACTTTATTTACATACAGCGGCCACATTGTTGTCTCATTGTTTCTTTAGTGAACTATTGAAAACAGTGAAGTAACGAATTCACGAAGCAGTACATCTTAGAAACGGCATAAATAAAAATGCAGGCGTCCTACGTGTTACCAGAGTGTATTCACTACACATATGGTGTTACACAGCATAACATAAAAGTTTGCTTTGCAAAAATGTACCTTATAAATTCTGTCGAAAGATTTAAACTTAATATAAACAGAGATCAACTTGTGCGTCTACTACCTATTTAAATTTTATCAGGTGGGCGATAATAGACTTTGATTTTATACGTATATTCAAGATTCAATTAGAATAAAAATTTGAGATAGTAATTCTGCTCTTTCTTTATTTAGTATTATTAGGTACAAAGATTTGCACACACAGACAAATAACACGCATCTTGTTAGGCCACAAGAGTAAAACAATGTTATATTACTGTCAATGACGGCGAATATTATTAAAAGCATGCGGTTAGTTTGCATCAGAGTCCCGTGGGAAGGCGCCAATTGGCGCGGAAACGCGCAAATTGTCAATCAGAGGCAAATTATGGACGCTCTTTATAGCTGCACAAACGTAAAACACCGAACACTTAGATGTTTTATCAAAAATAAAATTTATTTACAACGTAAAATCTATATTTATAACATGTTAAAGTTACATTTTTTAGTTTCCTTACGTCATTAAAGATTAATGTTCCAAAAAGTGCGAGTTAATTAAAAGCATGAAATAAAAGTTATTAACTGTCTGTGTTTTAATTATACTTTACAGTCGTAGTACGAGTTTTCACTACAGTCCACAAAACGACTATAGTTTGTAATTTCATACAAGAAAAACATAGTTTGAAGTAATATTTCCGTTTTTAAACGTTTCGTTTTTTTTTTTTAAGCGATTTCTCGCATCGTTAATTTGCTAACTCGTACTATATAGGTACACTTGTTATATACAAAAGTATATTTAAAAGTCGCCGTTATATAAATTTAACGAATCATAATTTAAACCATATTGTTCGATGTTTATGATTTGCACAGCCGGGCAATGCACCGCGAGACCGCGCATTCGATGCGATACGTCGATGTTATGATTCCCGCTTGCCTGCGGTGCGTCGCGAAGTTGCCAGATATGTGGCCGGAGCCGTCGCAGCTCTCCACTGGACACTGGATTAGCTCCCTCGACTCCCGTATCCGGTAACTCAGTTTTCCATAAAAGTCGTCGCGGTGATAGCTAGCATGAATAAATACATACGTAATGGTTTAACTTCGAAACAAAAAAAAAAAAAAAAAATTGTCATCATCATAAACGGAACGTTTTTGTAATTGTTGAAATGTCATTAACCTAGTCAAGGCAGAGCAACCAAGTTCAATTTGTAAACTAAAAACTTTACCGCCACTACAAACGTTATCTACTTGGAACGAAGTTTTTGAATGTTTACAAAGTTGATATTATTAGCTACTCGTTGATGTGTTTACGACTAAAATAACGAAAAAAATATTCAAAACTTTTTAGAACACGAATAAAGTAAAAGGAATTATTTTCTTACCTATTTCGCCGCATATCTGAGTCTTCGTAATATTTACGTCAGGAATGTGGCACGAATATAATTTAAATTATGTATGTATCTTATCGTGTGTGTAGTTAGTTATGTAGCGTGTGCGCGGGCAGCTCGGCACAGCGCGCCTGCGCGCATGTTGCCGGTATATTTAGACTGATTCACTGAGTGTGACTTGTATTTCGTTCGAAAACTTGCTCTATTCTAACCTAAAATAACTTAACGTTGTCGCCATTGTTTGTTATGAAAAAAACACATCACTGCGTGTGGTATCAGAGCGAGCGAGTTTGTGGAGCACATTGTTTAGAATGTATGAGGATTAAGCAGCGGTTGCGTCTCATACCTGCATTAATGCCGCTTTTTGCGTTATAGTATTAGCAAATAGTCGCTGATGTATCTATAGAAAAATAAGGTGATTACAACTATTTGTCACAATGACGATTTTAAATATTCACCTGATTAAAATTCAATTATATACATATTTGAAAAACAATTTTGTTTTGATACGTATGTACCTACATATTAAAATTTATACCAAGTCCCTAAGTAAAATAAAATAATTTTTGAATAGGTAATAATTTTTGAAACATTATATTAAAATTGATTCATATATTTTACTTGAAAAGTTTTATAAGTATTTAGGTACACAAAAAAGGCATAACCGAACGAATATTATGAAAATCGCACCTATAGAAAACAGTCGCGTGTTGATTGTTTTCACTTACGTAGTTACGTCAGACATTTATGTCGATCAACAATGAAAACACGTTATGAGAATTCAATACGACACAGTACACACTTGCGAAACATCTGCATAAGCGCAAGTTATAACTTAATAAATTCTGTTTATTAAGTATTCTATTTAAGACTGGTTTTTTTGCAAAGTCCAAAAATTAAGATCAGTATTTTTCGATAAGTTCAAATTACGTACGGGTTGACTGCGTGAGCGTGGTTCCTCGGCTTGTAGCAGTGATCAACTAATCTTGGATCGTCAGACTCATAATGTTGATAATTAAGTGTAGTAGTATCAAGATAATTACGTCCTTTTCGTATACTATCGGTACTATCTTTAACGTATTATGTAAATAGTATCATAAAATCTGTACGATAACGATACAACCATACAACTTGGTTGTCAAGTAATATAAACTTTTTTTTTATCTGTGCGGTAATCCCCTCGGATACCACTCGCCGGTGGCTATGTCGGACTCAAACCGACTAAAAACCGCACGCCGTCTCGGGTACCAGTAGCCAGGGAACCAGGTGTACCTTAAAAAAGAAATCCCTGGTGCCCCGACGTACCTCAGCCCATCTACGGCGGGTAGATGACCCCCCTCCTGTGATGTTCCCTTTGTGCTCCCGAAAGGGTGCGCGCGCTCTGCAGCGCATCTCGCAGCCACCCTGGCCTGCTTCTGCTAGGGTGACAGATGGCCTCACCTGTCACCTCCAGGCCTGCGCTTATGGAGAACGGATTTCGTTCTGCGACCTCCTGCACCTGAGTCGTCTGGTACCTGGTCTCGTACCTGGCCCGTGCGCGAGCCTGGCGGGTCGGACACACCAGTACCAATATTAATATTACTTGACAACTTGGGTCCTTACAAGTTATGGAATAATAGAGAAAGTGCACACGTATAATTTTTTGGCCACCTTGATCCAAGTTATGGGAAATAATTTGAAATGCAATACATTTGCAAAAATTATAATTTATTGAGACGGTACAAATAAGAAATGAAATCAATTGTTCTTGAAGCAAAAACTCTTAGTGTAAGTATTTGTAAAAAATTAAGATAGAAGGCAAATCTTATCAAAAGGTGAAATTAAAAGCGGTACTGATAATTAACAAAACGAAAACTTCGAAGTCTTTAAAGTCTTTAATAAAGTGTTCTTGACGGCTATTCACTGTCCATAAACAATAGAGAAGAATTCATAATTTCTTGAAAATTGAAAACGAAGTAGTTGGGGACTGTGTCATAGATATTAGAAAGGTCATATATTTTTATTATTTATTCAAATATTAACTTTGTGACAAACGATATAGCACATTACAACTCTATTGCCTTCATTGCCCGCAAAGTTTCTTCAGGCGCTTGTTTTCATCAATGTACCTAAAAAGCTTATTGAGGCAAGCAGTACCTCTCTTAGAAACGCATTTATAAATCAGTAAGAAATATAAAATGTGACTTGCAAGATACTACATTTTCTTTTAATAATAGTAATATGGGTTGAGACAAATAGCATTTAAATTTATTTAACTATCAGTATTTAATCTGTTACTACTAAGAAATACAACGTAGGTTTCCAATGAAATATACTCGTATATTAGATAAATTAATACTTTATATGCATCCCTATAAGGTATGGATAGTTTGGCAGTCAGAGTCGTTATAGTTTCTGAAGATTTGTCAGTTTTGAAGTTAGTTAGATAAGACTGTTGTACACTTATTTTGCTACGAGATGGTATATACATTTGCTTAAAAAACATCGCAGTACAGTTAAGTAAAAGATATCGAGCGACGAGATGCTCTTATCGCTCAAACGTTTACTCTTCACTTAACAAAATTTGCGACTAGCTGACCCGGCAAACGTTGTTTTGCTATACATTATTTTTTAGGAAAATTTTAAAATTTTAATAATAATTTTAAAATAATAAAAAAATGTTAAATTTTTCATGCTTCTTTTGCTAAAGGGCCTGTTCCCTATATTTTACCTTTAATACCCCAACATGTACCACCCCATTTATAGCAAATATATAATTTGAATTTGAATTTTAATTTGAAAAAAAAAAATAGGGCTGGGTCACCCTTGTCATTTAGAGGTATGAAAAAATAGATTGTTGGCCGATTCTCAGACCTACCCGATGTGCACACAAAATTTAATAAAAAACGGTCCCGCCGTTTCAGAGGGGGATCTACTCGTGACACGAGAATTTTTATATATAAGATTATCAGAATGCCACGATAATTATAACCTTTCGCCAACGAGTATAGTAAAAAGTCACAAAAATCTAAAGGGGTTTGGAAGTTTTACAACACATGGTACTGGATATTTTTACTTATCGACCAACACTGCCAGTGGAAAATGGGGTTTTTTTTTTCTTTTTTAAACATTGGTAAAATACTACATTGTCGCATTATTATTCACTCCTCTGTAGAGTCAGAGTAAATGATTTGGACAGTGTTGTTCGATAAGGAGCGAATTTGGATATTACGGCTTTCTACTACATCAATGAATATTTTTTTTTCATGAGTAACTTTATTTATATTCACCTGCTATCCTTAGGCTTATCGTGCGGCGCGTGTGGTGGTGGCATGTAACAGGGTGGTGAGTAAGGGGGAGCGTGTGGGGGGTATGCAGGTGGCGGGGGGTACGCTCCGCACTGGTACTGGTAGCCACCGTAGCCGGCCGCTGCTGCCGCTGCCGCATAGTCCGGCTGGCCGAGACCGTAACCTGCTACAGGATGGGGACTAACGCCGCCATATGCTGTGCAAAAATACATAATTATATAGCATTCATTTTTTTTAAGAAAAGATATCTACAGATAAAAAGGTATGTATAAAAATTGACTTTTAAGTATACAGGTCTATAATAAAATAGGTACATGTATCTGAATTAAGAATTACGACTAGTCACCTTACAGTAGTATAAAAGAGTGGTAATAGAGTATCGTATGAGTATCTCATCGTCGGCTAGTGCACCTATTTATCTAACTTTCCAAGAAAATGAGAACCACAATGGTTTTCTTTTAACATATTCAGTTATAACCTGACTATTGCCAAAAACATATTTAGTTTTATCAAATGGTACATGTACTGCTTACATGTTATTCGTATTAGATGATAACACATTAGTGTAGCTCTTTATGGTTTTATACATGTTACATGCGGTTTCAGGCGGCAAGATTGGCCTACTTCTTAGAATTTGTCAAATACCTACCACAAAAACTTTCTTCGTTGGTCAGGTCGCTAAGAGCATGAAACCTTTATCGTGCAAAAGATTTTAATGAAACCTTAAAGTTAACTTTGTTGTATTGTAGACTATTTATAGTCCGATGCGTATGTATTCAATGTGTGAAAATTTAAAGAAAATGGTAACAGATTAACATCAGATTGTCACAGTGGTATATATAAACAAAAAGTACTAAATAAAAAAATTAAAGAACCAAATTACAATTGATTTTTTGTGCAAAATCTATACCAATATTATAAAAGTGAAGAGTCTGTTTGTTTGGTTGGACCCGTTCCAGTCGAATTTCAAGAACTACTTGTTCGAATTTAAAAATTCTTGTAGCCAATTTATCGAGGAATGCTATAGGCTGTATAACATCGTGCAACAATCACTAAGAGAATCATCAATTAAAAATGTTGCAAAAACGGGGAAAATTTATTCTTTATTAGAAGTTAGGTATTGTTACATAAAAGCAGAACATTGAAAGGTAAATATTAACCAAGATATAGATAATGTACTGCTTATCGCTCACAACTATATAACGGGCGAACCTTAGGCTGGCTATCGACAATATGCTCTTATTAGAGTAATATTCATGACTATATTTCACACGAGTTTGTTACACGGTTTAATTAGGCTACAACTTGTTATCTAAGGCATCAAAAATACATAACCAGTATATATTTATATGTTTCACTACACATACACACACAGTACATCTCAATATATACTGGTTATGTTTTTATTTACATGTTTTTGTTATACTTGAAAAATAAACGTGTTACCAAAGTATTGGTTCAATAGTATGAGAGCAAATTACTTGTTTTCAAAACTTTTCCGTTACACAAAGTACAAGCACATTATGAAATTATCCCGTCCTGTTTTCCGACCACGATACACAATACACGCTGAGCACCGTGAGAATTCAGTAGCTATTATAAATTTTAATTAAAGCTTCGTACACAGTGATCCACAAAAACCGCGATGTGGCATGTAACCGCACCGGGCGGGAATAGGGCGAACGGGGCGGTTCAAGCGTCGCTACCGACGCGCGGGAGTCATTACCGCGGTCGCCTTTTAATTTGTACGACGTGTTTTATCGCACCGCGGTGTATGCACCCTTACGTGTACTCTGAATATAGAACATTACACCTCCATATAAAGGATTACATTAAAGCATACGAGATAATTAAGTCAAGTCTCAAACTCACCGGGCCGTATCTGCGATGGTAGGCTTCTAGATAGGGATGGCTGCCGCCGCTGTCTGGGGTTGATTCTCGACTGTACGAAACTCCTCCAGGAAAACTGCGACGACCAAAAATAAAATCTGTTGTAGTTCCATCGAAATATAAACACAATGTTAAAATAACCTATTGTACAGTGCCTCACCTATGTGGTAAACGAATACGCTAAGGTCCGAGTGTTGACCCTGTGGACTGGGCACTTGAGGGCTGGCTGTGAGCTGGGGCGAAGCTCCCGGCTGCGGGCTGCCACGGGCTCCGCCCCCGCCGCCACCACCGGCGCTTGTGTACACCGGCGATGCGTATGGACCCTGTTATCAAAATTTATTTTAATGTTTTATATTAAAAGGGCCTATGTATATTTTGTCACCCTAATCCCGTTTCGTGTTCTCACCTGTGGACTACCACTAGACGTGGAAAGATCTATGGCTGGGCGTGGGTCGCGCGGGTCCCTTGGGGTCGGGGCTGCGCGGTCGCTGCGCCTGTGCAGCGGCGATCTTCACTGACAAGTTGATCGCCGAGAAGCCAGGGGGGACGCTGGGGCCCATCGCGCTGACGCCGCCTACTCCGCTACCAGCCTCGTAGTGGTACATTGGTCTGAGAGGACAACGCGGATCCATCATACTTTCGGTACATAAAAGAACTAAATCGGACGTAACCAGCCAACCAAGGATCTAAGCATCCCGTTTACCACATATTCGTGTGTTAGACGGCACAGAAATACTTATAAAACCTACCTAGGGTATATGGGGCCGGAGCTTGTCTCCTGTTCGGACTGGTCTGTTTTCATGGGGGTGGGTAGGTGGGGATCATGGTAGCGCTCCTCCTCCCAGCCGTAGGGCCTCTGCGGGCACTGCGGGTCGTAGCGCTCGAAGGCTGGCGCGCCTTCGTAACATCTCGCCTCGTAGCCGTACCGCGTTTCGTTCATTTGGCTACGAACCAAGGTTTTTACTTAAAACCTGTTACTGCTTTTTTGTCCTTAATTTTATTTGTATTTGAAAACTGCATTGAAATGAAATAGCGTTTCTAAAGGAGCAACACTTGTTAAGTAACATTCTAAAAAAGTTAATAAATATTTCAACATGCGAAATACTTATACCACACACAGAATGAACATTTCATATAGTGTAATTTAATATTATATTTACATAGTTCTTTTATATTTTTAGTTCTCGACAAAACCACTAGGCACTTTATTTTAATACTAATAAAATATTTATTTTTATAACTGAAGTTGTACACAAGAATGCTACTTTAAATTTTAAGTTGGACTGATACTCTAAATTAACATTAAACTTGTTTCACTTGAATACGTATCTTCGTTAAAATATGTAGCAAGAGACTCATTTATTTTAATTAAAACTATCTGAAACCACATTTAATTATTCATGCCATTGCGTATTTAGGTTTGCATAACTTAATATGGTGCCATAATAAACATGGTGCCAAAAGTTAATTGTAATTATTGCTTATACCGAAGATAGGACAAGAACTGGATAATATGGGTCTTTGGTAAATCATAAAATAAATTTGGAAATATCATTCAATTCTTTTAAAGAAGAAAGAAAAGAAAACATATTTTTATTTCTGAAATACACGACGGCTTTCACCAACGAATTTTCCTAGCTATCAAAACAATTTTAACTATTATTAGCATTTATCATTAATTAAATACACTAATTACTATGTGAAGAATCTATACATAGTACAGTAGTTAAACTAAAACAGTTTTTAAACCACGAAACAGTGATTTTAGTCAAGAGCGTCTTTCTCAGTTTATGTTTAGCTCTTCTAACGTCAACAATAGGTGCTGTTGCTGTTGTGCCAAGCCATTTTATGATTGAAATGGTAAGTACGAGTAGTGACATAAGTGGCTCACCTGTATGACCGAACGTGATCGTCAGGCGGTCTTTCGTAAGGGGATCGTTGGTCCGGTGGCGCGCCGTAGCCGGCGTGGCGCGTCTCCATGGTGGGGGAGTCGCGCTCGGGCTCGGCGGCCTCTCGCTTTGGCACCAGCAGTTCGGTCGACTCGCGCTTCACGCCTGGACTGCGAGGCGATGCCTCGCGCACTGACACGCTGGTCGTGGAACTCGCTGCACTTTCTGATGCCGCGATTGAGGGAGTTGTGAGGGAGCCGTGGGGCACTGCATTGGGCATTTTACACATAAGTCTAAGTAAAGGCATGTTAACTTTTTTCAAGTTACAATTCAAAGCATATTTTTTAAAACCTTAGGTAACGAAAGAGCGAAAGATGTCGCGAGATTCGTATCTACTTCGACCCATCTTTACATCTTTACATCTTTACTCGGTTACAAAGCTTGAGTAAAAACATTCATTTTTATATTTTTTTACGGAACACAACCAATAGGTTCTATGG
This sequence comes from Arctia plantaginis, assembly GCA_902825455.1. NCBI lineage: Eukaryota > Metazoa > Arthropoda > Insecta > Lepidoptera > Erebidae > Arctia > Arctia plantaginis. Next base: position 452,069 of record CADEBD010000364.1, on the reverse strand, counting down.
AAGACCCAAACACTGCAAAATGTCTCTAAAGTATGCAGAACTCTTTTAAGAACTATACGATAAAATTTTATGATGCTTTAAGAAGCAATTTGAAACCAAAGATGCATTTATTTATGTATATACTACATAGATAGAGCTGAACCGCTGAATATGGTTTTTTCATGGATTCAATAACATGTGTAAAAGTTTGGAGTGAACCACTATTTTAGAAGTTCGAGACAAAAAAGTTATGCTAATAGCAGTGGAAATAAGACAGCTTAGTGTTAGGAAAGTATGATGCAAGTACATAACATCATTTTACCTATTCAGAGCAAGGTTATTGATTTGTGTATTCAATTACAAAGCTTAAAATGAAGTCGTTACCTAACTATCATATGTGTAACTAAAACTATTGGATAATCCGAAATAGTTTGATACCATAACCGTATACGAAACCGGCGTTATGTTACATGTTTATCTGTATTGCTGATCTAAAACTGGGTATTTAATCTATGAGTATATTTTTTGAATTCTTTGCTAAAGAAAAGCGCCTCAGATATTTGTCTTTGTCACTTTTAGTTATGTTATTCATGAGTACTTTATGTTTACGTATATTTACATAATATACTGTATTACGGGCAAAATTTTTAAGGGTTTTGTAGAAAGAATAAATAGCCCAAGTTACTCCTTATATAGACAGCTACCTGGTATTAAATATTATCAAAGTCGGTCCAGCCGTTTAGAAGATTACCCGACACAAACAGACAGATAGACAACATTTTTTTAAACAGATTTTTAGGCATAGGTTTCGTGCAAATAACCGTTTGAGCATGAAAAAAACCTTTTATTTTGACATTATAAACAGACACTTTAATATAGATATCTATATATTATGGTTACTCACATGGGGGTCTGGCTCTTTGTGATCTGGCTGCGGCTTTGCGCGCCGCGGCAGCAGGACAACCTGAGAGGGAACGGTGCGTGCTTCGGTTGGAGCTGACGTGGCCGCGCCCGTTGCACCCCGGAGTGGGGCACTTCAAGATTGTCTCGTGCAACGCCAATACTGTACATATATATTAATAAAAATCGACTAACTATTTAATATAGCTCATAAAATAAGCAACATAATCTGTTCAACAAATTGTAAATAAAGATTTAACAATTAAACTCGTATTTTTAAACAGTAACATTAATAAAACTTTGAAGGAATGTTACTCGTGTTCGTTATATTGTATGTGCTTATTGCTTTGTAAAGTAAAAAATTGATGTTTCTTTATTATTGTACTTATTCTAAATTTCTAATTACAAAGTAAGGATACATTATAACTGGGGGAGAAACTCAGGAGCGTGAATTTCTATAAAACCAAAATACACTATTAACAACATAATTACAATCAAGCAAATTATTTAACACCTAACACAAAACTAAATGTTTACCAACCGAATCAACATAAAATAAAACTGAATGTAAAACATAAGGTAAAAAAAGCCTTATTTAGGAATTCTTTACGTTACTTACTCTCGGGTGTGACTTTATCCTTTCTTGGACATCCTGACAGACTGAAGGAATAAATTATTATCAGTATTTTATGTTACTGCATATTAATTACTATAGTGCTCAGTAATATAACTAATTAGGTACTTATAATATCATCCCAATATCTTTTTGCTACCTATAACTTTATAGCCAGGGAGTGTGTGACTAACATTTATTCACATCCCCTGTGTAGTTTTATATCGGTAGCCTTATATACCGTGCTTACTTATATAGGTTCTTTGTAGAACTGAAAATCATGGTAATCATGACTCACCTCCTGTGGTGAGTGTAAAGGCCGGTGACGTGGCCCTGCCCATTGCATCCGGGTGTAGGACACTTGTTGCCTTCTGTGAACAAATCGAGCGGTGCAACAAATTAGTGTTTTCGTGATGAGCGGGTGGGGGCGTGAGCGGGCGATCGATAACGGCGGGCGTGCCGCAGCCGGGGCGTACCTGCGCGGCCCCGCCCCGCGCCCGACCCACCCCACGCACAACTTAAAAGAAAAAATAAAGAACGACGAGCGGCTGCGCGCGGACTTCATATTTTTCTTTCAGGAATGGTAGGCGGCGCGCCAACGCCCCGCCCCCTGCCTGTCCTGACCCGTTTTTATTGCTCATCGCCCTGGCATAAGCCCAGCTACCACCCAGCAACAAAAGAGGAAAACGTTTAGGTATCTTATATACGTTATCGACCTAGGTGGGAGTATAACCTTGTTGTGACCGTCTCCTACTAAATTATGGAGACGTCTTATAAATGAGAGATGATTTGTTGTCAGCTTTTGTTACAAACTCAAATCTGTACTTATAAGCAGCCGAGGAATGTTCGGAATGATAATGCCGGATTAAGGCTAGGTAATCCTGTCAAACGACTACATGGATTAGATTTATTACAAGTGAATATAAATACAAAATTATGATTAGGCCTTAGCTTAGCTGTGTACAAGATCAACCCGGTAGCTAGGTTATGAGAATTCGCAAGACGACCTTGAAACAAAGTTGAAGTTAGTTCAAAGCGGAGTTGTAGGTTATGAGCAGGTCGTTAAGAAAGTTTGGCTATCGTCGTCGGAGGTAAGTATGCCTGGTACCTCGTGAAGCCGGCGGGGACAGCGGGTTGAGTGGTCGTGAGTCGCGTGCCGGTTGCGCGGACGGCACCGCACGTGCCTCCTGTAGTGCTGTCGCCGCGCGGGACCCTGCACCGGCAGGTTGCAACACAGTGTATTGCTTCGATCCTTTGTGTATCGAACTCTTTTCGTGATCGTTTGAGTATCCTCCAAAAGGTTCGCTAGGAAGGGATGAATTATGGAGGCGATGCTTTACTTCTGCTGGGGGCTTGAAGGCTGATTGTGTTGAATACGGCAAGGCCGCTGTTGCAGCCTTGTAAGCGTTGTACAGTGATTGTTTGTTAACGGAATGTACTTCACTTTTACGTTTATGTTTAAATTCTCTGCCGTCACCATACCTATCGGATATATCTATTTCTAAATCATTGGAAGACGAGTCAATCAGTTCATCAAAGTTTGGGGTATCATACTGATTGGAATGTCTACTGTGTTTGTCGTAGTCGCTGATCCTTTCTCTTTCTGATCGTATTCGTTTGGCGTCGATTTCGGTGCTTCCGTTCATGTTGTGGTCATCGTGATGACGCGTGGTGTAACTTTTATGTGAAGCGGCGCTGTCGGATGATGGTGAAGGGGAAGACTGTAACATTTTTTCCGATCGATTCTCTTCGAAAACATTCTCAAAGCCATTACGTTCATCATGTTCGTCTCCACTGTGAGTCGTTGGCTCTCGTGTCCAGTTGCCAGAAAGCGTTTTTAAAGCCGCCTGTGTTTCTCGTATGAGAGTCTCGTCATCCTCATCTAGTTGTCTTGCAGCCTGAGGTCGGTGCATTGGAAGAGGTCGACGTCGAACATCCAGATCATCTCGTCTCTCATCGTCGAGGAGTCGTCGTCTTCTCTTACCTACAACCTCTTCTTCCTCCATGGAACCCTCACCACTAATTCGTTCTAATCGCCTATCGTTAGATCTAAATGTTTCTACATCCACTCCAAACTCCAGCCTTCTTTTGTTAATCTGCGACAGTGAAGACTGTACAGTCAACGGCGCCGTCCTGAAACAAACACCCTTGTCAGATAGCTTTCCGCGCCTACTTAAATGGCACACAAGCAAAGACACCAATAGTAAATTGTATGTTGTACTTGCGATTCGATTTTCCATCCACAATCAGAATATTTTTACGCGGAAATGATTCTCGGCGTTTCCAATCGACGTATCACATTAGAAGCACTTTGGTGTTATGATTATTTGCACAAAAATCGTTCCCACGTAAAAACCATTTCACTCAAGGGCTTTCAGACCAAATATTGTTGAAAGTGAGAATGACTAAAAAGTAGATACCGCCGACGGTACGTCACCGGGGTTTTATCTTAAAAACTCCGTAAGCCAAAATAACATATTCTTTAACTGGTTTGTGTTGTTTATGTTACCCGATGGTTTGGTTAGTTTTTATTATTTTAGAGATAAGATTACTGTTACCGATATGTCCGAGAAGTGCCGCACCACGCATAACGCAATCAATTTTCACGTTTTGTTTTCATATTTTCTGGTTTTCAAACTTTATTGGTAAATTAAAACTTTGAGTAAAACTTTTCCAGAAAAGTTTTTGAAGTGGGTATGTCAACGTGACTATTTTTGTATAAACTTTTATGTCATTAGTTAATGGTTTTCAAGTTGAGTGTTGTTTTGAGGTTGTATAGAAATGTTGTCAAGAAACAAATTTTTTATTAAAATTTCATTTTTATTTAGGTATATTGGCACTGTTAGGAAGGTTTTCCTGTGAAATAATAAATAGAAGGCTAGTTGATTTGCAAAGTGTATGTATACATCAAGTGTGGCAACCTTAGTTATCATCTTCATCAACAGTCTATAATAGTCTACTACTCGTCATAGGTCTCTCCTTGGAAAGGAGGTTTTGGCCTACTAGTACCTGCTAGTACTAGTATCTTAGTATTATTCAGTAAATAATATAATATATTAAGCAGATTATCAAAGTCTGTATTCATAAAGTTATGTATTAAATTCGTTACAACCCTAAATTAGCCATTTAATATGTATAATCTTCCTCCTAGTAAGCAACGCACACACACACACGCACACACACACACACACACACACACACAGACACAGGCCAAACACATCGTCGAAACTACGAAAAAATAAATTTAATAGGGTAGTTTCGTGCCGTTCGTATACGGTCGTATAAATGCACGTCGAATCAACCACCGTGCTCTGAGGTCAACAGACAATATCATCCTCAATGTTATCATGTTTTCCGAGCCCTAAAACAAACTTAGAGCCATAACTCCATAAAGCAATCGGGCTGATTTATTGATCGGCGATACTCTCTCTCAAAGTTGTGCAATATGCGCCCGACTCAACTCGAGATAGTAATCGATGGTCCTTGACGTAGGTACCTTCGGGGGAGCTCACCGGAAGGCCAAAATACCGATAGTACGACGCCCGGCAAACATTTACGTACGTGACGTACCCTCTAGTCGGTACCAATGTAAACCAAAATTACGTAAACGTGATACGTTTCCAAGCGTCGGGATTGGTCCGAAACGTAGATTTTCGCGTTCGGGGTAACGTTCGTATGTTGGCGTAGGGTAATTAGATAAACCCTGAGGGCGGTGGATGCTTAACCGGTTTAAACTAGTGCTCGTGCGGACCTTTATCAGCGGGTGGCGAGTGGCGGGTTATCTCGGGGCCGCGTTAATTGTAATGCCTGGAGATTAGGGCGCGATATAAAGGAGGTCGCGGCGCGAATATGCGGCGCCGAGCGCGTGTGGATTAGGGAAGATGCCAACGTGAGACGTGACTGGTTTATATGGTGAATTGATACTGTTCTAAACTTATCTTTGTTTGCTACCATTTTAGTTAAATACGAAGTTTGTTACCATACCATTTTTTTCGGTGTCATTTTAGTAAACCAACCGAGTCGTCGAATTTTAATGATAATTCATTAGATTTAAATGCGTTTTTTTAATCATTGACCAAATTTAATTATGCAAAATCCCGAGAACGTCTATAAGTCGCATCTTAGAAGGTTTTTATTTTTGACAGTTGTTCATAAAAATGTAGCTTTCTACACTTCTATGATACCTATACGTGATATATGAATACGTTAGAGTAACTTTAAGTACCTGTTCAAAATTTCTCATTTTTCTGTACCCGAAATTTGCTTAAAAAGAGGTGTAAAAAATCTGTTTACGTTTTAAAATTTAAAACATATTTTTATACCGGTGTATTGTATTTTGATTAAAAGTAACGTAATCTATTTTATTTCAGTATATTTCACTTTCAGAACAAATGTTTAAATGAGTTCTATAGAAGCTGTAACTTGATTTCTACAATGGTTGTACCATTGACGAACTATTGTCATTCATCATTAATTATCATTGACGTATGAGTATCCTTAAAGTTGACTACACTTTAATTTAATATAGACAAATCTGGGATAAAGCCTAAGGTACTAGTAACTCTGTGCCCGACGTATCTACGCCGTCACACAAAATGTCCATTGCTGAAAATCACAATTTCATAATTTCTCATAATTTCTTGGGAACTCTATTGTAATTCCTTCGAAAACGTGAGGTAAGCGGTACGACTTAAGACCCTTTCCCGCCCTGGAGCAATAACAAACACGCGTCGGCCTCCCGCGGGCCCCTCTAACGTAACTGCTTCCAAATTCAAATTGCACCTTAGAATTCTTAATTATTGAAATCATAAATCAAAACGTGCCGTCTGTGCGGGCGACCATAAAATTGTAAGGGGGGGGACGAGGTCTGGCAAAGCTCGAGTGTGGTAGGATTAAGACATTATCACTTTTCTTTCAAGCAGTCGCGCCCTCTTCGGCCTCGCTCGACTGTAAATCAGCGGGTAAATCCTCTGGATTAGATTCATAGACTTGCCGCGGCCTGTGGATCGGGCGCCAGCGATAATGGTGTCTTGTGCTAGCGTGATTTTGCTTTTAAATCGACTCGGGCAAGATAAATATACTCTCAATTTGAACTTCCCGTTGAAATGGCTTTAGCGGCACTCTGTTGAAGTTTATAGCTAACGACTGAGTCTGACTGATAACTGGACACGGAAATATTTGGAGTGATCGTAAATATTGTGTGATGAACATTAGTAGCGTTAGTTATTATTTTTAAACCACACTGTTTTGGTTTGGGCTTTAAAATTCACATTGGTCGCTATCATTATCAGAGTAGATCCTTAGTTAGTTATATTACTCCTTAGTTATATTTAACAGGCTTCTTGAAAATGGATTTATAACGATTTAACAACCTGTTAACCTGCTGTTTAAATCACTTCTTACATTTTTGTAACAATCCGTACATGCCTAACATTCTACTTAGGAGTACTTGTTAGAAAAAAAAAACACTTTTTTGAAAATATCATCATTCTTCTATGACAAAATTCATTTAAGCTTTTAAATGTAGGTGTAATTTATTTTTTTTAGCTGCCAGCTATTTACAGGCTAGGTATATAAGTACTTACAATGATTAGATTATTATTATTCAAGGGTTACAGGACAGTTATAATTACAGGAATTAAACATGTATATAAACGGTTTCATTTGATAACTGATTTTCCTTTTTCATTTCAGATTGTGCAAACGAAATTCAACTTTAAGAGATACATGAAATAAATGGAATTTAACCATTTTCATTTTGGGAAAGACTAATAGTAGGCCGAGACAGCTTAGTACACAAGAATAGATGAATAAATTTACCTGTGATTGTGTAGTTGATTTAGAAAATAAGTCCTTAGTTTAGTTTTAATATTATCTTATCCTATCAATAAAACACCAGAATCTGATTTTTTTTAAACCAGACCATAACTATGGTTTTAGCCACGGGACCATCTGTGAGTCGTAGATGGCCCGGAGTCCGTCGGGGTACCAGGGATTACCTTTCTAGGTTAAACCTGATTCTCCGGCTACTGGTACCTGAAACGACATACAGTTTTTGGTCGGTTCGAGTTCGACTATAACCGTAATGTAACGGTCAACATCCTATCGGCTGTCCGGTGGCGCGTATCCGAGGCGATTTCCGCACTAGGAAAAAGATAAAGGGAAAGATCCCTGAAGAACGATGTTGGCATTATCCATAATTACATTGCTATCAAGCTGTGAATCAGTGATGCTATTTTCTCAGTTTAAGAAGGGTCTAATACTCGTAAAATTATCTAGGTTGATCCGGTAAGATGACGCTTAGAGACGTCTCTTTTTTTTTGTTTTAATAAAAAGACAACTCCCGCATTTAGGAATATATCTTGTATCGCGGGGACTTTACAAACATACATGAAAAGGATACAAATAACTCCCAGACTCAGAACAACAATTTGTGGATCACATAAAGTGTCGTCCCATGCGGGGTTTGAACCCACAACACTCGGCGTAGTAGGAAGCGGCGTGGTGACCGCTTAAACCACTATGCCATCCGCGCTGTCTCTAGTATAATCTTAGAGATGTTTTACTTTAATAATTAAGCATTGATGATACCGCACAGGTTATTTCCATTTAAAAAAAAAAAAAACAGTTTCAACATTTTGTAATTTACTGTACTAAAAGATTTCATAGCAAACTGACAAAATGTGGCACTTTAGTAACACAAAAAATGTCACAATGAGACAATTTTATCTTCCCCTTTTGACAAATGTTGGTACTTGTAGTACCAAATTTGTTTGTGACAATCCATATTATAATTGAAGAGAATAATTTGTTCTACATTGTTATTTTTTTCTATGACAAAGTAACCGCTGAAACCGTCTAGTCAAAAGCTGTTAGAAATTATGATTAGTTAGTGTGTTTTTCGTTACGAGGTAAATAGAGATTACGATTATGAGGTAAATAGAAACAAATATCTACTTATTTTCATTTTTGGATCACTGCTGGACATAGGCCTCTCCTTAGAAAGGAGGTTTTGGCCTACTATACCACGCTGGCAAAACGGGTTGGTATAGGGTTTGTGTCAAGTTTTCCTTCTCTCTGCAGTGCTGTTGTCCTGCGTAGTTTGCTCCCTTAGTCGCCTCTTATGACACCCACGGGATGAATAGGGGTGGTGACACTCTGTATTCTTAGTACGTCACCACACGGATTAGATTACTTAGTAACACGTAAACATACAAACATGCCTATTAAAACGTTAAAGGTAAACGAATTGTTGACTGTTAATCATAAACTCACTAAATTAAAATAGTTGAAATGTAAAGTCATATTTTCTTATTAAAAATTAGATTAGAAATAAGATGTAGCGAATCTATTACTGAGAGACATAATTATGTTCCACATTCACTATGCTTTTAACATACATTCCTAAACCGACAACGATTATATAGTGCTTACATCTTTCTTGACAACTTTTGCAATTACTTGAATAAAAATCGTATTGCAACGACAGCAAATATTTGAAAAAGTAGTCTATTCAGCGATGCTGTTGTTTATGAGCTTATCGAAGGAGTTAATTTAATTTAATTATTTTAATAAAATTATACATAATTGAAGGACATACTCATGTCAAGAAAAATGAAAACGTTTTAATTTTTCTAGCGTATAAAGCAAATATGGCACCGTATTTCCTGTCATGTTTAACAGAGCTTTTTAACGGGATATAGCCGTGATACATTGTTTTGGTATAACTTTTTGATGATTTACTTTTTTTTTGTTGACGGGGTGGAAAGTCCCTTCGGATCTCCGATGATACGATTAGAGAACTTTGATATGATTTTTTTCGACATATTAAACAAACATTATTATGTTTCAGCAAATTTAAAGACAACCTTATAAATTATAAATCTAAACCCATATACACATTAGTCAACTGTTTTTACCAATGGATATAGTGAAAATCCGTTACTCACTTTAGACTTTATTGCATTAAAAGAGACATACGCGATAAGCGCTTTATTTTAACATAGATTGAAATATTTCATTCAAAACCGCACACGGTGAGAACATCATTGAGTATGTAACATAAATTTAAACACTCGTAGTATTTACCAACATTTATATTAACTTAAATCATCTTTAAATGTGTTATAATATTTTATAGTAAAAAATATTCCACTGTAACAACAATTCAAAAAAGAGATGCCATAGTCGCTTCAGAGCAAGTGAAGCAGCGCAGTATTGATTTCTGGTGATTTTAAACAGGTATAAAATATGTTTCTGATGGTCGATTACAAGAACAAAAATATTGTACAATAATTTTGCTACTGTGGCGATGTGAATACAGTTTTATTCATACATCATCTCATTCAGAAGAACTATTTTTTATTACAAAGTCGATGTAGACTTATAAGTAGGTATCTATCAATTTCTCGTCTACGGACTACGGCCCGCTAGAAATACCTCTCAAAATACGACCTGTTTCTCAATACGGCATTTTTAAAGCTGTTTTAAAAATTTTAAACCTCCAAAATTATGTTTATGTATTCAATAATTGTATCTATTATAATTAAGGCAGCAACGAATGCAACAATTGTTTATTACATATTAAAAATGAAAAATTATAATGTTGTTTTAAGGTGAAGAATTAGATGAAGGATTTTAGTGACACACTCTTTGAGAAGCCTACGTTTAGCTCTTGATGTCCCATGCGCGAAGATAATGACGAAAAAATGATCTAGCTCTATTAGGTATTAGATATTAATATACCTATATATATATATATATATACAAAGTTTTTAAATGAGTGTTATAGTTTTTTTTGTAGTATCTAATGCGCAAAAACAGAAAGTCTCTGGATCTGGCCACTTACAATAAAATAATGAAAAAACAATTATGGAATTCGAAAATGGAACTCTTTGGGAACATGTTACTTTTTAATTTGCGAGACTGTCATTTGTGCTTTTATTGTGACGTCCTTTCGAAAATTGTGTGTCGCTGTCAAAATGAATTTAACTCATGAACATTTTCGTTCAATGAATTTTTCATGATTTTCGTTGTGGCTTAAGTCAACAAGAGAGTTGTCAAAGACTTCAATTGGCATTTGGGGATGAAGCACCATGTCGCAGCTCTGTGTATTCGTATTTTGGAGAATTTAAACGTGGACGTGATCATCTCCATGACGAGGTACATGAAAGTCGGCCGCGTTACAGACTCTAAGATTGACACCGTCCTACAACTAAATTATTGAAACTGATAAAAAATTACTTGCCATCAAATTCGTGCTTTGTTAGCCATTGGAATGCCAAGTGGCAAAATATTTTACATGTGCATCTGAAGGTGTGCAAGCTTTGCACTCGATGGATACCGCATGATTTAACGGAGGACCAGAAACGACTGCGTGTCCAGTGGTGCCGTAAAATGATAACAATGTTTAAAGGAGGTTAGTCATTGGCTGTCTACAACATCGTGACAGGTGACGATACCTGGGTGTATTGCTTTGAACCCGAAAGAAAAAACCAGTCGGCAGAGTGGGACTTTCCTTTTGCAGATTTGCCGACGAAAGTTAAGAAAAGTCGAAGCATTCGTAAAAAATGTTTGCTTCCTTTTCGGGCAAATCAAGACATTACACTACAGTATTACTTGAAGATCAAAGGACAGTAACTGCAGATTGGTACGTCTAAAGTTGCTTGACCAGAGTCTTAGAAAAAGCTCGCGAAAAGCGTCCTCAAAGTAATGTATTCCACCACGGCAACGCATCCTCACATTCCGCCAAGGTAACAGAAGGCTTCAAATGTTTAACTAATGACGCATCCGCCTTACAGCCGCACCCTGCGACTTCTTTTTGTTTCCAAAATTCAAGACGAAGGAAGACTGGTCCAACAGCTTTGTACAGTGGTTTCAGCGAATGCAAGAATGCATTGATTGCGAGGGAATATACTTTGAAAAATAATAAATGTATCGTAAGTATATAGTAGTTATATCTAGTCTTATTTATCAGATTCCAAAAACTTTCAGCACTTGCAGCTTCCTAAGTTCCTAACCAAAACAATTTCTAATACTAATTACTTACTAAATAAATATGTTTAAAAAAATGCTCTGAAAGACTTACTACGAGTATTCATTTGTTCTGAATGTATTTGTACAAGATTATGCAATTGTTTTTTCTTATTTTATTTGCAAATAACAACATCTGAGGGAATGTATTTCAATGTACCTTGCACAAGCACGGAACCAGTGAGCGTTGTATGAATACTCTACCGTACAACCTCGAGGCGGACAACAGGAACTTGTAATTGTGTTTATTTGGGATTTTTTTAAATATGCTTTTTTTGTAAAGTACCCACAGAAGACACGTAAAACTGTTTTGGACCTTTATCTAGTATGATCCTGATATTAATGGTGATCGATGACACATAGAGTACGCATATTCTTTGAATAAATTCGTGAAATAAAACACATTAAAAAGTTACATATTTTATTGTTATTCATCGTAAATAGGTGTGTTTATTAAATAGACTCAAATAGCAGCAATAATTCGAGGGTGATTGATGAAATTTATCAATGTTCTTTGGTGATATTTAAAAATGTATTATTTAGTAAAATAGAGTGATATACTCATAGTTGATGTCCTTTCTCTGTCTTAAGATATTAATAAAGATATACAAATGGTATGTTTCCTTGTACAGCGGGAATTTGATCATAAAATTTTTGCTTAAGTTTTGACATAGGACTGAAAAAAAACTACGTCCTTTTAATTCTCGAAAGCGAAGTTTGTAAGTGATAATTTCGATTTCCATAAAAAAAGGTAAGTTATTTGTTTAGTTACTCTTACAACGTCTTTAACTTTTAACTACCGTTAAAAATGAACAGAGAAACTATCAAAGAAACTGATTTACATACTATGTCATTATTCTATTGAAATGGTATCTTGTGCGATTTTCTATTTTTATATTTCTAACATTGGAAGAAATACTAAAAAATCTTCAAATACGATAGGGCTATTATTTATATTATTGTGTCGTAAAATAAACCGTGACTAGAGCCGCGAATAGAACATATGATACTGGATGCTGTAAGTTGCCATTAGTAAGAATATATGTAGTGTCATCTCTTTTTACGACACACACGGGAAGAGTCTGTAAATAACGACACAGCTATATTCTTCGAAAGAATGGTTATTATTCTATTAACATTATGAACATAAAATATTTAAAAACCATTTTGAGCAACAGTAAGTAGAGAGTTACCGATGTTCATACTATTATTTATTTATAATTTTCAGCGAGAACTCAGCGATTAAACAGTTATATGCAACAATCATATTATGTCCGTTTCCTATACTCTCGAGTAATTCGAAAACCAAAGTTTATAAAACATTGTAAGGTAATTAAAAATTCCCGTAATAAAAAATATATATTTTATTGCAAAAAAAAACCATTTGTACGATAGCAACGTATCTTGAATGTTTTACTTAGTATAAAACAATAATAAAAAATATTAAGTAAAAAGAAAGATTTAATGTTATTTCTAATTTATATTAGTAACTGCTTTACTCATTAACCAGCTTTTGCCCGCAGTTTTTATACCCGACTATCTTAGATCCGTTCTGCCGTTCTATCGTGTTTGAGTAACAAACCATTATCGAAAGTTTTGCATTTCTACGAGTATATAGTGATAGTTTACGAAATAATAGTATGATTCAATACTTCTCCAAAGACAATATGTATGCAAGACATATATTAAAACATAAAAAATCTGCTATGACCTATTTGTTAATCGATTTACTTCAGAAAGTGCATGAAACAGAACATATGAGTGTAAAAATCAATATCGCAATAGTTAAAGTGACTAAATAAGTGGGGTAATAGCATTGCGCGGTGCATTGTAACTGGCAGCCTCGCGCGCTCCCTAACCCCGGCCAGTTGGGGAATAGGGTTGTCGATCAGGTACTAGATAGCTTCCCCTCGAATATATTTTGCACACAAATATATTAAAGGTAGATAAAAGTTAAAAAATTATATTTGTAAAACTACACAGTTTCTACAAACCCAGTGTGTTTTGGAAGTAAAGGTTCTTTTTCTCCAATAAATTAGTTAATTTTTTTAAATGATACTGTTTCTACGGTCACGCGTTACTTCTCAAGTTTATCATGTGACGTTTTTCAAAGGATGCCTGATATTAGCTTCGTGATCAGGAGTTGTCCATATAAGTATTTGTGTTACACTTTCGAATACCTATTTTGAGTGAGATGGACGGACCTTGTCACGAAATGCTTTTGTCCATTAATACCAATACTATATAATGCTCAAAGGTTCGTATGTTTGAATTTTTTTCTTCCAACTAAACGTTTTTAATAAGGTATACATTAATTATTAGTAATATTATGTATTGAGTATAAAAAATGCATATAGACATTATAAAATTAACACGACATGACAGAAAATAAAACAATTTAATACTCGTTTTGTGATAAAGTAAATATTAAACATAGTATACATATTTTAAACGTTAGTTTAGGAAAAGGTATTTTTGTAATTATAAACTCATTTAGTGTGTGTTAGCCCTGTTTCAAGAGCTCAACCGCATCGAGGGTCATTGCGTGGTGTACCAAGCCCTCGTGCATGCGAACATATGCCCCTGCCTAGCATTTATAATAAATACAACAAGCTTTCCAAGGAAATAAATACTATAATTTGCAATTTTCCTTATCAGTTTAACTATTTCTTAGTAACGTGAGACTGTAAAATCTGTCAATGGCAACAGTAACATTATTATGAAAACTATCTAGGTCATAAAAATATATTTTGTAGTAACTAAAAAGTAATTTTAGGTTACGCTCAAAATACAAGAAAAAATATCTGTGATAAAAATCTAAAATCTTAGTTGTAGCAGCCCTATTTTAAGGGTTTGCTTTCGGAGGGTTATCATGCGGAGTATGGGACCCTTCGAAATACGTTAGAGATGTGTTGCATTCAGTGGCGTTCCGAATTGTTTATTGGAGATATTTTTTAAATATTTCAAAAGTTTTACAAAGATATTGAGATATTTCTTCTAGCATTTTTAAATATTGGCATTTGAATGTTTGATAGGTTTTGGTAAGGTTGTACAGTTTAGGTTCGCAGCAATTTTATATTTTTAATGCATTCGTAATATAAAAGGTTTGAGTATTCACATTTAATTTTTGTAATGGAGCAACTGATATGTGGAGTGAATATTTCAAAGACTTGTATTTTGTCTTTTTATAGTTTGAAGTAATTTTATTTTTTCTTGTATTTTTTATTTGTACAATTATAAAAAAATCTGAAGCAAAAAACCTATTAGCAATAAATTTTTAAGAGACTGACAAAAAAGAGAAGGTTATTAATTCTTCGTCTGTAGATATTTTTTTTGTTACTTTTCCCAGAAGTCCGTCTTTTATGAACCGATTAAATAATGATTTTTTTATTCTACATCTTTTAAGGGTAAACAGGACTAATCTAAAAACTTCCTGTTTAGTCTCTTTTAAATTTGAAAAAAAAAACTAGCCTTAAGTCTAAAAATTAAGGAATGAAAAATACAGTTTATTTCATGACGATGTAGGTGTAAAGTTACTAAAATTATTGTTACCACATTAAAGTTTACGAAAACCGGTACGTCGTACGTGACCAGAATTAAGAAGAATAATTTTTAAATCTACATATAAATCTTAAACAGTAGCTATCTACATCTCCTTCAATTTTGTAACTATAACAATCTGCAGTAAAATTTAACAGAAACAGATAAATTTTAATAAGTCTATAAATCGAATACTAAAAATCCCTAAACGAATAAATCCGGTCAAATAAAATAGGAGGTAAAACGCGGCCCATTGCCAACCTATCAGATAGGCAGAGTGGAAACAATTTAGCTGTTATCAGATGGGCGGGCGGAGGCGCTACACGTGAAACCGGCCTCACCTCGCCTGAATTAAACGTTTACGTTAATTACACGGTACGGTTAACGTTTTTAATGCGAGTTATTATGCCGTTGACGTTTACCGCCTTGCTGGTTTGCGTTAATGTAATGATGTTAGCGAATTAGGAATATGTGAGTTTGATTTTATTTATGTGTAAAATAATTGTCTTATTTTTGTAACTTTCATGTCTTGTTTTTGTTTGGTTTAGTGGATTTTATACAAGTTGATAGTTGATATAAAATGGTAGAAGTGTAAGTCTTCTCAATCATTTTTTATTACACTATATTATTAGCAATTTTTGTCGAGCTATTATAACTTTTTTAACAGTAACATTATTTTGGTATTATTTAATTATTTATTATATACTGGTATTATTTAATTGAATTACACTTTTTTTTTAAATCTCCTTACTTTTAAAATGTCAGGAAAAATCTCGAAGTTCTTCTGTTACGCGGAGAGCAATCTGGCGAATCGAAACTTCTCCCACCATTTGAAAAACAATTTGTTTGAAGTGAATGTAGATTATTTATTAAAGATAACTTTAACTATGTAAGTAAGGAGTTATGTTATTTAGTTATTATTAAATCAACTAAATTATTACTTTGGACTGTACACTAACGTACTGTTAATACTTATATATACTTCACAAACAATTATTAAGGTCCTAAAGCTAATTAAAAAGAAATAGTTATTAAAAAGAGAAAATCTTTTTCGAGTTTCTTGAGTTAGGTTATTATAGGTAATTAAATGATATTCAGTAACTATTTGAACAGTGGCTTGTGCATATATCTAAGGGTTGTTAATGTATTTAGCGTCGCGCGATTACGTATTCCGTATCCGAACTAATGTCGCGGTATTTGCCTACTCGCTCATCTCATTGAGGTGATTCCATTACCGCAGATATGCCAAACGAGGGAGGAATAATCAACCTCACAACACACATTCAAACATCCGATAACCCCTAACCATACAAACTTAATGTTATTATATTAAAATTTAATACAAGACGCATTATGAAAGCATTTAGTGAAATGGTTTTACGAGCGTGGGATTTGTGCGTAAACCGTTTTTTTTAAATTGTTAACACTCTTGAACACTTCTTCAAATTCACCGACGAATACACCGCTGAAATAACAATACCGCATATATTTTTTAAACACGTAATCACTAATCAAATCGATCGAAAGCGAAAAAACGCGTGTCCAAATATTCACCTTAAAAATAAAAAGTTGCAAGGAAATAAAACTTCGGTAATTAAACGGCAACTTACCACATAGGTCGGACGAGAGCCGACATCGCTATAACACGGAGGGGCGATTCCTCATCGCGCACTTAAGTTTTTTAATTTAATATTTATCTACACACGAGTTCACTAGGAATAAAAAAAAACACTCCACAAAAAATGCACTTACGACTAGCGACTTTCGCTACGTAGCATTACGCAGTCCGTAGCACGTCTACGTTCGGAAAAGTTTACCCGTATGCCGTAGCGGGCGGCAGCGAACGTCGGAGCTCGCACTACGGTACGGGTGGCTCGCGGGGCGCTATTCGCGGACTATGCGGAGGTCGCTCGCAGGCTGGGCTCGCGGGGAGGGGGCGGGAGGGGAGGCGGTGCGCGCGCACGCCGCCGCCCACACCGCCCCGCCCCACACACCCGCAACCTATTTATTTCTAGTTACGTAAAATTTACGCGCAATACCCGATACTGCATTTAGCTTATGTTACTATTTCATATGTCACAGTACATAAGCAGTAATGAAAGTGTGGTATTAAGAGCTGACATCACACGAAAAACCTCCGACTATTACTGTACTACACCATTCCCAAAAGAAAATCTAACACGCAACTACATAAATAACGGTATATAACCCACGCGTTGTCGAATTAAAAGCTTTTAAGAGCTTCGAAACCCGTCGAATAAAAAGGCAGACGTTTTAACATTAAACGCCAATCAGTGTATTTCACGCGAGGCCACTTCTGGCTAAGGGCAGGTGAGGCGTGAACTGAAAAAAGAACACGCCGCCGGTCGCCAGGGGGACTCGCCGTCAAATTTGGTAGACGAGTTTTTTTGACCGCAGCTGATGCTATCGATGTCACTTGAACGAATTGAATAAACGCGTCGGAGGGCGCCCGGTGTCTTTTTTCATCAACACGACTGTCCGATTTGATGGTCAATCCAACATATTCCAAAACGCGTGCCTGTTATCCCCCGTCCCCCATTCTCGTTGCTCTTCATTCATCTTGTATTTGTGCGTAGATATGATCTCCCTTGTCGTAGTAATGTTGACTTTTATAGCCGACAGTTTGTTGTTTTGTTACGTTGGGTACGTGAATTAAAGCAAAAGTTCGATAAACTGTGTCGTCACAATCAGCTGTTCGCGCCGCGAGCGCAACAGACAATGCGATTAAGATCTACGCAGGACAACTTTCGCCGGCGCGCCGAGCGGCAGTTAGTTGTTATGAAAGAGAGAAATTTGTAAATTGTTCGCGCCCGAGTTCGCGAACTCCGTCGAACCGGAGTTTGTTTTAAGAGTCCAACCTTGAAACAAGAAGAAAAGTAGTCCTGTAAAACAAAGTTTTGCGGCCGCCGTCGCCGGCGCAAGCGGTTCAAGGATTGTGCCCGAACTGTCTGTCTGTACAACTTTACCGATTAAAAGCTCAAAAGCTTACAAAGTCATTTTAAAAGTTTATCTGCACGCGGGCTCGTGAGGGGGGTCGCGGGGTGGAGCGTAGGCGCTGAGTTCGTTATCATCCCACCGCAATACTTTAGTTAAAACCTAGTTTAACTTATTTATAAATCGGCGTCGGTCGTCGGCCGGGCGCGCCTACTTCACGAATTAAACTGTCAAAGTTCCGAAGATGAGACCGAGGAGTGCGGAGCGCCGCCGCGCCTACCGCCGCCGCGAAACAACATGTGTTCGCAGCGCCGAATAGTTGCCAACGTACACACTAAGTTCCTAGACCCTTCGCTACTTTGTTTTACAGCTGTTCCACTTAGCGAACTATGCCTCGAGTTGGGCGCGAGTTCTTGCATGTATCGGCGGCACACACCCGCATCCGAATAGTTTCATAAACATAACCCAACTTAGTTTTGGACGACTTTTCAAAGTCAATGCATACTAACTTTCGATGTCTGGGAGTGCGATATTACGATTAGATCAGTTTGAGGGTGACTTTAATGCATTCGTTTGTTTCAAACTTTGTTTTATTCGATCAAACTTTCCAACAAGGTTAAATTAGTAACATTGTTTAATTTGTGTTCGGGAACCGGCGAAGACTGAGTGTAGACAGTTAGAACTCATGTCCTATTCCGGTTATGTGCTGGCATTGACTTTAAAAAGTATGTGTTTTATGATTTACGTATAAATTTCAATTCTGTGTGTGCCATTTAATATCTCAATATTTATAGGATGGAACGTTTAGGATAAAATACAAAATATTAAGTAAGTATGTTATCACAAGAATTTGTTGTGGTATGGAAATATATTTGCAATAACTTCTAGGTATTCTATGTACACCATTTTATAATAATATATTTATAATTATGCATTGTAGCTACAGTCGACATAGCACTTATTGAACAAGACCATTTCAAATTCTAAATTGCAAAATAGTTGCATTTGCTTTATCGATTTTTCGGTTGACTTGCGTCGGTCATGGTCATGGTAGGTATTGCTCAATTGTTATTTGCGATAGAGATTCTATTTCTTTCACTTGAATTATATTTAGAGTTTAGTAATAATAATAATAACACATGTATCTTCAATCTGCATTCTCGGTGAATCAGCTGCTCGTATGCCCACAATGTCATAAAGAAAAAACTAAACAGTGGGTGTTTGAAAATAAGCTACTGAAGCGATTTAATTTATGAATAAGTGTCTATAGTACTTGTTTTTAAATTTGTTTATAAACTATAAACAGAGTATAAAACAATTGATTACATTAAAATTATCGAAGACATAGGAAGTTAAGTAATACAACTAACAGGTAAACAAGAACACCTTTCAGCTTATGGTAAGTCTAACAAGAGGTAAAATCAATATTCTTATATAAATAGGTTTCCATAAAACAAATGAAACTGGATAACCGTTCTTAAACATTTGAAGTCATTTTACTGGTCGGTTCGTGATTATTTTAGCATGGGCATCTCACAATTGCAATATCTGTAAAACTATCGCTTTCAGAAGTCGATTCCTCTTCTCGTGAAGCCGAATTACCTTCCACACCAGATGACAAAAGCGGTCTCCTCTACGTCTTTTCTAACTCTAGGAGAGCTCTAACTTAAGCAACTGGTTATTAACAACAAGACTGTTTTAGAGTGGTGTTGATTTGGAAAACGCATAAGGTACAGTCTGAAGAGTCAATGATAAGGATAAAATTAACTCAGAACTGAAAGAAAAAAAAAAGAATATTTAAAAAATATTTTTTACGTGTACGCATAAAGGGGTTTGGAGTTAGATTGTGGATTCCTCTCAAGTCAAATTTTGTATCATTAATCAAGTAATCATCATTATCATCATGATGATAATGACGATGAGTAGATTTCGGCAATGTCTCTGCTCCTTCAATCAATCAATTTTATTAGGCGTTAGCGCAATGTGTAATATTGTGAAGGGTTTTGGCTGGTTCTTTTTATGGTCAGCCGCCTGTTTGATAGCGTCCCTCTTTGGAAATGTAATTCTTTTAAGATGTCATACAGCAAAAAGGTAAATAGTACTAGGAAATTCGAATCGTTCCTCATGACTGCGTTATGATTACTACAATATTTTTCCTATTTATAAGGTGGGATTTGTTTCATTGATAATTCAAAATTCAGACTCACTCTGAGATGATTCAGATATTATATATTGCATGTTTTATATATATAATATCATGTTTATTATTATTTTTATCTTATACACGAAACATTAAAAGTACAAAATAGTAAAGTATGACGACACAAGATGTCGTTCTATTTTCTACATAATCTGTCATGTCTGTCATGTGTAATGATGTATGTTTACTTATTGTTCTGTTATCACTAGACATGGGACAAAATTATAGTAAACTGTTATTTATCATTCGATTTTTGCGTAGATAAGTAGGTGAGAAGCTATTTAACAGTATATCTAGTGTTTTTAAATGTACGGAATGGTAGTTTTTTTTTATAATAATATTATCGAAGACATGGGTAGTTAAATGATACAACTAGCAGGTAAACAAGAACACCGTTCTCCTTATAGCAAGTCTCACAAGAGGTAAAATCATTAATTAATTTCATGATCTTGCTACCCTTATCCTAATTTTATTTGGGGTCGGCGCAGTATGTATGATTCTTCCATTCTACTCTAGAATAAGTCATTTCCCTATTTACTCCCTTCCTAGTCATATCCTCACTCACACAGTCCATCCACCTTTTCTTCCTCTTCTCTCGTATCCTTCACCTCCCATACCTAACACTTTCTTCGCATACATGCACATTTTCCTCATCCTTCTGATTAAAAATAAAAAAAAAAACATTTAAATCAATTAAATTATATTATATTGTAGATTTTTTATGATTTAATAATACTGATGGGTTTACTTTGTGGGTATTAATCGTCCTACCACAATGTATAAGATACATTTCCATCTCTATAAAATCTTCTATTGCTGCCTTAATTTACTTTAGCCCTTATGTTTCTTTAAGAAAAACAACACGATACGTACGTTTATAATCAGTATAATTAACAAAATCTCTGTCTGAAAGTCACGATCAACAGTCGAACGCGAGATAAAGCTGCCACAGCCCTCGGAGCGGTGGCCGTTCCACCATTTTATTAAGAGCGATCGCAGCCCTCGAACTTTAAGTAGAAACTGAGTTCTGAGGACTACTTATAGAATTGCGAATAGGTCTGTATAATCTGGTCGCGAAGTACGTGTTATCTTCCTTTGCTAATAAGTCACGCAATAATTACCGCGAACGGAGGATCACGCTCCCCCGCACATATTTATGTTCGACGCATAAATATGTACACGTAAATTAAGGAAATATGGTACGCGACAATTGCACGGTTTATGGCGTTGCTGCAGGGCATCGTACTGTTACTTTATAGTAATGTTTCAGCGTTTGTGCGATTGTGTATTCATTGCGTAATTGTGATTGTGGCTTTAATACGACAACGTACGATGAATCACATTTTTGCTTTGGATTGTCAATTATTTTATAGCCTAATTATTTAAGGTTTTATGTATCTTTTGTCGTATATTCAAGTAGTTTTAATCCTAAAGCTTTGTTAAATATACTAAATACACACAACAAACATAAAAAAGACAACTTTATGTTTCCGAGTAGGGATGTTGTGGGAGATAGAGTTATTAATGTTTAAAATACAATCTAATTTTAGCTTGTTATAAATTTATTTAGCCAACCTTTGGTCTCTGAATGTGCATTACTTGACGTGAAAGCCCTTGAGTGCTTTATTACCAGTTTCAGAAAAAAACTAACGTATTAAATTTACTTACAATTTGGAGGTGGACGGTCTGAATAATTTGTGCGTTATCTGTTCGTCGTGGTTCTGTAACAAAGAAAAAAAGGTTTTATTTACGGCAGTAACTAAGGCCCTAAGAGAATTAGGGTAGTTGGAGGTCAAATTTATTCTACTTTACCATACACGTGTAAATATAGTAGTATAACAATTTTATGCTGAAAAATGTAAGAGTATGTCATTATAGTGTTACTATAACGTGCATACGTTACTTTTATATACACAATTGAAACAATTAAAAATTATGTTCATATTAGCATACTTTTAAACAATTTAATGGTCAGTAGTGTTTGCATTAGTTCCTCTCTAAATTATAGAGGTGGGCTGAAAATAAAAAGAAATATCCTTAGCCAGTTGCAGTATTAATTATGTATTACAAATTAAAAGAAAATGATGTAAAATGTCTCCTTTAATTTGATGTTTATTTTTCAGTCCTTGCAAGTTGTCGGCAGATTAGTTAATCTGTCGTTCTATCAACTTTTTTTATACATGACTAACTAAATCAGTAATACATTTTTTTATATCTTAACGTCAAGACCAGGGATCCCAAACTATTTTGGGCATGAGACCCCTTTTCCAAAATGAACTAATACATCAGCTTACTTCAAAATTACTTTAAAAATCCTATCTCTAGTTTTTTTCGTATTGATACAAAATACCAATTTAATTGGTTAAGTAAGTAAATTTAAGAAAATATAAGTAAAAATTTAAGAAAATAAATAGACATTTTAAAAAGAAAATAAATAGTCTTAAAACAAGTTGGTATACGTAACAAAACTTATATAGTATCTAAGTACGTAAGTCTAAAAATGGACCCCTAGTAACTTGTGTTAATAGGGGTCGATTTTTAGACTTCGTCGACCCCCAAAACCAGATTTTGTTTATGTCAACCCCTGGAAAACCGATTCCGACCCTAGGGGTCAATACCGATCACTTTGGGAATTCCTGATTAAGACTAAATAGTTTTTTTTTTTTTTTAGTATTAAATTTAGCATCTTTTTTTCTTAAAACCTTTCTAAGGAGACCCTATGTCCAGCAGTGGACTATTAAAGGCGGTTGATGATGCTGATATAATTCGTCTTTTTTACTAACAATACTAATATCATTTCGAATATAAACATAACAAAGTATTACTTATTGTAAAGTACTGACAGGCAATGAATTTCGAATTAAATTACAAATAACACCCGTAATTATACGTTTAAGTTGTGTAACTATTACGTATTTGGTCGTGGAAGGGTGAAATTGTGAAATAATCCCTGTTTTAGTATCAGATAGGTACTTGTATGGAAATGACGACATTACGTGTCCGAGGCGTATCAAAATGTGACTTTAATTGATGTTGCTTAACAAACACTTTGACTTGTACCGACAACATTAAAACTGTCAGATATACGAGTATAATAACCATTTCTTTTACGTCTTTGGTGATTTTTCTACACACTATTGTGATAAATACCTAAAAAGTTTATTGGGATTTATCTATGAAAAAAAAACAAGTAACTTGAAGTAAAGTTATATGAAATGCATATAATATCATGTTTATTATTATTTTTAACTTGTATACCGAACATAAAAAGTACAAAATAGCAAAGTATGACGACACAAGATGTCGTTCTATTGTCTACATAATCTGTCATAATGACGTATGTTTACTTATTGTTCTGTTATCACTAGAGATGGGGCAAAATCACAGTGAACTGTGATTTATCATTCGATTTTTGCGTACGTTTGTTAGGGTTGCTAGGTAGGTAGGTTAGAACCTATTTAACAGTAAATCTAGTATTTTTTTAGTTAGTAAGTAGGGAATGGTAGATATAAATAATTACCAGATTTACTGTTAAATAGGCGAAATATGGTCTTTGTGCATTGTCTGAAAAAAACTTATTGGCAACAATGCGTGAGTAAGTAGTAACCCTAACCTACATACGACAAAATCGAATGATAAATCACCGGTCATTCACAGTTCACTGTGTTTTTTTTTCATGCCTAGTTATCACTAACTACTGCTGGGAACTAACTTCAAACAAAAATTTATAGGTAATAAAGTTAGATTAATAAGAGAATTTTGAGACAAATTAGACTTTTTCTTAATAATTGCAGAATCTTATAAAAGTTAAGTCTCATGTTTGCGATGTATTAGAATAAAGTATTATGTACTTAAGATAATAAACGTCATCGAAGTATGGTAAGACTTCTTAAGACTAAGGGATGTTGAATTTATAGCTCAATTACCCAAATCAATTTGGTAATCGCAGAATACAAAAGAAAACATTTGAAAATTAAAGATTATTTTATAATCTTCTACACGATGTTCGAGTCTGGAAGGCGGGTTCTACTTTGTAGGCATAATACAGTTATGAACATTTATTGTATTGTATAATTGTAAAGTTATTGAAAGTTATTGAAGTTAATAAAGTTATTTTATTAAATCATTATTTTACCAATGTTAAGAAAAAAAACGTGGACTTCATATAAAGATTCTCTAGTCACATAATATATTTTTTCTGCTATCCTTACATTGTGGTCCACATTCCACATGTCACCATATTCCATGTTAGTAGCGAACGGGGGCGGTTCGTAAATTTGATTTTAATATTGAGCGTGTAATACCCTGTTTGCTTTGCCCAGTAATTGATACAGCCCTCTTAGCAGGACTCTAATGCCTGTCATTATTTTCAAATTCATAGGCTTTGCTTTTTAAACGATGGATTATTTAAACGCTATCCGTTTCCAAATTCAATTTCGCTTGTTTTCAATTGTGTACTTGTTTAAGTACATTCACTAAAAAGTAAAACTGCTTCTCAGTAAAATACCAGCCCAAGGGTTTACATAGTCAACAATTACTTCGTTGTGTATTGTGGGTTAGATTTTCATATGTGATGCTTTATTGACTTCTATACTTTTTTAGATTTGAAATTTTGAGTGTTGTCTTGCAAACATGAAGAAAAACATGAATGCCTTTAAAAGAGCGCGATTTTTTTTAACATATGATCAACATTGTATAACAACATTACTTCAAGTGTGGACCTTTTTCATTGTCCACTTCAATCGTTTAAGCGACACAGGCTACTCAAGTTATGTAACATTCTATTTTTATCAAACCTAAACTTAATCACTTAAAAAAATGTACTTAACGGTTGTACCCATGCATGCAAAACATGTTTCAGTAAAAAGAAGCATACTCATACGCTCATGCGCTCAGTTTTCGTCACTCCACAAACAATTTTTATAATACTCAAAAGGCAATTCATATCTAATACAGGTGAAGCTCCCCCTCGGCAGAGATTATGGCGGCGTCATCAAATATGCATAAAAGCGGTAAAATGCCACACTTAACCGCTCCCGACGCGTCGCGTTGTCACCTGCCTCGCCTCCTTGGTCCTCGCCTCCTTACAATCCCGCTCCAGACAGATGCTCAGACACACTGGTAATTAAAAATTTTCCACCGCATCTTAAAGACGCTGTGCTAATACGCAGGTGTGAGTGCCTTTTGTTTTTGATTACGGAGTGTATACTGCTGGGTAACTGGACGGTTTATTTTCTAACGCATACTTTTACTACAAAGCTAATCATTCTTAATTAGTTTTTTTTAATATCTAATTATAGAACAAAGCATTGATTAGGGCACAAAGATTTAAAATACGCAATTAAATGACATTAATTTCTGAATCTGGACCACCAGTTGTACTCTCTGTCATTTCAGTTCTGAAAGAAATATGTACCTACGTATTAACAATTTGTGCACATGCAACACAGTGATGAATAAAAATAAAGATTTCTTGTCCCACAAATTTCGTCTACCATAAATACTGGTTTGTCTTTCATCTTATTAACCTAATTTGCCAAATTGTCACGTATAAACAAATTTAGGCTGATTAGGCTTAGGTTTTGATCGAAGCAAAAAGTCAATTAATGAATATTGTATCTAACAGACTAAGAGAACAATTACCCGATACCGATCAAAATACATAGATTACTCTTAGGTATGTAAAAGTAAAGAGTATTGAAATCAAATATAAATCGTTAATCCTTCATGAACCGTATTCACGCAATCCAACAAACAAACAATTGTTAATTCGTTATTTATGTACATATCTGAACTTATATTTACAAGCCCCTCTACCTCTTAATACTAAGCCAAAACATGCACTAACATAACAACACAAAACTATTGATGTTTACACATTCATAACTAAATTACTTCGTCCTCATCAAGAGCAGTACTTCCACACTCGTACATAGATGATACATATCGCGAGTAAGTCGCGTGTTCGCAAGTAGAAATCTACAATCCCATTATAACAATCACCTTCCCGTTCATTACGCGAGCTAAGATACTAAATTTAAATTAACAGCCCCTTGTTAGTTGAACTATGTACATCTGCACTGAAATGAATGTTCATTTGGTAAGCGAAAATCGGAGTAGACTAGTGTCGCATTTCCGCGTGCTGGTGAGTTCTTGACATAATAACATGCGCGGAATATTCGAGCAGTGTTTTGTTACAGATATGAATATGCAAATAAAATTAGTATTTACTATTTAAAATTTAAATTTAGAGTATATTCGGTAAAGATGAATTAAAACATACGGTGAAATAGGAATTAGGCGAAAAATACAAAAAAATAGTCAAGTTAATGGCAAGCCTAAGAACAACATCTGGCAAGTTACTATAAATAGTCTAGCAAACAATTTTTTTTCAAATGTAGGTAATTTTGAGAAAGATCTATACAAAAAGAGGTGTACGGATATACAATGCTTGTACTTAAATGTACAACGACCACCATCTTCAAACGAAGAAATTAAACCGTATAAACGGTTTCAAAGAAATACTTTTTGCATATACCTATTTTTATGTAATTAATAGATTCCATTCTGGGGTTACTTGACGTTTGTGTATCATGTAGATCTTTTAATATTCAAACTTTTCGTTACTTTTCATATTAGTTATTTTAATGGTTAATTTTAAAACAAGAACACTTATTCTTTTCTGTCACATGCAAAGACGTTACAAAGAGCATCTATTTACTTACTACTTCATTTAGTGACGTCGGCATTTGGTGGTGTAGTTAGAAACAGCCAATTTAGCCAGCGCCGCCTCCGCCGTCTTTATCGTATCTTTAATGAACACTCATAAGCGCAGTACTAAACGTATTGTGTTGGCGAGACGTTAGTAAGCGCTGCCTAGCTTTGCAACACTCAAATGAGCTGAGGGAGTTCTGTGGATTTGTGCTCCTTAAGACATAGATTTTTTGGTTCATTACCGATTTGGTGCATATAAATATTAAATATTCTACGCTTTTATTTTGACTGGAATATTATATATTATTAAAATTTGTTGTAAAATGTATGTATCTCTGGTTACTTGTTTATATTTGATGTGTGCGATAGGTCTTTATTTGGATTGTAATCGGCAGTATGAGGTCACCTCGCCGCGCTTGTGGGTTCGATCCCTTTGTGTGACCCACAAATTGTAGTTCTGAGTCTGAGTTTCCTTTGTGTCCATTTCATGCATGTTTGTATAGTGGGAGTTTTTTAGAAAATAAATGTTGTATCGTTCAAATATATTAATTACCCATATTAGTTTCGACTAAACTAGGACATTGTTAAAGTGATGGTGTAAACGATCACCGGTGAATATATTCACTTCAACTCCACTTGCCCGTAGAGCCTTTGGGACTTGATTTACCAGCAAAAACGTAACAGCCGCCTAGATAAGAAATTGTCGACGGGATGCACTAAGCATCACGAGTAGTTAAAATAACTACGATTTAATAAAAAAACATCGAAGTAATGTTATAAAATAATATTTTTAATAATTTTATGTAACTTTTTTAAAAGATTTCAATGTTTATTACGTATACGTGTGCTTAGATGATAATAATGTAAGTAACAATCTCTATATCGATGAGGTAATTACTGTTGCATTTGAATGATTTTAGTTTAAACACCAAGAGTACGTTATGCCTCCTATAAAAAAAAAAAAATAGTTCGTTTCGTTAGGTAAAAATAGTATCTTTAGACGGTCACAGTGGGTATCTATGAACGTCTAAAGTGTACATAAGAAAGAAACGTAGTGTAATTGTGAATATTAACTTTAACTTATTCATAAATGAGGGTTAGTATATCTTCTTTGCAGATTACAACCTTTACCACAAAAAAGTAACAAAGGAATGCTATCACGTATGCCACCCTCGCAGTGAAACAATGTAGGCCTTACACGGGAAATGCTAATAGAGGCCCGTTCGGTACAAATTGATACTCGATCGTCGCTCATATAAAACACTCCGCGAGCAAGATCGGCCCATGAATAATAAAGAATTGCCGAACGCCGACGAGGAGACGCGACACCTAGTGCGGAATGTATACGCCGAATGGTAAGTGACGATTCTATTGTGCGAAAATTTACTCAACTGAGTATTAGATACTGTGTAACATGAGACATTTAGTAGAGCTTGTAAAAGCTAAGAAAATATTTAATAGCTAAATAAAATTTAATTAAATACTTTCAAATAACTTTCCAACACTGCTTATGTAATCCAAAAGGGACATACATCTAAAGCAGTTTTCAATCAACTTTTTTAGGCTAGTGCAGTTAACCTGGCACATTACATCAATGTTAATGTAAATTTGACTGCACGGATGGCGTAGTGGTTTAAGCGGTCGCCACGCCGCTTCCTACTACGCCGAGTGTTGTGGGTTCAAACCCCACATGGAACGACACTTTGTGTGATCCACAAATTGTTGTTCTGAGTCTGGGTGTTCTTTGTGTCCGTTTCATGTATGTTTGTAAAGTCCCCGGCGACACAGGATATTTTCCTACTGCGGGAGGTCTTTTAAAAAAAAAGTGCTAAAGAGTAGATAAGGTAATATCGTCATTATCATCATCTTCCTAACCTTTTCCCAAAATTTATTAGGGGTCGGTGCAATTAATTTTCTTCGTCCACATTCCTTGATCACTCGACATCCTGTTTCACGCACTCCTTTTGGCTTTATATTTTGATACATATACACATTTATAAAGAAATTACAATATTAGAAAGAAATTACACTCAAATACAGAACAAATGATCGATCTCATCGTTCAATATTTGTCCTGGGTGGGAATCGAGCCTACGACCTTAGGGTTAGCAGTCAGCATTTCTAATAGTAACAATTCGCAATTAATAACAAAACTTTAAGAAAAGTATTTTAACAAATAATTTTAAATTAAAAAAAACAGTCAAGACTTTAAAAATCTTCATCACAGTGGCAATACAGTGTCGTGAGCTCATGAGCCTGACCAAGTTGTCATCGTGCTCTCTAACTTTGTGAAATGCAATTTTATAATATATCTCTAAATACTTTTTTGCTATCTCGTAAACAGAGATAAAAGAGATAAAAAGGAGGAGTTTATAGCGAATCATAAGCGCAAAAGAATGCTACGTTAAAAAATTCGTCACATCGAACCCGCACCTTACCCCAATCGCCCTTATTCTCCTCACGTCCACTATAAAACATAATTCAGATTTTCATAGAGAACCATGCAAGACCTCTTGTGTTTTCATTTTGTTAAACTCTCCCCTTGTCACATAAAAATACCCCGAATGGTTGTAAAATACTGTGTTGACTTAACTGCGTTTTATTGTTCTATGATAATTTTATAACACTATTGCGCTGTGTGGTGTGATTTTACACTGATCTGGGCGTAAAAGAGTGACGTAGAAAGAGGCTGTAAATATTTAACGAGAAGAAGGGAATTGATATACTAAGGTGGCAAAAAAGCAGTTCTTCAAATAAAATTGATAGGCACTAGGTACTTACGTTTTAATTAAATTATTTGTGGTGTTATTTTGGTTTATTAAAATCCTGTTGATTTTTGTTATTACATACTCTTACATATTAAATAGTGAATATATATATTACATACCTTTGAATTACCCGTTCTCATAGGCTGACTCAGCACCAGTTAGCCTGTGTCCACAGACAATGTAATGCGGTCAAAACCTCACGTAATCAATTCCCGTATACATACATAAATAAATATCATGGAACGCGAAAGTTTAAAAGATAGATATATCAGCATACATGAGACTCTGTAAAAGTACATGTACTAAATTATTCATACAATATAACGTAGTATCACCTAATTACAGGTTGTAAAGCTAATAATAACGAATGAAAACTCATGTCAAATGATTCATTTGGTACTTAACCAGTAGCAATGTAATACACATTTACATGATCGACGTTTAATGTAATCACTCGTGGAGTGACGCGTAGATTGTAGAGATGTATATTGTAAAATGCTACGGTAGTCTACGAGATAATTTTAAGACATTATCTGGTTTTATTTTGGGTACGGCTTACTTATATATATTTTGTTCTGTGTTTAAGTCAAGTTAATATAGTATGGTATTATTGTATTAGACAATGTCAATTAAATAAAAGTGTTTGGATTTGTTTGCCGCAAATTGACTCAAGATGCACTTAATTTTTGTTTTGTTTTATTTACAGATATAGAAGATATAGAGCACTTAAAATTGACAAAATCTCTCCTTTGATTCTATACGCGTAATAAAGTTCATAGAAAAATAATTAAGAATTTAGTGTTTCCTTAGTAGGTAAGTGCGAATTCAGCTACCCTAGTCTTTCGAGTCGTTCTTTTTGCACTTACGTGCAAAGTTTTAAAATTAACTTTCAATTATGGTACGAGGGAAATATATAACATTCCGTTAATTTATCTTTAAATATATAGATAATAAGCAATGTATAGAAAAATACTAAAAACCTATAGTTTTATTTCCCGACGCTTAACAGAGAGAAATACATTTCCTTCTCGCTCCAATTATCACCTCCAAAAACAGACCCGCATTTATACCTCCATTGCGTATTTGCGTAGTGAGTAGTGGTGTGTAGTGTTTACCTGTGGAATCCGCACAGACAATTAGCTCTTTATGCGATTAAACGCTCTGCGGCGTGTCGACGTGTCGAGCTCTTACACGTCACTAGTCACCGTCGTGATTCGTAAGGATTTGCGGTTGAATTGTTCCGTCAATTGTGCCATACTGTTGACACACATTATTAGTGTAGAATGGGTTTGATTATTTAAATGAGCAGTTATTAAACACTCCCATTGTTTCTGTTTAAAATGTACCAACGTATTTTATTAAATTTTAGAGAAATGTAGGATGCAATCTATTTGTCGTTAATTCGGATCTCTCCGACGTATTCACGATACCAAAAGAGTGTTATTGAATAACTAATGAACTACCAATATGTAACTTTCTAGAATTATATAGGGCAGGGGAAAAGTTTGAGCGTTGATCGTCATTCCAGCTTGTAATTATGTTTACAAACAAGAATATAATTTGCAAACTTAGTCCTGACAAATAAAAATATATAAACGATATAAGTTAATATGAAACACAAGTGTTAATATAAAAAAGGATGCAACCTAAAAAATGAATTTCTATCAAAATATGCTTCCATTGCTTTCTATTTTTCAATCATATGAGGTCTTGAGGAAGCCTGTTCATCAGTCTAACTGTTAGTGAGTTTTGATGTTTAAAAATAATAATATATCTCACACACGGCCGTCTGATCCCAAATTAGGCAGAGCCTGTGCTATGGTAACCAGGCTGCTGATAAATATACTTATATTTTTAAATACATACATATTATTATAAATAGATTACACCCAGACACTTATCCTTACTTGTTTGCTTATGCGGTCCTTGTAAGTCCTGGTCCTTTCAAGATATTTCCACCTTTACAGTGGTGATGCCGAGGTCATTGTGTAGATTGTTATTTGTGGCATACCGGGGTGCATTAGTTATTATTCCTAAAACTTTAGACTGGAATTTTTGCAGAATGGCTATGCAGTTTAGATGCAGTTCCCCAGAGCTGCAGTCCGTATATGGGTTTTATGATGCACTTGTACAGCAGTATCTTATTTTCCAAGGTCAAGTTTGTATTAAGTAATCAATACATTTCTTTCAGCCTTTGACCTACGGCACTGCATTATGTAAAAATGTGCTTTGTCCACGTGAAACGTCTGTCAAGGTACATTCCCAGGTATTTAGCTTCAGTAGCTTGGGGTAATTTTTGTAAACGCAAGTTACAAAAACAACTAAAAAACTACGCAGAACCACAACACTGCAGAAAGAAGGAAAACTTGACACAAACCCTATACCAACCCGTCTGGCCAGCGTGGTATAGTAGGCCAAAACCTCCTTTCTAAGGAGAGGCTTATGTCCAGCAGTGGACTATTAAAGGCTGTTGATGACTAAGATGTTAACTCGTTGCTTCTAAAGCTTGAACTCAATAAAATAACCATAAGTATTTGTTGTATTTAATCGTAACCTAGCATTGATATTTATCACTTAGTAACAATATTCTAAAAGGTCTAACTACTAACTAAAGGGATAACTTTTCTAATAAATACTAGGATCTTTAATCCATACTCACAAAGAGAAGTTCGTAAATACAGATTCTATAGAATCAATAATAACTGAATCTCAACTAATTAATAAGGTTCGTAACAAATGCTTGAAAGGAAGCTCGACATGGTATTACTGTATACTACACAATACGTCGTTATCTTAGCGCGATGTGTAGGTGGTACGTCAAATGTGCATTCATTCAGGTGGGGTGTGAGGGACGCCAGAAGGAAGAAGGAAACAGCACAAAGGCCCGTCACGGGATACTAAGAGGTGTCTCGGCAAGCCGACCATAGAATAAACTACTCCTTGCTTTCTCTATAGTAAACTGTAACTCATTATTATAGCTAACACTAAAAACATAAAAAATAGATTTAATATAAAAATACGACTTAATTTATTCAATTGGAACAGATCTGTAAGTTACACAGTAACTTAAGGTTGTTTAAGTTTAAAAAGGATTAAACTATTTAATTTATGAAACTGTTACTATATACTAGTATAGTCTATTTGTATCAACAAATGCGATATTATTAATAAAAAAATATGAAATCCCTAACTTAATATTTTTTGAAGATACAAGAGGTCACTTAAAATGTTAACGGTTTGGTAAACTCAACACAAACAACTTAATGTTTCTTTTCCCTAATTTGAATCATTACCATAAAATATACTCAAACATGACTAAAGAAAAAAAATCTCTTTATTTTTGTTAAAAAAATGTGATTGAAATCTAACCATCTGCACATTATTTTATTCTATGCATTGGTACTTCATTTACACTCAAGATGGCTGATTCAAAACCGAGTGCATCGGCCTTCAACACGAAGGAGCATAAAGATATTGAGCGTGCATTGTCGTGCACACCATTGTGTTCCGGCGCGAATCGTCCGCGATAACACGCCGACCGCTGCCGGCCGCTTTGTCTCTCTAATTGTTATATTTCGAACAAAGAGATGCAGAAACAAATGACATCAACTCCTGGTCCCAGGCTAAACGCTCGCTGTAATAACATGTTCTCAAACAATTGCACGACATTTTCAATACATTAGGAAATTGGCTATACGCGATTGCAATGCCATCGTTGTTCGAGAGCTTTTGTTATGCAATGTCGACTGCATTACAAGTTCAAACGTTGAAATCTAATCGTTCTATGGTTCAGTTGATATGACAGACGTCAATAAAAATGAACAAACTAAAAATGTAGAATTCCACAGAGTAATAATGAATCGGCGGGATTTTGCCGTGCCAATATAGCGCTAATGATGTTCATTTTCGAATTTCGAACAGTTCGACGTTTATTCGTTTTAAAAGCAAGCGGTGGTATGCGGCCCCGGCACGGCATCAATCATTTTTAGAGGGTTTCGCTTATCCAAGTTTTCTTCCTGCCTCCGTCCTCTGCTTCTAACTTTTACATCGAATGATCTCCGCTGAACCAACAGAGCGTTCGCCGTAACCGCGTTTTGTATTATTTTTTGTGAATAAATAATATTATTTCTCGAGGGAAAGGGGGATTGGATTTCGTTAAATATGGTTTAGTAATTGAATTGAAATCTCTCAATGTCGACGTTCAATTAAGCTTTAGATTTCGCTCTTGATGAAGGCATATCCTTTGTTTCTTAAAATTTAATAAATCAGTTTTATGTTAAGATTGTGTTATATAAAGTAACTTGGTCAATCTATTGCCGTTTCATACATATATTAATGACATTATTTATTACTATCTTCCGTGAATATCATCGTGTAAAAGTAAAGGAAGTTTGGATAGTAAAGTGCATTTGGATGGATTAATATTGACGAATGTAGTTTTTTTTTGCTAAATGAAACTTTGCTAATGCTTTATTACTGTTTAGCTGCTGAAAAAAAAGTAC
Source organism: Arctia plantaginis (assembly GCA_902825455.1). Classification (NCBI taxonomy): domain Eukaryota; kingdom Metazoa; phylum Arthropoda; class Insecta; order Lepidoptera; family Erebidae; genus Arctia; species Arctia plantaginis. The sequence continues at coordinate 417,866 of CADEBD010000364.1, read as the reverse complement.
AGCTATATAAGAAATATAACTTAAAACACATTAATTACACTATCCATTACGGTGTCTGTCAAAAGTGATTAATGCTAATGTTGGACGCAAGATTTTTAACTAAGTTAAGATTAAAATAGCTTAGGGTATTATTTGTGAGCGCTCGGTGCGATGGATCCGTCATCTCTCCCTTGCAAATTATAATGACACATCCGCCGGGAGGTTTTAAGCCAATTCAACTTTGAGGATTTCTGATATCGTGGGCAATGGTTTTTCCTTGAGAAAATTTTAAGGTAAAATATAAATTACGAGGCATTAGCTGGCTTTCGAACGTCGTAATGAAATTTGAACTTGTAAGATATTATAAACATAAAGTAGTTAAATTATGGTTTGTAAATCGATTCAATAGAAATTGATGTTGTTTTAGATATTACGTATCTCTTCACTTAAGAAATATTTACTTACAATTCTACCACTTTCTCTATTTTCACACCTGACTAATCCTTTTTTTTTTTTTTTTTTTAAGACATCTCCCGCATTAGGAATATATCCTGTGTCGCGGGGACTTTACAAACATAAATGAAAAGGACACAAAGAACACCCAGACCCAGAACAACAATTTGTGGATCACACAAAGTGTCGTCCCATGGGGGGTTTGAACCCACAACACTCGGCGTAGTAGGAAGCGGCGTGGCGACCGCTTAAACCACTGCGCCATCCGTGCGTCCGTCCTCAATCAATCATTTACTTTGCTATTTTCGACATTTAGCTTTCCAGCATATTATTATGTTCTTTGTAATACAATGTTTGTTACAAATGTTCAAAATATCTCTAATAGTTTATATCATTTTCATAAATAATCCAATAAAGTACTGTTAGAATTGTTGTCAATGCAAATATTAGGAAAACTTTACGCGACTCAGTGGCTAGGCGCAGTGAGAGGAGTGTGCAGAATGAGCCATAATTTCATTTCTTTTCTCAGTTTAATGCTATACCTATAATAACTTCCGAAGCAACAAAGCCAATACCAACAATATTGATTCACGAGGGTTGCGTTTACGGGAAACAATTTGCGGTAAAAATCCGCACTGATAGACGCGATATGAGCAACGGGAGATTTTTTAACTTATTTTTTTCCGCACAGGGGAGATCGCGAGTGGCTGATCTTTGTTTTATGAGAACGATTAAGAAAAGCATATTTGAAGTGTGTACTTGGCTTTATTTGCGCTCCGAGAGGGAAGGTTCGCTTCATTGATCTGTAATCGTTTTTCGCATTTTATTGCTGTAACTGCGGGGTCGTGAGTATAGTTGAGTGTATAACCTTGTTGGAAATTAGTCGTTTTTTAGCGTAAAATTTCAAATTAGAAACTTGTTCGTTACATAATTCAGTCGGGCTTGCGATGGGATCTTGTTATTTTCGCACTTAATTTCGCGGCGTTAAGCGTTGTATTGTGGCGCAAGACGTCTGCTCGGTGTGATTAGAATGCTAAGTACGCATCCTGAAAGGGTTGCCATAATTGTGCGGTGTTCCTTGTGGACCGCACCCGCCAAACACCAACCATTCGCGTTCTATTCAATGTGGCGACGGTGTTTGACTACGCTAAGGAATAATATACCTTGTTATGGGTATTTTTTTTACCAATGAAGGAAAACCGTGGCAGTAACACTATTTATTTTATAAACGCTTTATACGATTTCTTGCATAAAATAGTCATTCTATTTATACTGTATTTAGTAATTTTTTTGGTTACTTGATATTTTGATGGAATAACGATATCGTCGCGGTTACACACTCCTAAGTCTATATTGTGTGAAGTTTAATTAAAATGTTACACATGTACAGTCTTCGTGTAAGTACTAATTAAAATTTTTGATCTGTAAATTCCTTAAAAATCCTTACAAAGTTTCTGGCCTGGTGGCCAAGTATATCTAGTATGGTTCTGGCCTGGTGGCCAAGTCTGGCAACATACCATACTGTAATTCTCCAAGAAAGTTAGGCATTTAAAGAGGTATTATATGTCATACCTGTATTCGTTAACAACCTCGACAAAACAATACGCTTACCGACCAAATATTTACCAGAAAGTATTCCGAGTAGAGAGGATTGCTATAACTTTGCAAAGAAATATCACTGCCCAGTGCTGGATAGTCATGATATTCTGTACGGTTATGAGTTCCAACCCCAATCTTGCGCCTCCAAATCGAAGAAATTTTTTCTTATCTCATTCGATATAATTTACCATGGTATTTGATTGATTTGTAAGAGCTTTCTTTTATATTTTTTGCAAGAATTTCTTACTACACCTCATATAACCTTTTCCATCCCACTTTACGTGTATTTAATAGTATGTAAGCAGCTTTATTACACAAACGTTCCTTCCTGCCCACCATTAAGCGCAAAGCAATCACGAAGGAGACATTTTAATAGTCAAAAAATTAATTGCAAGTGGCGTCCTCGTGATTTAGGCGACTGAAATGCGGTCGTTAGTGCGAATTGAACGAAAGGGTGACTTTAGCTACCCCAACATAATTAAACTTTACTGTTGGTTCTAATTTATATAAAAACCAAAAAACTCTGGAATGCAGTGTAGCTACAAGTGATAGCCCAAATTAATGTAATAAGGTACAGCCCTAATAAGTACTGACTTGAACAGAGATTAATACAGTTTTTTATACCTTTCCCAAAACTTTATGAAGTGTTAATCCTCATAGGATCTTGACCTCGTGGTCGCGATGTATACGTTCACGATGTTTTATACGAGTTTATATACAGCTGTTCGATTTGGAGTAACTTGACTTTCTACACCTACTTACCTACCTACTTAGATTTATCTGCTTGGCAAGCCTGTTGGTCTCGTGGTACTTGTAAGTGATAATGACAAGACAAATAATTCTTATCATCAGGCTCTAATTGTACAACAGGGTGTAATTTATTTAAAATACGTACGAGTATGTACTTAGAAATATTTAAGTATGTTTATCAGCAGTCTGGTTACCATAGTACAGGCACTGCCTGGTTTGGGATCAAATTTGGGATAAGATTTGTGAGGTTTTTACTATTCTTTTTTTTTTCTTGTATGACGTAACTTTTAAATATTTTCAGGCACCGGTACACTTTTACATAGGACATTTTTTAGTAAAATATAAGAGCTTCGTAGTTTATATCTCATCAGAAATTACGCCTTTTGTAGCACGAGATGTATAGAACAATTTCATAAATTACTGCCTTACGATTCTTTTGTTTTGGTACGCGAGCATGACGCAAAATAAAGGCATATTAATTATTCAGCGCCACACTCGACGCAATCAGAATAAGTGCTGATGTTTCTGTCACCCGCTGCGGCTGCGGCGGCGGTGGCGATGGCGGCGGCGTTCAGTGCATGATTAGAATTCTTAAGCTGTGCCGAAGGCTCTTGATTAGAGGAAATTAAAATCATTATACTCCGGCGCGCACCGCACCCGCGCGCCACAATACCGTCGCTCTACCCGACTGACGTAAAAATAAGCGGGAAACGCACATAAAGAAGGAGGCCCGCCGGAAACGGAAGCGGCACCATCTTGGAGCCGCCGGGCGGGAAAACAATGGATTCGTTAATTAACATTTTCTTACGCCTCGCGGCTGTCGAACGAACGGTTTATCGGACAAAATATTTATGACTTAGACGCAATGAAAATTCCACCATGAAATTGCACAATTGAAATTTCTCTTAATAGTAGGATGTGAAGATTAAGAAATTGTAATCAACTTTTCATAATTTTTGCAAGTACTAATATCACTTCTATACTCTTTGGCTAAAAACCAATACGTATTTCAAGATTTAAATAATCAGTAATTTTGATCTTATTTCGATTAAATTTTAGTCAAATAGATCTAACCAATGATAAATAATAAGTGAAAAAAGACTATCTGCCAGATGTTAGATTAAAAATATAACTAGTAAACTAAAATTCCGCCATTTGTTACCACTAAAATTCACTAGCTCCATACCAGCAATGACATGGATGCTCTCCAAATACTCGTGTAGAACAAATAACTCAGTGTGCTTACAAACGTATCAGTGGTTCGTGTAATAGAGACAGAGTGCTCGCCCGGGGCCGCGTGTGAAAAACGGTCCCCATCAATAACTCGCTATCGGTCAGAACAGACGTGTGCCTTTGCCTATCGATGTCTGATTGATTGTTTAGTCTCTCGTTTCCTTTGTATACGTTGTGTACCTGTTTTAATTCTATTATGTATTTTAATTTCCAACGAACCAAAAAAACTGAGAAGGTTTCCGAGTTCACCCGCTTTTTGATTGCTATCACTTCGTCACTTTCCTTTAAATAATCATTTTTGACCCGTTCTTCTTGCTTTCGATTCCTAAGACTATTATTGTTAGGTTCAGGGCCTCATTCCCTAAGGAAATCCCTAATCAACCTTCTACACTGTTATCCTGTTATCGTGTTTATTTAAATCATTAATCAAGATCCTCCTACAATATTCTTAGCATTCCTGCAAATTTTAAACCTAGTGTTTAAAATGTGTAAAAAAATTAAGGATCCAAAATATTCCATAAATTCCAGAAAACAAAAACAAAAAACAATTATTAAAACCTAGAACTGTTGACCACTGTCAAATTCTGATACATTAAACATAGCACGAGGTCTAGCATCCAGTTCCAACGAAGACCAACACAATTGTTTATGTCTTTTGGAACAATTTTTTCTTGAGTTTTTTTCACTGTTTTAAACGTCAAAAGACTCGTCTCTGCACCGAATTGTATGGACAAGATTGTGTTTTCAATGTATAGTCTTTGTATTGTATTCATTAATTTGTTTGACTGTTGAGAATATTCGAATTATGACACCATCTTTAGTCTCTTCATTTAAAGCTAACACCTAAGCAGCTAAGCTCTAACAGAGCAATTTCAGTGCGACAATAGGTGTCTTTTACAGGGGGTAGCTATGATATCATCACCAAAGCGAACAATATTTACAACGAACGGGCTGGGTTTTTCAAACTTCGAAGTTTGTCTATTATCCTCGAGCGATATTTTTCTGTTGCTTTTACATCAATTATTAGGATCAATCCGTAAAAATGCTACACTAGTAATGGTTGCAATCTGTGTGCACTGCTAATCAGGTGGGTCTAAATTAAATCGTCCTCTCTGATCAAGAGAATCATGTACCGTTCAAGTTATTAATATTTACTTTTGGTTGATTACTAAAATATTGTATAATTTAGTTGCGAAGATGAAAAAAAAAGCACATGATCTCTCAAGTTCTCTCGAACTATCATTAATTATTCATCAACCTGTCTGAAAAAGATAATTGATTTGAATGTAGTTAATGTAATTTCCGTATACGATTTATAGAAAAAGTTTTATCATGTTTTTTCTGTGAGTTATTTGAAAACGCATATTCACCAATCATTGACTGGCAACTAATAACATGTCGGACATTCATTGGCCTGAACTGGCTGGAACCCAGTGATGGATAGCCGTTATTTGTCAAATCGAACTCTTGCACTGAAACGCAGTGCGTGGCTGCCAAATAGCGATGTAAACTGTGAACATGGATTTTAACTGCGGATGTTGGATTTGTGGGATGTGAATATCAGACTCATATTTGAGTAATGGTTTAGCTCATTAGTGTTTCTGCCTTATTTTAACATCATTGGTTTAGTAGTATAATATATACATAAATATTTATCACATAAATCTCATATCATTATCTCTTATTCAAGTTATCCTTCTATAGTAAATCGTTAAAGTAAAAAAAATAGACACTAATTTCTTCGCGTGTATCAGTTTTAACCGACTTTAAAAAAGAAAAGTCAAATGTTTTCAGGATAATAGGCGAGTGCCAGTGGATTTAGATGGCAATAACAATGTAGTAAACCGCTCTTAGTGGTGGATTACCGCCATTAACCGCTGCGGAGGTTGTAAAACGAGTGATCGATGCGCACCCCGATGTTTATTGTCTATTATGTGGACGAGGAGGGACACAGTAGTGATGTGGTCTACTCTCGGATATGTATAAATTACCTCACATTTCGAGCAGTTTGATGTTTAATAGTATAAGAATGTTTTTTTTTTCTTTTAAAGTGAAAAGAACTTGAACAGTTCCTCAGACTTGAAAGTTTTATTTTTAAAACTGGCTGGAATACTAAAATGAATATAGCGAAAGTTTTCTTTTTTAGGAGCATACCATAGCAGAGCAGAGCGCAGAGGCGCAAAATGTTTCTTTCCCATTTCCGCATATATTACAGAACGCATTTGCATCAAATATGATTGCACATAAATAAAGGATACCTTAGTTACGTGATGATATCAGGCGGTTGGAGCTGCGGCAGTTATAGTTTAGTAATGTTATAGTTAAAAATATTAAATGTTATTCTGGATAATGTTATTATTGGATCATTAATAGTAACTTAATGTAAATTCGAATTATCATCGTCAAAATGAAATGCGTTTATGCGTCACTTGTTTTCTGTTGCGGTACAGCAGCCGCGGTAGCAATTGTCTCAATTATTAATTGTAATTTTTGACAGGCACCTGTCAATTTCGCAGCACTCAACCCTTCCTTAATCCCCCACAAGACGCGAGGTGCTGGGACGTCTCCTTAGCCGCTCCCCCAGAATAAATTAGCTTTCTCCCGGCCACATCGGGATATAAAATTTTGAATATGAATGGAAAATTTTGCATTTGTAATAAACCGCTTTTCCCTGTAACGCTGCAGATGCGTACTTGAGTACTGGATAAAAATGGAATCTCTCCCAGTGTCGTTCCTCAGGTGGCCCGCCATAAATATTTATTAATTATTTTTTCAATAATCTCTCCTCTGGTGTATCCTCCGAGGACGGAGGGATATCTCCACCGTTAATTGCTTTTTGTTTCATTTGAATAAGTATTGTTTTTGACTGCTCGAGCGTGACGTTGAGTTTTATAAAATCTCGACGATGAATAATTTTGTTGAAACAAAGTTAATTGAATCTATTTATTGATTGTCATAAATTTCGTTAGAAATATGTAGTATTTAATTTACAGTTTTAATAATATAAACTTTTGGAATAAAATTAGTATAATATTGACGTAACCCGCAAATTTTGTTCGTGGTTTTTTAAATACCTTTTAAAGGCGTCAGTCTTGTTTCCCGTTGATACTCATTTTAAACCTGATTTTTAGAAAAAAAAAAAAAATTTGAATTCATTATCTATATTATGTCTGTATTAAAGGAAAAGTTTTATTTATAAATATTTCACGACCAAAGTACCCACAGAAGTATTACTTACTTAAATATCCTACTAAAGTAACTTTAAAAGTTTATAGTTAATTTAAGTTTTTCTTCTAATTCCGCACAATTCGTATGCAGATATCAATTCTTCCTCTATTAACTTTACTTGTCACATGACAAGTAAAATTTGGTACTTCTAAAACGTCTTAATATTAGCCTATGCCTATCTTTTATTTATGCGCCGCAGTTATTTTGAAAAAATAAACATTGATCTGTTGCCGACATTGTGTCGCTTAATTGATTTTATTATTTAAGAAAATTTAAATACAGGACATTTACATTCGAAGCTCGCAGGCGACACGTAGGAACAACTGATGCGCCGAACGCGGTTACTGATTTCTAGCGTTGGCCGCACAACTCTGAACCTTTAAATGGTGCCTTAAAGAATCTCAGTCATAAGGTATAAAATAGAATTACACCGGCTACAAAAAATAAATGTCTTAGTACATCGCCGCTTCAATTTTATTTTCATAATTTTGTTAAATTTGTATAATGTTATTGAATCGATTCAATTACAGACTGTGTCGTAAAATTTTGCATAGTAAAAGAAATGTACGTACAGATCAAATACGTTATGAAGAACTTGATTAGTGATGTGTAGTGTATCATTTTACAGCAGAGTTCTGTTGAGCAATTGTACCAATTTATCCTCGTAACGTGCGACTACCCTCAAGGCATGTTAATTTTTTATTTGATCAAGATAGTTACCGTGGGCGAATAGTTTTGTAATAAAGCCAATTTTTTATAATGCCATGCTTTTGGGGTGGATTCGATTGGTTTATTCTGTAAGTAAGGGGAAAATTATATACGTAGACGTGTCATTTTGTTGACAATTTGAAAGTCGTTTGATTCCATTTATCTCATTTTCTTGTTAAGGTATTGATTTAAATAATCGTTGTTCGGTAGTAAGTGGATGTATTTGCATCATTTTATGAATTCATGTTCTGCTGATTGGACGACTTGGCTATTAATTTCCCATTTAAGTAAATTTTATGTAATTCAAGAGAGTTTTGAACATTTGCGAAAACTTCATACTTAGTGGTTTAGAATTCGAACAATGTTATACTGATGACTTACATACAATTAATTACATTAGATATAGCATAGCATAGCAAATCAAGATTTAGATTGAGGTATATTTATAGCTATATTGAGCTTTTTTAACCGTCGCTAAAAGGTTTCAAAGTTTTTATTGAATACTATACTACCATTTATTGATTTTGTTGTACTATGTATTTTTAATTCTAATATCCCATATTATCAATTTTTTTTAAACAAAGTGTATGAATATTTTAATGGACCAATGCTTTAGATATATTACTCTAGCAATTGTTATATGTAATATGCAAGCCTAATAAATTGTTAGCAAACTTGATCCTATATTTTACGAAGAAGTCCAGTCATCGTCCATTTCGGTTGGTGTTACCCGCAATTTGTCTCCGGGGCAACGTAATCCTCAAATTGATAATCGATGGGCGTCTACAAAGGCATGTTAACGAGCGACTTGAAGCATTATCAATCTTGCTTCTCTGCCAAGGTCATACAGCTGAAAGGACCTTCCCTGGTGTCGGCCATTGTGGTTATGAATGATGTCTTGGTAATGACACGAGTAAGGAATATTAAATTATTCAAATTATTTAAGTAGCCTATAGGCAGTCTGCAGTCGTGACGTCCTAGACTCTTTTTGAATGCAAGGCACGAGTGCGTTGCAGCTTTTAAGGTGGGGATACGTTCTTTTCTTGAAGGGTTGATAGTCGTGTTGATCGGGCAATGCCGCAGATGACAATATGTTCCACAGGTTTTGTTTGTTAAAATGATAAAATCAATTCATTTCTTCTAGTGTGGCAAGATAAGGATATAATAATTATTTTTATTAATTTATCCTAATCTGGTATAATTAGGATATAAATTATTAATTTAGTCATCTTTTAGATATTGGCTAAGGATTCATTATTACTAAAAATTTACTTAAAGCCAATTTTAAAATTTTAACACAGTCTAACGCTTCAATAGCTCTTTATTTCTTAAAAGTACATAATACAATGTTTAAATACTTTGTCAAGCGTGTTCTATGCATGTGTTTACAGCCATTAATTTCTTTTGGCTAAATGTATTATGGTTGAACCTTTTTAAGAATTTCAAAAATTATGTCATACTACAACGCAACGCTACTTTAATTTGCAACAACATAAAATTTTAAATAATAATAGATATGTATATACTTAATCGTCATAATAAATAAAAACATTTTTGCGTATGTATAAGTAAAGCAAATTAAAAAAGTATCTAAATAAAAAAAACTAGATTTGAAGTTAAATTTTAAAATGTCATGTCGCTACAAATTGACACACGTCAAAATTAACCCTCCGATGCTCGTGGCTGTGTCAAACAAATGGGTTCGGCTGTTTTCGATAAACATCGTAACAAATTAACTGTAGGCCTCGATACAGACCACCCGTATCGCGACATCTACGTGCCATAACGACATTGATTAAACTGATTCCACTAAACCGTGGGAAGGGTTTCCTATACCTACGACTTTTCATGCAACACTGCATTGTTTTATTGAATAAAAATATATTACGCAAACATATTGTTATCTCGTACATGGCTATACGTACAGGTAATTTAATTTTTATAATTGGTATTAATAGCTATTATTTCGTAAAAACTTGGAGCTTTCTTTATTGCCGCTTCGCAAAATAGCTTGATTAAAAAAAAAAATAGTTGCAGGAGTGTCATGGATACAGGCTTCGCCTGTAGAAGGCTTTTTAATAACGTTTCAATAAGTCAACTTGTGATCGATTTTACATTTTTATTATAATTGTGCAGTAAATTAAACATAGCAACTTTATTAGGGACTACTAAGTAAGGCTTTGATCGCTATCAGGCAGTGCGAGGGTTAAATTAAAATTTAAAGCAGTTTAGACCACAACTTAGGTTACATGAATACATATCACTTCCTTCTTCATCTTTACTTAAAAGTATTAATTATTTTATAACTTTATTGTAAATTTTTTTTTTTTTTTTTATTAAAATTATGTAGGTATTAATATTTCAAAGCCTTACACATTTCTCTGAATTTTTTCTTAAGGCCTTTTAACTCGTTTGGTCTAATTTGATCGCTTTAAATTTATTTATTTACAGAGAAATGCCGAGCATTGCCCTCTCCATTGCTCTTTGGGTGACCACATCTTTGTGCCATAAGTCATCACTGGCAACACACACTGGTCAAAATCTTTAGCCTTGAGACACTGTTTTTGGAACAAGAAAATGTCACGCAGTTTCTCGAAAGCCAAGACCTCTTTTTCAAAGTAAGAACTACCTAGCTGGTTAGTTTATTCTAGGTATACGTAATCATCAACAACTTCAAGCGTATTACATAAAGAAGAGAGAAATATTTTTAATTTTTAAATTTTCATATTATTCATTGAGATATATTACAAAAAGAAAAAAATCTCTATGGTAAAGATTTTATATGATGTTTGAAATGTTTATTTTTTATAAATCAAGTAATCATAGAGATATATGCTCATATAAGTCAAACGCCAAAAATAAAGCAGTGACTTTAAGGGGTTCACGTTACAAATTACACGTCGACTGGTGAGAGTCGTCACCGAGGATACATGGATAATGCTCGGATCGCGTGAAATCGTACAATATCAACCGTCGATTGACTCTGCTCAAAGGAAATGAATAGATTTCATTTTAGTGTCATTTGTAGAGCTAATGGCGCCAGCCTAATGCCGTGTTGAAAACATGTAAACACGGGACCGCGCGGAGTGAAGCTTTCCTGACACGTTAATGATACCGCAATACAGATGTATTTATTTATTGATTAACTCGTTTATAATTAAATTGAAGGTTTTCAACATTTATTGAGTATGTACAACTATTCTAATAAATGACGCAATGGAAATAATAATTATCTACAAGTGTAAATTGTCACGAAAGTATATTTTAAAATTCATTATACAAAAAGATCCTCAGTATTTTTTGCATAAATGTTTAATAAACAAATAAGATAGGTAGATTCCTAAACAGTTTTAAATTTGTTACTTTAAAAATCTTTTTTACTTACTACACAGCTATAAAAATTGATAAAACGTGTTAATTGGCACGGAATATGTATTTTAATTGATTACCAGTACCCTCATTATTATTTTGATAAGAAGTAATCATAATAAGAAGAATTAACTATCAAAATAATCGTATTAATTATTATTATTACAAACAGATCAATTCAGACTAATCTGAAATTAACTAAGAAAACAAAACCATAAAATTTATGTTATGTTATTTCTATTCGTAATTATTTTTAACGTTAGTACTGGACCCGAAATATTTATCTATTTGTAAATAAAATCAACTTGTATTTCTTCAACTTTTATTGTAAAATATAAAAGTGACTACATATTTCCCTTTGTCGTAGAAAATTGCTGTTGAATTGTAGCGTGCTACTGTAATACGTAGCTCAATTACGTCACAATGTCTTCTTTGTATTTTCCCCGAAAAAACTGTTCGTAATAAATAATACCGTATGTCATTTCTCAGCACGTATGAAATTTATAACACGCGGAGCGTTTTCAAAGGGCAATTTATTTGTAATAGAACCGTTCGATGGGGGACCCACTGTAATAGTAAAACTAAAATCTTTGCTTCAGCGAAACTTTTTTTGTAGTTACTAATTGTCTTGCCTGTTATTTTTGTAATAAAAAGATATATGTATGTAGTATGTTTATCAGCGGACTGGTTACAAGTCATGACCAGGAAATTATTGCTACTTTTAAATCATAAATAATCATATAAAACATTATTGCCTTTAGTCACAGCTATTTCACTTGTGTTTGTGATTTGGTCATAGATGATAAATGGCATCAAAATCATTAAACAATTCTGCAAAGATTACGACCTTTTTAACCGACCTCAAAACCACAAAATAGGAGGTTATCAATTCGTCTGTACTTTTTTTTATGCTTGTTACGCGATATCTTTGTCAATTGTGGACCGATTTGCAAAATTCTTTTTGTAATCGAAAGGGTATACTCCCGACGTAGTCCTAATGGACCTGGATTTTTCTAGGATCCCATCATCAAATCCTGCTTTAGTGGATTACCACCATATCAATAAATTTGATGATGGGATCTTGGAAAAATAGAGGGAAAACCTCAAATTTTATATGCCTGACAACGTGTTTTAGCTTGTTTGTCTAGCTATATAGGCATTTGCGTTTAGTAGTCGTTATATCATGTTGCTGAGCTGATGATGGAAGTCCTTGACCTTTTGGAGTTAGAGGATAACTCTTTCAAAAATCTAATCATGTATTGGGCTGGTTTTTGGAAACAATATATATAAGATGTCAAATTTGAACCCGACAAGGTTCAAATTTGACATCTTACTACCTTGTCTAAATAAAGTAACGGACTTATTAAACTAAATTTAAAATAATCTAATATACTAAAGCTTGGTACGATACATTACGGTACGTAGTGTTTTAAATATCGTACTTATCTACTCATTACAAAAATATCTTTAACTAAAAATAGTAAAATAAATTCTTTAAAAAAAAGTTGGGCCGACTTCAAACAATACTGACAAAGAGCACTAAAAATTAAAAAAAATACAAATCTAAGTAAAAAACTATAATAAGTACCCTCAATATAAGAGGTAACATTATAATAGCAATAGTCCCTGTTATAGCAATAGCTGTGTGATTTGTGCCGTTATTTAATAATAATAATATTTCGGACATTTGACACACAACGCCAATTAGTTTCAAACTAAGCAGAGCTTGTACTATGAAACCTAGATTGAGGGGTAGAATACTTATATATTTTTTAATATAAAATTTAAACTTAAAATAACGCATTACGTTTTTAACAAACTTTTGACTTAACATTTAACATAAATATTTTGGATCAAAATGGTGTAAAATCATTTGTTTTTAATGTTCGTTTATAACTAAAACCTACAAGTTTGAATACCTTTAGATAAGACATTCAATTCACAATTTTTGGGATGCCTATTGAAATAATACGTAAATAACGGAATATCCAATTTCATGATATCTGATATAAAACAATCGATTTGAAAAGAAACACTAAAAAACCTGACAAAATATATAAATTAAAAAGCAATTCTGCAAGCTCGACGTGTCGGTATATCACAGCGCAGGGCCGGTAAAGAGCGTCGCACCACGATTTGTGACTTAATCACTTTATTGGCAGCGAGGGAACTGGCCTTATCGGAAAGAAATGTCGACCCGAGGCGCTGATATATGAGTAAACAAGCTTGCACTTTTCCTCGGCGACTTTTGGCGGTCACAGAAGCCATAAACCCGTCGCCAAAGTTTGGATTGTGCTTGCGGGGAGCGCTTTGACTTGAATGGTTTTTTTATCAAAAGTAATGTTCTCATTTACCTTATTTGAGTCCCCGGCGTTGCAGCCACGTGCATCTGAAACAAATAATACTCTTAATATAGCAAGGGGTTTGTGTACATGGATCCTTCATATTCCCGGGCAGTGATTAGTCGGCGCGCACTACGCTTACCGGACCTAAATATGTTTGTATTTTGGCTTTGCCAGTACACACCCAATATCGGATCCCTCCTGAGGATCAGCCATTACGCAGCCTCTTAACGGCGAACGGTTTTAATTAAAAACTTCTTGCATTAGCATGTGTCCGTCCAATCATGATACTAATCCCTTCAAAATATTATTTAATTTCGGTTGGGACTGTTATCTGGAATGGGTTTCAAGAAGTATATTTGATACAGGATATTGTTACGTAAAGTATTTCTAATTTAAGCGATCTCTACGACTGTGGGACTATGCTAAAAACATTTTTTTACTGAGCTAAATGTATTATTAGTATTGTGGGATAAGTACAAGTAAGTAAAATTGATTTATTAAAGAATTTTATTAAAATATAGTAAATAGGTCAAATTGGATTGTTCAGTAACCTAAATAAACAGTATATCAGCAGTTTTGGGTGGGTGTCGGCAGTCTTGGCGGCGATAAACAAGCACAGGTGTAGCGGGCCCACCTCAACCGCTGTCCGGGCCAACTTGGAAAGTATTTGTAAGCGTTCAAACATACCGTGCTCGTTATGCATGCCTCGCTGGGTTTAATCACAGCCCAACCCCGCCTCGAGCGGAGTTAATGTTTTCACTATGTATTTTTTAAGTACTTGTACCTACATTCAAAACTCGGTCCTGCTCGCAATATTCCTCGGTATCAATAATGTATTTATTGATCAATATTCCGTTCTTTAGTAGTTTTTATATTTAATAGTTGCATTACCATTTGCTTGTAAAACATAGGCTTTTTTTCAAATCAGATTGCAGGGATATTTAGTCAAATCATGTTTCTCAAACTATATATTGACAGCAAGAACCATCCCTCTGATAGTGCCAGCGACACACAAATTACACTATTGTGGTTACCAACTTTTCTAAATCAGGGATAACCATAAACCATTGGATAGTAAAAATAGTTACACAATAAAAAAAAAGTATATCCATTTACCCATTATGAGTAGGGTCTAATATCATCATGAAGAATAATATTACTAATAAAGATCACAACAAGAAGGTATGATTTCATTGTTTGACGATTTAGATTGGTCCATCGAACCCGGGAACAAACGCGTCATACGTATCAAGTCGAAGGTCCTCAGTCTATTAGCGAATTGTATGTGACTACCCACATTCAAATGTTGTGTCTATTATGTAACGTGTCCAATATTGACACAACGTCCCGCCAATTGTACCGATGTATCTATCTCACAATGATCCCTCGTCACCACCAATGAATATGGGTTTCGGGTGCCTCGGTTGGTCTGATACTATCGTCGCGTACTGACGTTATCCATCGCTCCTGAAGGAACGTATACATTTATTTTTATAGCCCAGTATGATCAAGATAAGAGATGGATTATTAATCAAAAACCAAACAGCGTCGTAAGCTAACGCCCAATTTTGTTTGACTAGGCGAAAAGTTGCGATCACTCTTATTTATTTTTTTATAAATTTTACTCGAGCGGGCTTTAAAAGCCTCGTCTAGTTTTATTATAGGGACGTGAATTAGCAAAAAGAGAATGGATTTTAGCTGTGATTATGTCAAAAATAATTAATTATTATCGATTCAATGCGGGCAGGGGTGCGGATTGATGGGAGGACGAGAAGGCGCTCTTTATATTGGAAAGCTAATTGCTCAGTTACAAAGTTGCGGGTGGAATGCTACAGATGTCTGAAGTGCTAATTTTAATCTGAATTATTATTACAAAGTGTGATAAGTAGTGTAGTAATAAGTAGTGATAAGTATCGAAATAGAAAGCGTGCTTTGACATCAATAAAGATGTGGATGTTCACATTATGCTAGCGAACATCATAGCAACTTGAGTATTATAATTACAAAATGTTACTACAAACAGTCATTTAAGGTGCTAGCCTTTGGTTCGAATGCACTGACTCTTAGAACAAGTTTACAATCTATGCGAGGGTGGTTAGAGCCGAAGGCACGTGTAGGGGCTCTCCGGAATTTCTTCATTCATTAAGCCACCACAGCTCCGTGATCGGCCTACCGAAGTAGTTGCTACATTGTACACATCACGATGAGCAAAACTTTAATTTAGGCCGCGGTACCTGCGACCACTCATTCATAATGAATCGTCTCACCCTCTGTTTAGTTGAGAAACAGGACCTCAAGTGTGTGACTGACGTTTTATTTACGGCTTTATTTAAACCTCAAAGAACAGCCGAGTATAGACGCAGATAAAAGCCGGGTTGGTGGTATCAATAAATCACGAGTTGAGAAGTTTCAGCGTCGAAAGAAAAATCACACTCATCGGCCTCCTTTTAAATTAATGCCATTAGCTTCGAGATTTCATCTCCAAATAAACTGCAAAAATTACCTTTCTTCGTTTGAGCAGTTCAAGTAATTAGTAACGCTCGAGTTTTATTTGTTAATGTTCTTTATAATTTGAATTTGAGAAATGTGTGAATGGGATGGGGCATAGTTTGTATTAGAAATGGAAAGAGAAAGCGAAATTCATTGGAGGATCTGCACCTGCCACCGCACAAATTTGCAATTTAAATTCCAAACGAATATTCCACAGGACCTCCTTAACACGACATCTGTTTAAATCGTCGACGATAGAGTGACTGTCGTGGTTTCAACTCTTTGTGATTGCGACTTGATTGAAATAAAACAAACGTAATCATTTAGGGGATTTGGAAATGCCATCTTCAATCCATGGCTTTCATTGAATTTTTTAATATAAATTATTTGTTTTTTTTTAATAATATTTTAGAATTAGGTACGTGATACATTTCTTTGTCAGAAAATTTGATTTCTTTTACTAAGAGATTAATTCTGCAATGGAATAAAATGTGGCATGAACATAATAATCAAATATTATTACGTAGTATGTTGGTGATAATTTTGAACACTTTATTCTAGAAATATCGTTCAATAATACCTCCAAATATTAACTGTACCAAAATAAAAGGTTGTAATATGTTTCATGTTATGACTCGGGCAATTGATTGATTCGTTTCTGTCGGGATGATATATCGTGGTCTGTATCGGACGGTTACCGCTAATAGGTGTTAGTGGTTAAATAAAGAAGTGCTTCGGTCCGGGCGGAGCCGCGGGTCATTAATAACTATCGCCCCACCACTTCATTAGCAATCAATCACACGTGGCCGCCCTTGTTAGAGACAGCTTGTTGCATTGGATGACGATTTTTTTTTGACTTCATTAATATCGGGACAAGTTTTTACGATAAGGGGTTGCGCTAGATATTTTTAGAAAGATCAGACTCAAGACTTTTTTTGTCAACCATTATTTTACTGTATTTACTACAGAAAGTACTACG
The DNA here is from genome assembly GCA_902825455.1 of Arctia plantaginis. Lineage (NCBI taxonomy): Eukaryota > Metazoa > Arthropoda > Insecta > Lepidoptera > Erebidae > Arctia > Arctia plantaginis. The sequence goes on along the minus strand of CADEBD010000364.1, from coordinate 400,733 downwards.
GTACTTAATACTTGCCGAGTGGTATTATAAGAGAAATTACTCTATAACGATATATAATAACTAATGCTGGAAGATTGACTTCATTGGCCTGTTGGTCTAGTGATTAGTGGCCCTGACTGCTTAACCAGAGGTCGTGGGTTCGATTCCCATCCAAGACAGTAATTATGTGATTAGTATGAACAGTTGTAATGTGTCTGGGGGTAATAATTTATCTATAATATGTATGTATTTAGAAATTTATAAGTATGTTTATCAACATTCAATTTACCATCGTAGAGGCTTTGCCTAGTTTGGGATTAAGACGGCCCTGTGTGTGATGTGCTAGGTTATTATTATTATCATGATTCTGGAATAAGGGGTTTAACTATTTAAAGTTGGCCAGTGAAATCTGGTTAATACGACAATTTTAAGGTATATAATATATATTGATCGGGTTAATACCCGAATAAAAGCCGACTAAGAGAGCAAACTACGCAGAACAACAGCACTGCAGGTAGAAGGAAAACTTGATAGAAACCCTAAACAAACCCGTCTGGCCAGCGTGGCCAGGCCAAAACCTCCTTTCTAAGGAGAAGCCTATGTCCAGCAAAGGACTATTAAAGGCTGTTGATGTGATGTGATGTTATATTATCTCAGGCGTCAGTACAACTGCCAGGTATCTTTAACTATTAAGTATGTATGAGTATATAAAAGTATAGACATTATTATACGATAAGACATAGATGAAATCAATTTCTTAATATCAATTTATAGGGAACAGTTATTTTAAGTTGTAAAAAACCTTACCGACTGGAGTTCTTAAAGTTATAGTGGTTCTATTGTGACTTTTAGTTTATTTCCATACTCCCCTAATGAACAATTCAATACAAAAATTATTTTCTAAATGGGCAGTTAAACTAAAGTATGAAAATAACAAAACATGAGAGTGATCAAGTGTGAGAAAGAAAGACTTGTCGGAAGGAGTTAATAATCTTATTAATTTGTTCTCGTTACCGGTGGTGGGCTGCCACCGACGTTCTTTGTAATTAATGGGAACACCTCATCTATTAAATTAGTACAAGGACCTGTGAATACACGTGTGCACATTCCGACCAATCTAAAAAGGACCATCACACCTCTACTTATTTTATCAAAATGTAATCAACGTCGGGGTCTCAGTTATTTGGGTATACTGTCATATATTCTTAACAGAATAAATAAATTGCCCGTGAAGAAAATGTAGTAAGAAAATTCATTTATCAAAAAGGTAACGTGAGCGTTCACGTTTAAGTTATGGATTTAAGACTTTGTATAATTAGTAAATTATGTTTAATTATGTTATTGTGTAGTTAATAACCGTTTCTTAAAAAACTTTAAATAAACCGGAAAAGCGTGAGTTGTAAAAAAATGAAACAACAATCAATTAGCGTTCAGGGTTTTGCTTACCTATGCTGGGAGACCTTACTTATTCATAAAATAAATTTCATGGTTCTCATCAATGTGAAGTGTTAATAATAGTAAAAGTGTAATAAGATTTTTATTTATCTACGGCGTGTACAAATCGATTAAAATTTAAGCTTAAAATGAACGTGTCTTTTGACTTTGAAACTTGTTTTTTTTTGCAGTTTGAAAAGGCAAGGCAAGACAAGCATCTGACATAAATATCAACTTGATACTTCCACGCGTTTCTGAGTAAAACGGTATAGATGAACCAATAAACTGACAGAGGAACAACAAAGTGATTATATCACATTCTCTTTGTTTTCATTTTGAGGAACGGAAGCCTAAACTTGATAGAAGTAGGCAAATGCTCCGAAAAAGCCGAGTCTGATCTGAGTCTGAGTACGGACTGAGTCTGATGGATAAACCAAATCCTTCTGTCTAGTTCTAGCTCTAGTAAAATCTATCCAAAGAAAGTATACTTTGCTATACTCTAAGTCATGAATTTGTAATAACTTTAAAACTATAAATTTCATGGCAATTGTACCATTTCGTCATAACACTCCAAACAAAGGTAGCTCAAGTGATCCCGTAAATTATTACCAAACTATTCGCTTTGATCAATTAAATTTTATTACATGCGTTAATTAAACGGTTCTCTAAGTGAAAGATTTATTGGAGGTTTATCCTCATAACCGAAGCTTAAAGGGCGATCTCAATACTACTCGTCGGCCTTTCTTGGGGTAAACGGGCAGATGTGTACTCGTACTATTCTATTATGGGCCTATTCAGACAAGCCCTTAGTATGTGAGGTATGCAAAACAATTATTTTGCTGAGTATAGATATTTAGCAGTATATGGATAGTGTCTATATAATATAGAGTTTGAACTATGTTTTCAGCACTGACAGCGGATGTAATGGGGATTAACCTTGAAATAAAATTTAAATTTTGTTTATTGCAGTGTTTCAGGTCAGAAATGTGATCTAAGAATGTTTCATGACAGCAACGTAATGTTACCTACATTATAACCTAACGTAATGTACATTATATTTTTTCGACTTCACCGATATTATACATCTTAAACAAACATTGTCTAACTTTTAGGATACTTAACTACTTTTAAGATGAATTTAATACATAGGTACACATTAAAAAAAAGCTATTCTTTACGTTTGTGTTCCGCTTTGGTAAATGGGCAAGTAAAAATATATATAGATACCTTAATTTATTATTCATTCATTCGATATCTTGACGAATTGCACGTTTAGTTCTACACATGCAATTTTATAAACTGTATGACTTATTACTGACGGAGTCCTTACAGAATGCTGTCACTAACTTCTATGACAAATTGTATGAACTAAGAGGTACATATTAATATTATTATTACATATATTCCATTAAACACTATGAAACGATCATTTCATCCCAGAGGGTACAATACGGCTTTACTAAAAATGTTATAAAAAATATACAAATATCATCAAAAATATTAAAAAGTATGGCAATTTATCGGACTATCACTCTTTTACATTACTTTGTAGCTGAGTAATTGAATTGGAAATGTGTATAAAATTGAATGCTCTATTACTAAAAATCCCAAGTCATTTTGGTCATGTATTAAGAGTAGACGACAAAGTAATATATACCCAATATAAATTCATTTTAAGGACATTACAGCTAGCACGGGTGAAGATATCAGTAATTTATTCGCCAAATATTTTTATTCGACTTTTCAATAACCAGATTATACGCATATTGACTCTCATACACATAAAATGAGCAGCGAACATTGTATCAGTGATAGTCTAGCGGGAATTAGCACGATTGAAATATGTAAGTCTCGGCTGTTGAAACTGATGAAAAACCTAGACCTGTCTAAGTCTGGAGGACCTGTTTTTATGCCTTCGACTTTTATGGTCAGTTGTTCTGATAGTTTAACTGTACCTTTATGCATTCGTTTTAAGCGCTCTCTGTCAGAAGGGATAGTTCCAAAAATTTAGAAATCAACCTTTGATTGAAGCCGATATTGAAAACTACCACCCCATTTCTAAGAGACATCTTTTTTTTCTTTTATTTTAGAACGGCTACTCTACACTGACGCTGCAATGACGATGGTGTTGATGCTACATTACAGGATAGTTTTGGCGAAGAGCAACATGGCTTTTTAAGGAATCGTTCTACTACGTCAAATTTGATTTTGTCACACGAGTTTATTTCACAAGGAATGGAACACAAAGGGCAAGTAGACGTCATTTATACATACCATACAAATACCCCATATCAGATATTTTAAAAAAACTTTTAACCATACTGCACTGCATTAAGTACTGCATAACGTTTTTGAACTCGATTTACTTTGAGTCGAATGAAATAATATATTCATATATTGTTATACATAGACAAATATCTTATGAAGGCGAGTCGGTCATACAGTATATTAGACGCGGACGAACTCCCGTGGGTATCTCACTCTAATATATTCAAAGATCTCTGTCTATAGCGAGGTTTGCAGTTAAATTAATCACGATGTAAGCGCTTAGTGCGCGAATATTGTGGGTCCACTACACGGGACTAATCTCACGCGTTATAAACATGGATAGGTACTGATTGTAAATATATGTAGGTAGTTTAGATGTGTTCATAGTAGAATGTATGTAGAATTTTTAATATGAAATGAACAAGAAAATAACTTCAAAATTTATCATGTATTGTATTAAAGGACAAACTGTAAATCACCACGACTTTAAATAAAAATATCTGTGATTTGAATGTTGACTCTGACATGAACATGATAATATTTCGGCGAGCAGTTTGCCGTTCTAAAATGTCTTACTTATTTACTTCACTTTATTACCATTTTAAGATCCAACTCTCAAGAAAGAAAGAAAGAAAGAAACATTTATTTGCAGAGAATACAGGTGGTACCAGATTTTATAAAGGTGTATAATGTTCAAGCTATATTCTGCCTGTACTAGGCATGCAAATATTTTTATAGAGACTCAAAACATTAACTAATGATAACTATTAACTAATAAAATTAACAAAATGTCAAAAAAAAAATAAAAATATTACATAGAAATTATTAAATTTATTGAATTATTATATCTAATTTATTAAATCTACAAATGATATATATATCAGTTTTGTATTGCATGAACTCTTTCATTGTATAAAAGCACTTATCAACTAGCCATTTTCTTAACTTAATTTTAAAATATTTAAATGGGAGTTCCCTAAGGCTCTTAGGAAGTTTATTGAAAACTGAAATGCACATGTGATACACATTCTTTTTCATCAAAGATGTTCTACAAAATGGAATCATTATTTTCGTAGGATGTCTTGGTCTGTATTTAGTAACATGATCCCCCTTGAATTTAAAGAAATTATTATATTTCCTAACAAAGATTGATACTTCAAGAACATACATGCAGGTCAATGTCAGCAAATTATGTTTTTATACAACGGTTTACAAGACTCAAGTGGACTCACTCCACAAACAGCTCTTAAACATTACTTTTGGGCAATAAAGGCTTGATCAACATCAGTCGAATTCCCCCATATTATTAACCCATATCTAAGGATTGAATCTACGTAACCTTTATAAGCTACAAGTGCAGTCATTTCATCAGACACGGTACGAAGCTTTTATTACATAAAAATACATATACCTAACTTAAATATTACCCTGTTCAAGATGTAGACATGTATCTCACATACCTCTATATGTGTAAGTTTACTTATTTGCTAAATTTCAGAGCAAATGGTAGAAATATTAGAGCGATCGGTGCTGAACAAATGGAGGGCTGAGCTAGTTTTATAAATTTGTACAGTATTAGTTCGAAAGAAAAAGAGTCAGCAGTTGTTAGATTAGCAGCAGTTATTAGAAGTCATTTGATGTTTATTCTATTTAAGTTTTACAATTTTAAACAATACAGCGAATAACAAATATGAATCATCTGTATTATCTTCAAGAACTGTGGATTGGAATAGGCTGATTAATTGCTTGATTATTAACAAAGATTGACTGCATGGGTGGCGTGTGGTTTAAGCGCTCGCCACGCCGATACCTACGCTAACTGTTGTGGGTCTGATCCCCACATAGAATGACGTCTTGTGTGCTAAACAAATTGTCAAGTCTGGGTGTTTTTTGTCTCATATGTCTCATATGTTTCTAAAGCCCCCGCGACACAGGATATATTCCTAGTGCGGGAGTTAAAAAAATAAATAAATATTAGTTAATTAACTATTTTGAGTGAAGTTTTGTTTGCAGATGCAAATTTAAATTTTAGGTAAGCTCAAGAACAGTTTGCTCTTGATTTTAGATATCTACGAGGTCCTTTAAAATGAGTAACGATCGTTAATTACACTGTATTTACATAGTAGACAATAGTGCACAAGTAACAAGCTCTTATGATATATGCGCAGTAAATTCTAATGCGAGGTTCGCCCCGCGAGGTGCCACCGTAAAGCCGCGACGAATACGGAATGATCATAATAAAGTATGATTTCGTGGTCGGGGACGCGGCCTTAACGCGGATAATCACTCCTCAGGCGTACCCATATAATTCCTTAGTGCATAATGAAAGTTGATTAACATTATACTGTGTACGAGAGTCGTCGTGTGTGTGTGTGTCCGCCGCAGATTCCGAGTCCTAATTAAGAGCGAGGGAGGGAGGGTCGCGGCCGGCGGCGGGGGTGAGGTATCGATCATCGCCCGCCAAGGAATCGACGCAGGGACCCACAAAAAGGGGAAGCCCTCATCTGAAAATCAGCGTCCGCTAAGCTGGTCCTGCGAGCACATGTGTTTTGATTTAAATGCGCTCTAAGGGTCAGTTTAATGCGCGAGTGCGGAAACGGAACGCTTCAGGCGAGATTTGCAAATCCGATGTGAATAATTACATGGCTTACGAGCGCTTACCTACTGCCTTATAGTCATTTGCATATTTTCTTGTGGCTTTATGCTCGCTGTCCGCTGGTGTGGAAACTAAATATGTCTACAGGATGTTTTAAGTGGATCGCCTGAAACAATCTGTATTCCGGAGTTCATCTTTTATAATTGATTAATTTAAAATTGTTTTGAATATATGTAGATGCATATAAAAATATGTGCATACGAGTATTGTTACTTACATGAAAAAGAGAAGGACTTTCTGAAACTGGATTTCTTAAATTACATTACACAGAAACAGTAAAACAAGTGTCTTTCAAAGTTTGTAAATTGTTCTATTGTAAAAAATATAATTGGCGACTCTTTAATTAAATACAAAATAAAAAATCAAGAAAACAAGCAACGTTAACAAATCTGTTTATGAAATAAAAAACGTTGGAAAACACTTATCGCGCTCGAGTGCAAATCGTCGACTGTCACTTCAAATCCCGCCGGCGCCCGGACAAAATGGGAAAAAGTTACAAAAATAACAATCAAATAGAGCATCCACGGAAATGAGATCAGAAGGAATGATCACGGCCGACCCCGGAGACCGGTTGCCTCTTCAAAAAGGACTTAATCTCTCAATTCACTAAGGAGTTAAGCTTTAAAAAATATTTCGATAGTCAACAAAGAGCCCCTCGCTCGTCGCGTTGCGGTGTCTTTGACACGTCGCCGCCGCCGGATTTTTTCGCGAGATCTCTTTAGAGACGGGATGTCACTCACTTTGTATCAGCTTTGTCGCGAGAGGTTAAGCGCCGGTTTATTAGGCTTTACTTCCGATTCGCAAACAGAGGGGCGTTAGCAGATTCGTTTTCGATGTCGCATTGCCGATTAAAAAATGAAAACCTCCAACCGATAGAGATTTATCGGTGCAATACAGAATGCGGTGCCTAAACAAGACCCTCTCGCAATCGATATGAAAATGTGACGAGTGGGGTAACTCGCCAGCTGGCGGGCATTAATTAAGAATACGTGACAAAAGACGAGACATGCACACAAATACAAGTCGCGTCGAAAAAGGTCTGGATTATGTAACCCTTTTGCGCTTTTGATTTTAAACGTCGTGTGAAGTGCGAACGCCGGACGCCGGACCGTAGCGTCTAATTTGAAGGGAGACTTGACAAACCTGGCTTCGGGTCGCCCTTCGTTTAATCGAGCCGACGTTACACGTGATGTCGATATGAATGTTGATACAATGCAATAATAGCGTTGAGTAGGCGGTCACTATGGTTACAGGGTGGAACCGAATCCTTATTTGAATGGATCTGTGAAAGGCTTTAAGCCTCGTTTGACCATTTTGAACGGGTCAGCATATCGGGCGCTGACTGCGCTACGAAACCGAGATAATTAGCAGGCAAACAAGGAGCAGGGTGCCCGCACAACTTTCATAGACCGTTCAGGTGCTCTGCAAACATCACTGCAAGAAGTTTAACAGCAGTTTAATTGCGAAGCGAAAACAGAAGCGCGCTGAAAACAGTTTAGTTCCAGTGAAAAGAACCTAGTTGGTTGCGGAGGTGAACAAGCATAATCAAAGCTTCGTTAGTATTTGAAGTTTATTGAAATTGAGAAATGTCGTGTTCTGTTCTGTTTAGTAAGGAAATAAATTAAAGTTTAGTTAATAAATAGAAATGTGATATTTACTATATTATTAGTATTTTGTTATGCTTGTGCCTATTTATTTATACCAATATATGGTATTGAACATATTGCAATCTATTGAGTAAATTTATAAAGATTATCCTGGATTAAATTATTGGTTACAAAACATAATAATAAAGTTATTTTTTCAAATTGAACAGAAATAAGTCCTAAGGTATTCTTTATAAAAACTCATACCTCGTATTCCCGTAAATTAAAATTTCACTACCTTACCTCCGGGTATTTAGGCACAATTCACACAAGTCCATAAATCGAGCTTGTCATCACCAGAGCGGGGTAAAGGTGCGGACACACTCCTGGCTATAAATTACCACCGGTCGAGTCACGGTGTGTGCGTGCAGTGACGCTAATCCGGTGGTACGTGACGTGTGTGCCCCAGTCCTAATTGCAGATTGTGGTTGGTAGTTTCAATAGTCAGTAACAAGTACTACAATTAACGTTATCGCCATATAAAGTCATATATGTATATATAATTATCTTATCAGACATTTATTAGCAGTGTAATGACTAAATAAAATCATTTTTTTGTCAGTTTATTATTACTTACGCGCCTAAAATATGTAATAATAGTTAATTCTTCAATATGTTTTGTCAATATATGTAAATTGGTGTAAATCAATTTCTCAAGCTTTAAAAACGTTTCGAATAAAAAAGAAGAAGGGACTCACTACCTATGACCTGGTTTTATCACCAGAAATATCATCAAAAGGGATGGTTTAACCCACACTCGAGCGGTCTACTACTAGCCACTGAAAAATTCTCCTATCTATCTCCTGTATCCACCATCAAATGACTACCAAAATGCCAAATTGATATATTGTCACAGAGCCTACATATATATATAGATATTTACAAATTTTCGTTTCAATACGCTAATTAGCAGTAGGTTAAACTGCATAAAAAATCTAAACGTTATAAAAGTGAATTCGCAATTTGCTTATCATCTTTAGAAACCTACTTTAATCTACTAAACCTACTTTTTAATGAATGATTATCGTAATTCATCTCCTAACGAGATCTGCTTATCGTGTTAAACTTATCCGCTAAACGTCTTTTTGATTGTTAAAATTATAACTATTCTTGGCCAAACATATTCATATACATTTATCACCAAGTACACAATAAGTAGTCCATTTTTTCTAACTCTTCTGTGTACATGTACATAGGTACTATATACACAAAAGTTTGATAATCCCTTGCGGTATCGCATGCGGGCGGTATATCCAAGTTTTGCTAATACATAATTGGGACCAAATCCCCATTGGAGGTCGCTATACAAGGACAGGATTCTTAGTGCGTGTTCGGCTCGAAATTAATGAAATTAACCGATACGAGGTAAACTCAAAGGGAAGAAATGGGGTGGCGTATTTATTTATTAAGTAACTCAAGTTTATTAAACGTCAGTTCTAATAACCAGCATAAGACATTCTGAGGTAGGTTGAGAAGATGTACAGAAGCGTTCATTTCTTATGTTATTTTCTTTTAATCCATATATTACGGCAAGGTTATGGTAGCTTTTCAATATGTAAGTTACCGGAATTAAAAGAGTTTGAAGTGAAGACTAAGTAAATTAAAAATAGGCCAATGATTATTATGTGTACGCATGAAAAATTAATAAAAAAACGAATATAAAAAGAAAAGATTTGTGTGATTTGGGAAGCTAAAGTAAACTAAATTACCTTTCATAGTTCTAAAATTCTGTTGTTTAAATTTTTCAAGTCAAAGAAGGCGGATATCGTTTTTTTCTAAACTTAAAACTAACAACCACCACAAATGACATAATAACCCAAATTAACAAGTGAACTAGCTGTTGTTGCGTTCATTACCCCGGTGTAATTCCCGGACGTACCTCAGTGCGGTATCGATCCGCGTCGAGCGACAGAAAACTTTCTAGACAGCTTTTATATGCACCCACTCTTTATCCTCTATGTATAGCGTTCGATGAAATGTTTTACACTGTGTTCGCGGTGTTGTATACGCTAAGATTGACGGGTTAAAAGATGCAGTTTACTTTTAATTATGTTATGTCTGCATGATGATTAACATAAAAAAACCCATCGTCACTTTTCCCAGAGCTAAGTAGTAGATTGTAAGTTAGCATCGTAAGTTGTACGGCTGTGGGAGACAACTCGCAACATTTTTTATAACGTATTTTGTTATTTACTTGATATTATTAGGAGGTAAAGAGAGATGGAGATGTAAAAATTATAAGTAAGCTAAGTAGGTTAACTGCAAATTATTACTCGTAAGTAGCTACATTCCCAATAGTAAATGTTTTTCATATAAATAATTGCCACTAAATTCAAAATCAAAGAACGACCTTCTACGTATGATTTATGTGTGTTTGTTTTCTTTAATTACACTAAATTGGACTATTGTGCAAGCGAATTAATCTGAGTTTATGCGCGTGTATCAGAATTTATCTATCCTATATTCTGAGATTGTTGAACTGCTCTATTTGAGTTTTAGAACAATTTACATCTTTTAAAAATTTTGATAAAATTAAAATCTAAAACTTTTACATATCTAAATAATAAATTACATTAAGTGGTAATTAGCGAAAATTTCTTACCAACAAACCTTGATTTGAACAAAATAACGGATTAACTAGACAAAGCGAAACGTCTTCAATTTATAAATTGCTAAATAGGAATAATTGTAAACAAAATATGACAGGGTAATTACAGAAATGAGCGGGGTGCGTTTTTGGTGTTTGTTTTTCATTGGTAAGACGTCAGCTATGACGTCAGCCGTGATGTGCGTGCATTAGACAGTTGATGGGGGTAGCATCACGGTGAGAGGTCTTATTCTGAACATCCTATTGAAAAATATGTTTAGTATTATTAAGATTATAGCACAGGTGCTACAATGTTAATAACGCTTAACAGACAACACAATACATAGATACACGGCAGTTTTTACGTTCCACACATTTTTCAAAGACATTTAAGAAAGTATGGAATATAAAAACTGCTCTGTTTTTTTTAACTAAATAAGTTGAATATTTATCCTGATTATAAGAGTTCACTTTCCACTAAAGATACTTTTCTAGAGATAAAAAAAAATAGGATTTTATGAAACAGCAAACTATGTTTGTCTCTTTAGATGTAGCTAGTTTGAGCAGTAATGATAATTAAATTAAATTTTCCTTCTTATTATTTCTACAGATAATTGTATTTTCATGAATTTAGTTGGTTTAGTATAGTACCTGCAAAGCACATTATTAGTCGAATTGATAGTTTCATGATTTGGCATGAGCGCCAAAAACATTTTACTTTAGTTTTTTAAAGCAAGACTAAGTAGACAAGTACATGACTGACATAATACTACGTAAACGATAACTGGTATTATTTTAATTACGTAAAAAGATTATAACAAGCGAAAGTGAGAACTCAGTGGTCGTCGATGTTGATCTGTCATGAACGGATCGTCCGTATTTTAATAATTCAAGTTATATTGGCTATTGAATAAAGGAAAACAATTAAAAACTTAATTAATTATATTTGAATATCAATCTACAGGCAATTGCTAGTATACATATATTAAATTTAAACACATTCCAAATCGTAAAAGTAAACATTTGAAATACTCTGTGTCAGAATAAGTAGCGACGGTAATCGTGTGATCCCATGTGGGGTACGTCTAATCAGCTATGAAAATTAGGTTCCGCTGCGTGTCTTCTGCTTTGTACGCTAATGTAGAATTTAATTACAATTGCCAAATATCACATTAGCTTGTGATGGATGAGAGGAGACATTCTTGATGTTTAATTTGAAATTTACTATGTTAGTTATACGAATATTTGATGTACCCAGTTGGTTTTAATGAATTTTGTTGGCAAGTGATAATAATGTGCAATGTTTTCGAAACATCAAAGTTTTGTTTTTTATTGTTGATGTCAACAATTATTCTTCAATTTATAGGGCCTTTAAGAAATATGAAATTATAGTACTGAGACTGATTTAGCCTTAGTATTAATTTTGACAACTCTTTGGCTTCGTCTTCGTCTATCTAAAATCGTAATAAAAATGTGGAACATTCTCTAATCTGAACTTGATTCCTAAATATTGATAAAATTTATAAAGTATATTTAATATGATTTTTTTAGGTTTTTCAATTTTTTTATTGAAAGTGACATCATTTGAAATATAAAATAACATGCAAAGGTTTGTTTATAGTACAAATAAAATAATAACAAAGTTGAAAACACATAAAAGAAACAATTCAAAAAAAATCTTTTTTTAAATATATTAACGCTTCTGTTTAGTTTATTTTGAAATATTTTAAAAAATCTGCTTCTTTAAAGCAGAGGGTAGAAGTTCAATGTCTGCAAACATTTTATACGTTGCATCTCCAAAGCCACAGATCCTGGCATCCGCGTTATCCCAGGATCATCGATCATCCAATTAGTAGTACGATCAATCATCGTGCCGATCACTCCCCAGGCCGCGATGATTTTTTCCCACTCTTCATGGTAACCTCATGGGACTAGTTAATCACTTGACGGAAGGATGTAGCTTTAAAACTCCTATGGATTATTATTTTTGGTTTTGAAATAAGCTGTATTGTTGATCGTTGTTTCATAGCCCAAAGTTGTACGTTTGGTCAGAAGTTAGAAATTTGTTAAGTTACCTTAAATTAAAACCTAAGAAATACATAAAACTCAAGAAATTTTAGACGAAATTTAAAGCTTACTTTCCCAGTCAGACATTACAGAACTTGCACCTCTGATTAACAATCACAGCAAAAAAAAAACTCGTTTTATAAAGACATCGATACGGAAGTTAAGTAGCACTTCTTCAATCACGATAATATAAAGCTCAAGAAAACGCCTCGCTATAAAAAGATGAACAATAATTCTTTTTTATAACACGCCAAAGTGGGAATCTCATTGTCGGCGAAGAAATAAATAATATCAGAAAGGAAAAAGAAAAGGGAAATAACACAACATAAAATATTAAGATTCACCCTGGATTGGCATCATTCTGCGGTCGGCGCAGATTCCTTCCAAGGGGCGACGATACCTACATCTTTGAATGTTAATGCTATTTGCATATCCGAAAAGTCATGAAATAAATCAGCTGAGACGGACAGTGGGGACGGCTATTCATTATGTTCTTCTTTGTCTACCAGCCTACCAATTAATGCAAAAAATACTCTGTGTTATTTTGTGTGTTTTATTTTATACCATTTCAATTCAGTTCGAATTGCTAAAAAGCAGGTAATGTAAGGTAAAGCTTTCGTCTTGATCCCGAAATAAACTTTAAATCACAATATCCATTTGTAAATCCATACGAGTCGAGAGGTGAGCCCTTATGCGGATAATATAGAGATCCACCGTCAAATTGCGCAGTATTGTGAGTAAAACGCGAGAAAAACGGAGAAAGTGTTAGGGCAGCATTTACATAAGTTGAGACAGAGCGACCCGTGCGATACATATGAAAATATTCAGGACAGAGGTGATGAGAGCCCTCCGGGTGACTATGCATAGCTTTTATGATGGGGAAAATATTTACAGCCGTTGCGAAAACGTAATATTTATGGAGCGACTGAAAGTAACGCTGCTACCCATTTAAAGGAAATCTGGGTGTATTCAACTATGATATGGTTTATTGTTTTATATAGTTTAATAATACGTTGTCAATTGTTAGGTATGTTACATGATATTATTTTAGGACTAAATATTTCTTTAGAAATAAAATTTACAAATAAGAGATAGCGTGGTTTTGTTTACAAGCCGTCTGTACAGTTATTATCGATTGTACGGCGGGAAAGTTTTTATGAATTAACCGTCAAACAAGTAAAGAAGAACAATGAAAAAACAAACTCTTCAAACAAAAATCGATGACAATCTGGGCCAAAAACTTGGTAGAACTTTTCCGGCAAAAAGATTTATATACTTATAAAAAAGTGAACGGGAAAAGAAGTTTTGGAAAAACTTTAAATTGCGACCTTGAACCGGTTGAACTTTGTTTCAGATTACTATTAGTGGAGTTGAAGGCTGGAAGTTTTTAATGGGAAGGGGTTGATATGCGGCGGACAGTTCGCGTCATTAACTTGAGGGTGAATATGACGGGGATATTTCGCTTTTGATTAGGGGCTATCCCCTGATTTTGTTTAATATCTAGTTCACATTTTGTATTTGTGAATAGAGTGCGATGAACCAGGGATCGATTGCGGATGAGTAGAGCGCCCAGCCGCGGTCGGCGTCAAACTTTTGGGTCGGTTTTAATGAAACAATTCCGTAACTTGAGTGGATTTGGGTCATTGTGTACAACACTTACGTGTAACGCTCGTGAGGCACGGATTTCATTTGATTGCTTTCAGATATTAGCAGAGATACAAGAAGATGCTCTGAATACTAAATAGAAGGCTGCTGCTCGAATGTATTGTTAAAGATGGTAACCCGAGATTATAACGTAGGACAAAATATTTAACGTCACATAAAAACTTTACCCCTTAAAATATTACTAATTTTTATCTCAAAAAATAATTTAAAGTTAACGAATAGAAAACAAAAGAATGGTATAGTACTTTTGAATTTTCCTTTTACAATGAAATCCCAGATCTTGTAAAAACAATACAGCTAAAAGGCATTTAACGAGAGCCTGACAATTGCGACATCGTTTACTTTATTAACTGTTAAATAGCACTGCCTGTTTATGTAAATTGTTATTGCTTTTTTAAGAAAATCCTCGTTTGACACGTAGAACGCCGTTATTATACCTCTGCCGGGCCCGCTCGGGACACAATGGGATTTTGAAGGTAAATAAGTCTTTAAAAGAGGAATAAGTAAATTAGAAGCGACAAGATAGGAATCTCCCCTATTTTTTTTGCCGAAGGTTAGGGCGAGAAAAAAGGCGGTCGCCTTAGACTGAGTGCTGGTTAGGCAACTATAGAGACAGATTTCATCGAATTTTTGAACTTATTTATTCAGATATGTCTATTGTCACTTGATTTTAAACATATACATATACTTATAAAAAAACATACATAAAAAAAAATTCTATGGGTTGATTGGAAAGAAATTAGTTGCCGATATTTCGGCACTGTTGCCATGTGATCAGGCATTTGATCACTGATG
Source organism: Arctia plantaginis (assembly GCA_902825455.1). Classification (NCBI taxonomy): domain Eukaryota; kingdom Metazoa; phylum Arthropoda; class Insecta; order Lepidoptera; family Erebidae; genus Arctia; species Arctia plantaginis. Next base: position 385,636 of record CADEBD010000364.1, on the reverse strand, counting down.
AACCGCGTCTGTAGCATTTAACAGCAATAAAGTTAACATTAAAACACCCATTTCTTATTTTTATGAACAATTAATTGAAAAATTTGTATTCTCAAAAAAAATAGGTAAATATAGGTATTGTTGCTTTTTTTTCGACGAATGCTATCAGTTAATGAAGTACTTCATACTTACAGAAACAACTATAGTATACAGTATTAAGTAGTAGCTAACAACCAATAATATGTATTCATTACGTAATGTATATGTACAAATAAGTAACAACAATACAAGTTTTGTAATGCTTGATCAAATAACGGATACGGTGATTGCAGGGAAAAATAAAATTGTGTGTAAGTGTCCGATATTTCAGCGCTGTTGCAAGTTCGTCCGTGATCATGACGCTAAACGCATGAACACTGCAGTAAGTTGTCATGTGAAAATGACCATGGTACTTTAAATAAATACATCGAATGGAAATAGTTTTGTCAAGTACATAAACTTTAAATATTAACTTTTATAACTTTTTGGAATACAATATCGTTCATAACATCATGAAAGTTTACTTTTCTTACTTTTTTCGATTCACCATTTCCTATCACCATTATCGACGACAAATTTAAACGGTTTAGAGACATTGACGAACGGAGACAGTTTTTTATTAGTGTTAATTGTAAAAGTTACGTTCATCCGTCGCATTTATCCGTTATATTTGTTTTTTTATGTATTCTGTAATTCAAACGACTTTCCGCTTTAAAAATGTAAAAACAAGTGTCGTGAAGTAAAAAACTAGTGCGGTCTTGTGTGACTTCATTAGTCAACTAATAAAATTTTATAGATATCGTATATTCATATTCACAGAATATTTCTTTGATAAGTAGTATAACTTAGCAATTGTATATCACCATAAGAATAATATTCTATTTTAAGTTCGAATCGAACATAAATAATTTATGCATTCATAAATCTTAGATAGAATTTGTAACATGAAAATAGTATCTGCGACTGCCAAGTCATTTCATTAATTAACTCGTAGGTATTGTACACTGAAAATTCAGACTTCTAGTTTTATCTACAAAGAACTTATAAAACAACTTTGACAACAGTGCGGATATGTCTTTATTATTTCAGTTTCGAGATGTTTCAGTATTATTTTTAAATTAACCAACTTGGTAACACATTTGCTAATGTTACTTGATGCGACCACTCACAACATCACTGATCCATTTCTTGTAAGGTAAAATAGCTGTTACACGGCCCGGTGGTAAGTCTATAATTCCGTAACTAATTACGCCTACTAAATATCCATAACTGAATACAGGTCCACCAGTGTAAGCTTCGGTTAGATCTTGATATTTTATATTTAAGAAATCAACGCTTAAACACAAGTACGGGCCTTGTGAATAGTTCTGTCCGCATGGAGTAACAATCGCCTCGCTGACTTGTAGTGGTTGCTGTCCACCGTTACCATCCGAAAATAGATTAGTGCCATATCCAGCATAAATTACCTGATGGCCTACTAGTGACTTGTACTCTATAGTTGATAACTTTCCAAATACCTTTATGGGCACCGAGGTCACTCTGCATAACCCAATTTCTTGAGATAATTCTCCTATTTGATATCCTGGATATTTAACCTTTTTAATTACTTTTCTTTTTGTTTTTGAAGATTCTGCAGGAATCGACATGTCTCCGTACATGTGTTATGTCTTCTACACAATGTGCACAGGTCAGAACCCATCTTCGTGTCAATACCAGTACCAGTTCTATCTTCATCTGACAGTAAAGCAATTATGTAAGGGTATTTGTCTTTAGTGTTGGGGATTGTTTGCATCACACGATACTTAGCTCGATGTGCGTCTGTCAATAGTACTCCGTTTGCTGTCAATAGTATAGATATTACTCGTAAATGAATTCCGCTTATCATCATGCTATAACTTGAATTGGGAGTAGTATATGGCCATCACAATGTGAACAGTCATTGGCCTTAAAGCTATAAAATTTTAGAAACAGCATAAACACAGTAAGCAGCAACCTGGTAATAAAAATAATGTTGTTACATCAGATGATCCTGGAATGTTCAGTTTATTGGTCACCTTATTATAATGGGACTGGATTTTTAGATGTATTTCTAGAAATATATATTTAAATTGTACTATAATAGTAAAAAAAAACTTTAACTTAGTTTTACAGACGAGTTTTTACACGATGTGAATCATGTTATTCCAACGTTGATACGAGTAAACAGCGGCATATTTATGTAATAAAATATTTTTTCTATTATTTTGTAACATAACAATAAATATTTGGTCAACTTTATTGCTAACTTAATGTACAAGTTATAAATATTACATTAAAATAGAAACAAAGTATACGTATACTATTAGCAACTGAATTTACGCAGCGGCTCCACGGGTTCGGCTTATGATCGGTTTTATCGATCCTTAAATGTGATACTGCCAATTTTTAGTAAAATACTTAACCTGTAATAGTTTAGCGGACACCACATCACATTTTGAAGCACAGCTGAAACCGCTGTCCAATTTTTTAAAGAAACGACGCAGATTTACTTAAAGAAGCCTTCTCCATACTATGAATGAAAATCTTTTTAAGGGTGAGTGGCGCAACACTCGGCCGGTATCATAACAGCTGCTGCCAGCGATACCTACTTATTAAGCCATCGAGCCCACTACAAGCACCTCTACCTGTCTACTCACAAATACCTAAAGGTACACTCTTCTTTCTTGTCCCGAGCCATTATATTTGCTCATGTTTTTAAATTATAATCTCAAGATGGATTAAGGGGCCATTTTGGTAGCCAATTATCTTATCCATGCTTTACAGTGACACAACGTAATCATGATTCTTAGGAAAAATATTTATTTAGCCCTCTAAGTTATGAGTAAAGTACCTTTTTCGCAATTTTTTGTCTAGGAATCTATACTGGTGAGTAATATTTTCGTATTCAGTGGTACTATATTAGTAATTACAGTTTGATAATTACTATAGGTAAACAATTATCGTTAACGAGTTATAAATTTTACGAACATTTGGATTAAATCAATTTTGCTTCTTGATATAATCTGCAGCCTTAATCTCTGATTTAAAAACAAAAAATGAAGCTAGAATTTAAATGATACTCTTTACTTATTACGTGTGAGACATCGTGGGGTTTGAATTAGCTTCGTTTGCCGAAGGGCTGTCTGCGAATGACAGCTGCCAAAATATCCTCGTCAAATTTATTCTTACTGCCTGAAGATACCTATTAATGTTTTAATTGTTTTTGTACGATCAGGACATTCTGAGTTAAATGTAAAGATTATATTTTAAATATGCACCCTAGTGATGTAATGTCGTTATTATCAAGTATTAATTCATTTTTTTACTTCCAACGGTACCTAAGGGCAATAATATTATTCTTATTTAAGATAAGCACTTTTTGCCATTAAAGGTAATTTACAAATGACTTCCCTGCTTTTATAGCGCCCAGAAGACTCAAACAGAGTTTACTAAAGTCTGAAAATGATCTTACAAAGTGTAGGCTCTCCCCGAAGTCGCCTCGAGGCTTTGAGGCGCTGTACCGATACAGAGTTTAAGAGTTATGCAAATGTTATGGACAACAAAAAAGTTAATGTCAATGATAAGTGCGCCCCCAAGAGGACGATCACGCTTACTTTTTCTGACGCTATTCATTGAAGAACTTCTATTTGCGTACTTGCCTATTGTGTTACCCTCTTTAATTTATTTTGTTATTTAAGAAGCCTTGTTCTTGGTGCCATCAAAGTTTATATATAAAAGAAACAAAAATATTGAGCAACTATGTCAACTACTAAGTTAAATGTAAAGATTATATTTTTATTTGAGGTCATAAAATTCAGTTTTAAAAATAAAATGGAAGAAATAAAACCCTAGAACTATATTTACCTAAGCGGTTACATGAAAGCAATTTAATATTGTCTAAGATTATACTAGTTATTGGTGATGTGGAATGAAGTTTTAATGTAAGTGATAATATTATTAGAATGCTGTAATAAAAACAATTCGATGTTCCAAACAGAAACTAAATTTAATATCAAAACAATTTGGAAAACTTAAAGGTCTTTTTGACTTTCAATCACCGAACTCATTTAAACAAATTCCCTTCGCCGTTACATGGGATTGTCCTCTAGAGACTCGAAGTGTCTGTAAAAAGTGCTCGACTCGAGTACGTAGAATTAGGAAGCTGCCGTGAGGGCCCTGAGATCCCATTAACAGTCACCGAGTAATGCAGGTGTCTCCGTGGCGGTTAATGTCAACGAACTAAGAACTGCAACTATCTAGAAAGTTAATCGGGAAAAGTTTAATTAGCCCCTGAATTATTATTCTTTACTTATGCATAGCGTTCTCAGGTTATCATGACCCAGAACTGGTATCATATACACGTGAAGCAGGAACTTTCTTCAAAATAAAGAAGAAAAAATTGTATGTCAATTTATTAAGGTTACAAAATAGCACCTTTTTTCTTTCTTCTACACTTTCTGTCAAATCCGCAACGAAATCGACAGCGACAAGGATCGGACGATAAAATGTGGTTGAAGTCGTTGAAAGAAGAAAAACTAAACTTCCAACAAAAATATCTACACTCAACTGCACGGCACTTGACTGCACGGATGGCGTAGTGGTTTAAGCGGTCGCCACGCCGCTTTCTATTACGCCGAGTGTTGTGGGTTCCAATCCCACATGGGACAACACTTTGTGTGATTCACAAATTGTTGTTCTGAGTCTGGGTGTACTTTATGTCCGTTTCATGTATGTTTGTAAAGTCCCCCGCGACATAGGATTTATTCCTAGTGCGGGAGTTGTCTTTTTTTTATTTATTTATTTATAAAAAACTATAGGTAGTTGAATAGGTTTTATTACAAGACGTTAAAAACATTAAATTAAAAGTTTTAAAAACCCCCGACACACATCTTGGTTTAGAAATTTATCATAGTGTATAGTATTCTACTAGTCAAGCCCTTTCAGTTGATATATTGAGGGAGTTATGAAAAAAATGTTATCCGCCATTTTGTGGCGGCGGCCATCTTGGACCGACTTTCATCATACATATAGCTAAGAACACTCCCGACTAATTCACCTTAAAATCAAAATCAAAATCGGTTCATCCGTTCGGGAGGTACGATGCCTCAGACAAAACCCGTCGTTTTTGTGTCGGGGGTTAAAAAGGTTAAAGTCAAGCAATTTAGCTAAGTATTGATCATAATATTACCTAGTAATTTATATTACATTCACACTATTCATATTCCTAAACCACATACCAGCCCTAAATATCGATTCCCATCAGCGTCTCCCTAATCTTAAGTAGCGTGCCGTAGGTGAAGTTTTACATGCAAATGAATTAATTCTTCGCATCCTAGTGCTCAGTGCATCAGAACATCGGAACATCGTCGGCGATGCTTAGTTGCATTTATAATGTGAGTTCATTACCTCGCCAGCCTAGTCTAGGAGCTCCACGTAATGGGTTTGGAAGAACGTTCGCTTCAATTATGAGTGGGATATTAAATCGGGAGCGATCTATTATTACATGTGTTTCAGCCAGTTATTAAGATATACGAGAATAAAAACGTTTTGTGAATTGTGGTTTTGATATATTATTAATTACATTTTTAGATTATTAAGTACTTTTTACACAATCATTAATTTGACAGTACATGAGATCTGTGATTAAGAGGTTGCAGGATTGAAATACTTACGACGTAGGAGCTGTAGAATTTGGTCTGTAGAAGTTGTAACAAATGGTCATTAGCTAAGATTTTTTTTTCCGTATGATTGTATTTTAAAATATCAAGTTTTAATCTTTTAGTAAAGTTATTTAGGCGAATTAAAAAAAAAATTTAAACACCAACAAAGACTTACCAAATATCACCGTATATAAATTTTACTTTGTAAGCATGAAATTTAATAAATAAAAATGTACGTAAAAACATCTTAACTAAGGCCTGTTAAGAGAAAAAGGACAATGCTTTTAAATTTTTAGGAAGTATTCATCCGGTTGAACATATTTTCCTTGAGGCATTGCGGGCGAGTGTGCATTTTTAATTTTTATCTCCAGTGAGGCGTAGATGACGCGATGAATTTTTACTGAGCTGGTCTCTCTGTCTTATTAACAAGAGGGTTAATTGAACTACAAGGCATATAACAATGTAGCCTTGTTTTTAGGGGAGATTATTGTACAATGATGTATAAAATACAACAAAGCATTGTGAGACCTAATTTAGAGTTAAAAATTTCAACAAGCGGCACTAAGAATTCCTTGAAATTATATGAATTTTTGAAAAAAAGGTTCACTCTTTCGCGCTTCATTCTACCAAGCTTATTAAGCACCTATTTGGCTTAGCACCAACTTCAAGGGACTATTGTTATTATAATGTTACCTGTTATATTGAGGGTACTTATTATAGTTTCTTTACTTAGATTTGTAATTATTTTAAAATTATTGGTGCTCTTTATCAGTATTGTTGGACTTTTTTTTTAATAGGATTTATTTTACCATTTTTAATGTAAGATATGGTTATAATGAGTAGATAAATACGTTATTTAAAACACTACACCTTTACATATAGTACTAAACTGTAGTATGTTATATTATATGAAATATAGTTTAAAAAGTCCGTTACTGTATTTAGATAAGGTAGTAAGATGTTACATTTCAACCCGAAAATATATTGTTTTCACATTACTTAATTTTTCAAAACTAGAAGAGGTATTTTTTCTTCACATTTGAATGGAACTAATGGTTAAACATACCCTTCCAAATAAAAACAAATTTTGTAATCGGTTTAAAATGAAAGAGTTTTGAGGTAAACATAAAAATAATTGCGTAACAAACATTTTTTTTTGTAGGAATGTTTTGTAATCTCATTTATTAGTCTCTTTTGCACATATCTCTGTACCCCACACAAACACCTCACATGATTAGATTTTTGAAATAGTTATTTTCAAACTCCTAAAGGTCAAGGATACTTCCATCATCAGCTCAGCAACATGACATGACGAATACTAAACGCAAATAGGTATTTGAGTTTAGTATTTTATTATTTTTGCTTTATAGGTATAAAGCTAGAGAAAAAGCTAAAACACGTTGTCGGGGCTGTAAATTTGAGGGTTTTTCTCGATTTCTCTAGGATTCCATCATGAGAGCGTGATTTGTTGATACTGGGACTGGGACCTCGTAAGCATTCGATTACATAAACTTTTTTTTGAAAATCGGACCACAATTGACGGAGATATCGCCCAACAAACGTACAGATAGAAACAAAAAAATAAAATTGACGAATTGAAAACCTCCTCTTTCGTGTTTTTGAAGTCGGTTAAAAATCGGTCTACTATTGACGGAGATATCGCTTAACAAACATACAAAAAAATAAAACAAAAAAAAATACAGACGAATTGATAACCTCCTCTTTTGTGTTTTAAAGTCGGTTAAAAAGCAGTAATAATTGTGTTGGTAGTATTCTGAAAGTAGGTAATGTAAAGTATTTTTATACAATCAATATAGCGTATTAAGGATAGAATAATATTTTTATTGACTTTATGATAGAAGAATCTTGGTCCTAATTGTTAAGGAAGGCTACGGTCACTTTTTTGATTTTTATTTATAAATGTAGCAATGTCGGCATACATGTTTTTTTTTCTATTACAAAATTAATTAAACTAATTATATCACATTGATTTTTATTATCTTTCTTTGTGTCTTTTCTTTGAAATTAAGATAAAAAAAAGTTTGAAAGTCTAATAGTCTAATATTTCGGCTTTAGCAATGACGTTTTTGCGTTTTAATAACATTAAAGTAAACAATATAATTAAATATAAATAATTATAATTAAGTATAATTAAATTTCGTGTATGGCATACTGTACTTTTGTGTAGTGTTACTTTTATTTTGTGTCAACATGTTGTTAAACGTCCAATTGTGTAAACTATGATAAAACACAGATGTATCTCTACATGACGTGTGATAAACAGTCGAGCATTGAAATAAAAACCCGCTGTCATATCTTATAAAACGTGCCCCTATGTTTATCGCGCGTAGGTGCCATGATTTAGCGTGTGGCAGCCCTATTTCAGAGCACCTCGGCTCAAATTGAATTGATATGTTTCCGCTAACGGTACGGTGACGGTAGCGGTCGGCGTTTTTCTGAACATATCGCTTATGATGCGCGCCAAAGCGTTCGGAAAAGTGTATGTAGGGTTAGACAAATAGTTTTTTTTTTAAATCATAACAATTTTGTGACAAAATTAGAAAGTGTTATCAGGATATCGCTAGGTTCTTCTTAGCTGTACGTGGCATGTTTTGAAGAATTAAAAAAATCTTTACGTATTACTTAGACTTCATAAAAGCAGTTGTTAATTGTCTAAAATAACAGTTTGAATCGTATACACTATTCTCTTAAATTGTAGAACGAATATGTATTGGACGCAGGTAATTTGATTTTTTAATTACAATTATATTTTGTCAATTTTATCTATGAATTAAAGCTATACAAATTTCAACAAAGGTTTAAAAGGAATGGTAATTTTTTTAGGATTTAAATCAATTAAATTTTAATTCATATTTAAGAGTGATTTTAAAAACCAATTATATCGATTTAGGTTCAGTGTAACCTTGTAAAAGAAAACGTGCAGTGTTGAAAATGACGTCATCTTTTTTTGCAAACAGTACGCATGATATGAAGTGTGAGATAGGGGTGTAGTAAAGAGTGCAAACGATCGGGTCGCAGTGTCAGCCCGCCACTCCACGCTAAGAACATTGCCAATTTTACATATTTCACACCAGACAAGGTCTGGATAGTGAACCAATATATCACTATGATTTATAGATTGATTTTAATAAAAGCTATTTTATTGACTGTCTTTTTAAAGCAGTGTTTTATGAACTGTATATTTTGATTGTGACCAGCTTTTTTTTTAAACACGAAATGTAAATTGATTTCACAATAAATTATTTTTCATCAATCGTTTTGAAACGAGTTTACGTTATAGATTTAAAAAAGCCGTCAAAAAGAAAAATGGTTTCAATATCTATGCTGTATTAACACATTGACAAAGTTATTTTCCTAATAGAGTTTAGTTTTAGTTTTCTCCTTCAAAAGAGTTTAAACAGGAGATCTAACGATAAACCATGACGCATTTAAACCAACTTAACTTTGAAAAATGTCTCAGTAAACTATGTCCCCTGCAGTGTGGTAAACTCAACAGCGCACCTTCGGCCCGAAACTGTATCAAAATGATAAAAATGTTGAGATCCAATAACCATTCATCCATCAAGTGTCAAGATATAATCTCCGGGATGGTGGTGCGACCTGCTTAGCCCTCAGACTTGGGGAGAAGTCGGCGAATATAAAAATGCCTGAAAGATTTACAGGTTTCGTGGCAAGATATCGCTTACAGATTTCGGTTGCATTATGCTGGGGACTATTATTAACTCAAGGAAAATGTATAGGAAATCGTAATATGGCAATGTAGTTCGCAAGTATTTTTAACTATTTTATTCATATCATAAATATCAAAAGGAATTTATTGAATTTCTACAAGAAATCTTTTGCCAGCTACACAAAAGACATGGAACAATTTGTGGAAAATATCTGACTTTAAAGGAGCAATAAAACACACAGATATGCGTTTATCTACCCTAAACTTGAGTATATTCGTTCCAAGATATCATTTCTACTAACGCGGGGCAGTAAGAAATCTGTTTGTATCTGGCATTCCGGGCCAGCGAGCGATTTAAATCTCTTAAGCTCACTGCGACCGGCCGCGGGCGCCACTCCAGGACTCACAAATCTTTCATAATCTCGAAAGATCCCGCGAGGGGCGTTTTTCATAGTGTACTTACAGCCTTAAAGGTCGGAGGCTGACAAAAAACTACTTGGGAAAAGGTAAGTTATATTTTGTCGTCGGCTCTTTATGTAATCGGTTCTCGTGTGGCACTCTTGTTGTTTTAATTTTATTTTCCCGTATCGTATCGTATATTTATATTTCATGATGTGGGGGCAGGTACCGGTATTCATAAGCAAATACAAGGCGAGGGACCCCATAATTTTTGGTTTGCATTTTTCCATCGCGACCGCGAACTCGATTTTCACTCCCAAGGGCGAGCGGACGGCCGGCCTCAAAATATTAATGAAAATTTTTACATAAATTTATTCGAGTGAGGGGCCCACGCATCGTTCCGAGAGCCGATGGGGTCCGTTCCTGTTTTTTATTTATTAATTTAATGGTATTTTCGGTCTAATTACCTGACTGAGGTATAATTCATTGGCTTTGTGTAACGAGTATTTATTTGTGGATACTCGTGTGTGGAAAATTCATATTTAGAAATAAAAATCAAATATACTTTTTAGGCACCAATTATTTTAGGTGTTTTAAATTTATTACCTTTTGTTGTGTACATTTTTTATTTTAATTCTCTGTTTGTATTTATGACTTTTGTGTTCATATTTCTTTTTTTACCAATATTGCTAATGCAGGGGAAAATGAACATAAAACGATAAGCATTTTATCATTCCGCAAAAACACTTTGTACAGTCTCTATGAAATGGTTTGAAGGCGTCGCCTCAACAAAAAGGTAAGAAACAAAAGTAGAATTCTTTGTAAACATGACTGTCTTAATCGAAAGTTTGCCTTGTGCAAATCGTGACCACGGCACGTGTGACCTGGTCGAAAAGTCAGGCACTTTAAAGGTATGTACTAATAAGTACATACCTTTAAAATGCCTGATGTTTATAGGTATTAGTCGCTCAAGATAGGTCTTAATCTATCTTGAGCGGCTAATTCCCGTAAACATCATCATCATCAACAGCCTATACTAGTCCACTGCTGGACATAGGCCTCTCCTTAGAAAGGAGGTTTTGGCCTACTATACCACGCTGGCCAGACGGGTTGGTTATAGGGTTTGTTTCAAGTTTTCCTTCTCTTTGCAGTGCTGTTGTCCTGCTTAGTTTGCTCCCTTAGTCGTCTCTTACGACACCCACGGGATGAATTGGGGTGGTGACAATTTGTATTCTTAAACAAATCGTTTTTAGAGCGTTTATTACTTTTATTCTTAATTTAAAAGTTTAAGTGCTTTGTTTACATAATTGACCAGTATAATATGAAATATGATTTTATAGAGTCTGCACAAGGCCAGATCCTCCATTTTTAAATAAGGCAGAACGACGTTTGCCGGTCAGTTAGCGTAAATATATTTGAAAATTTTGCCTTTCTACTCGTATATATATATATGAACTTTAAGCATATTTTTCAATTTTCAAAGATAATTATATATAACTGGAGTTCTACTGTCCACCTAAACTGTTAAAAAAAATACTATACATAAATTTACGTTCAACCCGATAAAAGTTTTGCAGCCAAGTTTTTCAATACTTTCTTCATGATTAACATGGCCAAAAATTGGGATGAAGTAACCACTGAGAGGAAACCAATAGCCTGAACATGACTCAACAGACTTGTTAAATTTATCTTTTATCGTGTGATCGTTTGAGATCACAATCGTTGTAGTAAATTATAATGATGACGATATTATATACTCTTAAAAAACCAACATATGTGTACATATAACCCACTCATATATTTACGATAGCAACTTTAAATATTTGATGATTTATCTCATCAAACGAACTCATATAGGCTCGGCTCTCATGTACAACTTCGGCCCCCAGTTTATTGAGTTTACTATAAAAAGCAAAGCATTCTTGGCTTTAACCCTTCACCGACGGCATCAAAAGAACAAACGCAATATATCGGGGGTTCGGCTTAATTTGCCCTGCTACCGAAGTTTAATGCGAGTAGCCCGGCCGAATGCTCCAAATTACTCCGCGATATTTTTAACGTGCGGAATGCACCCGTTTTAGGTTACGCTTACGATATTAACTGGATTGCTCAAAGGCTTAAGGACTTCGTTTTTACTTCGATAGTGAATTAATTTTATACACGTTTTTTTCTCGTTACAAGAACTTTTTACCACATTTAATTAAACGGGATGTTTCAAAACTTAACATAGCGCTGATTTTAATTAAATTTGAATACTTTTTACCGTGCAAACAAGCAAGGGTCCATGGATTCCTAATTCGCCGCGTTGTGCTAAGACAAGAATTTTTTCTCCAAATGAATTACCCATCTTAGGGGACATTGGCTTCTTGGCGTGTTTACAAAGCTCCCGACGAGTCCCACTTTGTTGTTTAATGAAATTATCGGTTTACCGAGTAAATGAACAAAGCGAGATTTCGCTTTCGCCATTCGGTCAAAAAAGGGAGGGGTTCTTGTTTTTGTTTTCTACAGCGGTCCGAATGAACTCCTTTGTGGTATTCCTTGGCTCAACGTTGTACTTAATCAATTATGATCGACTCGTTAATTTGAGATGCAAAGGGAATTAAGTTAGATTTAAAATGACGATTGAGTATTTTGTGATGCAATTGGAAAAAAAACAAGATACGAGTTTTTTCACTAACCGAATATATTCAAAAATCCTCAAATAGAGCGTTTGAAGATAGGATTATACTAACATAATAATTAATTATAAATAAATAAAAAAAATAAAAAAAAAATATAAAGAAGGAAAACTTGACACAAACCCTATACCAACCCGTCTGGCCAGCGTGGCATAGTAGGCCAAAACCTCCTTTCTAAGGAGAGGCCTGTGTGCAGCAGTGGACTATTGGAGGCTGTTGATGTGATGTGATGTGATGTGATGTGAATAATTAATAATATATTTAAAAACGGGTTTGTATTAACAATGTGATATGTCTTAAAATCATTTTTTGTTATGTATGCCCCATTTCTACCACTTACGTACTTTTGGTAATGCCATGAAGAAGAAACGATATAAAGAAGCACCTTGTCTTTAAATAAGAGTCATCTGACAAAATTCTCTCCCCACACACGTACACAGTTCACGCTCGCACTAATAGTTGCAATTAGAAATGGCAATGAAAAGAATATTGCGACCCTTGTGACACTAATGGCCTTCCTACTTAATTATATAAAGTGCTTAAGTAAATGATAGCTAATTCAGCGCCGTGCTCGACGTCCCGTAAACAAGAGGTGTGACTTTCCACCATTGTCGGCGATCTGTCACTTCCACTTCCGGACCTTGCCGCGTAATTCTTTCTCTTATTGTTGCCCTTTCTTGAAAAGAATACTTACTTTTTTCTTTCATCCGGTGCCTGCAATTGTCACCCTCCCGTAGTGTTTGTTGTGAGCGTTGATTAAATACCACTGTCAAATTTTGTTAATTTTTCCTTCCTGGGAGCAAAAGTTTGAAGCGTAAATTTATTTTTATTTTAGTTAAAAAAGAATAGTAATATCTTTACAGTTTAATCAGGATCTCTGAATAATAAGCTCTTGTTGCTAATATTACAAATCATTGTGATGTGCCGTCGAATACTTCGATGCTAAATTATTTTTTTCATCCTTGTCGTCGGCGTGTCGGTAGAAAATTTACATTTAAATAGAACATCTGCGGGCAAGTCGACCCTCTTAAGGCTTCCACAGCGTTTTTCTTACCCGCTAATTTGTAAATCGCTTCGTAATATACAAAAATTAAAATGCTGATGTCATATTTACTAGCCATTTATATGCTAATATTGACATTTCTAAATCGAAGGGATGGGCTCCTGATTAAAATATCAATAGATAATCTGGGAGGCGACTGTTTAGCACCAAAGAAGTTAAAATTTAGGCTATGCGAGGGGCATATCAATATGGTTCACTTATGAAAGCGTAAGATTTGGTAAAGTTGCACGAAATCTCAAATGCCAGTCATTAGGATTCTGAATCTTATTCAGTGTAACAACTCTGATGAGCTTTAATCTTGGTGCTTATTCCATTTCTCAAGGCGTAACATCGCTGCAATTATTTGTAAGACGGAAGGGTTGGGACGGCGTAATGCCACAATATTCGTAAATTAAGCACTTTCCCCGGCTCGGGCCCAGTAAATATTATTTTTTTATGTTAATAACCACGCGATTGCGTTAATAAAGCCTTACATCTCCTAATTAGCAGCGCCATTGTCTACGGAAGCGGCAGCGTAAGGACTGCAAATGAATTGAAATAATTCTAGAGATTGATTTACTAAAATTAAATTAAATAGCATTTATTTGAATTATTTTTTCATGTTCTAATGTTCATTGTAAACCATACACGTGAAAGTCATAAAAAATATTTAATTGATTTTTCCTTTATTTTTATTATTGATTTAAATAAACAGACTAACATTACAAAACTATTTTTTTTAATTTGTTTGTAAGTAATGATTCAGTTTCTTCCAAGGAAGAAAGTTATGGGCTTAATATAATCAAATAGAAATCTACAGCATACCTACTACTAGCAGCTTTGTATAAGTTACTGGCATCGACCTCAAATGATAATAAAGCTGTTCTGAAAAAAAGCAACTAAGCAACAAAAGTCAAAAGTCAAGAAACAAAAAGTAAAAGCACTGTCGTCCCATCTCTTTTTGAAGTCAATTTAAGACCTTTTCGACTCTCTGCAACTGCGTATGCGAATAAGTGAAACTATTGGCTAAATTGGAACTATCTTTTTACTTTTTTTTTTTTCTTTTTTAAAAGACAATTCTCACACTAGGAATGTAATCTTGTGACCCGTAGGACTTACAACTACACTACACTTATGAAATGAACACAAATAACACCCAGACTAAGGACAACTATTTGTGTTGTCCCTTGTGGGGATTGAACCTACAACACGCAGCGCAGTAAGAAGCGGCGAGATGACCGCTTAAACCAGCACGCCATCGCCACACGTGCAGTCAATCTACAGTTCTAGGTATTGAGACAAATTCTCTTATTCAGTGAAATGCATCGAAAAAATTGCTTAACTTTATTTTTAGGCCGTCACTAGTATTACTTTGGTCAAGCTGGCCCATATGTGCCAAGCATGGTTTTTTAATCATTGGTTTATTGTTCGAAATGTTTTACACCTATTTTACGTTAAATTACTGTTGATTTTGATCTCATGAAATTCCATTAATGCTTGAACAAAGTCTTAAGCTGTTATTTTCGTTCCTAAAAAATATAATTTATTATAAATAGAAACTCAATTTCGTAATACCTAATACCTTAGAGACCGTCACCTGGATAGCACTGTGGCAGGATGAGAGAATCCTGTTTCTTTGGCCTCCACTAGAGGTTATTTAAAACGTTCTTTTATGTTTATATTTATCCCTATTTAAAAGTGTTTCATGGATTTCTAATGAATGAACACTCACTTTACATGAAGTCTCCAACAAACGTTTAACTTCGCTACATTGATACAGAATAATCATTCCTCTCAGCATTGCTCGTCATCTCCGCAATACTGCCACCATTAATTAATAAATTAAACAACGCTTCTTAAATCTTGAGACTCAGCCTCAGCCAAAATATTTGCCATGTATAAATTCACGCGGCGGATGATGAACCAACCACCCTTCAACGCCGGGCCTTCTTTATAGCTCTATTTGTGTATTTTAATTACTGTCATTATATGCTAATGACTACCATCCCTTTTTCTTATCCTCCCAAATGGGTTATTGCAGACTTATATCTATATTGCGCAGTTTTGTCGACTAATTTTCAAGATTTAAATAATAATAATGACTGAACTCAGTCTCGGAAGGATTATTCATTTTTTTTGTACGGTCGAATGTTTTGATTAATTGTTCTGAGCAAGGAAATTGTGTTCATAATTTGTTTTGCTTTATTAACTTGACGAGGAAGTCGTTTGGGAGACGTTGGATTTTATTTTGTAACGTTTAAGATTGCAGATTATTAGTATTTCTTTGATACAATCATTTGTTATGATCTTAAAAAAACAGGTTTTTGATGCTCTAAGATTAATTTTAAAAGGTGATTTTTATTTTTAAGACGATATTTTTTTCTCATTTTATATGAGACAATAATAGATATAGTATTAATTTATCAAGAAAACACAAATGTGTATATAGGTAGCTCAGATATTTGGTGATACATACACACATAAAAAACATACAGGCAAATTTGAGAGAGTTAATCTCTCTCAATTTGTCAATTTGAGCTATGAATTCTGCAAAAATTTGACGGGAAAAATTAAGTTCTATTTAGTCATTTCTAAAAAAATATTGTGGCTGCTACGTTTCGTTGATATAACATAATCGGGAGTGACAGGTGTCTGTCATATTCTAATTTAATCGTACTAAATTAGTCCGGTAGGTACCGGTGTGTAACAATACACAAACATCGTGATAGAGGAAAAAACTGGTGTATTGGTAATGGATTGTTCATTAATTTTTCTTTTCTTTTTCTGGCTGGTGCAATTATTTACTTTTTTTTTCTTGTTTTTGTAAATAACTTATTGTTGTTGTAACATAAGGTAACATAGGTAACAAATTTTTAACGTGGGTGTCGTATGGTAAGCCAACTGCCGGTAAAATATATGATTGAATGTGTGATTCCAGAAGAATATTTAAATCCCAATCGAAATGGTGTCAAAAAAATGAAAACCAGATTAAAATGGACATCCTGGCTTCGCATTACTCAAAAAAAGATTTTAAATCATTTTGGAAAGCCACAAATAATTTGAATGGAAGGCCGGGGCTCCTGTGTGCATCGAAGGAGTAAGTGATTCAAAAGATATTGCGAATATCTTTATGAATCTCTTTAGTGTAAAATCGCCGTTGGGACCGTCATCGTGTGGGCTCCATGCTGAGGCTGGAATGGAACTGGAAATAAAGTTCAGTGCTAAGGATATTGAAAAAATAATATCATCGATGTCTAGGGGGAAGTCACCCGGCCATGATGGCCTCAGTATTGAGCACCTGCGGTACGCGGGTTCCCATCTACCCAGGACACTGTCCTTGTTGTTTGCGTTGTGCATGAGTCATGCATACCTACCTGTCGGGATGTTGGGAACGCTGGTTGTACCTGTAGTTAAAAATAAAACTGGCGATTTAAGCGATAAAAATAACTATAGGCCTATATCGTTGGCGACAATTATATCGAAGGTGTTTGACGGTCTGCTTAACACACAGCTAAATGAATAAATACAACCACATGACAACCAATTCGGGTTTAGGCCCGGATTGTCTACGGAGAGCGCTATTTTGTCTCTTAAGCAGACTGTCAAGTACTATACGGATCGGAAAACGCCCGTATACGCTGGATTTCTCGACCTCTCGAGAGCTTTTGACCTGGTTTCATACGACATTCTATGGAAAAAGCTGGATAATGCTAAATTACCAAGAGAACTACTCAATATCATCAAGTTCTGGTATGGAAGCCAGGTCAATAGTGTCAGGTGGGCAGGGGTCAGATCTGATGCGTATGGGTTGGAGTGCGGGATGAGACAAGGAGGGTTGACATCGCCCACGCTCTTCAACCTGTACATGAATGAGCTGATTGAGGAGCTTAGCGGCACCAGGATAGGCTGCCACATAGATGGAGTGTGCTTAAATAATATTAGCTATGCGGATGACATGGTGCTGCTGAGTGCGTCGCCCTGTGGCCTCAACAAGCTGTTGAGGATTTGTGAAAGGTATGCATTACAGCATGGACTTGTGTACAATGCAAAAAAGAGTAAGATTATGGTCTTCGAGGCCGGCAGCAGTGGTGTACCTATTGAGATGCCTACCATTAAACTGAACGAAGTTCCTCTACAGAGAGTAAACCAATTTAAATATCTAGGGCACAATCTGACTGCCGACCTCAAGGACGCTGTCTGTACGTGCTAACATGATAGCTCGCAGGTTTGCACGTTGTTCGGGTGTGGTCAAGATCGCATTATTCCGTGCATTTTGTATCTCATTCTACGCGTGTAGCCTGTGGGATCGTTTTACACTAAAAGCATACAGCGCCCTTCGAGTTCAATATAACAACGCGTTTAGGGTGCTGGTGGGGTTGCCACGTTTCTGTGGTGCTTCAGGGATGTTTGCAGAAGCCCGCGTTGATTGCTTTTATACAGTAATGCGTAAGAGATGCGCGTCCCTGGTACGCAGGGTGCGGGGCAGCACCAACAGCATTCTAAAAATGATCGCTAGCCGAATGGATTCCGCGATCGTGAACCGGTGTTGCAGACTCTCTGCTGGACCTGCAGCATAATGCCCATGTATGTGCCATGTTAGGTACCGGTTCATGTCATTGTAATTCGTTGTGTTTTTGTTTTTCATTTACTAACATAGTTATAAGTCAAATTGTTACTAACACTATGAGTTTTGTTACTCGATGAGATATGAATAAATAAATATGTAAAAAATAAATAAATAAGAAGATCCGTGGATACATATTATTTCTTGTATGTACTGCTATAAAAATCTAACGCATATGAGTTGTTAAGAAAATTTTGTTTAGTACAAATTGTTTGTGTACCTCAAAATAAACAAAATACATAAATAAGAACTAAAAGTATTATGTGTAATCCAAATATATATATATAATATTTCGACTAGCTGCAACAAATTAGAAATTATAACTAAGCAAATTCTTTAACAAAGCGGTTGAATTATTCATAATTTAACCAATTTGTTCTGTGTTGATCTAAAATATATTAGGAAATAAAGCTACTGAAAGGTTTATATAATAATATATTTTTTTACCTTAATAACAATATTGACAAAATGACCTTTTGAAATTGAAATCATTTATTTAGATAAAAGTGTAAATTTTGAAACTGTAAATTCAAATTCGGAATTGGGTAAGTACTTACAAGATACACACAAAGTAATATTTAGCATTATCGCGTGGAAAGACCCCCACACTTTTGTGTGGTAGAGATGCAAATCTTAGAGACCTCGCGTCTTAACGACGCACATTGCTTTTCCCTCGTATGTTAAAATCTTGGAATTCTTTTACATAATCATGTGTTGAAAATATAACAGCTTTTTAGCAGGGGCGGTTGATAAACTCTAGTTATGTATGCGAACGTCGTATGCGCAATAATATCTACAGTATTTACCATAATCTGCTGATTTAGCGGCGTGTAAGGAAATAAAGATTACTTATATTAGGTTTTATGGTCGCGGTGCGTTACCGTCTTAATTTATAGACTTAAGGAACATCTTTAAAGCTCAATAAACTTCGGCGATGTATTTAAAGTTATATTTACATTGATGTCCTTTAGTGACTTAGTTGTGGCAATTAATATGAGTTTTTTCTAAAAAATTGTGACAAGTTATTTAGAAAGTTAACTTGCTTATTTTATAAAAATAGTCGAAATATACAAATAATAATACTAATGTTCATAACTTTTTATTGTTACTCTGAATACATACATGTGGTAAATTCTTTACGACAAGTTCATAACAAAATTTTTGCTGTAAGTTTATTTTTAGTATTCAAAATTTATCGTAGGATTACTAATCGATTTTGTTCAATACGTTCTGCATCATCATTACTGCATCGTGCAATTGCGTTTAAAGTATCTTTATGTGATAATATGAAGAAAGGTGCATAATAATATAATCATTACACTATATCACTCAACAGTATTCTGATGTAAAATTAGACTGCATATAGCCGTGGTTCCGTTTGCCTTTACTTGATGTTTAAAATATTTAAAATTTATCCTTAAAAGTACCGGTTTCACTAGAGATACATCCATAAAAATTTTTGCTTAGTACCTCTTGTTGGCTGGTAAAAGGCTGTTAAGTCGTTTTCCCAACATTTACCGACCGGAGACATCGTCTGTCCATATTTACCGACATCGTAGCTTTTTACGAAGTCGCGTTTCACCATGTTTACGACTACGTCACCACTTTATTGTTATATCACAAGAAAAGGGGTTAATGCTACATTTTTTGACGCTGCAGGTGTACCATCCATATTTAGCTACTTGTACCAAGTACGAGTATAACAAGACAAATCATAAATAATGTCTGCGACAAAAACATCCCTAATACGAAATCAATGCAACAAACGACAAATGAATTATGGAATAGGTATAATCTTCATATTTTTGTGGAAAGCAGGAGTCGCTCGGTTCACTCACATATTTATTGCCATTGAAAATCCAGTTTTTGGAAATGTATTCGAGCGTACGGGCGCATAGCATGTTTCCTTGTCGCATTAGGCATAAGTAGTGCTCTCTCCTCACCCTATTAAGTGTGATATAAGCGACCATTCTTTTCGTAAAGCCTCGAGACAGAAGGGAAGAGCGACATTTCGTTCACACTGCTAACTTGGGCACCTTTACGTGTGAGGAGCTAATTCTATACTGATAAATGATATTCTGCCAAATCTGGAATTGGAGATTGTCTAGTAATCCGTCTCTCCTGGTTTGATAAGAGTACACGTATACTTTGCAGGTAACAATGATAATACTATTCAAATGTTTGTTTGCCCTCTTCTTTGTTCTTCTGACGTTTTGTATCGAAATTATTGAGTAAAATGCAAGTAAAAGAACCGGACCTCTGAGTTATAAAAAATTCAATTTTAGAAACAGTAATTACACTGGTGTATACAGACAGGATTTTTCAAGGGCTCATATATATCCATCCAATGTTACTTAAGAACCGGGGGGCGATAATAAAAAACTGTTAATAAATTTTAGTTTACCATTCGAATAACATATAAAAATATTCGGGTTCAAGAACTTACAGCAAAAGATATGTTTTATAAGTTTAACAACACGGATAAGCCTGACAAAATACATCTGAGGTCACGACTGTTGACGTCGAAGTTCTCACATGCCTTGCCTCAAAAATCATGTGATCTAATTGTTAAATAATTATTTAACTAACATACGAGTAATTATCAGACAGGATCATAGGATTGACGACCGAATGGCGTAGTGGTTTGTGTAACGGACTGCTATTACAAAGGTCGCGGGTTCGATTCATGCAAGTCAAATATTTTGTGAGCATGAACATTTAATTTTTGATTTGGTCTGGGTGTTTCTATGTATAATAAGTATGTATTTACAAAAAAAAGTAGATATGTATTTATATCAGTTGTTTAGTACCCATAGTTCAAGCTCTGCTTAGTTTGGGAATAGATGGCGTTGTGTGAATGTGATACAATATTATATTATATTATTATTATATAGTAAGGTTGTAGTCTAGTTTTACGTCTGCCAAGGTAGGTGGTTCGTGATAAGTGTCAATAGATCCGAGGTCCAGCAAAAGCGTCATAACCTTGGTTGGAAAACTACAAATATGCACTTGCACCGCAATCTTTTATGCAAAACTATTATCACCAAATGAATAAATATTATGAATAAGAAAACACACAATATGCTACTGAAAGTAAAGCGATCCACATATCAGTTTTGTGAACAGATTACCTTTTGAATTATATTATAATTTCATAGATTTCTACTATTAATAATTTCTCAAGGCACTGAGGCCTTGTTCCACGAAAAACATTTTACAAACAATGTATATTCTTACCCCTTAAGCGATATAAGAAAAACCTTTATCCAATCCAGACTAATAAGATGAGAACATGCGTCCCAAACGCGATTCACATGTTCAGAACAAAACCGGCTATGTTCCCCTTCAAGACGCCGTGTGTGATGTATGCAAAAAGGGAATTGAATAAGGTGATTTCGTTCCGCGGGGTCGTCGAGGGAAAAGAATCCACGGTAATGGCGAATACAATAAATTTTCATAAACAAATTGCGTTTTGATGGCGGCATATCGGCGCGTGTACCAACTTCCAATAAGGATTGATAGGGAAACAATGTCTCTACACTGATTGAATGTCAATTTGTCGAGCTGCGGACGACGGAATAATTTTAGTGATGGTGTACACGTCGCCTTAACGATGTGTTAGCAACATCTGTTGGATCTATTGTATTTTTGTCTTCGAGAATAAATTGATGATTTGTCGATATATTATTCAACTTTTCATACTTTTAAATAATGTGTGTATATTGGCGTAAAGTAGAATAAGGCTAGCAGTAATTATACATAAATTACCTATTTTCATATTTGGAGATATCTGTAAGATTGTGTAGTAAGTTTCAAGTGGTATTCAATTACTTGCCATCAAATTTGCCCACGATTTAAATTGAAAATTATAGTGCCAATCTCTAAATTGAATTGCACCTGTGTGGAATATGTGCCTCGGTTATGTACAGGGGATTCAGGGATAAAGTTACAAATTATTGTTCAACAATTATTCTAGTACCCTTTAAGTAAGTAAATAGTGTTACGTCCATAAATAACATAGTAGTATGGTAGAAAAAGGGCTTGTTTTGCTGTCAACTTTATCTGAAGTTCAGTAAAAAGAGCTTAGAAAAGACGCCAGTAACAAATTCAGTAAGCGTAAGACATGTTTTATGGCCCTTTATTTTGCGGCTATTTTCACTTTGATCATTCTGCTTCACTTTAGGTGCTATAAATTCACTTTACCTGTGTTACTACTCACAAAGTCACACTGTGCTCTAATTTTACCAATTTTTGATAATTGATTTGTTAATTCGGATCGAGTAAAAATGAATACAAGTTATTTCTTTCACTACGATCGTTGTAATACGGGACAAGGGTATACAAATTTCTTTGTAAGAGATCGAACCACTTACAAAAACTACTGATGAATCGAGTAAGTATCGCAAATTAAAAGGCAATTTTTTTTTATCCAAACAGTGTACTACGCCCAAATGAAAGATACAGATGTCTTATTCAAGATGCTTCAGCATATGCAAATTATTGTAACACATATGTAACTGCTGCTCCCTTGTCTGAATCTTAAGTATCGAGCCATTTAACACGTCACCTGTATCTAGGAGCTCAATATGAAAAATGTTCACACGCGCTCCTCTCTCGACAGTTCCCGGGAGCCTAGAGTACCCGAAGGAGTTTTGACTTGCAAAGCAGCGCGCAGAGATTTTTCAGAGGGCGGTAATGACTACTTGATGTGTTCAGGCAAGGTGTGTGTGGAAGCAGATTTTGCACAAAGTTTTGTTAAGTTATGGTGGACTGATAAGCGGAAGAAAGGCGTATTTTAAAAAGTATACCATCAAGAAATTTCAAATAACATAAACGTAGCATTTTCAAATTTTTGAGCTGGAGGCGGGAAACTTACTTGATAGAATATCTTAACGGTATTAGAAACGGATTTGACTTTGCTTAGAGGTTGACTTCCATAAACTTTATGTTACCAAGCGAATTTGTTTGGTATTAAAATCTGAATTAGGTCAAGGGGCACTTATATGGCCTGATGCTTTCTTATGCCTAAGTATCGGTTATCCACAATCTAATTTTTCTTTATAATTTTTCACATTTATTTCTATATATTTAATATACATATATCTAATATATAAGGCTCGTTTTTAAGAATAGAATTACTGATGTTCTAGACATTCAAATGTACGAGACACGACCGAGGCTTCTCATTAAACATTCCAATACTATTTCCTGTGCAAAGGAAACAGAATTGTCACAATCCGTATTGTTTCAAATCTCATAACGCGTGTAGCCCTTTGACTCGACATTTCCATACAGAATGGTAATACAAAACGTCGTTACATAAAGGCATCTCCACACTTGGCTAACTCCTAGGCGCGTCACCTTTGATGCGCGTATGATTGCCCGCGCCCGCGACACATTGGATCTATATTGTTGTCTTTTTCAAGTTTCGTAATAAGGGATGAGGGTGTATTAAAGCCTTTTATCCGGCTCGTCACGCCGGCACGTGGGGTCGGGAAGGGGTTTAAGGTGAGCAAACATTAGCTCTTTTACATTTTTGCAATTTCATCGACGACGCTGACGGCTGTTTGCAGTCACCTTGAGTTTCAAGGCGTTTCTGAGGTACTAAAACTTTAACTCTTTTTAAAAGGTTTCCGAAGGTAAACGAGTTTTAATGTTTGTTTATAGACTTACTTAGTAGTGTTGCTAAAAGCCAGTTTGCAATGGGACGCATTGAGAAATCCCGAGTGGAGCTAAGCCATGTATTAAGTGTTAGGCCCGAGGCCAAGTCCGCCGCAGACTGCCTGCAAATCTTGGCTGCATTCTCGAACATTCCAGAAGATGTAGCTAGGATTAAACGATGTGGTATATTCAACAATTACACTATATCCGAACCATTCCCGCAGGTAAGTCTGCATATTTCAGGGGTGAGACAATATTAGCTGCAGCGCTCGTGTGGAAAATGAAACTGTTTTTGGTGTCTAATTTACAATGCTTGTAATTTGAACGAACACGTTCGGTGTGCGGAGTACAGTGTGTGGAGGTGAACACCGTTTTGTGTATGCTACGAGCATTTTGGAATGTATTAGCTGAGTCTGTAAATATGCATTTAGTTATTATAGTAACAATGTAAAGCGGAAAGCAAATGTTGCCACTACCGATATAACGAGTATGTCTAACACTCAGACGGTAATATGGAAAATATTTAAATGAGTTATTTTTTTAGGTTAGGTTAAGCACTATTAGGAATAAAATTTACTCATTTCTTGAATTTATTAGAACACTTTATTTTTTGTTTCAAGATCTACTTCTATTAGACGGCTTTTATTATCATATTTGTAAACTAAACTTGTAGTGTCTTAAATATTTTCAATGCAGTGATTTTGGTGGGGTTCTTTTCTTCTAGCAGGAACTTTTATGTTTTTTCACTTTCAATATGTTTTGCAGATAACATATATGTATAACTAAATTTACAAAAATACATGGAAGAAAAACCAATGTTATTTTAGTTTTGTGTAATTTTTTATTTTGATTTCATACCATCGAAATTTTCGAACTTTAAATTTTATTCTCTAAAATTAAGAAGTGTAAAATTGGCTAGTAGGTAAAGCTTAAGATAGCGGTTATTGTTGTATATTTAAAATAAAGAGCTAATTACTGGCATTGAAAGAAGCTACGAGATGGTGGTATACCGCGCGACACGGCGCGCCGCGGGCGACCACAATTCAGAAATAGCTCATAACTCACTCGTAATCGCGAGCGAGCACGACACCGCCGCATCCTGCCGCTGATAGCGCGCAACCGAACGCTTTGTGTGCACCCGTTCTTATATGCATTTGAGCTCAATAATTAACCAACACTGCTATTTGCCAACGTCACTAAATGTACATCTCGTGAATTCGGTATAAATAAAGAATCTGAATATACCTATATTTGTAATTTAAGAAGATTTTCTTAATTTTAATAACTGCGTTTTGTTGTGTGATTGTTTGACTTAATCACAACAAATTTTTCATTGATTCAAATCTTCATGACCCTTGAAAGATAATGTTAAAAATAAAACATACCTCAAAAACTTTGGTGTGTTCAATGGAATTCACGTATGCTCAATTGTTTAAGTCAAGTCCGTTGTGAACAGGCGCGCCGACTCTTGGAAGTGCTCCCTTCCCCCAGGCTGTAACTGTAGTGTGTCGTCAGCGTAACAGATTAGAGCCCAGGGAGAAAGCAGCATCGAAAGGCCCAGACGGGCCCAGCCCGTGTCGTGCGGTGTACCACAGGGGTGGTCCGAGAAAAGGACCCCTGCGGAACACCGCACGACACGGGCCGGCGACACAAAGTACTATTTTGGTCCACGTACATGACGGTACGCTCCTCTAAATAGTCTGCCAATAGCCGCCTCAGGTACTTTGGCACCCTGTGGTAGTAGTAGGTAATTTACATGCTTCACTGATGTAGCTGAATGGCAGACTATGGAATGCAATGGCGATGTTTAACGACTCCACCAACAGCACGCCGCCACCGAATCGGCAGGCCGTCCCGGCTTCCTCAACAGGACCAGCTTCCCGCTCTTCCACTACTCAGGGAAACATCCGGATACCAAACTAGCGTCGAACACCTCCCCGAGGCGGTCGGACAAATAGTTGAGGACTAGGGCCAGCACTCAAGCAGGTATTCCATCTGGCCCGGGGGCGGTGATCTTAAAACGGATCCATAAAACAGTCGCCCGTAGCTGCGCATCCGTGACGGGCGGAACGTCTTCCCCGTTCTCCCCGTCGCCTCCGGCCGAGGCGGCCATCGCTGGACTTGCGTGAAAAAGCCCTCAACCTCAAGCAAAATGTGTCTGTCCTTACCTTAGAGAATTTAGATGTCAAGGTCAAATACATAGGTACATCTTAATTGACCTCAAGGGAAATCTAGTATATATCTGTATATAAGCAATTGTTTTATTTATATAATTATGTGGTGAAACAAAAAATCGAGGTTCAGCCGTGTCGTAGTAAACTGAAAGCCTGGTGCAATTACAATAGCTGATTCGAATAAGCGGATTGTTTTCACACTAAAATTAAAGTGATGCACATTTACAAGGACGCCTTCGGGCGATCATAAAGATAATCTATTGTCTAAGTTTAAATCAAAACAAACGCGAGCGTCATTAGCGCTCGCTCCGTATTTAGCACATTATTCAAAAAGCACGTGAGGCAGGAAACCCTTAAAATTACACACGAAACAGTGCTCTTTACCAAGTTTCCCATAAGAGCCCATTATTTACGGAGCCACCGTACCATTAAGATTCTCCACATATCTTCGAAAGGCGCGTTATGGTAATTATGGGTCGCCATTTTATCTCGCGACTCTTCGCGATTAGAAGTCGCGCTCGCTCGGGTGCGCGGCGAAATAACAAGTCCGCGAACTTAGTTCGTTTCTGAGAAGGAACGTTGTGAAATTAATTCGGATGGAAGATATCGGGCTGCGCGATAGCGGCTCCTTCCGCGCCATTTATTGCTCGTGTGGTGCGGGTATCGGTGAAGGGGTAAAGAATATCAAGATGTAACGAGCACCAGCCGGAAGGCTCGCAAATGAGCTCGCCGACTTATCTGTGTTAATGTGGGCGAGGGTTAATTTTGTCTTACATGAGCAATTTGGAGATACCGCCCTCGTTCCCAACTTACATTTGTTGATACTATAAGATCATTTGAGATACTCACTTTTGCTTTTGCGACCTCGTTTTAAAAACTCCATATAATAGCTCAGCCTAATTTTCTTGAAGCTCAAATAATTCAAAAACTATAATGAATATTTATTTTGTAGGGGAATAACTTGATGTGAGCCATTTTCATATAGTACTACATATTCTCATGCAAAGAATATATGTACATCACACTTCATATTTAATTTATACTACCACTTAGATATTCGTTAAGATTTCGTCTAGACAATAGGAAAATATCGCGACGTCTGGTAGAATGAATGAGGTGCAGTGCAAACACGGATGGATAGCAAATACGAGCGTGTATTAGGCAATGAAATTAAAGCGAGCGTAATCTCAGTCGGTGTGGGAACTATTGTATGCCAGTACAATGCTTCTATTAACTAGTCGATTCGAACAATATTGAATTAATATTACTGCTGGATTCTTTTTGTAGTTTCTTGCCTTTTCGTGAAATGTAATCTTTATTTCTGTAAATGTTAAGTATACATAGAAACGGGTGTTATGACCCTCCAACACAGAGTCAGGATCCTAGTAGGTATGATGATCATGCTTGGAGGGCTACGTCCTTAAGATTAGTGCTGGGAAGTTGTATATATATATACTCGTACCTATACTTAACTTATAACTTTCATTGAACGATGTAAGCTTAGAACTTACTCCGTAGTTTATTTTGTCCTCGTTAGATGGTATTGAAGATCTTTTCCGTTGTATATGTAAGTCGCTACAAGTAGGTACCGTAGATGCAAATGATTCAGTCATAAAGTAGATATATTATGAATAGCAGACAAAGGTAGGATTTAGAGAATTACTTAGGACTGTAAGCTCAAGCCTCCTTTATTTACCAATCATTATTATTTATGTTTTTTTATGATTATTACTTCAACATACGTTAAAAAAAAATATCGATAAGTAAAGCCTTCTTTATGAACTCAAGCTTGACGATTTATGCAAATATTTATAGGATTATGTTCATGCATCCATAGTGGGACTAACATATTCAATTTCATATACATAGAACCGAGTGTGGGATTTCCAACGGTAAAATATTGCAGAAATCGGTAAAACTTGGTCTCATGTAATATGCAGCAAGCTGGTCCGACGTTGGTGCACTGCATATTTCGCCCCCTAAGAACCTCTAGCTTGGATTCGCGGTTCTACGACCAAACTTCCAAGTATCTGGCTTAGGAACTTAGGCTTAACGATCTGTATTTTTACTTTAATACCTGCGTTTGAATTGTTGTTGAATTGATTGTGGGTTTGTGTTTGTTTTGTATTCTTATTTCGTCCGGGCAGGACAGAGAGAGAGAGAGAGAGAGAGAGAGAGAAAGGCTTTTATCTACAGAAACCTAACTGATGTCTCATCAATATATTTTTATCAACTTCGTTGGAAAAACCTACAAGGATCGATTCCCTTTTTTCATTACTTGTATTGTACTATAAAGAGCGTACTCGAGCGACCAGTCTGCTCATCTGCCCCCTCTAATAAAATAAAAAATATATATATTTATATTCCATTTTCTTTATAAATTTCTTTAAATATGTAAAAGATTCTGATTGGCCTTGACCATGCTACTCTTTAGTTTTGTATTTTTAGCAGTAAGTTTTACTGAAATAGTAAAATATAATTATTGTTGCCACTGCTTTTTTGAAGTTTCATTTGCAAATGAAAATTACAAAACCTTAATTGCAGACACATTTTCTTAGAGAAAGATCATCCAAGAGAAGAATCTCGCCTTTGTGAAGATTACAACAGAACGTTTAAAAGGTTTTATATATTATCTAATAAACATCAATCAGAACTATTCTAAATATATACTTCCTGTTTACTGTTAAACGATTTTTCAAATGCATACACTCCTGTTAGGATGCGGTTGTGAGGAGATGAAATACTAGCAATACTCAAGTTGTTACAGTAGCAACAGTTGTAAAATTTAACAAAATTTATTAAAAGAATGAAAATAGTAATTTTATCTAAACAAAAATGTTTTTTGAATATGTGGAGTAGAACAGAACTGAAAGCGTCTGAACAGTCAGTAGGTATATAACATATCTCATCCAATCTTACCAAATTAATTCACCATAGAGGAGAATACACAAAACGTTTGCGGTCATAGGTGAGAGCTCAAAGGGCCGGTTCACACGACAGGTTAGAGCGTCAAAAGGATTGACCGAGACGTGTCTGGGCGGCCGATGATACCACAACCTAGTCGCTCAGTAACCACTCCCGCTTTTTAGGTGAATATTTCCGCCTTTGCCTTTAATTTCAAGTACAACTTTACAGGTTTCCGTGTTAGAAATACCAACCTTTGTTTTATTCACAAATATTTGCAACCGATGTTTATTGGTTTTCCTTTTGTTGATGAGTTATATTATTGTTAGAGATACACTAACTTTATAATAAGTCGTCTCTAACATTTAAACAAAGGTATATTATACGGAGTACTCCACACGGCATACGGCATATAAGCAATATTTTTATATGGATTCTGGATAATTCCTTTCCTTTAGTTTTTACAGTATTACAGAGTATTAAGTGATTAGGTACGTATACCTAGTAAATTAATGGTAACTGCTTACTATGGTTTGGGTTGTTTGTTTCATACTCTTTGAATTAAAATACACATCTGTTTGAAATATACAGCAAGATCTACAAACAAGGGTAACTTAGCTTAGCACCAGTACGTCAAGAGAACGTTTTCAAAAGGAGGTAGGCACTGAGCTGTTTACGTGAGGGCTGTTAGCAAACACCTGTAAACGCCGTTACCTTCATTTCTGTTTGCACTGGACTCACGATTGCCCTGTACAATTAGCCTCAGATGTCTCACCTACAAACCACTTTATAGTCTACATTCACTATAAAATATACAACTCATTTTGAACCTAAAGTTGTACAAGTAAGATTTACTATTGCGTGAACCACGATGGTAGAATGAAAACGTTTTGTTGCAACTTTGTACGTTTGAATGTAGTGTTGTCTTTGGAGTGTCGTTAAGGTGTTACTCAGCTAGCGAAATGTTTAATTTTTGGAAAACTGTCTATTTTTAGAAATTGTATTTAATACAATTTCTGAAAATAAACAGGTTAACACTTGATGACACTTATAAGGAATAAAAATTATTGCCTGCATTCAATAGCAAAATCGTATAACATAATTATCGTTATTGTCTTCAAAACGAATAAATAATTTTACAAAATTCAGCTGGTTACCAAAGCAGTTAATTAACCATTTTCTAATTTAACGTATCACTTAGAAAGCTATGACGTACTCGTAGCAATAGGAAATAGAGAGGCATATGACTAAAAAATTTGCTATACTTCACCATCACAAAACCTCACTGTGAATGAAACACAGGAACTAAAAAAAACAGCATCATATTTCAATATTTCCGCACAGCCCTTTTAAAAGTCCTCAATCATATTCGCCGTGTTGACTCTTGGATATGATACAACCTCTTGACTCGACATGATCGTAATACCCTCCGCTGCATCTAACAACCCTTCTACATCTATAAACCGGCTACAAATCTTAGCCCAGCGTTCGGCATCTTTATAACTCGAGTAGGTCGATCCTTTAACCCAACATAATGGGCAGGTTTACTGAGAGGACCGTCGTAAAGTGTCCCGTCCAGTGCGCGTACCCCACTACGGGACCCTTCGAAATTTCACGAACTATTTGGCCTGCACTAGCCCCCGCTCAGCGTTTTTGTCGAGGCTTTATTGTCCGGATTTTCTGCTCACCTTTATCGTTATTGTGTTCGCTCGGCTTCATAAAGGACCGTGGTTCACTATTAGAACCTCATAACCGTGGGAAAATTGTTGTCGATGCTCAAAATGTAAGGGATAAAAATATTGGGTAAAAAGGTTAGTCAATAAATCGTTTGGTCAATTGAGCAGGATGCAATGGGCGTGTTAATTGGCTGGGTGCGGGAATGTATCGGGGCTGACGCTCGGGGCCGGAGCGACGAGTGGACACTGGCCAGTCATTGCGTGAATGATAATTGCCGAGCGTTGAGCGCCGTATAAATTCTGAATATTGGTGTGGAATTGAATGGATGCACACGGGGTTTACTAGGTATAAATGGTGTACGTTGATATGAAACCATCTAGATGGTTCGGTTTTTTAAATTTGGATCGTTGAAACAAAATGACGTGATTTTGAAAATTTGGCGTTTTACTTATTTACTTTGAATCTTGAAGATTCAGGAATCTCAAAGTTTTCAAGTTCATAGACTTAAAATATAATTTTACCTATTATAAAAAATTGCAATATTAGTATTATTTATAGAATAAAGTACTAGTATTATTTATAGAGAAAAATTATAAAAAATGATAACATTAGGATAAATATACTTGGAAAACCATTTAATTTAGTTATTGTATTATTTTTATTGCTTTTGTTTGTTAAGCAAACTTGGCGGCGTACTGTCACAGATGAGGTGAAGAGAATTGGCAAGACGTGGAGCGAGATTAAGTGCGAAGCTCAGGACATTAAGTTATAGGATATTAAGTCAAGTAATTAATTATTTTTATTGTCATTGAAAAATGTGTTGTTTTACATATTTTCGATCCGATACGACTTTGAAGTATTCGTGACTCTTAAATTACAGCCATCCATGAGCGCCGGCAGTTCCTTACTGACTTACTCGTTTGTCCCTTATGACAAAAAAATAAAAAAGTAATACATCTTCAAAGATTATTCTAATCTAGCTTATGACATTCCTGCATACTCTCTATATCCTTGTTATTCGTATAATCCGGTGTAGCCCAGTGCATACGTTCCGGGCAGAGATAAACGCATACGATTACACGTCGAGCCACAGGTGGCGTATAACATTTTTCAGCCGGGACGGGCCATTGCACGACCGGCCGCTGATGGCCCACCGGCTTAATTCGAGACCAACCCACACATTTGCTATGGTTTGTTTTTATTGAAAACCGTGAGAAATAGACAATTGGACCAATTTTGCTTTTCGAAAGGGTTGTTGGAGTGAAACGAAATTTCGTGTGTTTAATTTTTTTCTCTAAATGACTCTTTTCTCTTGTGTAGTACTGTTAATTATATAAGGTAGCCTAGACCGTATATTTACTTCATTAAATACATTTATTCTTTTGGCTTAGAGTACGACAGATAAGTTAATACACGCCTATATTTATTTCTATATTATTCTATTTTATTCCTATATTATTCCTATATCCCTATCCATATTTGTTTAGAAAAGTTAAACGTTCATATCGTTGCATAAATAAAGAAGAATCTGCGACACGTCATAATGTTTAGTACAAATGACACGCTTTATGCCAGCCCATATTGTAAGCTATTCGACGAAGCGGGGGCTCAAAATAATTATTGCTCGCTTGACAAATTGCCGGCAAAGCCTATGTGTCGGTGTTACAATTTGATACAATTTTCACCGCCTTTCCCTGCACGGGACAGATTTGCATACGTGCCCCGCGATTATGCAAATATATTTTTTAACGTACTGTTTACTTACCCCACAGGAAGAGGAAACACTTCGGGTGCACATTTTAAAAAGATTTACGCGCTTTGTCGGATCATTAAGTGCGGAACTAATTTACTTACCTTTGCTTTGTCCCGTATAATTATTGTAGGGTAACCGTCCCTGTAACGTGATATGCAGATTTGCTCAGAGTCAAACTGTAGGTTTTTCCTGCACTCCATTACATATTACTAGCGCAAATAAGAGTACTTCTCTAATTTGTTTACTTTTTAACTCACCACACAATTAATTACTGATGTGTTTGACAATTCAAAAGTAGCCCTCGTAAGTTTATTCTTGTTAGTTAATGGTTTATGCTGTAGGGCAAAGAGAGCCAAAGAAATTGTGACAACTAATTTGTTTTACCGCAAAAATGCAATTTGATCATTATTACTGATAAAATTTGAATGAAATGCCTCAGACCCTTCCTACATTTTAAGTTTAAAGTTTAAAATAATCAGTCTAAATTGAGATGAAGATGCATCACTATGCGCTGACTGAAATATTCGTAGCATTTTACTATGTTGTTTTTAATTTTCACGTTTTGTACAAGTGCATAACTTCTCAACGATATTGAGCATGTGGGAATCGTCGAAATTAAATTTTCTTTGTTTTCTCTCGTGGGCTGTGGGCTCTTGGCGTTATTAAATTTCCTTGTGTTTTTTAACACAGCCATATCATTAGATTGAGGGCTTCCGTCAAGAGGAAATTGTGGCGGCGAGGGGAGCAAGCTGAGCACCTAAACATATTGAAAAAATAAAAATCCCGGCCACTTATTGCGTTATGTTTGAGTAAGTTACTCTACTTATATAATACTGAAGTAATTTAATACTTTTTTTGAGTTTAGGAATAATAAAATGCCAACGGTTTTATAATTCGGAATGAGTGCACGGATGGCGTAGTGGTTTAAGCGGTCGCCACGCCACTTCCTACTACGCCGACTACTGTTGTGGGTTCAAACATCACATGGGACGACACTTTGTGTAACCCACAAATTATTGTTCTGAGTCTGGGTGTTCTTTGTGTCCGTTTCATGTATGTTTGTAAGTGCTCCGCGACACAGGGTATCTATTCCTAATCATAAAAAAAACATATTTTTTTTCAAATTTGATAACAACACAGTTGATTATGGTTGCTACTATATTTTTGTTTCTATTGGGATATATGGTACGTTCTGTAGTTTTGTGCATCCTAGACAATGTTTGCACACACGATTTGGTGATCCGTGTGTAACAAGTAAAGTTGCATTAGCATTTATAATAGTACAAGCCTCTATCAAGTAAAAGTTATTTTTCTCTAAGTCAAAAACTGTTTTTTTCTGAACTTAAAGTACCTACCATTTGTTTTTTTCTACATTCCAGGCAATGTTCATATAAAACTATCACAGTAAAGTTTTGGGTGTAAACATTGCTTAGGATACACAAAACGACATAACGTACCATATATACCGTAATATATACATGTACGATATAATGTTGAAATGAAATGACTATGTCGATTATAAATCTACTAGTAGATTCTTTTTTTTATGATTGAAATATAATCCATCATTGTACACGTATTCTTAAAAAACTAAAATAAATAATTAACCAAATACCATTTATAAAAGCATCCTATTTCTGTTCTTCTTGATGCTTTTAAAACTAATTTCTAAGTAGAGTAACTTTCTTGTTGTGCCACTAAAATCAACGTAAAAAGACGTTTGAAGTGGTTTTGTGTAATAAGTACGACGGCGACAAAATTCCAGGGCGAGCTGCGTTTGGGAACCTCACCTTAAATATACATATTACATTACGTGAAATTGCCCATTTTTTCCACTCTCCACCCTAGCAATTAGGGTTCCTTGTGTATAAATATTGCACGGCCCTCATTAATGTGCGTGTTCGTTTTAGTATATATTTTTATAGTACGCTTTTTGGTCGGCGTCTGCGACTTGTGGGATGTGATGAATAATTAAGACATGTTGTACAAGGGAAGTGCCGTTTCTTCAAGGCTTCGTTCGACAAATGATCGCTTTGAGTAATGTGGCCGGGCGACTTAGTAAAAATTAGCTGAGGGTGTTTTTATCTACTAGTAAATATTGCTTTACACAGATTTTTTTACTATTCAATTTATCATGGAGTGTAATTTACTTTCACATCTATACGATAATATGCTGATAAATTTAGAAACATTAACGGTATTTTATGATATTGTTACATAAATCCTTGTAAGACGAGATCATTACTGAGATTTGTGTGATATACTTTCTTATGAATTGCATCACTCAGGTCGAGGCCGCCCATATGTTCAGTGGTATTGCTCTCCGTCAGTAAAAAATGGTATTCTAAATTTGCCACAGAGGTATCGTTTTTAAATCCAAGATATTATATTGCCTCGCTTATTTTCATATCAGATCCCATATTTCATGACCTTTAATAAAAAAGTTTTGACAAAATATTTTTAATTACAAGGCATTTAGAGTTACAAGCAATAAATCTTACCCTGATCAGATGGAGAAGGTAGTCGATGTCGCAAGGAGGCCTGAAAATAAAAAAAACAAAAATATAATATCAAAAGGATAAGAAATATCCATCAAACAATGCCATTAATTAAAATTCATTAATTACGTCACAAAAAGAAACTTCTAAATTAAAATATGACGTTGGAATGATTAAAAACGCCCTCTTCCGAGATTGCATTTCTACAATTAACGCATTAAGACTACTCCCGCCAATAAAGAGCAACTCTCTTAATTAACAGTCCCTGTTAAAAATTGAGTACAAATCAAGTAGCAAGTTTCCCTAACGTTGGGGTGGGGGGATTTAGTGAATGGTCTGTAATATTTTAGTTTAGCTGAGACAAAAAGTGTCGGCGCCTGTGAGGGGCCAGGCTGTCACGTAGACACAATAAGCCTTTTAATTCGATTCGTCAAGACGGACGCGAGACAAAGGGCCCGGAGTTATCATTCAATGGGGCACTTCTACCTTTTTCTTATTACTTCACTTCGGTTTTCTTGTGAGGTGGACGACGACTGCTTTACGAGAGAGAACAAGTCAAGATATATCTTCGGATGCAATGTATAAAGTCATTTTACGGAATCACTAGGCACATTTTTAGTTCGATTTAGTGATTTTTGATTAATTATATTCTTGATAAATTATCGCATTGCATTACATTACAAATGTATGTATATTTTTTACGCTTACTAAATTCGCAAAAAGTATACGACCCATTTATGTGTTTGCCCTACCTACTGAGTTGTATTTAATATTTTAGACCTATCTATAACTTTTCATATGCATACTTTATTTAGAAGAAACGAGGCTAAATGTTTACTACTACACTAGCTTTTAAAAGTGCAAAGTGCAAAAGTTCGTCTGAATTGTGAAAGCATGAAAGTGTAACAAAATAACAAACTCATTCTTGTTTATAATAGTAGTCAGGATTAGAAATCTTAAGTGTACGCACGAATAAATAAATATGTTTCGAAAAAACTATTAAATTTAGTATCGACCAACACCAAAATATCCCAGCACCTCTATTGTCGTGTATAGCGCTATTTGAGTGCACTTGATCCTGCGTCGTGACCCGACTGCCAATTCACAGCTAACAGCTTTATTTGTTGCCATTTCTTTAAACAGGACCTAAATCAAACCAAATTATTTATTTTATTCTTGGTATTGTTTCTGTTATTTATTAAAGCTTGTATTTCTATTAACTAGTTGAGATTTAGTTTCTAACACGTTTTTTATTAAACTATGAATATCCTATGACTTCTTGCTCCTAGCCCTGGAGGCAGGTAAAGTAAATTCTGTGTAGTACACCGAACACATATAAATAGTAGCCGATATCAAGTAAAAAGGGGTTGGAATCCCACTGTCTGGCGGTATAATTACCAGCCAAGCATTAAAGATAAAACCGACGGGCAAATTGAAATGTGCCTTACCTATCATGTTAACAGACAAGACTATGTATTTTACCTCAAGGTTTTTAATATTTTATTGTTATCGTGTTTAGGTCGTAGTTTCAGTCAGTTTTTTTAGATTATTGAGTCTAAACAAATCAATAAAATTTATGTATCTGTTTGTAACTTTAAAATAGAAGTTTTTTTTAGTACTAACTGTATCTAGACGTTTAATTAAAGATCTATTCTTCTGTGTCTTTCTGTATGTTCCGGTCTATTCGTAACTCACATCCTTAGTCGATTGAAATTTAGTAACAATTCAAAATTGCACAGCATTTATTAAAAATTAAATTTATCTACGTCGGATTTTGTCTACGTTTTAGTGTACTTGTATTGTGATTATTATAATTCAGATTATTTTATGAATTGTACGCCAAAATAGATGGCCTATAACTCAACGAAGTATTCTATAATTCACCTTTCTGATGTGTGAAACCTTAGTTTAAAGTCTCTTATCTCTTTTTCTCGTAGTGCTCAGTTTCTAAAACGTACTAGTACGTTCGTACTCATAGATCAATCTTCACGGTAGTAATTACGCTACAAATACAATAAAATACTTTCATAGAACAAGTTACAAGTCGCATCTATCATAATATTCCACTAAAAGAGATCGTGTAATTAACTAATGGGTCGAATGGTAATTACAAGAGGGCGACACTGCACATTACGAGTTCTGATCTATGTGTTTTGTTTATGATCCATGACGGTTTTGAATACGGGAGTATTATTTCTTATAAAAATATTTTATTTGACGATTACCTTATACATGTAAATTATTTGTGGTTCGTTAGTCTTACTGAAACTCGGGAATGGCTGGACCGATAAGGCTAATTATGAAATATTTGTGGCAGGCCAAAGAAAGTTGAATCGGTTACAAAATATTAAAAAAAAATAGGGGAAAAATAGTGAAATCAACAGTTTTATTTTCCCATACAAAATGTTCCTCTTGTCAAAAATTTTGATGGTTGAAAAACTCGGATCTCTTCAAATTAAAGAACATTATTAAATAAGGGTTTCGACCGGAAACATATACACAGTATTCGAATAATCTTGTGTTTACATTTAAAAAATGCAAATTAATAATGTCACACAATAATAACCAGACACAGGCGCAACGTTAAAAAGTTCATCTGACATTATTTACTTACTTTATGCGCGAAAACTTTTCTTACATTTAGTTTGTGCTTTGCTGGATTTTATTGTAGTTTAGCCCTATTTTTATAAAAATACTACTAATAATAATAATACTAATACTATTTATATAAATAGATATAGTTATATATTTATAGTTAGATAGTTTTATATCTATAAAGTATAATTTATAAATATAAGACACTAGATAACCGGTGAACATCTATTGCGGTTAAGTGATTTATGTATAATTCTAATAATACTAAACACAAAACATAATATTTATTTTCAGCTACGAGTTTAATTTGTAATCTCTTGGGAACGCGGCTCTCCAGAAAGAAGCCCTCTTGTGAAGCTAGTTAAGGCACATTGACAAGTGCTACAATACTTTCGTTGTAGCGGAATTCTAAGTAAAAGAAAAAAGTTTTGTTAAACTGGGAAGAGAAACAACTCCTGACTAAAGATAATTGAACATTCAACCTTCTTATTTTCGCAACTTCTTATTGAATACAAATAATTCTGACCCGCATTCCAAAAAACTAATTCAATAGAAAAATTACAAGATAAAACGTACTAAACAAACAACAATTTGTAAAAATATCACATTAATTATAATATTATTAAATGGCCGTTAAATCACGCTAATTGCGCTCTGTTTTTATTTTCTGCCCTATTTTTTGTTCGCAAAAGCGGCAATGGCATTCTTTTATTCAGCCACAAACAGCCTGTTTACTAATAACCGCGTACTACAAAAGACTCAGAAATTATGCCAACGATAAATTAAAGACAAAATGAAAAACATTTTATACAGTAGATTTGTTTAAAATTTTATTGTATAAAATGTGTTTTCCTTTTGAGATGGCAAACTTACGAAATTAATAATTTGATATGAACGTTAAATGAAAGTACTGTATGCTTAAGCTGACCGATAAATACAAATAAAATTCTATTTTTTAATATTTGTAGTATATATTTAATTTACTTCAAAGTGTTAATTTTTTACCCTCAAATATGGAATTGATCTAATATCAACTACACATTAATGTTTCCGTCCACTTTTTCGCAATCCCTTTATCGATTCTGATCTGATGACTATGGAACCAAATACATAGACATGGGACAGAATATACTTTTTGTAACCAAAAAAGAACATCTGAGAGAGAGATTGACCTTCGAGTAATCAAGGAAATATACAAAAAGAAATTAGAATACTTTTTGTATCAAGAGAAACTTAACTTTATGAAATTTTTGCATAGTAAGTGATGGTAGATGTAGCAACTGTAGCAACTTGAAAATTATTGTATGTATATATTAATGTATGTAAGTATAGTATTAATGTTTTTTTTAAAGACAATTAGAAATATATCCTGTGTCGCGGGGGACTTTACAAATACGTGAAACGGACACAAAGAACACCCAGACTCAGAACAACAATTTGTAGATCACACAAAGTGTCGTCCCATGTGGGGATCGGACCCACAACACTCAGCGTAGTAGTGAGCGGCGTGGCGCGCTTAAAAATATAGATTAGTAGGATTTATGTATGATACACAATAAGCATGCGGTGTTAACCTTTAATGAATTCTCACACTTATGTTAGCAATAAGTTGTAAATAAATTGTAAGGTGCAATGGAAACAATTGTTGGTTAGCCATAAATAAATAAATATTTCATAGGTTGAGACCTTATTTATTACTCTAATTTCTGTATACCTATCGTACTGGATTCTTTTTGAACTATTGGTTCAAAATGAATCCAGTTCATCCAAAGGTTGCCTGGAAAAAGATGCTCTAAGCGATAAGGCCGCTCTTTGTACATTACATGTGTTGTTCGTTTAATTACTTTATAATGTCTGTAAAACCCTGGTGTACAAATAAAGTATTATCTATCTATATATCTTCTTTAAATGATTATTTCACATTTTTATTCACTAGACTGATATCGCAAAAAATGAATAAACGTTTTTAAAGTGTACGTGATGCATTAAAAATATTTTGTTGACGTACACATATGAGATGTTTTATACACATTACCTACAGTCTAGTGACAGAGCACATTGAAACTGGTGTTTTCCTGGTACCGCCGGAACTGTCCGTCTCCTGTATTCTTGTATGTCCCTTTGTTATTCTCTTAATTGTTTTCTTCCAAAGCACTCAGACCACAATGGATAATGACTGCTTTGATCATCGCGTGCTCATGTGCGTTAATTTTAGCCACATTACCTAAATAGACTGGACAAGTTTCCTACTTCACTAAAGTTTGTGAGGAGTTCTAGTTTCGAAAAGTTTATTTTCTTTTTCGGTGGACTGCTTTTATTCTGTTTGATTATAACTTTTTGCGATATCACCTATATCGCATACATGTTTGCAAGTTACAAACATACAATTCTAATATTTATAAATAATGTTCTTAATTCCAGTTACGTAATTTGTGCGTGTGAACCCTTTACAAGGACTTGTCCAAGCACGTAGGTCGAAGACACGTGACATTTCGAAAACAACGGGTACAAAACAAAATTACGAGGTTACGCACACAAGCAAACGTCTGTGGGTGATGTTGGAATTGGAGCTGTCTGTGTGAGTGTGTGCGTGCGCCTGAATTAGACGCGAAACTTTCAAAGTTTTCCCAAATTTGTGCCGCCCGCGCCCCGCGGTCCACCCCCCGTGCCCGTGGATCGATAGCGCTCGTCGAGCGAGCGCCGCTCTCTCAGCCTCATGAAAATATCGGACAACACTTTGCCTCAGTATTTACCATGACGTGTTTTGTGGCGAAACCACTGCGATATCCATAATTTTAGTGAGTTCTGTTGATTTGTAGACTGATACTGCTTGCCACTTAACCATTGATCGTATTTAAATTAAAATGTGTAAATTCTTAAATAAAATTAGTTTATTTTCTGTCGCATCTATTGAGCTTTAGTATTATGATAACTTATGAATTTATGGTGCTGTGGCATGTCTTTCGAATATTTATTTTTATCCACCCTCAGGGCTCAAAAGGCTGAAGCATTGGGAATAAGACGATGTGGAGTGAGTAGGTCGACCCGTGCCAACTGTCACGGAGCAAAACAAGAGCGACAAGTGAAAATTGGGCGCACAAGGGCCAATCCATTGTTTGTCATTAATTGAGGGCTTTACGATGATCTTAGTGCTGAAGTCGTTGGTAACCGAAGGGCGGTACTCTTGGGACATATCGCCTCGCCAATCGCGATGACAGCGACCCTCCGGTAGTGGACACTCGCTAACTCGAGGTGGGAAAAACAACCTACTGACACTACTTAACGAACGGGCACGCACGGGAATTTTCTTGAGTGCTTGTTAATGTTTTATGGGCGGAACTTTTTCAAAGTAGTGCGTAGATTGACGCGCTAAGTGTACCTAAATAATTTAACACCTTTCCCCTCAGACGTGTGACTCGTTGATCGATTCAGTTAGCCGTCATAAACAATGCGCTTATGACTGGTAGTCGCTATACCGAAAGAAACGTTTTGCAGCTAATTTTGTTCTAATGAAAAACCAATTTCGAAAATGGCTATAAAAAGTGAAAGAGAAAACTTTCTGATTTATAACAATTAATATTTGAAATATTGACAATATTAAGGGAAATGGCCGACAGCCGACAAATCATATAAAAACCGCCCCGGAAAGAGGAAGCACTGGCCCGATGCTCAGGGACTTTATTTGGAAATGGAAAGTCTAAAAAATAAACGACAGACGAGTGCGGGGGAGTGATTTATACCAAGCGGCTAGTGCGTTCGATTATCGAGATGATATTTCTGGATATTAAAGTGTTTGCAAGAGGACTGCGGACAATATGACCCGAGGAAGATTTATTGAGCAATTCAAGGTGACGTGGATGGCCCTTACGATTATTTCATTATATTGTCGGCGCCGTTAAAATACTTAGCGTTTTATTTTATTGCTGGTTCGCAAATTTTTATTTCACTATTTTATTGCGCTGTAAAATTGGGACTGCAGCCTTACTTGCTTTGATAATTTTTAACACAACGCTATTGGACTATAAAGTATGTTCTTGCGTTGAGTTACGTAAGGTTCTATATAATGACAGAAAGGACATTGACTTTTAGATAACATTTTTTATGAAATATGCTTTGAACATTTGTAGGTATGTATGGTGTATGTGTGTGCAAAACTTCGGCATGTCGCATGATTTGTGCGTCTCGCCGGTATCGGGGGTCGAGACCCGTGTCGATTGCACGTGCTGTGCCTTACGCAAGCATTCGTATAGTGAAAACTTTCTCTTTTATATATACCGAAGTCGTACAAATATTTAGCTAACAATTTCGTAAAATAAGGAAATAAGTGTCTGGTAAATATATCCCGAAAATTACTGAGATTTCGTAACCATTAAAGAGTTGCTGTTTTGCAATAAAGGAAGCCGTTTGGTTTTGAGTAGGTACGAATACAAGTAGAAGGTTTTTAATTTTAAAATTATGGATACCGCAGTGGGTTCAAACCCCACATGGGACGACACTTTGTGTGATCCACAAATTGTTGTTCTGAGTCTGGGTGTTCTTTGTGTCCGTTTCACGTATGTTTGTAAA
This sequence comes from Arctia plantaginis, assembly GCA_902825455.1. Classification (NCBI taxonomy): domain Eukaryota; kingdom Metazoa; phylum Arthropoda; class Insecta; order Lepidoptera; family Erebidae; genus Arctia; species Arctia plantaginis. The sequence goes on along the minus strand of CADEBD010000364.1, from coordinate 343,678 downwards.
GTCCCCCGCGACACAGTATTTATTCCTAATGCGGGAGTTGTCTTTTTAAAACACTAAAGAAAAATTAAATCATGAGGTACTAATTAACAACAACATTTAATTATACGTAATACAAAAATTGTTATTGTGGTATTAGATATTACTATTGAATTTATTATAATAGTAAACTTTATTTTGTAAGTAGATTTTCGCATAAGATTTACACGGAGGGATTTGCAAGCGCCATTTAGTATATGACATTACTGAAATATCGGCATTTCAAATTTATTTTTTTGGTGTACTTAGTCATAATTTTCGGTAATAGTCGTGCACGATGAACTAACTTCGCATCTGAACGGTGAACCCCGCCTCGTTGAGCGTAGTTGTTGATGTCCAAAAAATAAGCAGTTTTAAGGCAATATGAATTATTAATGAGAGATACATCCATATGGTGACGGATTAAGAATACGGAGTGTCACCACCCTCATTCATCCCATGAGTGTCGTAAGAGCCGATTAAGGGAGCAAACTACGCAGAATAACAGAAATGTAAAAAGAAAAAGAACTTGACACAAACCGTACACCAACCCGTCTGGCCAGCGTGGTATAGTAGGCTACAACCTCCTTTCCAGCAGCAAACTGACCAGCAGTAGACTACTGAAGGCTATTGATGTGATGATGTGATGTGAATGAGAGAATCCTCTGTGGACCAACAATAATGTGAACCGGCTAAAACCTTAATAGAGCGAAAATGCCGCGAACTAAGGCCCTAGAAGGAAGTTCCTATGAATACTTTATTCCCTCTAATAGATATGGAGTTATTCAGAAACAATTCAGTGAGTGGTGTCATTGATACAAAGAATCTCAAAGTCATATCTCAAACATTTACTTATACCCTTTTTTATTTTTGTTACATCCCTATTACATAAATATTTGCCAATAAAATAGAACCAATGTAATCCACTCATCAATATATTATCGTCTATTTACAGTTGCATTTCCAAAGTTTCACGGTACCGTAAATCCGTACAAGCATTCTTGGCTTATTGAATAACTGCATGATTCACCGTTCCACGCTCCGCTGATCCCCCTACGTTTTGTTCGAAATGTTCCCGAGTTTCGGCTTTCCGCTCAACGCTCACGGGTTCGATGCTTTTTACTCTAATGCCACGGCGACATGTGTCCGGTGATACTTTTGTTATGATAAATCTGGTACCGACTAAATGGAGATATGTTACGGTTTAATAGTACGCCGAATATTCTGAAAATTCTTAGAAAATATAACATGGCTAATGTTTTTATTATTCTTTCTACTCGCAAGGTTATAAATGATTCTGATAGTTTACGAATCCATTTAAAATTTGTTTATATTTAAAATAACTGTACAGGCCTTAGCCTAAGCAAGACGAGATATAATAATTTACTCATTTGTTTCCATGATTAAAGCATTAATGGTTCCAGTTATATCACCTATTAAATAATTTTCTTTAGAGAGTTAAAGAACCTGACATAATTATTTACTAAATATAAAAAAATCGGACAGGAAATGAATAATCTCTTTTGCATACAAATATTTTGATGATATGAAAGTAAAAAAAAACTCACACCATTTATTTTTATATTAGTTCATATAAAGATTCCAATTCACAATTAATTTATTCTGTAATTGCTAAACCACAATACAACAACTTGAAAGCTCATTCTAATTCGCTATACAGAATCAACTCACGATTGTCATTGTGGCGTTATCACTGCATTCAGCCGGGCGCACACGAAACTTATCCGTTGAATGGATCGCGTCAGAACAGAATTTGTAAAGAGTCGACGTGTGTCGCATGCATGACCACGCCTTATCTTACTTCTCTTGAAGTTTTCAGCGGTCGCTGAATGCCGTGTGCTGCATAACGGAACATAGATTAGGCTGAATTGGAAGAGTTGACGTCAAAGGTTCTGCCAAGCTCTATTTCTGAATTGTACGTAACTTTATTACTATATTTACGGCTTGAGTGGCCTTACCACTGAAGACGTTTGAACTTTAAAAACATAAATCAGATCCAAACCTGAAGTCTTTTAACTTTCTTTTACTGTAGTTACTATAGTTTCCAACATTTAACACAAAAAACAACTTAAAAAAAAATTCTTCATAGCAATGTTCAGTAGTAAATAATGATAGTATCTGGAAGAGGACGAATTCTTGTATTCTAGAGCCACAAAGAGGGGATGTGATAAAGTAGTAGAATTGATTATGTAATGACTGTATTTTAAGCGATATTTTTGCATAATAAACGAAATTGCTGTTTTTATACTCGTAGATCCCTTGAACGAATTAGCACTGCGTAAGAGTTGCGTTTCGAATGATATGTTTTTCGTTTAGGAAATTCTCAGTTACACTACGAAGTATACTTTGCAGTATTTAAAATATAACCTCCTATGATTTCTTCACAACAAATGCATAACATCGTTGTCAAAAAAAAACAGAATCCAATTGACTGACTAAAATATTTATAATGCGATGCCGTGAATAGTGCTCATAACATTAGACTTAAATCTATTATGTTACGTGCTGTAAGACGTATGGTTCCGACGTCCCGTCCGTGTGAATACTGCGTCTTCACCATTTTAAGGCAGCTGAGAGCTTCAGTTTACATGAATTTATCCTCATTAAACTTAGTTTATTCGTTCAGTACGTGATTGAATAAGTAGTAGTAAACAGTAAATTTGTTACTATCAAATCCTATTTTAGAAGTGCCTCCATTTTATTAAAGATCGTGGTGTTTGACCACGATAAGTATTAATAAGATCATCATCATCATCATCAACAGCCTTTACTAGTCCACTGCTGGACATAGGCCTCTCCTTAGGAAGGAGGTTTTGGCCTACTATACCACGCTGGCCAGACGGGTTGGTATAGGGTTTGGTTCAAGTTTTCCTTCTCTCTGCAGTGCTGTTGTCCTGCGTAGTTTGCTTCCTTAGTCGCCTCTTACGACACCCACGGGATGAATAGGGGTGGTGACACTCTGTATTCTTAATCCGTCACCACACGGAAAGTAGATAAGATAAGATAGTAAAAGGTATTACGCCCTTTTTTTAATTCTGTTTTATTTTGATATTAATTAAATGAGTAAAAAATCACAAACTTCACTTTTTAATAGCCAATTTAGTTCCTACATTTGCATAGAACTGAAGAAGTTATCACAAGACTTCTTTTTCAAAAACTGAACCCTTTGGTAATTTCATCTTGGTGGTTTTCTTAACATTGGCTATACAATCTTCTCTCTCTGTGTGATGAACTTAGCATTACAAATACACTATTCCACACGTCTGCTAACTTTAGTGGCACAAAAGGACGGATTTAAACCTCATTATTTAATTATCCGGCGGGAGACGCACGAGGGCCGTAAGTCAGTGCTGACTCCTGAGCTAGGGCGACCTGTTTGAAGACTCGTCAAGGGGCAGCCGACAGCCGCCTAAGTCTTGCCGCATAACGCACTTTATTAATTACGTAGGCTGTTGTAGACTTGCAGACTTAGATAATAATATCTTCGTTTTAGGGATCGATAAGTCCATGGATTGTTATACATAATATCAAAAGCAATAAATTATATTTTAGTTAAATAATTATATATAAAGAAATAGTATTTACTATATTCAATTTGTAATACAAATTAAATCAAAAACAAGGTAGCGAAATTTGAATACGTAACGAATTGGAGGGTAACGTACGGTCGAGCCATTCTTTAGCTTGCTCCTCTATGGATAAAGAGCTAAACTTGTTTTTAAAGGATGACCGATCGTGAAAATTTATGTATCGCGGACAACGCCGCCGGCCGGACCCCTGCAAAAAAGAGCTACAAGGGTAGATACAGGAAGATGGCAGATGGAACGAAGAATTACGTCCCCCGCAGGCTGATGAGGTAAATGTGATTGTGAACTTTTCGACGCTATGCAAATCCACTGGTTAAGATATACGCACAACCGAATAACGTCCTACAGATATGTCGGTTTTATGTAGAAAGAAAGGAATTGGTGAGTCCCCAACTGCACCATGGACGGATGTTGGGGAGTGAACTTATTGTGAACCAGTCCGGGCGACTTTTTTGTTTGCTGTATCGACGTATATTCACAATCGCCAACTTTATATAACTTCGATGAATGTTAAATGTATTCAAATTGATTCATTGATGGATGACGGCTTGTGAAAATACTCGGACCGAAAACATTGTAATAACAATGTAATACACTTTCGTGGTTTTGGTTTGACTGTGGCCGCAATCGATATCCAAATCATAGCTCTGTTTAGATAGGGCTAGTGGTATTTTATTGAAATACAAATGAGTAGTGGAGGAGCTCTGCGACCCGTAGGCGGTGTGTGTCTCGAATAAAAGGGTCGCATTAGAATAATTTGCCTACTGAGCGAGTACAATTCTTCACATGGAGAGACCTTAAATTTCACTATTTTACATAGTGGGGATTATCATATCTGCGCGGGTGTGTCCGTGGGCCAGCCCCTACTTTTTGCTACCCGCACCCGACCTCTATCGGCCCGTCTCTGATAAATTTAGTTGTTACTTTTTGTTGTGTAGAACGTGAGAGAATTCTTAATCATTGTGAGTTGTGTATTTATCTTTTGTGAGAGAGGTTTTTATGTAGATATCCGTTCTAACACTTGACTCACATAAATAATAGTTCCACTGATAAATTTTTAATATATATATCTAAAGAAAATCAACTGAGTTTTCTTTGAGCCGATGTAGCTGGTGTTGTAGACTTTAATATTGCAAAAGTACACATCTAAATATTTGATACATATCAAATATTTTACTTACATAACAGGTAAGCTGTATCAAAGGAATATAACTATTAAGTTCTCACGAATGAACTTTGTGTACATAAAGCAACATAACACCAATTGATAGAGCCCACTTAACCTGCCGTATTATTCTTGGTAACCGCCAGACGAAGCCCCTCAACGTAGGGACTAAGGGAGCAGGACTGATCGAAGGTGGGCGAATTAGCCCAACTCTAAAACCTCAATTAAGTCTCGTCTAGCGCGTATTCAGAACGGCCACATCCAATTATCGCGGTAGAAGCTTTGTTACGATTTTCAGACCGAGGCCGTATCGAATATAACTCTCGATACATTGTTCGAGAGCAGCATCCTGGCAGTTTGTTAGTATCGATTTACATCTTTATAGGTGTTAATGTATTTATTAGTTGTTGTATTTATTTATTAAGAGATCGACACAAGTGATTTTTCATTCAAATCTTTCTTTCCTAGCAGTTACAGTCTCATACGGAAAGAATACTTGAACAATAATGAAATAAAATTGACTTGTTGGTTATTATCCGTCTAATTAGGTACGTAAACAACTACTAAGGTACCGTAGTATGTATCTGTACCAAAGATATAAAAGAAAATAGTTACATTTATGGAGTTAATATTTTCAGTTCTGTAGTCATAGACAATTAGACTAAAACAAGATTTAAATAAATGAAAGGAAATGTAAAAAAAATCCGGACAAGTTCGAGTCGGACTCGCCCACCTAGGGTGCCGTACAGTTCAGGTATCGTATCTCGCAGTTTTTTTCAAGCTTTGCTCGAAATTCAGTTTCCAAAACCTATTGTATTATATTCTTGAATTTAATAAGAGAAATTGTACAATGTTAATTGATAACCTACTTTAAATAAGGACAATAATTTTTATGATTTATTTACAAATGTATAGTTTTCAAATTTTATCCTGTACTTCTAGTATAAGACGATGTTACTTGCCAAATTTCAGAGTTATATGTCAACGGGGCTATGACTGACGGTACGACGGTTGAGAGTGTCGAAATATGCGTTTTTTGCGGCATAAACGGCCTAACTTTTTTTATGTTAATTTAGGTGGTTGATTACTTTATAGCTTCAAGAGACCTTTATACCTGAGTTTATGCTTTTAATTTCAACCCGATACCTCCTCTTCTTCCTGAGATAAAGGGTCTTGACAGACTGTCCGACGGACAACAAAGTGATCATATAAGGGTTCCGTTTTTTATCCTTTTGAGGTACCGAACCCTAAAAACAAACAAAAACGTATATAAGTTTAGCATTTACACAGATTAAGGCTTTTCTTACCATTATTTGTGTAGATATATATAGGCAGAGAAAAATACATATTTGTTAGTTTAAAGTAATGTAGTTTGTTGTTGTATAGTAGTAATGGAGTAGGTATGTATATGTGAGTGTAGGGATTGTTTGTGTGTTTGTGGACTGTTTACGAATTATATTCTCATGAGATGTCTGTGTTTATGGCTTCTGATTAAATAGATTTATTAAACTTAATTTGTTTTTGTAGTTTACACATTTGAAACTATAAGTAAGGGAGTACATTAATTAGAAATCTATGCACAGTGTATAACTGTATATTTTCAGATTTAGGCTACATGGACAAGCTAACTATCTTTATTTTCATTCAGATTATTCCTTTTCTTAGCTTTGTTTTACCGTCAGCACCAACATCAAAAATACAACAGTTAGTGTCATTGACACTTAACTTGAAGACAAAACCGCTCGTCATGCTCTTACAATAAGACCCCTTGAGTTCACAGGGTGATCTTCAAATTAGCCGTCATAAAGACGTGTCTGCAATGACGGATGGAGCGACAGTCATCGTCAAATTAACACCCAGCTAAGTGCCGAAATGTGTACTCGTCTGATATGACATTCCACCATATTGAAATAAATAATAGCTTAGTAGATGTTCGAGGGGTTGCGTTAGTGTAATAAACTATATTAAGTACATGTACTTATTCTTAACATCACTGATATTTCTCTGTCTATTTATAGTTACGAAAACAGTTCCTTAAAGTAGGTCAATTAATATGAATGAAGAAGTGTATTTAAGTCTGGTCTAGGTATTCCTATTTATTAACATGTTACAAATTTATATGTTTTCTGAAATTAATAATTTGCCTGGCACATTAAGACTCGTTGAACCTAATCTGACCGTTGTTTATCACACAGTAAAGAATGTTATCATTTGGCCAACTGTACCAAGCTGGCCAGTTGAGTTGCTGTAAAGTTTGTGTCAAGTTGTTTTACTCTTTGCAGTGCTTTTAGTTATTTCCCACATTTACACAACGTAATCTAGTCTCAAACTAAGCAGAGCTTGTACTATGGGTACCAGACAACTGATATAAATACTTTTTTTTTTCGCAAATACATTCTGTGGAACAAAGTTATCGTCTGCGGTATTTCCGGACCGATACGACCTTTAAACTTTCAAGAAAAGTTCGTACTCCTTCCTTTTAAGGCCGGCAACGCGTTTGTGACTCTTGAGTTGCAGACGTTCATGGGCGAAAATGGTCACTTTCCATCAGGTGACCCGTCTGCTCGTCTGCCCTCTCTAACATAAAAATAAATAAAATATACATAGAAAAACCCAGACCAAATCAAACATTAAATGTTCACGCACAAAAATTTTTGATTTGAGCAGGAATTGAATCCGAGACCTTTGGCGTAGCAGTCCGTCACACATACCACTACGCCATGCGGCCATCAGTTGTCCTGCGTAGTTTGCTCCCTTAGTGTTACGATACCCATGTAACGAATAGGAGTGGTGACACTTCGTATTTTTAATAAGTCACAACACGGGCATACATACATATAAGTATTTTTGATGTTTGTGAAATAAAGTTTCATCAACATCAAAATATGGTAGACATTTAGTGACATAAATTCAAATAATCTCCAACGAAAGGACGCCGATAACTGCTGTATAAATCAGACGAGACAATAAGGTCTAATGAGAAATAACGATGAAAACACACCAGTGGGGCTAAAATACTTATAATTATATCTTAATTTGTTCCTTTCAAGCTGCAGCCTTGTCTAGTGGACAAATTATCTGACAAGAAATATTGCCCGTTTATCGCTAAATTGCCTTCATATAAATTAGTGACTGAATATATCTGGTCAGATATGGTTCTGTATTATCATGTATTTCATGACAAATCAAGAGAATAAAACTTATCTTTTTAATTTCACTTGTTTATTTCTTTCGTTTATACAATATATACATAATAAAAGGCCGTTAGTGAACAGAAATCGTCATATTCAGAATGTGAAGAATTGGGATGCCGAGGTTTTTTATGTTTTTTAACTTCTTTGTAGCTGATAGCCACAAAAATTTCACTTTATTTGTAAATGTTCGTAAGAATCCAGCTAAGGGTGTTAGGGGTTAAAAATATATATTGATATAGCGGCTCCTAAAATATCGAAAATAAGGACAAATGTAGTATTTGAAGTTCGTAAATTTTGCTTCTAAAATTTACAAAGTTCATATACTACATTTTGTCCTCATTTGTAAATGTTCGTAAGAATCCAGCTAAGGGTGTTAGGGGTTAAAAATATATATTGATATAGCGGCTCCTAAAATATCGAAAATAAGGACAAATGTAGTATTTAAACTTCGTAAATTTTAGAAGCAAAATTTACGAAGTTCATACATATATTCTATACTATGGAAATGCATGCTCATACATGTTCATTGCCACTGTACTTATGAACAAGGTTTCAATCAATTTATACTAAACTACCAAATTAAGTAACAAACAATGATTAGCTAAACATTGCATTGGATATACTCTTAATATGTTCCGTGTGGTGACGGATTAAGAATATGAAGTGTCACCACCCCTATTCATCCCGTGGGTGTCGTAGAGTCGTCTAAGGGAGCAAATTACGTAGGACAACAGCACTGAAAAGAGAAGGAAAGCTTGAAACAAACCATGGACCCGTTTGGGCAGCGTGGTATAGTAGGCCAAAACCTCCTTTCTAAGCAGAGGCCTATGACCAGCAGTCGACAATAAAATTCTGTTGATGATGTTTTTTTTCTATTTACAAGCAAACAAGTGGCGTGCATGCTAGTAAGAAGGTCTTGTTACCAACGACTGAATTTTCCCAAAAAAAAAAAAAAATGTTATTGCACCGCTTGCACCACTAAAATAGTGCCCTTTATGGACTTTGGTATTTGTAGTAAAAAAATGCATATACCATATAAAAAAATAATGTTGCATTATAAGTAAGAACTACATCATTTGATTTGGTTATCTACACATTTTACTAACGAGGTTAGTTTTTAGTACTCGTTTGGTTGTAGTAGCTGTTAGAAACTAAGTAAATAAATAGAAAAATAAAAGATTTTTGTAATAAAATACCAACTTATGAAGCTTTAGAGAAAAGTTTTCAGAGTACCGCTAAAAAACTTCTTAAAGTCATTTTGGATTTTTTGTAGACTGGAAATAATTATCTAAACGAGCTGCTCTTCAACACTTAAAAATAAAAGTATTTTTTGTACTTTACTGTGGGTGGCCATGTCATGTTGTAGATGTTTACCTACCTACACTAAACTTACACAGTACTCGTACGTACTGTGGGCAAAATAAGCTAAAAAAAAAACACCCTACAAATTTACACGATACGTTTTATCCGCGGCCCACTTGTGTTTATGTATATTATGCTACACTAATAATAATAATAATCTCCGAGCCGATTTCGGCTACAGCGACTGCTGGACAGGCTCAGCAGATGGCGTCTCGTTGGTCCGCGCGGTGGTGTGCTCGCATATGGCTGTTGTAGCCAATTTTGGCCTTAAAAGTTCTAGAGCATTTTGGACAAGTGAGAACGCCGCCACTATAGTGGCAACTTAAAGCTGTTGGTGGTCTGGCTTTTAGCTCGTCTCTTTTTGTGTCGAGCTCGTCTTTACGTGAGCTTTCAAAGGCGTCGATCTTCTGCCTTACGAGACGTCTCCATTCCGGGCGGTTTGCCGCAGATGACTCCCACGATAAGGGCTCAATACCGCAGCTTTTCATATGCCTTTTAAGCACATCTTTGTATAGAAGATCATCATAAATCATTTTTTTTTTAAATTCATATCTTCTTCCTCCGAGCCTTTGCTTTTTGCTTGAGGATTGCTTAACTTAGCAATGGGTTAACTTACTTGGTTACCACTTAGCCACGAGCCTCTCTGTTTATCTCTGTTGGTAGTTGTTTAATAATTTAAAAACACTAAAAATCTTAGATATTATATGAGTCAATTTAAAACTATTTATCAGGCAATTTAGGTACGTTCGTATTGCAGTGCACATAAAAATGGTGGCAGAATATGAAAATTTCATAGACTAATAATTAACAAAAAATTGGGATTCGTTCCGAACTTGCCAGATTCAATAAAATGTTTTTTTTTAAATGTGCCATCATAAATTTGGAATCTTAAATTATGTTTTAAAATCGCTAAGTTTACCTTAAACAAAACAACCAAAATGCTACTTCTTGAGCATTTTGCAACACAGGTACTCGTACATTAATTCACTTGAAATCTCCAATAATGCGAAGTTTAAACCGTATTTAGCTCGCTTTTAAATTAATTACCAGCGTTTCAAATAATGGAATTAAGTTAATCGAATAGTTGTTTACATTGTGTCACTGGTAGCAATTAAAATTGTTTCGAAAGACTATAAATCATTGGCGGGAAAGTGAAACATCACGCCGTTGGTGCACACCTTGCAATAAATTTCCCAATTACTGGGAGAATTTCGATGGCAAAACGAGGGGAAGAAGGGAAATAAAATAAAATTAATTACTTGATGCACATATATTAGATGATGGGGCCTTTAGCAGTCTCAGTAAGAACTTAAGCAGAATCCTATCTATCATGATTACAAAGTATACGTAGATAAATAATCCCTACTAATATTATAATTGCGAAAGTACTCTGTCTGTCTGTCGCTTTCACGGCTGTACCTCTGAACCGATTTGAATCAACTTTGCCATGGAGATACTTTGATTCTTGAGGAAGAACATAGGCTACTTTTAACCGCGATACACACGGGTGGAGCCACGGTAAACAGCTAGTTTGATATAAACTAAAAGTAAATTTATTAAAAAAAATCCCAATGTTTTCAATTTCTTTTATGTGAGCCGAACGTGAGGCTCAAAGAAATTTTTCGAATTGAAATTCAATTGCCATTATTTTTTATCAGGGATAGGCCAAGGATTTCAACAACATGTTTATTTAGAATTCACAAAATAATTTGTAGTAGTTATTTTAAGTTTTATAAAACAACTTATAGTTATTAAGCGACTCCATTGGTTTATATTCTCAGTTTGTCACACAAATGAAGGAACTTTACGCGTCTGTGTATGCGGTAACTCCTCCTAACCTCCTAAATCGCGCAACGTATTTTGATGAGATTTATCCATAATTGGTATTATTTTATTTTATTCATATGTATGTAAGTATGTTAGAAGGTAATTAAATGGAGTTAAGTTTTTTTATGGCAAAGGGGGGCAAACTAGTAGCTGGGTCAACCGATGATACATAACTAAGCCAGCCCTGGACAACTGGAACTCAAGAGTCACAAGTTCGTTACCACTCTTTAAAAATCAAAGGGTGTGTGTTACTTGGGGGCCGGTAAACTCACTCAATCGGTATTACGCTCTCGTCCTGCTTCCGCTATGGTAACGGGTAGCCTCAACATTACTTTAAGCCATGGACATACATATGGCTTCTAGTGAGAGGCTTCCCACGCCAACAGCCACTGTAAAGTCGCAGTCCACGCTGAGCACTCTACTCAAGTGTGGAGTACAGTATCTTCGTGACAGCCTCTATAGTGATGACACGTGGACGTGGGATTGCGGCCTATTCAACACAACTACTTAAGGTGACACAGATCCAGCTAGGAGCCTTGCTGCTTTGAAGGAAAGTGCGATATCCTGCTACATTGTAATTTTCTTTAAAAATGTTCAGAGATGTTTAAACACAGATTGTATTTACAATAATATGCACGTAGAATGCCTCACGGGTAAAGTGAATATAAACACATTTGAACAGTGTAACTCTATCAAGAACAGTGGACCGACCATCAAAACAGTCTTATTAGCCTTCTCAAAAACGGCTTTGAGCACACAAGCATCAGTAATTATAATTAGAGCTCTCAGACCTCAGGCGATATGATGTGCCACGGAGCATGAAATAAGGCCCTCCACACACGTCCTGTGAACGTATGCTTAATATGCTGGCCCATACAAAGTCGCTCATGCGTCTCTTGTAGATGCCTTTGCCTCTTGCAGAGATATGAGTGGATACTTACGAGTGTTTTTTACGGAGGGTAGTTTGAAGTAAGGGGTATAACTGAATCCAAAATATACTTTATACTTTTTGTCTAGATGTAAGTGAAGTGGCTACAGGACTGACCAACAAAGTCGGTTTGCGGGTTGCATCATATTTACTTTAGCGTATACCCTTTTAACCAAGAGTAGAGTAGAGTTTAGAGTCAAGACAGGTTACTGATTAAAAACTAGACAGAAAACAGCAGATTGAAAATGAGACGTAGGAACAAACCTCAAATTTAGTCGGTAAAATAGTATTGTCAGTGTCTATGGGTTTAACAATAAGGAAGTTCTTGGAAATAAATATTATGGTGATTTAAACAAATTATTGCTATCTACTATACTATCAGTTAGGGCAAGTATTTTCTTGCTGTATTAGTAATAACGAATAATTTAACAAATATTTACGTTAATAAGGCATAGATTATGCAGCACGGCAGTAAAAGATATTCGGTTTTCAAACAGATGCGTGCAATCTAACATATGACTAATCAGTTCGTGAGAAGCTATTCTTACTGTGATTAATGATCATCGCTCATTGTACGAACCGTACTTCATGCCAACATGTACTTAGTAAGCCCTCAGCTAGGAAAGTGTTTCTACACCTCACTAGTAAGCAGAAAAATATTGTGATCTACGTGTAAGGAAACCTCTCAATATTATAATGAAATATTAAAATATATAAGATTCAGTACTTAAGTGTTTTTTTATCAGCTAGGTTAAGTTTGAAAAGTTTCAAATAACATCTAATAGTTTAAGCCTAGTCATATAAAGTGCTCTGTGCAACACAAGTAGGGCACTGACAAACTATCTCATATCCGCTGACGTAGAAGCATTAGAGCATCGCTCTCGGCTTTACCTAAACTGCACTCCGACGAGCGAGTTTCTCCCTAATCACTGTTTTTTACTCGTGAATAGCTTTAAATGATTAAATAATTAAATGATATTTATTTCTGTAAATAAATCTTATCAGATATTTTTACAAGTCGGAATAGCAATACAAGTAGCTCAGTTTAAATAGTATAATAGGTAGATTTTTACTATGTCTTCTGATCAGAACTAAAGATATAATCTTAAATAGTTATAATATTAGTGGTATGGTAGTATTGTTTTGTAAAAAAGATGGCTGTATATGTTAACTGGAATAAATATGATTAGAATAAAATGGGCAAGATATATTAATACGATTTTGAAAATGTTTTATAGTATTCGTCACATTCCGGTACTAAGGGTTAGAGCGGACTAAGTTAAACATATGAATATTGTTGATGTTCAGAAAATTATTGTTAAATATAGGTAATAGTCAGATGACTCTGATTTTTTATTGGCCAAAGTATGGGCAAGTGAATTAATGTGTTTTCTAGTCATCGCAAAAGGTTTAATAAGACGGAAAATTTCTTGCAATCTTGTCGCACCGTATTAGATTCTGATTTATTCGCGTTCGAGACTCGTAGGGTGGACGAAGCCTTTCCGTTTCGAATAGCCAGTACCAAAATAAATTGAGCCACCCCGCGTCTTGAGACTATTTCTTTCTGGAAAAAATCGGGGTGTTTTAATAGTGATAAACGTATCTTGTAAGGCTGGTAGTGTAACATGGCCTTAGGAAACAGAGATTGCTCCATTCGACCGATTGAACGCACCTCCCTGTACTAACTTCCCGTTCATTGAACGTGAATCCATGCAACAAAAGGATATTTCACGCGAAATAATAAAACTACCAATTCTGTTGGAGTGAGTTAAATTTATACTCTACTATAGTATTTTAAATGTATAAGATATACTCTAAAGAAAAGCTTTTGGTCCACATGAATGAAATCTTAAATGCTATTCACGCTGCCTTTTTTCTCTATAAAATGACAACTCCCGCACTTCTTGTGTCGCGGGGGACTTGACAAACATTCATGAAACCAACACAAAGAACACCTAGACTAGAATAACAATTTGTGGATTATACAAATTTTTGTCCCAAGTGGGAATCGAACCCACGACACTCAGCGCAGTAGAAAGCGGCAAGGTGCTTAAACCACTACGCCATCCGTGCAGTGTACTTTAAGTGACCATGAGTTAAACAAGTCTAATCAAAGAAACAATTTTCTTGGCTGCATTGTTTTAGGTCATGTATTTTAGTTTGACATAAAGCATAATTAAAAGTCGTTGATTTGATTTTTCTCAATTATTTAAACTCCAACGATACTATTTGCAAAAACCTTTAAAAAGTTTAATAAAATGTTCAATGCCCTCTGTTTGCCGTATCTTAATAATTACTTCTTCCGTTTTGTTTGCCCGGATTGAGGGGCGCAATGAAAAGTGAGGCCCGGTCAAAGAGGCTCAATAAATAATAATACTAAATGCCCAATGTTGACCGTAGGTCGATACGGGGTGATCTTGTTTCGGCAGTTACTAGGTTAGGTTAGTTGTTTTATTGAATTGTTGTTGGCAAAATAAGTATACATTATTCCTTACTTTTCTAAAACATGTTTTTATAGCTTTAGTAATAATTAAGTTAGTTAGTTTAAAGGCTGTTGATGAAGTTAGATAGTAGGTAGCAAAAATGAGATTTTGAAAATAATTCACAGTAATAACAACAGCTAGCATACGTTTTCTTTTTCTTTTCTTTTTTTTTAAATCAAAGCAGATATTTAAAGAGGGTCGAATCTAAACAAAGCATAAACAAATGACCGAACATGGAACGTCTCAATCGGGATTTGCGATGGTAATTATTTAGGGTCTATTTTGTTAGGACACAAAGAGCCCTCCGCATTTGTTTGGGTGAATATGGGACCATGTGATTCGTTCTGATTACATTTTACCTACTTAATCAGTTGGAAAAGTGTTTGTGTCATAAATAGAAAAGGAAAATAATAACGAACACTTTTGGTACGATAAGATACATTCTTATTTTTTAGAGATTCAAAACTAAAGAAAATTATAACTAGTATTTGAACGTGTTTTCCAAGAACTAAATGGTAAAGACCCAAATAGTATTATTATTTTTCTATGGATGAACTGCTTTTATATTTTACGATCTTTTTTTTTGTATAAACTTCTTGTCTAGTTATCATAATTTAAAACATATACTTTATATTTATATACACTATGTAAAGATGCAAGTAAATGTTTATCTCGAAGAGTAATATATATCTAACGCATTTTCCATTACCAAACAGGGTGGGCTTTAAACCGCCAAATAAAACAATATCCATACCATTACGGCTGGCTTCTGGCGCGCGACATCCCGATGAATCGTAAAGAATAGGCGGTGTTGCCGAAGTTTTCCCATGGAGGGCATAAATTGGATTCGGAAGCAGATCACGTAACGGTTAAGAGTTCACAAAACTGTGCCATAAATCGGACGCGCCGAGGTGCGCCGGAGACAAACGGCGCCGGACGAGAATAGGAAGGAGGCTTCTAACACTGTTATACTTTATTAGGTTAATATACATCATGTTTTTTCTTCCAGAAAAAAAACTAATGAAATAAGTGTCTTTTTTTCGATCGTATTTTTCAGTAAACTTGATTACAAGACGTGATTACTGCAACAAAGAAATATTCGTAAGACTAAATAATTAGTTCCAAAAAGTTGCGGTTATGGTACAGAGGGTCAAAGTACTTTATTAACTAGCTACTAGTAATATGTGTGTTTTTATCGTGTACAAATAATACATTGAAACTTACTTATACTTATTTTCTAGTACTTTTCATTACAATTTTAATTAAACAACAAAGACAAATTTTAACTTATGTTTTTCTACGTAGGTACCTTTACTTTTGTGTGAATTATTTATTTCTTCTTCTGTCCTGACGCTTACATTACTATATAAAATTGGCTTTTAAATGAGTCACCATTAAACTAGGTAACATACTAAAATTCACGTTCTCACTAACCCACTGGAAAGTTAGTGGTGGAGTTAAAATTTGCGGATTTGCATACATCTCTCCGGCTCCCCGAGCTGGGAACGATAGATTTTGCGCAAAGGAGCTATTTAAAAGATAGCGGGATAAGACCCTCCGGTATTTCTGAACGAACGTTATGAAGTCACGTGTTTGGAACCAAAGTGTACGTATGAGAATTTTTGTGGTTTCATTATTGGTTTTAATGGAGACTGTTCGTGCATTCGGAACTTGAAATAACTAGATAAAGGTTTTATAAAATATTTGCCTAGGACTATAGCTACTATTGAGTACGTGACTATATTTGACTTTCATCTGAGTTAAAGAAATTAAATTAAATTTCATATGAGGGAGTAATAAAAAACAGCAATTATTACATGTAAATTATATGGCCTAGATCATGACGAGCCCAATAATAATGTTCCCTACAAAAACCATAAAAAGAAAACGACAAGATCGCTTTTGCGTCTGTATTACAAGAGTCTCTGGAAAATCAATTTTTTTATACAATTGTGTTCAAATGCCTAATGTTGCCCTATCCGCGTGGTGACGGATAAAATACAGAGTGTCACCACACATGTTTATCCCGTGGGAGTCGTATGAGGCAACTACGGGAGATAACTAAGCAAGACAACAGCAATGCACAGAGAAGAAAAACTTAACACAAACCCTATTCCAATCTGTCTGGTCAGCGTGGTATAGTAAGCCAAAACCTCACTTCTAAGGAGAGGTCTATGTCCAGCAGTAGACTATTAAAAGCTGTTGATGTGGTGTGATGTTATATTACCTCAAGCGTCAGTACAACTGCCAGGTGTTTTCAACTATTGAGTATCTATGAGTATATAAAAGTATAGATATGTGTGTACAAATTTTTTTTTTTAGGTTAGGCTACTGCTATTTCGATGAATTCTGTCTCTAAAAGGAAAAAATAAGAGATCAAAACTGAATTTATTCAAATTCAAATAATAAATTCTTCTGTATTCTCTCTCAATTTTGCAATG
This sequence comes from Arctia plantaginis, assembly GCA_902825455.1. NCBI lineage: Eukaryota > Metazoa > Arthropoda > Insecta > Lepidoptera > Erebidae > Arctia > Arctia plantaginis. The sequence continues at coordinate 326,655 of CADEBD010000364.1, read as the reverse complement.
CCTGGAAAAGCCTACTAATTTGAAACAAATAATTATTATAAGACCATTAATGCACACTTGGTTGGCAAATAAAATTTTGATTTGATTTTATTAATTACGTAGGCCTCCTGAAGACGGTTATGTTTTTTAAATTATAATTATAAAACTATTTTTGATTTTTTATGTACTTGATGGTGCAATTAGATTTGTATCTTTAAAGTAGAAAGATAAATACGTAACAGGTTTTCGCAATTACTTTTATTGCAAATTACCTGTAACTTTTGCTACTACTCTCAAATAAAATACGTCTATATAAGTACAAGAGAGTAACACTGAAGGCGGTGCGCGCTGGAGCGAGTAACGAGCGTATAATTCTCCGCCACCAGGTGGCGCCTGTGGTTTGTCTCTAGACGCATAAATGTCGACTAATTCATGTAAATAGCTTCCCGATACGCTAGACGAATTCTTCTAGAATTACGTGCCTAAGGTGACTGAGATCATAATTATCAAATTTAACTTGAGGAACTTGTAAAGAACGTAGTGTTTAAATTTTCGTAATTTTTTTAAATTACCAGATGTACTGTACAGCAACGTCAAAGTACGTACGTAAAACTAAGAAATAATGTTGCTGATTCTACTACTAGCCCCAGACCCATAATTTTGTTTTAAAGCATTTTTTTTATGTTATAGGGGCAGACGAGCATACGGGTCACCTGATGGAAAGTGACTATCGCCGCCCATAAACGTCTGCAACTCAGGAGTCACAAACGCGTTGCCGGTCTTTTAAGAAGGAGTACGCTCTTTTCTAGAAGGGTATTTATTATAGTAAGGGTCGTATTTGTCTACATTTACATTTTGAAAAATATCTATTTTTAAGCCTACTTTATGTTTCTAGGAGTTTTAAATATAATGATGATGATGATGTGGACCCTACTGTGGATTTCTGTTATTGGCGCGGATATGATTGGCGAACCCGAATTTGGTCTTAAAGGTCCTGTCACATGACACACAGTGCAGTTGACCAGCTGAGTTATTAGTGTAGTTATACACGGGAGTTAGAGTTCATGCTCTCAAGGCGGGTTGCCTCGTATTGCTCAATAGCCTGATGGCAAAGATGTGTGAAAAAAATAACGGCACTTAAAAGATAAATGGTATTTCTGTAATAAGATAATTACATAAATAATTTGGAACTCCCGTACTTTAAGTTAACAAAATAAAATGAAATCTATTGATGTCTTGTTGGATTCCAGAGGGGAAATTATCTCAGATAAAATGCACAATATAAATTGTTTTGTACTAAATGTAAAAACAACAAGCTTACTTTCAATTTTTGAACACACATCTAATATTCAGTTGTAAAACAAAGATTAATACTAAGAAATCACTTTTAGCTACGCGTATTACCCGGAATCGTTATGTTTGTTTAGTAATTTACAGGTTAGTAACTTCATCATATACTGTGTTAACACCAACTTTTTGCTATATTTAGCTTTATTACCTAGTTTTTAGGTTTTATTTCGGTTTGCAACTTTAGTAAACTTTGAACACTCAGTCTCTAAAAGCGTCACTAGTTTTACCATAAGTAGCCTTTTTTTTAAACACCAAAAGTTCGAACTTCACCCTACCGTAGTAATGCTCTTTTTTGCTATCTTTGTAGGCATCTATCAGCTTCGTCATCATTGTATGTTTATTTTATGTGAGTTGGAAGACAAACGCCAATTCTATGAAAAAAATAAAAAAATCTTATCCTAAAGGCCCTATTTTAGTTCTATATATACTCTTCACTGATTTCAAGTGCACAAAATGTACTATATAATATTACTACCCATATCGCACATCTCTATCTGTGTGTATTGTAGGATGAATAATACAGTTAGTTGTTTGGTCTATATTTAGGCTGGGGCAATCTAAGAGGTATCCAGTCTTGTGTTGACTTACGTCAAGGCTCACTGCCCCATCCACGTAGGTTTTAGGTACCCTGGGGGTTTGGCTGTAAGAACGTATGGAGTTGACACTGTTACTGCAACTCTGAAATTTACTACTGCGAGATTTCCTTGAAACTTCGTAAGTAACTATTAGAGCTTAGTGACTAAATATTTTTCAATCTCGAACTTTAAAGTTGTTGATTATTAGATTCCCTTGAAACTTATTAGATACCTATTAAAGTCAATTGATGAAAAGTCTTTTATTTCGTAATAACTTTTAGCAGATTTGTGCAGGTTTTAAGTGTAATGAATCGGACAAAGAAGTAGAATTTATCATTTATTGATGCTTATATATATAGCTTGAACTATTAAATCTTAACAAAGACACTAGTGTTAGCTATTGAATATACCTTCTCCAAGTTTAGTACTTATTGTGTATCTTTGGCCTGTAAGGGCCGACCTCTCTCATTATTTACGAAGGGCTGCTGGGTTGAAGTGTGTGACAAGCGGCACGTACGGTCGCTAACGAGACGCTTTGTGACCATCTCCACTCTGAGTGTGGTCAACAGTTGTTGATTTTTTTAATGGACAAATTATATTTGCTCAGAATTCCCAACGGAGTTGCGTGGTTGACTCTATTGTGAAAAGTGGTCCGCCTTTTAAAGCCATAGGGGACACGCGAGACTCGCATGCGATGTAAGGTGTTTTGTGGATAAGATCGACGACGTGTTTAGAAAACTTTCTTGAGTAGTTTAAACTCATTGAATAGCATTCAATTCTCAAAATTTACGACTACACTACGAAGGTAAACATTAAACTATTCCCTAACTTCTAACTAATATATCATGATTCATATCGAGATATAAACATATGAAATCGGAGTCATACGTTATCGCTCGCCCGACTATAAAATCAAGCAGACACTGCGAAACCGTTTTCCTCCGATTTGCTCGCACAATAGCTCATTTGTTATAACCTGATAGCGTAGCGTTATTACGGCCAAACAAATTGAGTCGAGCCTTCGCCACCTCAGACTAATGTAATTCCACAGTGCGCGCGCCCAAGAATAGATATTTAGAGTGGATTGTTTTCGACAGACCGTAATGAAACTCTGATGCCGGGGCCCAAATCAGTTTCGGAGGTGAGCGCGCCGCAGGGGAGGCGAGCTACATTGTAATAAGACGTGGAATAACCTAAAATAAACCGCCGAGCGAGTCGCAATACAAAGATGGACACGGGTGGCGCGGCATACTCGGGCCCCTTACTGCTTAATTTGCCTACCGTAATTACTGTCCTCTCGGGTTGGGGAAGGACCCTGGGGCTCGACCCGGCCGTCTTCCAGGTTATATTGCGCTCGTGCGGGCGCCGCGTGTGTGCTTAGCAAATAGTACTCCCTAGTCGTTAAGTATGAATACGGGTGTGGACAAAATGTATTAGCTTAGGCTGAGATTCGGACCGTGTTTGCTCAGCGATGATAGATTTATAGTAATTGTGTTATTAACGTTATGGGATAAGGGTTTTACGGGACTTAAGTAATGAACGCTTTTACCTAATGCTTGGATTTATAGTGAATTTGCACACGTGGTGCGTGGCAATCAACTGAGTACTAGTTGGCTCGGTTTATGTGTGAATACTGTAACGTATTATAATATTGTTCCTTCCTGTGCGATTCCTTCTAAGTTAAATAGAAAGTGTAGAAATTTTGATAACTTATTTTTATTACGTAAATTGCAAGCTCAATACCTATTTGTTTTAAGTTACTTCTAACAGGGCCAGTAACAAGTAAAAATGCAAAAACTTTTTCCTACTCATAATGATGAGGACATACTTTCTTTTGTTTTGGCGCTGGCTTCAATTGAATAAAACATTTATGTCAATTGAGTCCATTAGGATTCGTCGAAGTTTCCAACTTTTTTCGTCAGTATGTATTGGCTAGAGATGAAAGGAATATCCGGTAACTATCCGGTATCCGACTTATCTAGTAATATACCATCGTGTCAATATATTATATTGAGATACAATCGTATTCCAAATGTAATTACCATATTTCTATTTACATCAACATTAATAATGCTTGTAACAGGAATAGGACATGTAAAGTAATGGAAAACGATTTCGAACTTCTCTTTATTTAGAAGAAAAAACACCTGCTTTTGCTATATTTATAAACAAAACCAGCTTTAGTAAAAGTATTTTTCTACATTTACTACTGTTACATTTTTCTTTCATATAAACTTGAGAAACTTGGTTAAGTCAAACACCAGAGTGGCTTAAAAGGAAGGCGCAATAACAAAAAAGTATGTGCTGAGATGGATTGGTCATATTGAAAAAATATGTGTCATAGCATATAAGTCAGACGTTAGTGACAAGGGCCTACAAGGGTTGATATATTACAATATTACATGACTTAATTAAAGAGTTAGCTTCTATAAAGTTTTCAAGACAGTAGAATAAGCTCGTTACATACGTCAGGATAAAAGCACTTTTCCTCCAGTCCTCATCCGCGCCCATGTGTGGAAAACCAGAAGTATTAAACAAACATATTCTCACGGATATCCGACTAATCTTCTTTTAAATTGTCCGGTTACCGGACAAAAACGTGTCTATTAATCTTTGTCGTTGCCCGTTTAGTATTGTTAACTTACTAAATAAAATACTAAAATAATAAATACACACTAAAGTATGTCAAATACAGGTTCGAATAGTTTATACCGGGAGGATTAAATGGACTAAAACAGCCAGTCCTTAAAGGCGACTAGATTTTATGGTCACCAAGTATACAGCGAAGTAGTCCAGGCATCATAAAATTAACTCTATACTTATGTTTTGAAACAAACTATTGCAATTGATAAATTGGCATATTATAATTAGTTTTGTACAATTACGAGTATATAGTTTCATTTTACACTTGTCAAAAGACAATAACACCGTTTTGTGAAACATAATTAACACTTTTACGATGGCGGTTACTCGGGATCATCCCGTAATAACCTTGTTAACCCTAGCGCACCCTGTGAGTTGGCTAGCCTTTTAACAACCGACTACATGGACATTAATCCGAAAGCCATCGGCAATCTTCCTTTTCACACTTACAGGGTGTTGTATATTTTGTTTCAGCCGTCTCTGAGGGTCCAGTCCGGGGACCCGTGCCTTTTAGTGTGAGGTTTTCGCTCGCCTTAACGAAGGGAAGCAGAGCAAAGGTCGTCATTAGGGCAAGCGCGGTGTAAACAAGGTCCGAAGCGCCCGCTAATGGCCAATTCGTGCGTCCTTCTCGAGGTGACCCCTAGTACTGTCTCAGGCCACCGCCGTAAATGGGCTTTTAATTGCAATTTTGATAGAACCAACGGATTAGTTTTGTTATGTAGCTTATAGTTGTAGTTGTGAGACTTAGGATACTCATCTTAAAATAAAGGTAAATTTGTATTTTCAAACTACTTTCCTTTTTGGGTGACTTGGGTATTGGGGCAATGGTGTAGAGGAAATGGTGTATTCAGACCATCATTCTGAGTTGAGTGAGAAAATCATTGGAATTTTCTGACGGAAAATTAAACTTTTTATGCAATCTGCTGTCAACGGTTAAGGTCATTCCCCGTAGGTATCGCACAAAAGTAATAACTACATGGGTATTCCATGCAAACAGTCTACGCACATTAAAATAAGATGGCGATCGGAGGGGAGGCCCCGCACGCTTCGGCTGTTTGATTAATTACATTGCAGTTTTTTACCGTATGCGGTATTTATTAAATTGTTTTCGGTGAAATGTTCTATTTACTCATTGTGATATAATTTTTCACCATATTTTTAATGAAAATTCATCATATTTTGTTATAATTTTTCACAAAAAAATGGAAAATTATAAAAAAATATGATGAATTTTCCAGCAGAAAACTCTAATGATTTTCGTCTCAAAATCATGGTCTGAAAACACTATTTCAGTATTCCTTACGATGGCCCTTACACCATGCTTTTGTACACCAATCATGGTCTACTTAGTTATAATATTATTAATATCTTTTACAAATCGGTAACCGGAAATTATTCGGATTGGGGAATAACAGTTTGTTATGATGTAAAATTCTAAGGAGAAGCCTATGTCCAGCAGTGGACGGCGATTGGCTGATGATGATGATGTAAAAATAGGATAAAATTTAATATAAATGACTATTTAATAGTTTACAATTCAGGAAAGAGATTTTCATAATTTTGGCGTTAACGACTTTGTATAAACTGTGCATAAAGTTAAAAATATTAAATAGTTGCCTCATTACTTTGCCACAACAAAAACAATTACAAGTTATTAAAAAATATCTCTAATACCATCTTCATAAGCCAACCAAACTCCTAATCAGTCTTTATACCAGGGTAACGGCAGTCACCACAACCTGCCACACGACACGTGTTTGTCGCGGCGACTGTTCTCGTTCTTGTTCGGATGTGAAATTTAATTTCCGTTGCGCGGGAATCTGTCAGCGGGGGCAGAGGGAGGTAGCCGCCTCGAAGAAATATGCTCCGTTCTAAACTTTGTCAATTTGTTTGTGGAGCGAAATTAACTCGATCCAATCTGCGGTGCTGCGCGTCTTCGCGACCCACGACTGATACACGATGGCAACTCATATTTCCTCTCCGTGAGAGTGATAGGAAGTCCAAGCTTTGATACAAGTTACGGTTCACCATCGAGAGATGTCAATAAAGAATAATGTAAACGTTATTCCATTTTCAAATATTATCTGTAAACTAAGGTATCGTTTTTATCGACTAATGGTTAAATTTATAGTAATCATACTAATCAGCGTAAGCGTGCGATGAAATAGTCGTCGCAAGTTGAAAAAAACTTTCTAGATGTCAAAGGTGATCTCATCATTTCTAGAAATTTCAGTGATTTTGTGGTACACAGAATAAGAACAAATCATCATCATCAACAACAGCCTATAATAGTCCACTGCTGGACATAGGCCTCTCCTTAGAAAGGAGGTTTTGGCCTACTATACCACGCTGGCCAGACGGCTTGGTAACAGAACAAATGGTTAATTTTATCTTCAAGTATCAATATATGTATCTGCATATTAATTTAGTATTTACCATTATATCGTATTTTTATTCTATTTACTAGTATATACTATTTTTTATTGTTGTAATATAAAAAAATAGTTACACTAATTATAAAATGCAGCGCATTTATGGTTTTCCATTTTTTATGGATTGGATAATGTTTAGAATGACACATATTTACACACTTGAAAAATATATTTCAACGAGGAGACCCTGGTCATAGTTGTTTTTGTAGAGAGGAAATCCCTGTAAACTTGGTCGCCTGTATAATAAGAGACTACTTCAATGTGACGTACATCATGCCGCCGTCACGGGCCTACTTCTGTTAAGACGCTGTGACAGGTAATCCTGCCCATCAGCCGCAGCTCGTTTTGTACTCTTCAGTGCTTAGTGCATCGTCAGGGAATCAGACTAATCCTGTTGTGTTGCTATTTCTTAAGACAACACCACATAAAAAAACGGAGGTTCTCAATTAGTGTGATTTTTTTTGCGTGTTTGTTACGAGAGGTTGAAAGAATGCCCATTTTTACTCATTTATTTAAGTTCCATTCATTTTAAATTAACGTACTTGTGTGGAAGTATTTTTATGTTAAGTAAAATATTATATTTAAGTATTAATTATAAGTACTCATTTTAAATGTTATCTACTTAATAGTATAAAAAATAAACTACAATAAATAAAAACCTATACAATGAATTCAACTGAACAGAAATAATACAAACCTGTCAAAAGTTTGGGGATGTAAAAATGCATGTACATGTTTATTTTTGTAAAAAAATGAAGTCTTAGAGTACTCTTGTGTAAGAGTGCCTTAACACTCTTACACAAGAGTACTCTAAGACTTCATTTTTTTAAATAACTATCTATTTCCGAATGATCCCATAAGTAAGCCAAATGTAAAATCAGGTATGATAATAGTTTTTCTTACTTAATTTTGGTGTATTTAAATTACGGATTTTATAATAAAATCGTTGGAATAAATTATTTAACTTAAGTTTATATTTTACTTTAATTTTTCAAGTCAACGTAAACAGTAATTTAGTATTCATTTATTAATTATTAAAAATGAAAAATGAAAATCAATCTGATTTTATAAAAATTTGTTGCATCTCATTTTAATCAAATATAGCGTTTTTGTGTGGCAGTTATAAAATTTAACATTATGTAAAAACGGCAACATAAGTATTAAGTATTATTATTTAAAAATGTTGTGTAGTTACTTTTTCACAATGCGGAACCTTAGTGGCGAGCCATAATTGGTTCGAAGAAATGTCGTCGCCAGTAATTTTGAGTAAAATAAATATCTGTAATGCAACATATCCATAAAAAAACTGTAGTACAGTTACTTCAAAAGTGACACTCTGAAAAGCATTTATATGCTTTACCAATACAATACTGTATAATGATGAAATAATAAACAAAATATTTATAATTTTGACACAAATGTGTTATTTAGGTAACACACAGTCGGTGAGTAAGTAAAAAATCGTATTTACATCTTCGTTATCCGTATCACAGGGCTCGTCCCTCGAGAATGCTTTATTAAAATATATTGTGCACATGCCTTCATTTTCACATCCCTGGCTAAGTGAGTTAACATGTGTGCATAGTGCTTAAGAGTAGCGATTTTGTTTATGTCTATACGTAAGATACTTTTTAACCGACTTCAAAAAAGGAGGAGGTTCTATGTTCCACTGTATGTATTTTTGTACTTATAAATTTTTATTCATGTTTTTTAATATTTATTTCATTTACTAACATAGTTATAAGTCAAATTGTTACTAACACTATGAGTTTTGTTACTCGATACGATATGAATAAATAAAAAAATAAATAAAAAATTGACGGTGTAATATTTGTTTACGACGCGCGTCTTCGCATAAATACAATCTGCTTATTAAATGACCTTAGTTTAAATAAGAAATATATGTGATTTATTGTTATGCACGTGTATTTTTATGGTAAAATTCATCGAAAACCGTTCAACTTTTTTAGCATACTGTAGACACCGATAATCTTTTTTATAAGGTGAAAATGCTTGTGTTTAAACTATGGCTATTGTCATAGTAAATAAATATTTTTCATTAATAATATTTATGACAAATAAATAACCTAAGAAAAACTATAAAAATACGCGCCTAAGGATATCGCTTGCGCTTCCACTTTAAAAGCACAATATAACCACGAAATAAATTAGTTATGCCCAATATTTTCGGCGTGGGTGTTATTTCGTTCGAATGTATGAACATGCGGAAATTGGGAGGCATATTTATCAGTAGGAAACGGAACCTATCTAAAGAACCCCTACATTTTCGTATTCTTATAATAAGGTGCAGAAATTTTCCGATTTGCATAGAGACGCTTCGTTCACAGGTGACGCCCAAGTAATTACATTCGGGAAGTTTCAGACGAAAGTTTATGGAAATTGTGTAGTAGGTTCCTTAAGATACGATATTTAATAACAGCAACCTGATACTAGATACGTACAAGAGATATTGAATCTTGAGGTTTTATTTTGTTGGTATTGTTGTTTGAAAATAATAACATGGAGAACGGAAACCTACCTTACTATAATGTCAATTTCATTATTTGTGCATCATTTCAATTTTGAAAAGCATTAATGCAGTGCGTTTAGAGGATGTTATACATAAAGCAAAATTTAATCAAGCGAAAACATTTAGGAATAAAATTTCGGCTTTGGTAACATTTCAAAGGCTCAATGAGCTGATTATTAAAACCAAATATTGGCTAACAAATTAATGAATACAGAGTTTCTTTTGACGAGTTGTAAACGTCGCGAGATCTTTAATTACGTCTCGAGCAAACAGTCTTGTTTAGAGAGGGAACGTATCTTTGCATGCGTTTAAATGAAACTTGAAGAAGTGTACAAAACTATAGCTGATGTTTGTTTACGGAGATAAATAAGAGATGGCGTGGAAGTTGATTTGAGTGAATGGGTTGTGTTCCAATGGGGAAGGGTTGAAAGTATTGCTATTGTTACGGAATTAAGGACCTATTCACACGACATATTTTGTGTTACTTATTCGTAAGTAAACTGTTGGTAGCACGTGATCACTAACAGATTAGTACTTCATCATGAGTGCCATGTACAAAGTGAATATAGCATTTTTAAATCTAAGGTGGCAAATGAGAATATGACTATCGAGTAGTCTAGTGAAAGGCGGCCTACTTGGTTTGTAAAATTCATTTGGAAAACTGATACTGATGACCGCTAACTGTTGAGGTGTTATTGGTGTACTTAGGGCATACTGAAAGTTTCTTTATTCTATTATAAATAACAATAAATATAAGACTTACTTGATAAATAAGACTTGTTTTTCAAAGTATATTTTCTAGCAATTAATGCATTATTGCATTCGCTGAAACCACTGTACAACGCAGCTGGACCAGTCTTAAATTACTGGAAAAGTTAAGTCATGCGGTATCCATCGAGTGCAATGACAGTGACACACAATTTTCGAAAGGACGTCACAATGGAAAAACAAATGACAGTCTCGCAAATTAAAAAGTAACATGTTCCCAAAGAGTTCTATTTTCGAATTCCATAATTGTTTTCATTCTTTTATTGTTAAAGTGATTCAGAGACTTTCAGTATGCACCATGTATTTGCTTATGAGTGTAAATACATTTCGCTTTTAGAGTGTTAGATTAGGAAACGAACAACTATTTTTACATGAAAAAAATGTTTACAGTTGCCAGTAATATTAATAATAGTGTCAATTTACACAATATACCATTGTAAATAATATTCAATTAAACGCTTTACATGTTTTTTCATCGACCTGTGACGGTTAGGTAACAGACTAAAAAATAGGTGTCAAATTATTAACTTTTGTTGTACATGTAAATTGCAGAACCTCCTAGGGAATGTAATTATAAAGTTAATTGAAAATTAAGTATATGTAAAAGTTAAAATATGTAGTTTATCCATTATGTACGCCAACAAAGTAGAAGCGTAATCAAGTTACATAGGAGTGCACATCTATTCATTAAAGCACGCAAAATTTCCACATTAAATTTGTTCGAGTTCGCATGCCCTCGCTTCGTTATCACTCCTAGTTATTCTCGTAAGAGTTGCAAAGTTGGCTCGACAAAGGCCTTGAGAGGAAACCATTATGGTACTTGACGTCGCGCCTTGAACGCTTCATTAGACAAGAAAGAGTCAAGAGTTACCATCCTAGGGAACACTGACAGTATTGTTCTTACAACAACATATATACAATTAATAGAAAGAAGAAGCATTTATTTCCTAAGCAACGTTACATACTTATTGTGAAATAATATTGTATCTAACTTTTATATACACACTTATGAACTAACTAAAAAATAACAAACTATTATGAAAGAAAAAAAAACAACATTAAATGATTTTCAGCAGTTACTATGTGGAGTAGGTGTGCACTCATAAATATATAAATAACATTAATATAATTATTATTACTACAATAAATAAAAATAGCTTATCCAAATGGATAGGATAGATGATATAAATCATCTATCTATCTATATCTATAAAAGAGTTTAATAAAATATTGAAAGTTATTGTATCTTATTACTAAATAGTCAGACTTAAGAAAGTTCGAGTGATAGATCAGGCTTTTGAGGGCGTTTGATTAATACGATTATGTTTACATAGAATGAGATTATGTCACTAGAGAGAGATGTTGATTGAGTCCAAGTATCTAATCAATCATAACTTCAGTTATTGTTGCCTAGAGCTCACAGCGACAATATTTGTTACATAGACTTGAGACATATTTGAGCACTAAATAGAACTTATATACTTTAATAATTAATATGCGAGGTTAGTTGACTATTACGACGACGTTAGAGACATAAATACGAATCCACAGAGCATTCACTAACTTGGTTATCATCCATTTATATAATAACTGGCTTTAAACGGGCGCTGTTTTTTTTTCTGAATGACAGGTAAACTACGTCCTCGTCTAAAAGTTGCATTTAAAATTTCATAATTGGGTGAGTAGTTAGGGCGTTAAAGCATAACAAATACGGTGAGAGTGAGAAATGTTTAAGCTATTATTTTCAAAAGTTAAACAATATATATATATAGTTTTACGTTACACGGAAGGAGAAGGCAGAAACACATTTTGCGAACTATGATTGAGTACCAGTCAGCTACAATATGTAGCTTAATGCCGCTAACCAGTGACTTTGGAATTTAAAAATGAGAAAATTTGCAGTGTAACGGAAAGGAAAAGATAGCTATTAAAGACATATAATATGATCTTTCTTATACGGATGAATTAGAAATTATAAGCAGTGATAATACTAATGATAAATCCTTATTAAAAAAAGTTAAACCGACTTCAAACAATACTAACAAATAGCACTCATAAAAAAAATATTACAAATCTAATTGAAAAAAACAAAAATAAGTGCGTCCCTCAATATACGCCTCAGTTCTGCTATTTTAATATTGTGTCATTATACTGTCGATGGTATCTTGTCGGAATAGTTTTGCGCTTTTCTTATTCTACTAACTATTTCAGACCAATGGCCTCCAAAATGACTTGTCACTGATACAAATATCATCGATGTCTTTGTAATATTAAACGGTACATTTTAAATAATAATTTATTTAATTTTCATAATATTGCAATGTTGTTGATATCAACATTGATGACATATAATACTACATTGACTGACTGCAATGGCGCAGTGGTTTAAGCGGTCACCACGCCGCTTCCTACTGCGCCGAGTGTTGTGGGTTTAAACCCCACATGGGACGACACTTCGTGTGATCCACAAATTGTTGTTCTGAGTCTGGGTGTTCTTTGTGTCCGTTTCATGTATGTTTGTAAAGTCCCCCGCGACACAGGATATGTTCCTAATGCGGGAGTTGTCTTTTTAAAAATACAAAAAATACAAAAATACGAGTACATCGACATGTTATAGACACTGTGAATATATGTTAGTAGAATACTGATATTTTGACCGATGTCATTGTCATCTCAATAGTGTGTCAATGGAATGACAGTGGCTTGGCGTTAACATAAAATAGCTGAATTGAGGCCCTGGTAACATTATAATAGCAATAGATACTCGTATGAGCTTATATAAAGCTGACGTAGACCCTCAGTGTTACTTATTGTGTATCGGGCTTGGCACCGACTTCAAACAGACTGGAAGGTGTCTATTGCTATTATAATGTTACCTGTTTGAAGCGAAAAAATTTATTGTTTTCCACATTACTTAATTTTTTTTTTGCTACACAAGATACATAAAATATATACGGATACAAATGTAAATACCTGGTATTGAACCTTACAAAAATCACGTCATTAATATTATAAAACATTTAGGCACAATATGTAGCAAAGGCTACCAGTTCAGTTCACGCTGTGTAAGAACACAGCGCTATGGCCGTATATTATGCTATGGTAACCAGACTACTTAAATATTTCTAAATACATAAATATTTAGATAAATTACACCCAAACACAGAACAAATGATCGTGCTCATCACACAATTGTTTGTCCTGAGTGGAAATCGAACCAACGACGCTTAGCATTCAGAGTCACTAACAACTAGACCAACAGGCCCGTCAAATAAGTGAATTAAGTGTATTCACTTAATTCACTTATTTGACGGGCCTGTTGGGTGTATTCACTTAATTCACTTATTTGACGGGACTTTTGGGCAATATTTTATATATAGTCCGAACTCTTTAACTCAGGTGAGAAGTTCTATTGAACAAATACGAGTTTAGACCTATTTTTTTATATTTTTTTATTTAACGTCAACTTAATTTTTTTGAACATTGACATTGAAATTAAAACCTGTGTCCCCCAAAACCGGGTTGATAGTTTGACTGGAGGAGTCTCCGTACATTTTTCTTATTTAAGTCATTTCAAAACTATACACACAACAGTAGTCAACAACAAATCAAAAAAAAGTACCTTTTAAGTTTCCTCTTAAATACCACTTTGTCTGTTTCTTGTCTTATGAATCCAACGGCAGAATATTGAGATGTTAAGGCAATTGTTTTTTTAGAGTTCTGTCACCATAATAATGATGTACTCTAGGAACAGTATATCTGCCGTGGGTCACCAAGAGAGTGTTATATTCAACAGTGATTTTCCTCAAGTTATTTGCCCGACTGCCATGATTATTTACTAAGAGTCAGTCTACATATTTTAAACAGTTTAGTGTAATCATTTTTATATTTTTCTTTAACGTTTTTGTTAACGAGTAATTTTATGAACCTAATTTGAATTGCTTTCAGTTTATCAATGTATGTTTTGAATGTGAGACCATGGCAGTCGAGAGCATAACCGATTATTGAATTCACCAGTGACTTGTATATACATCTTAATGTGCTATAGGAACCTTAAAACTCAAATGATAAAATTTATAATTAATAATATTCTGAGTATCACAGATATGTATTATGTGTGTCTGTTATTTAATTTTCACTTTTTATAAAGAATAATAGGAAGTCAAGGTACGTAATTTTATATGACAATTATAAGACCCCCTCCTGAAGAACGTCCTGCGCGTTAATTTGCGTCGTTATCGTCGCAATGCCAAGAGCGGCCACAGAGCGTCTTATTAGACACGTAGCGAGGCGTGCCTCCGGTGATGTCGTCATGTCACATGTGATACTTAACATAATATGTGTTGTATGTATTTATACATTTAGTGATAAATAGGAATAGTAAATGGCCATGGGTCGTGATAATAACGATATATTTCTTCATTTTAAACTTCATCAGTGACAACGAATGACATACAGGGTTACTGGTTAAGTCGACCTAGATAATTTAAAGGGTTGTAGTTGCCATCATTTCTGATAGACATCTGCAACTTAACTGACATAGATTTCTTTATAAGAAATAGACGTCTTTTTACAAATTTACTTCTTTTCCCTATTATTAACCATTTTGTTAAGTTAACTACAATTTTGGTTATGATAATTATTAGACAACACAAATAAGAAATAATTTCTAAAAAACTTATAATAGGAAAAATTTCGTCAATTTTTATAAAAAAGTCTTAAAAGTCCGATATCTTGAAAATGGTAAGGTTTGAGATATTGTATTTCATACTAAAAACTATCAGAGATGTCGGTAACTAAAACCCCTTAAAGTGTCTAGTTCGACTTAACCCGTAACCCTGTGTAACCTTAAATCAGCAGTATGCAGTTACAAAAGATAAGCAGATTGACATGCTAGCCGTTCCTAGATTGATATTTAACCAAATAGTATTTAACGCAGAAATACATACATACTCGTAGTTATAGAGTCAAGATAAAATATTAGTAATACATTTTTAGAACAGCAACACACACTACTTACTTATAATATATCGAATCAAAACCACTACAAAATTTCAATAACATCAAATCACTTAAGTCCTGTGTAAAGTACTTTTGAAGTACCCTCAAGATGCATCCAAGTCACATCGTCACGTACCACGACGGATAGGAAATCGATGTCATTATGATAGATTATCCGTAAGGGCAACGTGTGCCTCTGATTGGCTTTGTTACGCCCGTCTTCAGCACCTGAGAGCATCCTCGATCTCGGCCAACTAATTTGACAGATCGATGGTCCGTCTTTGCCAATGTGAGATGACCTTAATGACCTGCAGGGATGGCAGAAGTTAGCGATATCCTCCAAAATTATGATTTATCTGTGATCCGTTTTGTATTGCGTAGGTACATAAAGACTGACTTTAAATCGTCATTTTCTTTGACTTATGTGATGTTATTATATAATAGTATATAGTAGTAAGCGTTATAGAATTAATAGCATAGAATTTTCAAAAATTAAGAATAGTGTCATTAATATAATGACCTTTTCGATAGCTGGTAGTTTTCGCGAGCAATATTTAATGTATGATTGTCGCTGATTTAGAATAGGAATTATTTTTTATATATATTGCATTATCCTCTGCAGGAAGACATGAAATATGTTATATACAATATTACACTTCATTTATAACACACATCACATCTTTTAAGATTTATTAACCAATATTTTAATGCCAAAGTAGAACTACTTAATTGATCATCATGATTTTTTGCATAGACGTTGTCAGAAGTACGTACAAAAAAATAGGCTACTTTTCATCTAGAGAAAAGTAACCACAACATAGAACTATTATTGTATAAAAAGATTGCAATTTGATTTGATTTTTAACAATAGATATTACTACTATAAAATATTTGTATATTAAACACTTGCTCAATATTTTAGTACTTGACATAAGAATATCGGAACGGTTGATTTCATGCAAATTATTATAGGGAAACGTCAAATTTATGGGTGTGGGAGCAAGACACATGAAAGGTACTTCACCCCAGAGCATCACCCTTTATTTTGACTTACAAAAGACTGGTAGCCGACCTAATGAACACAGTTCAGGTCGTGGTGGTGAATACATTACTGAGCCTTTAAGTTTTAAACCTCTATGAGGACATACTTTGACTTCGCTATTTTGCAACACATAGTACCTGACGCGTAACGCAAACCTACTTTATTTACCACTAAATTTTACGATGTACTTTAAAGTCATCGGAAAGTTTAATTTTGTGTTACAAGTAAGTTCTTTATTTTTCATAATTTATACGGATTCCAATTTATCATGTAACCATACAGTAGAAATAAAAATTACATAAAATATTAATTAGTTTTACAAGTAAGTTTCACTCTTTGATATGTTTTTTATTAAGTTTATTTTATAACTGGTTGCTTAGCTGATATGTGTAGGTGTTTTCAAGTTTCGGTGTTGCTAAAGTCATTTAATTGCGTATTAGGTAAAACTGGGAAGTGCTTTTTACTGTGTGTTAAAAATTATATTAGTTTCCTTAGTTTCTGATGAGATTATTTTTCAGACGGGCCTGTTGGTCTAGTGGTTAGAGACCCTGACTGCTACTGGGTTCGATTCCCACCCAGGACAAATATTGTGTGATGAGCACGGTCATTTTCCCTGTGTCTGGGTGTAATTTATCTATAATATATAGTATTTAAAAATATATGAGTATGTTACCATAACATAGGCTATGCCTAGTTTGGAATCAGATGGTCGTGTGTGAGATGTGTGAGGTATATTATATTTGGATAAATACTATGTCCGAAATTAACTACATACATGTTAGACCGCAATTTCATGAAATTCTAAGATTAGTGTGATGTGAATGGTAATATTATATGGTCAAGTATAATAGAGAGGACATATTAAACCTAAATTTATTTATTAGAATTTGGTCTTTTTATGTATTTTTTAAGTATTATGTAGGTATTTTTTTATGAGAAAATGTAAAATGGTCTAAATCTATTACTTTCGGTTAATTTGTCACTTCTTGACAAATCATCTGCGGTTTAAAGGGTACCTAAAAATAAATATATAAATACTTGAAACATAGCTGTGTATTATATTATATATAATTGTACCTGTATGATAGTTAAATTATTCATACAATAACAGATTGCAGCAAACGATGTCATCACAGGCGAATGGGGCTTATTTGGCCGTATGTCGCGTCGTATGTTACTTGACATAGCGTACGAGTACGAGTATGTAAATTAAACGTGTTTCATCTTGGCATTTTCACGGGAGCTTGTCACTGTCAAGCTCGTACGTCTGTTTATTAACTTTTTGCTAATTAGACAGGCCTCGGGCACGTCTGCGAGTATGTTGGCATTTTTAATTACGCCCCATAATTTTGTCTGGCGTAGCTGTGCTGAGCCACTGGGCCACTTAACCAACATTTACACGAAACACGTTTACCATCATAGCCGTCTAATTCACCTGAGTGTTTTTATTGTGCATGATAAGTGAACGAAGAAAATAGAAAACTTCTATCTCATTCACCCTAATTGCTGTTTAACGTGTGCGAATAATTAACACCGTTTAATCGTTTCACGGTTGCCATAAGTGAAAAATGTCACGAATCAAATTAAGCAAAATCAAAACAAACAAAAGGAAGGGTATGCAATGTAATCACTTCGGACTGTCAAACACACTCGCAGGTACGCCAGCTTACGGACGCATTTAAGTTAAAATTTTCACTCCCCAGTAGCTTTTTACTAATTCGCCAAGTGAAAAGGGTTCGTCGAAGTAATACAGTTTACTGCTTATTCAGTATTTATACGTTCGGAGGGCTGCCACTCGTCTTTAGACGGCGGCCGATGCAGGGAAAATTTGTAAAATTAGCTGTAATTAGTACCCATCAATAAACAATATGAGCCTATTCTATACATTTCTATTTCAATATAAATCATAAAATACTGACGATCCCTACGTACATAGCAACATGTTAAAATAAGTGTTTTACAGTAGAGCGTTTTAAAGTTTCGAACTGACTAACATCAAAGAAGAAGAAATGTAGTAGTTACTCGATGTAGGCAATTTGTAATAGTTTTATACTGTTTTAGATGATTGATCATTTTCCAGATAATAGTATCTCTACAAACAATGACAGTCAAGGAACATTGAAATCTCATTTATTTGATCAATCAATCACGTCAATATACAATTACAGGCATATGCGTAAAAAAAATATCAACACAACAACAACTTTATATGTTTTCTTATCAATTTTTTCACATAAATGTCTAGAACATTAGGAAAGTATAATTTTATCAGATTTCATATTCATAGACCTGATAAACAAAAAAAAAATCTTACTTAAGGCATTGGCAGTAAGTAGTCAACTTACATCTTGTGCCATTCATTCTTACCAGTAAAGCGTACTCTAGCTTTAAAGGTCGGCAACGCACTTGTGGTTCCTGAGTTGCAAGCGTTCATGGGCGGCGGTAGTCACTTTCCATCTGTTGATCCGGCTGCTCGTTTGATCCCCATATCATACAAAAAAGAATACAATGTCATATTTGCTTAACGCCACAAGTGTTCTAAAAATTCATTAGCTCGCTTTGAACTTGTTGATTGAACGGTGGGCAGCAGTGGTTTAATTAAGAGAGGTCATTGATGACTGGCACTGTCCAGAATGTTGTGGTTTCCGTTCCCACAAAGGTGAAAAGATATTAAAGGGAAAATTACCTTTGATACAGAGTTGATAAGCAATTTAAAACATTGAATTAACAGTTTTTCAACCGCAAGGATCTCCTCAGTTAGATATTTAAACAATGGCGTTTTTGGTCGTGAAACATTTGGCTTATGTGATTTTTCAAACTTTTTTTGATATAAATCATAACTTCCACGCAGGACTTTACAGTCGAAAGATCAGATGCTTACAAGTATATTCCTTTGTTGTTACCGTTATAGTAATAACTATACTATATTATTACTGTCCGTGTGGTGACGAATTAAAAATACGGAGTGTCACCACCCCTGTTCATCCCGTGGGACAACAAAACTCAAAACAGAAGAAAGACTTTAAAAAGCCCTACACCAACTTGTCTGGCCAGCGTGGTATGGTAGCCCAAAACCTCCTTCTTGTTGGCTGTTGCTGATGATGATGATGATCCTGTGATTTGATAATATCTATGATTCTTGTTTCACCTTTAACTACAGCTTTTATTGCTCTGTCTTTCTGCAGGTACTTTCTATTTATTCCATACAGTATTGTATATATATATATATATATATATATATATATATATATAAATTAAAACTATATACATCTTGAATAAATATAGCATAGTAATACGTACAAATTGATTCCCAATACGTAACGCACAGTAATCGAATTTGAAGATCGAGGCATTATTAAAATCCTTCGAAGTTAGATAGGCAATAAAGAGTTAGAAAGAGTGCGAGGGCGAGGTGCTTTGTTTACAGGGCGGATAACATCTCTGATCGAGCGTAATGTATTTATGATTATTGTTCAAACTCGTGTAAAGAAAGAATAGAGCTTTAAGGTAATACGTTTCTAATAGTAAAACCAGGAAAATTGTTTTATCGTAAGCAAACGGATACGAATAAGTCTTTGTTTAAACCAGGAATTCCCAAACTACTTGAGGCAAGAGACCCCTTTTCTAAAATTAACTGATATCTTAGATCCCTATAGCCAAATTACTGCATGCTTATTGACTTGTTGAGTTTTTTAAAAGTGCAACAATGATACTTCCTACTAAAATATTAGTCATTTTTATAAAAAGTTGATACACGTGACACAACTAATCTAGCATCTTGAAAGTTTCAGATATGAACTTGTGTTAATTAATAGGGGTCGATTTTTAAATCTTGTCGACCCCCAAAATCAGTTTAATTTTATGTCGATTTCTAGGAAAGCGATTTCAAATTCAAATTCAAATTCAAATTATATATTTGCTATAAATGGGGTGGTACATGTTGTGGTATTAAAGGTTCAATATATTGCGAACAGGCCCATTTAGCCATAAAGATAGCATGCAAATTTAACATTATTATTAAGAGGTTAATTATTAAGGCCTTAACATTATTAAGACCTTAAGAGGTCGATATTGGCCACTTTGAGAATCCCTGGTTTAGACACAATATTTGAACCCACAGCTCGCTTTAATAAATTAAGTTATTATTAATTAAATTAGGTATCTGTTACATGTAACAAATAATATATTATACGTGCAATATTAGAATGTAATAGGAATGACTGTTAAATACGCTTTATCAACTTTATTAATATTATTATTTTATTCTTTTATTACTTTTCAACGAGTGACTGACATTACCAGAGGAAATCCCAAGGGGAGGGGGGCGGGGAGAGGGCTTTCAAAGCTTGGCAACGCAGTTGTTTCTTAAATTGCAATTGCAAGTGTCCATGGGCGGCGGTACATCCTAAATATTAGGTGACTCATCTGCTTGTTTGCCACCTATAGCTTAAAAAAAATCGGTATGGTAGACGCAATAAAACAAATAAATTAATGACACTATACCGTGTTGTGTGTATTAAATGTTGTAAGAAGACGTCGTATCGGGGAGAACATCTACGGTTAATTTTATTATTTAAATTGTTACAAAGTTTTGTTTCGGGTTATTATACTATTAAATCTAAAGTAAGCAGCCTAAAATTATATATTGATATTGAAAACTAAACAAGATAAACTTTAAATAAGAAAAAAAAAACTTAAAAGATGCTATATAAAAGACTTATTTATGATGATTATTTAATTTGGAACATAGTTTTAAATTTGTCTATTCCGTTTAGTGTTTTTTAGCTCGTTTTTTAGCTGAAAGGTCTTGATGCTCCTTTCATATGAACAAAAAATAATGTAATAAAATAGACAACATTAGATGCCATTTACTTTCTTATATCTCAAAATTCCAAATATTGTTTTTGCAAATTACTTGAAAATTTGAAACCAAGAACACATAATTAATAGCAATTATGAAAGATGTGAGTTTTTAAGTAAAATATGTATGATATATTATAATTTAATTTAAATTTCATTTATAGTTATACATAAGTAGAAAATACAAATGTAAAATAATATAATATAATTTATAATATCTCACACATCTTACACTGATCTGATCCCGTCTGATCCCAAACTAGGCAGAACCTACTATGGTAACCAGACTGCTGATAAACATACTTTTATCTTTTTAAATAGATATATATTATAGATAAATTACGAGTACACCCAGACAGAACAAATAACCGTGCTCATCACACAATATTTGTCCTGGGTGGGAATCGAACCCACGACCTCCGGTTTAGCAGTCAGGGTCACTAACCACTAGACCAACAGGCCCGTCGATAAAAATGATAGATTATAAATGTAAAAGATGTTTCATACATGATTTACATTACTTTACATTTACCGTAGTTTTACTATGGTATACAATAGTTATTAAATATTTCTATTTTTGTCGTCACACTCGTTACCCTTACCTTTTCTATTTTTTCTTACGACAGTTATCATAGCACGCGGCTCTATGGTACAACTGCCGTACATTAGGATAAGTATGTAGGTAGAATAAACCAGATCCCCTTGCACATGTTACAACTCATAAACCCGGCCCCTGTAGATTCCTTCGCCCATCACATCATCGCATTACAGTTAAGTCTATCGACAAGCAAACATTGTATATTAGCCGGCGATGCCCTAAATATTGGAACTTCGTCTTAATCCGATGGTGGTAAGAGCAAGCCGCTCCTTAATCCATCACGTAACCGAGACTCGACGAGAAATCGTGTTACATCAACGAAAAATGTATTATAAGCGGGAGGGGGTACCCCCTACGATCGGACAAACTTTGCTAATACCACCCTCTAACATAATCGCAGAGCCTTTTACGAGAGGAATTTATAGGGATGGTCCCGATTTCTTGCTGTATTTATGGTAGAACGTGGCTCTTACGTGTCGGCATCGCTGTGCAGTTAATTAGGATGAGAAAGTATTGCAGATCGACGTGTAGTCGGTTGAACTGTTGTTTATTAGTTGTTAGCTCCTGTAGTATTATATTTTAGCAGATTATTCTATGCAGAAAATACACATGTTTTTAGATACTTAACTAAGTTTATCGAAAGATGGTGACTTTTCTGAGATTTATAAGTAGTTAAAGTGTGTGTAATATGCTACTACTGTCGAATTCTCTTCTGAATGTAAAAGCGAATAGGTCATCATTTATTTACTGATTCGGACGGACTTTCTTTTGGTCATCGTGTTGCTTATCGCTAGGATTCAGTGTTCATGCGATTCTAGTAATTAATTTATAATTATTTTATTAAATTAAATTTTTAGTAGCTTACGATAGTTAGGTAGGTTAAGTAGTTTAAGGTAGAAAATAAATTGCTAGGAAAAAAAAATCTACAATTCCGCCATACGTTAAATTACGTTAAATTGGTAGGTTATTCTTCTAGCAACGTTTAAAACTCATTGACTTTATCTAGAACATACATCGATTGTGGTCTTACGTTAGTAATTCTACGGCTCACGTCAAAGTTGCGAAGTCTTAGCAAGTCCGGGCCCCAGGTGAGAATGTGCTAGACGCCAACTGGCTAGACGAGTGAGCTGCCCGCGAGCCAATAATGCTGCATGCTAACTTACAATACACAAGGACGATGAAAATGGCCAGCAAGTTTGCGAGCAATATCCATTTGTTTCCATTTTTTTTGTAATTTTATTATCTTTAGTTCCCAAAGTACCCTGATGATAGCCATAGGTTTACAGCCTATTACGTGAGTGGGCCTAAATTATAGTTGGCTAATTGTGAGTTGTATATATGTATAAAAACTATAAAGCGCAGGCATTCACTTATTTGTCTATTAAAAGAATGTACTTCCAGATTGTCATTTTAGATAAAAATATATTCGTTAGTCAGCCCGTACACACCATACAAAAAAGGGTAAATTTCAAAGTAAAGTAGCCATTGATCTAGCTTTTTTTTGGCATACAAAACCCTCCCGATTCAATCTGCTACTCATTTATCTCTCTGGGCTAACAACTGGGTGACATGTGGAACGCAACCGACTGAAATCAAATGATCTTGACATTATTTTAATACCAAAATAGTGTTAACTGTTAACTCTCTGTAAAACAATGAGTGTGACTGCCGAAGTATACAGGCAGGCCTTATTTAAGTCATGGTATATGTAGAACAGAAGACACCACTTCGCGCATTGCCAAGGCTCGAGCGACTTCGACCTGTGTGGCAGTCACGGATATTGACTCGAAGAGTTAAGCTCAAATGTTTAGGTTTCAATATTCGGCTCCAGGTCTTTCGTTGCTTTCGCAGAATTTTCGGCATATACTGGCCCGATAATACCTCTAACCAATAATTGTTAGAACGCTGCCAGAAAACCCCAAACGATCAGCAGATCAAAAACGGAAAACGGGTCTGGATTGGCCATACTCACCAATAAGACTGCGATCATATCCCCAAGAATTATATACACTAGAACCAACCAAGGAAAACTTGGCGACGAACAGTGACAGATGAGGCGAGGAACAGTGGCAGGTGAGGTGAGGAACAGTGGTAAATGAGGCAAAAAACATGCTAATATCTCGAGCCTGTTAATGTTAACAAGGTAATAGGTAACAAGCTCTCAGGCAAGCCGGAAACAAAATGCACAAATTGCACTATTCAGCTATGTAACTTAATGTTACATAGCTGAATAGTGCAAAATTCTCAACTCAAATCCAAAACAAGAGAGTTACATCGAGGAATGCAAAATGCGAGAGAAACACGGCTAACAAGGGATATTCAAGGGAACTCAATTAGCTTACATAGTAATTTAAAATATATCTATAAATAACGGTTTACTAGTTAACTTCTTGTATAATAAAAAAAGAAATTCGGTTCATAAATTACTGAGTTATGAGGTACAAACCTTACAAAAAGTCAACCGAATATAGAACCTCCTTTTAAGACTGTTTTTATTTAATCTTTATGCACAAATATGGCAAAGGTAAACTTAATATCGTAGGCATTTTCTATCATTCTACCATTTCAAACATATTAAATGCACAGAAATTAAAATTTATTTTTTAGATATAGCATAATTATATTGAATATCATAGACTTTGGTTAGTCGGTTAAAAACGGAAATTGCCACGGAATGGTTTTAGACATTTCGACCGTTTGTTAGATTAAACAGCGGTATGTCGATGACGTTTAAGTGAATTCGACAATGCAGAAATAGGTACTTGTACGATATAAGTGGAGGACGCGAGTTGTGGCTTTGTTCTCGAAACTTCGTCGGTATTGTGTTGTATCTTATTGCATAAGGCATCGTAAAGGTACTCGCTTTATTATATATTTTCACATATTGATATATTTTCTACTAGCAGTCTTGTTAAAATACCGAGTGTATGTTTTATAGTTAACTATTGAACTTTTGATAACTTTGAACATGCCTTTGAATATTTTTTTCATTATGTTTATTTGCTAAGGTAAAATGTTCAACTGTACAAATTCCTAAAATGTAAGGATTTTATACAAAGTAAGGCTCTAGAATAATAATGTAATATATTTATATAACAAACGAAATGTGGGTACAGGGAACATGGTAGTGACTTGGTAAACATCAATCGAATCAAAAAATCGTATAGTAGTATTAAATGAACCCTGGTTACAAAAATAATTTATTCAACAACACATAAATAATCGTCACACGTTAACATTATTTAAACATCCAAAGAAAGTTACGAACTTAGTAACTTTCTTTGGATGTTTAAATAATGTTAACTTGTAGTGGAGAATCATACTATTTATGCACCTTATCTCTAAGGTTCTTAAAATAGATACCAATTATTCTGTGACTTAAGGCAAAGTTGTTAACGTTTCATAGACATACAAAGTAAGTATTATCAATTGCCAAATTTTAATTCTAAAACATTCAGTTTATTCAGCATTCAGAACTTTGTTAAAAATACAAGAGAGTCGAGAGTTGAAATTAATTATCATTCACAAAACTCGGGACCGAGTCAGCCTACACGAAATCTTTACGCTTCAATTGAGCCAGTTTATGGCAAAATTAATTACTGGCTAGAGAGGATCGACTATAATAGTTTCCCGCCGGAATTATTATTGTGAAGGGGTCCACGGCCGACGAAATTGTGTCCGAACAAGAAAATTAGTGAGCGTAAAACGGGGTGTGAATTTGGAAATCAAAGAGCCTGGAGAACTTGTTCGTAGTCCATTGTGATGGTCCATCATTTACATGGGACGCCACCTATACACAATTTGCTGATAACTCATTCGCAACTTGAGCTTTTGAGGAGCAAGGACAGTCGAGACACTTAATTAGACCGTGTGGTAACTGGATCTGAATTGTAGCGATCGCGGTCTGAAGCTGAGGTGTAGGCGTGTTAGCTTTATTCATTTACGAGTACAATGTACTTTGTTTTCCAATTTTATTTAATTAAGTAACATCTATAAGTGCAAAAAACTATTGGAAACTATTTTATAGATAATTTTACAAATAATAAGGACCCCTTAAATTTAAGAAGATGACTCGTTTTTAAACATTAAAATTTTCTGACACCTTCATTTCCGGGCAGAGAGAAAATCCCTTTACAATTAACCGGTTGTCGAATCAAATACTTTGATTGATTGGATGATGTTTACTAGGACTATGTTGGACACCTTAGGTACATACCTAAAATTATTGAACTATCTATGTTTGTAAATGTAAGTACATCTTATACTAAAGATAATTCAATAAGTTTGACAGGCCACTCGTTGTCGGTCTGGTTACTATAGCACAGGCTGTGTTTAATTTGGGATCATACGGCCATGTGCGAGATGTATTGTGTCAAGTTATTAAAATATTTAATATAAATATTTCTACGCATAGTGTTAATGATTATGACATAGACAGTATCGTCGTAAATAGTTTGGTACTATTGTTCTGTTTAGGTCGAAATTGGTTGCTACTGTAAAAGTGCGGCCCTGTCTAGCGTCTTGGTATTGCGATATATGACCGTCTAGGGAGTCCCGTACAGCTGAGATTCTACAAACAGATTTATGGCTTGCGTGCACGAATAACTGATACCTCTATCTGTTGCGTTTCTACATGCTCGATCATTATATAGTTTGACAATTGACAAAACAAAATCAGCACTATAAGAAACAAACGCCTGGAACAATAATACATATAATAATATATAATATAATATCAAAGTTATGCTTAAATTCAGATGTTCGCCAGCAATAAATGGGAACTTAGACTCTTCGGAATGAGGTTAAACTCTTTAACAAAATAGTAACATACATTAATACCAGGAAGATACAAGTCAGCTTGTAACAAGATCAGAGAATAAAAATAGTTGCAGTTGTGTGCTTGAAGTTATTTAAATTTAAAAAACTGTTAATCTTTTTTTTTATCTAATAAAATATGCTAGTGCAAAAACAACAAACAAAATACAGGTGTAATACGAGCTGGTTAAGAGTGACGGCTCATAAACCAAAGAGCCAGCAGTGTTGGAAAGAATTAAGTATGAAATATGGGTACCGTGGGCTTACGTGATTTATGTGACGGAGATCTGCATTAAATATTGTTCGGTGTCTTGTAAGATGCAGGGGAATACAAGCCGAAACAACAGATGAACTTTTAGTCGAGGCAAGGAAGGAGAAATGATGAGCTGGTCGTAGAGTAACAATGTGTATCTAAATCCACAATGTTTAAAATAATCAGCAGTGTGTCGGCTATGAATAGTGCATCTTCGTAGTTTTAAGGATCAACTTAAGTAACAATAGTATGTAACGAAGGTGGTTATGTATTTAACTGATAAAGTTTTGGCTGGAATCGGTGCTTGATTTTTATATTTACGCAGCTAATCAATTTTTAGCCTTTAATGGTCCACTGCTGAACATAGGCCTTTCCTTAGAAGGGTGGTTTATTATGCGTTATTTTATGGATATTTTTAATTTATTTACAATTGTGTTGGCACTTTAAAGACAGTCTAGTTTCTTGGTACGTCACACTTTGTTGCTATCGTTTCTTTCAAAATAAAACTATAATAACTTTTAAAAATAAAACTATTACTATGCTAATGCTATTTTGTATTATATTAGATTAACAATTTAATATATGAGTACAGGATATTTGTAATTTTGGTTAATAACGATTAAAGAATAGGTAAATTAATAATAATTTTTTATTGTCATTATTTCACTAACTCGTCGTTAACTTTTGGCAAACACTGTTAAAAAATTACAATGTAACACTTACACACCTACATTTATATGTATTTATATGAAATAGAATAATTTATAGATTAAAAGCATGTTTTTAAAGGAACAACACAAAACACATACTAGCACAAGTACCACTTTGCAAAATCATTTAAATAAATAGCGACTCTAGGATCGACGCAATAAAGTGCTATTTAGGTCGGTTATAACTATTGTTGTATCTATTCTGATTCCAAAGTATCCACCTGACACAATAGTGAGCTAGATAGGAATAACAGGCGGCCAGGAGAGGACCAAGCGAGGTGATTCCTATTAATAAAAATTACGTTAATCCGATACCCATATCCAATAACATTAGTTAGAATAATTATTATGAGTACATTTACATTAATTTAGGTACTGAATACAAGAATTGTTCGTAGATAATTTTTAGCAGGCGGTTACGTCGGTGCGACGAGACGTGATGAAGGTAACCCACAGAACGCCACACATGCGACCCGACAGTAATTTTATTATAAGCTCGTTATACACTAAACTCGTTATTTCACGACTTTGTGGCAGGTAATTGGTCGGTGAAGGTCTACAAGCCTATTAGATAACAAATACTTATCTTACACGTACGAGTAAATTAGATTAACTAATGAATAGACATACATACGATAAAGAAATTACTAGGTATGTTTTTTGAAACTACGTAAAACGTGGCTTTTTAACTAATAAAGTACCAGAAGGTTCAAGGGCAAGGTGCTTGGATGATGCGTTACATCCGCATTAGAAATTTAGTATAGATTTACAACGCCGGCCTCAATTACTATTCAGTTCATTTATTTATTCATGGATATGCCAAATAAAAGAATTATTAGAATAAATGATCATTACTTTTATGTAGTTCGTTACGTTTTAAAAGATTATTGCGATGGTAACTGTTTTTCCGTGAAACGCCCTGCATGCCTCGGACTGCATTTAATTATTTCTTGTATTCTTTCTTACATTCGCTAGCTTATTCGCTATTTGTTAGTCGGAATTACTTTATTCTTGTTTATTTAATAACCGATTATAAATAATTTTCCTATTATGTTTGTCTAAAAATACTACATAGTCAATGATAAAACTGATTTAAGTGAGTACTCGTGGCGTAAGTTAATTTCAGTGTTAGCTGTCTAGCGAGCTGCAGAATAATGGGTGCCCGTAAATCTCGGCAGACAAAACTGCCTCACCTGCACTCATTATATTTACGCCGTAATAATAAAACTTTCCAACTCTCTCTGAATATTGAATTCGTTGCGGTGAAGAGAGGCGGTCGCCTTACTTATTGCCGTCAGTTCTGCAATATGCTGGGTAGGTTTTAATAAAGGCTCGACCGACGGGGCATTTCGAAAAGTTTTCGTTTCGCGAAGGCGGACGCTATTGCGCCGACAATGAGCCCCGCTAAGCCCCAGTCGAGTTGAGTTGGAACATTTTCGTTTGACTAATAGCTGCATGTAAAATTTTCAAGCTTCTATTCGTACACGTATGACGGGTTAATCTAAGCTCACTAGTACTCCCCAATTTGTGAAATTTGTCTTGTAGATAACCTTCCAGCAATTGCGTACATACTTTAAAACAAAGTACCTTTAAATGGTAAAATATTTTTTAAACATTATATTTCTGCTAATTTCTCAAGATATTTTAAAAAGAAATACTTGGAAGAGGCGGTTTATAAATAACAAAAAAAATCTACTAAGCAGAGTTGGAAAATAAGTGACAGTTTAGAAGCATTATTTAGGTAAATTTTAAAATTATAAAAACATGATATAAATAATATAAACATTATAATTAGGTTCGATTGAGTTTCACTAAGATACCTATTGCAAAATGGCTTGTAAGTTCAAATAAATTTATACATTTATTTGGAAAATCAACTTAATCATAATAATCATAAATATATTGTCGTTAAGCGAATGACGTTATTTATCTAGTCTGAATACGATTGCATTCCCATGCAGGATTCGCATTAGGCAGGCGGCTGCCATTAAAGAAACAAACCACCAATTGCAATTGAAGTAGGGAGGGAAAAGTGAAGAAAGTGAATAAATCAATAACGCAGTTTCTAATCAAAAAATAATCCTAAGATGTGACCTACCTTATAATACCAATATAACACAGTAACAACACAATATTATAACCAAATGCCTTCCTCCTTGAAGACACTAAAGTCACGTCAAATTTCTATTCGAACTAGAGACGCCGTGCCGTCATTGTTTCTACTCTATAACATACTTTTTGCCAATTATTCAGTTTACACTTATATCTGATGTCAAAGCTTCAAGATAATTTGATCTGGATCAAATGTAGCAGATTATGGTCTGGAGTACTACAAAGGCTATTCATATATCGAGGAAAATCTGATGGACCAAATCTTATTAATTAAACGGCCGCCAAAAATTGTTTATGCCAAAAAACAATTCTTCATAATATATCGTTAAAATAATAACTGCATTACTAGCAGGGTGTAATGACGTAGATGCATTATCGTGTACACCTGCAGGCGGATATTGCATTAGATGCAGTCAGTGCCGCTTGTGGCATACTGAAAGCTCTACTAGTTATTCACACACGATGATAAAGGTGCAAACGGGCGGGTGAAACGCTCTGGTTATTTGTTATCTTTTTATACAACAGTGTTCGCATATTAGCCAACAGCCCGTCTGAACCGGAACCGGAACTCGTTAACACTCGTATAATGAAAACTAGTTAATCAACTTAGCACAGTAAACAATTACAATAGACATAAAGGTGACTTCCACATACAATAAAACAAAAAACATAGTTCAACTATGTATCTACGAGTATGTAACTATCAAAGATACACCGAACTACAGAGCGACTACTACTACGAAAGTTCTTGCGTTAACTAGTATAGATACAACTATTCAACATCAACTATTGGGCCGCGGTCCGTCAGACATGTTCACCTTGCCCGATCGAAGGATCCTTTAAGTTGGAGCGACGTAACATCCTTTCCTCCTCATACATACCAAAAGTTATAGTTTATTTAGTGTAACTAATAAAAAAATATTGTGTTATTTGAAGGGAACGGTATTGTGGTTTCTTCGTTTGTTCAAATATGCATACATTTTAAGACAAGACATATTTATTTCCGGCTCGTCTAATCCATTATAAAGTGATAGCCTATTTGCTTACGAGCGTGTAAGCACACAGGTGCATAGGTGCATCGGAATCTATGAAGATGCTTTCAAAAGTTTGTGTTCGACGCGGGCTGCGGAAGCGTCGTCGCTACTAGGAAATTGAAGTCATCTCTCGTATTCAACGTACTAACAATGCTTTGTGAAAGAACATCTAATTTATCTGCAAGTTGTTTTGAGGAATCGCTCCGTTTAAATTGAATATCGATTTGCTGAACAATATTGTATTGTCTTACTGGAACTGTTTGAGTCTATCAGAGTTATTATATTTCAGATTTAAATGTATTTCAACTTCAATAATTACAAAATGAAAACGTCAAGAGCATAACATAAATCTCTTTAGATACCTGATAGTTATCAGATTTATTTTGAAGCAGTAGAATGATTGGATACAAACCAAACAAATTGGATACACGCCGTTTGTTCAAACCATTGGTATATGTATTTTTATTGGCAATGACCAGACACTTTAAGGATGGATTAAAATTACCTTGAAAAGAATATGTTTGAAAAAAGTATATAGATGGTATTATACCTTTATACTGACCCAAAAAATTGGGAAAAGGGTAAGAAGAAGTAGAAGAAGAGATGGTGTGGAAGTAGTGAGGGTAGAAGTTCTTCGAAGGAGACGAAAAAGGGAATGAATGAATGAAAATAATTGAATCTCAAGGACCTTTCAAATTGCATGTAAACCGCCACATTGTATGTTAAACGGCATGAAGGTTGTTCTCCAGTTTAACTTAGAAAATAACCGCAATGCAGTAAAAGTCAGCTAATGAAATAATTTAGGTACATTAAAACTTAGCACTTAATTATTCTAGTTCAATGCGAATTTGTCTATAGTAAAAGACAAATCGATTACAGCGGTAGCTATTACGCACACAATATGATTTTGACTCACGTCTAGACTGATAAACGCTACTGCTACATTTGATGTGTACGAGAGGAATAATATGAGAGACCGCAAGCTCAGGTGGCGCGACGAAGCACCCACCACGCACGCCACCCATTGTAAATATTAGTTCGCGAAACTCATCAATTCCGCGCTCAAACTTAATAAAATACTTGGCGCTTAATTGAAAATGAATACTGCTTCGATGCGATCGATAAAATATTCCGCAGCCTTAATCCGCGATAATGAAGCGGCCCCGCGAAGGGTTGCTTCGAGGGGCCCAGTAATAAATGTTGCGTCCCAAATTTAAAATCAAAGTGCGGAATAAATTTTGATTAAGCGATTAGCCGGGAGCCGAGATGTGTTTGCGTTTCTTCAGTGCTCTATTAGTGACGCTACACTGGTATGGTTGACAGTCAATGCACAACTTCAGTTGGAGGTTTCTGGCTAGCAGATAATTCGCGAAACCTTTTCTTGACTCAAATAATATTGATAACTAACATCAAAATGTAAATACCAACAAACTGTACTAATTTATTCTATTTATAAACGACACTGGACGCATATTTCCTTCTTAAATTCTTAAAGATTTTAGAAAACAATTTTCCTCGTGTGTTGGTCGAATCCAAATAAGTTTACGTAGAGGCAATGCGGTCCTATAAACAAAGGCATCCCAGTAGGTGCTGCACATTTTGTGTAGAGTGCAGTACGATTATGCCCAATGCGGCAATAGTTTTGTTGGTACGTAATACTACTGTTTCTTTTTGTCAATTATATTATGCACATAGTCCGTTACTGTGATATCAAGGTCACGAATCTAGGGTCATGGTCAGAGGTCACTTTGAGTTACAAACATGTGACCTTGACTATCTCAAGCTATCGATTACACTCCTGAATCCATCTGCATGAGCAACTTTAACTTTTATTGCCTTCTCTTTTTGCATTCCCCCTTAGGAGCAATAGGATTGTTCTCATAATGTGAGTAATCATCAAATTATATTTGACAAAATGCCCACCGAATAAAGTTTAAAGAGCTCCTACAAGTGTTTACTATCTATACATAGACATATAAGCACGTAAGTATAACGATAAATGCAATTCTAAGAAACCGTGCGTTGAAATTCATTAAAATTTTATTCATGCAATGCAGCTTTCGGTTTACTAAACGTCTGAACCTGGATGTGTACTAATCTACAATGTAATATTAATGTCGCAGGATGATGAATACTCATGACTTAGATATTTATTAGTAGATATTCTTCACTTGGATCTTCAATATACGGTTACAGGTTTATAGGTTACGCTAGTTTGAGGATTAGGGCTTGCACTTTAATTATCTACAACTTTTGTTACATTTTTTTAAAATTATTATTAGTATTTTCTTTGTTTATTTTAAACACATATTAAATACATTTTAAACATGTAATGCACTTTATAAAAAAGAAAATATAATAATTATTATAAGTATTATGAACAAATTGTATGAAAATTTAATTAACTGACATAACACAAAAACGTGTTTTGACTGAAATTAAGAAACTAATGGTTGAGTGTAAATTCTGAATTAACATAGGAATTGATCAATTAAAAAAAAACGATAAACTAAGGATGTGAAATAAAAACTTTTTAGTTAATGAACTCATCATTAACTAAAAAGTTTCACGCTGGTCATTGAGAAAAATATTTTGGAAATGGAAGCGAAAATTAGGGTTTTTACTTTGAGTACTTTATCTTTGAAGTTCGGGAAGGAGTCATGCAAAATAACATACATATTTTAAACTCAATACTTTTCAAAATAAAATACAGTGCAATAACATCTGCAGTAGTTATTAAATCACCTTTATACTGGAAAGGAACGTGTGACGTGCAAGGGTGGTGCTGCGAGATTTGGAGTAAAACCCCGAGTCATACGGTTAATTACCGGATGAGCGACCCGGGGTGATTTACGACGTAAGAAGGCAAATACGCCACTGCACCACCGATGTGTTGTTTTGTATTAAAATTTATAATGATACTTTGATTAGTGCAGCTGGGTTTGTTGTTGTTTGGCAAGAAAATTTTGAATAATGAATACTTTATGATTACTAACGTTCAAGAAAGTGGAACATGAAGCAAAAACAAATGAAAGAAAAGTATTACAAATAATATGTTAGAAGTCATTTTGAGCGCCTCAACGGACAAGAACTAATACGCCTTAAAAGAAGAAATTACCCTAGAAAATTATCCACAAGCTCGATCGTGGTTGTTTAAAGGTTTTCTTCCATTCAGATGAATAATCGCTTCTTTAGCAATAGTAATTTAGTTAGTAAATTATTTAAGAATTGCTTAGTTGATAATATCAATGTTGTTTATTCTAATTTTTTTTTTCTGCATTACCCGAAGCTTGACTGGATGAAAATGAAAAAAAATACAGTTTTAAAATAAAATGAATAGTTCGGATTATAAATACTTTCTGGTATAAGTCGAAACCTTTGCACTGTACGCTAAGGTCTTTATTATCAGTAATGATATTTGTTAGTTCCTCATCCTTACTCATTCTCCTCATACATACTTACAGTGCAGGCGTAGTTATACATATTTTTAAACCAGACTGATAACGCTACAAGTTAAACCCTTTATTATATTATGTAAACGTTCAAATAATAAAAAAGCTTCACCCTATCTTACATCACTTCAAATAATATTTAAAAAAAACCTTTTTGAGTAACAATTTAAATATGTCGGTCTGCTTGGTTAGGCATATCTACAAATTAAAGAGTACTATCTTCTCTGATATATTATAATTATTCACAAACTTAAACCAAACCTTATCAAATGTATATGTACTCAGTGTACTGATAACATTTTCTTTTGGTACTTACAAGTATGTGAACAAAGTACGTACGTACTTACGTGGCTGGTGTTGATTTTAAAATACATTCTCATTACTCGCGGGTAAGTTAGTGTTAGCGCGTCTGTATTAGCTAAAGGCAACTTGCGAGGAACGAATTCTTAAGCCGGGTACGGTTACCAAAGGGACACACGGTAACTTAATTTCTTGATAACTTTCTTGTATTTTAAACAAAAACATCTTAATTAGAGGGTATTGGAAACTTACATTGAAGTCTCACAGTATTTCAGTTTAGATAATCAAATGAAACAGGGTTTGCCTCTAAGTTAAAAAAAAAACTAAAACCTTAAATTAATATGTTTAATGCGATATTTTTTTTTTCTTTGCTAAGCTAAGGTAACTATAATTAACTATAAGTAGGTCAATGGTATGAAAGTAAGTCAATCTTTAATACTTGCTATTGCAATTTTAATCATATTTCTGTAAAAGCATTTGTGATATGAATTGCAACTTGTTTTGTTTTATTTTTGTTATTGTTAATATGACTGTAACCAAAAATGAGAAATAAACGTGGATATGATGTACATGACCGCATTGTTTTAGAACATGGCCTAAAATAATTTAAAAAAGTAAATACGTTGCTATGGTGATTGGAAGACGATTCCACAATCTTTTGTAAATGTGTCTTATTGACTTTTGTATAAAAATATCTTATTTTGATTTGCATTAAATTTGTTTGCACTGCAAACAAAATAGAAAATAACTAACTTTATTTAAATTTAAAGTTCACATTCCTATAAAGCAGTGTGTATCACACTTCACTCAGGGGTACTACACCTTGTCTAATAAGTGCCCGCACTCACGTTAATGAGTTTACTGCATCCTCAGGTCGGTAAGTTCTTAAAAGTGCAGGAGTTGTGGCGCCTGGCGAACCTTTTGCCGTGGTGTTGGCAATTAATGCCACGCTTTCGTGCTTCTTAGCCGATTTTAAACAGAAAATATTTTAATTGGTTTTCACGCTTCAATGAGTTTGTTCTGCCGATTTTGTCCGTGATCGCTTGAATTAAACTATAGTGTTATTTTAAGGTAGGAAGAATAAGTAATTTAAGAAACATTAGAAAGTTCATGTGTAGTTATCAAACGCTTCAAAACAGGTTTACTTTGTCTTAGGATAATGATGTTAAAAACTATCAATGTATTTGTCTTAGGAATTTCATTTTGAGATCACTATAATTTTCAACACTTATACTTAACGTCATTAATATTAATGCACTGATAATTCAAGACCACTTGGCATTTTATTGCACCTGTTGTTGGTTAAGTAATTTTAAATATGATAATACATCCAGTCTTATCTCGTCACACTAATTTCCATATCGTACTTTAGTTCAAAACAAATTGAAGCTATCCTACAGTTCACTAGCAACATAACAATAACAAAACATTTTTCATTCAACCCGCTTCTGCAGGGCGAGGTAACGACGTTAGCCGGTCCATTTCTCAATTTTGCCCTGTACCCCTTTATTCTTGGACCCAGGACGCATTTGGTGAACGGGTGCAACCCTTCGACTGCCTGCAGCGGTGTAAGGCACTCGCGTTATTTTATTGCTTTCCGAAGTATTTCTTGGTTTTAAAATGTTTCAACTTTTATGTTTTATGGGTTGCTTGATTTATAGTTACTGGAATTTGTTAGTGTATTAGGTGGTAGATTTATTCTACATTTGAGCTTCACGTGGTTTATATACTTGATTCTTTAAAGAAAAAATCTTAGTGTTATGTTTTATTTTGTGATTCGAATGAACATGGCACCGGCATGAATCAAAGTGGGATAACAAATTATTACTATAAAGACTTGAAACTCAATGCTATCGAGCATGCCGGAGAAAGCAGCTGCAATATAATAAGACAATTTTTTTTTATGAATTTTAGGTAAAGTGACGAACACAATTTATTACTATCATTTAAGGAGTATTTTATGGTAAATAGAATTTATTTCAAAGTATTCTTGGTATCAGAGATTTTCAGGTATCTTTATGTGAACTGGATTTGTTTATGTGACCCAATTTTTTTGTCAACCAAAGAAGGCTGTCGCGAAAATTTAAAAGAGTAAGGTCACTTTCTTAAACAATCATCAATAAAATAAGTTACTTAGTTTCGATAGGTAGAAAAGTTTAGAAATTATCATAATTTGATGTCTTTAGAGAAAGCTATGAATTAAGATTATAGCTTAATAAGATAGATAAGTGAATAAACCTATTATATCTTAAGATGAAGGGCTATACATATAATTTTCTTCTAGTAAATACTCTAAACAAAGTTTTTTTCACGCTTTAGAATTTAAAATAAACAAATCACATAGAATTATTTAGAAAATTTCACGTTCGTCATCTACATCCGTCCACACGACTGAAGCTTCCGTTGCGGCCGCATCCGCCTCCTCGTGGCATTATATTAAATTTTATTATCGCCCTGGACTAAGTAATGGGAATATCGTGTAAGGAACGGCCGTCCACAGCCCCAGGGCGACGGAGGGTTATCGCGGGGCGAGGCGGGCCGGCGGTGATTAAAATTTCGACTACCGTTGATGACACGACAGTACTGCCGAGTGGAAGGATTAATGCCGGCTTTATGAGTGGATTACATTACTTTGCGTACGGCATTGTAAGTGTTGTGATTTCATTTGTTTCGTCACGATGAGGCGAGCTTTGTTTTAGTTCGTTAAGATAGGTTGATTGTTTTATAGAGATTTATTGTTTTGTTTTAAATGAAACTCTTCGATTTATTTATATTAACTTGTGTTATGTTGTCATGAGTTTTTTAATTCGTGTGTATTTACATATTATAAGTGATATTGCAGAGAGGGCAAATCAACTTTTTGAGGTTACCGTTACATCGACTATTGTTTTATGTATCGTGGGCCCATTATATGTATATAACATCTTATCCTATAACATGTAATTGGAAGAAGTCCTTACGAAAAGTTTTTGTATAAATAAGGGCCAACGAGTTTTTCGTTAACCCTTATATAAATTTTATAATCACATTTGTATTTTGTTTCATTTTACCACTACTTCCTAAAAATAGATCATTATAGTAGTGGGTGTTTTATTTTTCTCACTTTTTATAGTAATGCAATTGTCGTTAAGCCACTACAATGATTTGTCAAGACTTGTGTGGACCTATAAAGAATTTTTATTTGTTTTTATTTTTGTTGACATCAACATTTAAATACTTCCTACTTTAATAAAGCAACAACTATAAACAAAAAATATTTACATTCTACATAAAAACATGTAATATAATTATACTTAATATCATTTTCTTAGAAAAAAAAACTATTCAATATTTGGCATTATTCGGAAATAGGCGAAGTTTCGCCTATAAAAACTGTTGGGAGCCTCTAGAGAAGTGATAAAACCGCTAACAACGGTATTACATGTATAGGTGAAGTTTTTCATGAGATATATCTGTGATACAATCAAGCTGATTGTATCCCGAAGGGTTTTTTATGAGAGCGTTTTGTAACGATTCGTAATGTTGCCATCTTTAAATCTACAAATGTATAAATATAAAACTAAATGGTTGTGGAAGGTATTTTGGCAAAGAATCCAGACAGATGCATGTCAAATAAATACCTACAGGTGTATGGTAAGCACTTATATTAACCATTAGCAGGGTGCCTGCGACTTCGTTCGAGTGGAATTTGAAAAGCGCTGTCTTAGTGGGTTTGATTCAGCCTATCGCAGTCCACTTCTGGACATAGGCCTCTCCCATTGCACGCCACTTAGATCGTTTTTGGGCTTCTCGCATCCAGCTCCTGCCAGCCATCTTGCGCAAATCGTCACTCCACCTGGCCTGTGGGCGTCCTACACTACGTTTACCGAGACGCGGTCTTCACTCAAGAACTCGTTTTCCCCAACGGTTGTCGGTTCTGCGGCTAATATGGCCAGTCCACAGCTTGCTGATCCGGCAAAGAAAGTCTTTAATGAGTGCGTCCTACCCGTCATCACACCACACAAGTGGACACTTACGGTACGGCTGGTCCACAAGTTCAAAGTCGCTCAACGTGCTATGGAAAGGGCTATGCTCGGCGTTTCTCTAAGGGATCGCATCAGAAATGAGGTGATCTGGAAGAGAACCAAGGTCACCGACATAGCCTACCGGATCGATTCCCGGACCGGGCAAAATTTTATAGGGTCTTCTGAGAGAAAAAATAGCCTACGTTACTTGTTATATAGAGAGCTACCTGCTAGTAAAATATTATCAAAATCAGTAAAGCCGTTTTGAAGATTACCCGGAACAAACAGACAGAGAGGCAGACAAAAAATATTTAAACTGGTTTTTATGGATAGGTATCGTGCAAATAACCGTGTGAGCATGAAAAAGCCTATTGTTTTGACATTATAAACATACACTTCAATTTTATATATTAAATATTTTACTTGTATAGAGATTACTCGGTGCATTGAAGTTTGGTGGCTGAATACGGCTAAAGATCTAGTCATCTGACTGCTTTAGTGGTGCAGTGGTGGCGTATGCGACTGCTGTGCTGAGGTTTTGGGTTCGATGCCCGGGTCAGATCAAATGGTTGTTTCGGAGTTTGGGTGTTTTCTATGTATAATATGTATGTATTTACAAAAAAAGTTTATAAGTATTCTATCAGTCAATCTAGCTTTCATAGTACAAGCTTTGCTAAGTTTGAAACTAGATGTCCCAAATATTATTATTAAAAGAATTCATTCAAAATAGGTAACAATATTTTAGCACATTTTAAATCAAACTAAAACGCACAAGAAACTTAAATAGAATTTATTCTTTACTTTACAATTAATTATTTGCATTTAAAAAACCAAGAAACTGTTTATGGAATCAAAGTAACACATTGGATGCTAATCATTTTATTGATATCTCTCTAAATTAAAAAGATATTGCGTTCTAATAACTAAACTATCTTAAAAAAATATTGTAAAAACAAAGTATATATATTACGAAGAAGTTGAAGTTCGGGGGTTGTTACTGAGCAGTTTATATTATTTATTAATAAGGTTATGATGATTGTAAATTTTAAAATCTAAGGCTATATCAAAATAACTAAACTTAATTAACAATCTCTTTTCCCGAACGCATCCGCAGTCACTTCTTAATTATTTCTCAATAAATCGCGTGCGCACCGTCCCGTTGATCTCTCAAGTGTGAACGTTTATTTAAGGGCTACAATATTTTTTCCACCCTCCAACTCGGTTCACTTCGTTATATTTATTAAAACATCGCCCGAGATTACAAAGAACACGATATTTTTTACACTGTAAGATGTGAAAACCAATTAAAGAGATAAAAAGGGAATCTAGCGAGGTGCCTGCATTAATTTCTTTTTTGCGGGGATTATTTTAAAATTGCATTATATTCTTGTTAAGACGGTGGCCTCTCCCGGTTAATGATAGTACTACCCTTCCTTTTTAATTGCCTCGGGCTATTGCGAAATGAGTTATCTAAAGGTGCTCGACCGGTACTCAAGATAAAACTTTGGAGACTTTGAGCATCTTACGTAGCCTATATAAGTACGCCATGTAACGGGGATGTTTAGTCTTACTTTACTAATAGACAATGATGTATTTGGAAGATCTGTCATCAAAGCTTTAGTTTTTAACCATCTAACCTTCTACTATAAATAATTTTAATTTCAATTTTTCGTTTAAACGACACGAGATAGAGACCCTATTATTTATTATATAGAATTATGGGAATTAATAATCTGAGAATTAAAAAAGATGAATAGTGGACCAAGGTACCTGCAGCTTTCGGTCTTAAAGTATCGACCGCTTACCGTCACATGCGCCGTGTACCTACTTATTTACTAATTTAGTTGAGTAAAAGATTTGAAGAAATTAGCTGTAACATACAAAATTTTCTTTTGAGAGTAAACCAGTAGCCCTGAGTAAGATAAGAAATATTATGAGAAAGAAGACCGACATTATTTTATATGAAATAATGTTCAGTCGCTTTCATTTTTACTATATTTGCAATTTCTCCTAAAACCAGCCCTTTTTTTTGCTTTACACATATCACAATCACCGTTGTAAGTAGTCAGTAAGTTTTATTTATAGCCATTGAAATAACTATAAAATAAAAATACTGAAATAAATAATGTGCCGCTTGTAAAAGAACATTCATAAGTGCGTGTTTTTTTAATACTTTTTACATGACATCGTCACGATAAAGCTCCAAATCGAAGTAGTAATAAAGATATAATAATTTCCCACGCAGATATAAATTGTGCGTCGATAGGATTGCCTATCTACGTGCATAATTTTGACACGGACCGCTCAATTCGGGGGTGAAGTTCTAAAGTGTTCGCTAGAAGTGGTCACGATTATAACTGAAACCATTTTATTTTTGCGTCATTCTCTTCAAAATTGACCTTTAAGCTTTAGAAAATAGGCTAGCCCTCAAATACATAGTTGAGTTGGTAGTAACTGGTCGCGATTACGACACAGCCAACTTTTGTTTATCGGTATGAAAGTTTAATCTGAGCTTTATGTTCGGTAGGATAAGGTCGATTTGTAGTGAATGTATATATTTGTAGTGGTTTATTAGTCATCGATGGTGGCGCGATAAAGCCGTGCCAGGCGCGAGCGGCGCGCACGCATGCACTGTCAACACTATCTAATGAACGACAGTTACACAACGCACGTGATGCTAAATGTCGCTATACTTCCTGCCGTAATTTTATTGTAATTTGTGCGTATTTATCATGTAAAGAAAATTATGGCTCTATCAAAGTTTAGGAAACTACGAAACTTAATTTCAATGATCATGCACATGATACGTAATCTACTTCAATATTCAATTTCAGTAAAGTTATTTTTACTTACTTTATCATATTTAATAAACATAAGTCAAAACTTTACTGTAATAAAGATACCTAATAAAGCAGAACACTGAGGCATTAATCAATCGTGTTAATAACGGTAGCCAAGGTCGATTTGTTCGAAAATATAAAAGAAAAACGAAACATAATCGTAAATTCCGTCATTTTTAAAATAACAACAAAAACAGAACAAACAAGCGTTTTGTGAGAAAAGCTGCAATTCCTAGTTAGTTACCTGGCAGACATCACGTGATACAAAAATTAAGGCTGCGCCATGAAGAAAGCGTGGTGGAATGCTAATTACCATTGATATTTATGCGACCGTACCGCAGCCGTACCGTGACACTGCCGCGACATCCACCAAATATATCGTGGTTGCATTCAAATTGCTGCAGGTGAATTTGATGCTTGAAAAATAATTTAATTCGCATTTTGTGTCAAATGCAACGTTGCCTATTTATACAAATTGATGCTGCATACGCAGTCTTATCATTTTTATCCTTCTTATAGATTTCTTTGCGTGAATATTATTAAATTTACTTTTAACAATACAGTGTAAAACAGGAGTACAACTTAAATGATGTACTTATTTTAGTAACAATTTTAAATTATAACATGCTGTTATTTTATTTAAGAAAGGAAGAAAAAGGCAAGGTAAACCTCAATTAGCCCAAAATCGATCTAAGTGGCGTGCAATGGGAGAGGCCTATGTCCAGCAGTGGACTGCGATAGGCTGATGATGATGATGATGAAACCTCAATTTTAAAGAGATTTGAAAACATTCATCATACGATCGTAGGCCCGTATTCACTTTGTGTAGTTACCATAGAAAATATATGTAGTAAAAACTGAAGACCGGGGATGGTATACACTGGACACAATCCTGGTATCGTGCATTAAGTATAGGAATATATCCTGTGTCATTTACTAGTGGAGACTTTACATACATACATGAAACAGATACAAAGAACCTCATGCTTGAAAAGACACAGAACAACACTTTGTGGATCTCACAGAGTGTTGTCCCAAGCAGTGTGGTGACCGCTTAAACCACTACGCCATTCGTGCAATTTTAATTTTAATATACTACTTTTAGTTTTTTATGAATTAAAACTATACTTTATATGCAACTGAAGTGAAGCAATAATAAATAATGTTTTTTTTAAGTATTTGTTACTATTTGTTACACTTTTATTACGTGAAAATGATTGAAAGAACTTAAAAGATGGTATATCTAACACGCTCACATAAACTGCAATACCGCACATGCACCAATCGGATGCACGTGACGATGGTGCAATGGCGCGGATTTCTATACACCAGATTAGTCTTTTAAAGTATCTATATTTTATACTCGTAGCAGCAAACAAACTATAAAACGACATTACTTACCAAAAAAAGAGCAAGTTTGTTCGGTGCGACGGTTCGTGTTTATTAACAGCGATTTAAGCAGTCAAATTGAAGATTGCAATGTTTTTTCTTCAATTCAATATCGCTAGGGTAGAGTGAGTTTAGTAAGATTAGACTTAGATATAGAGAAGTAACCGATAACGATATTTTGTTAAAGATTTCAAAATCTATTTTCGAAATCAACTATGAACTTAACTATCAACTTACTAATGTGCTGCTTATAAATGGTACCTGTAACAAAAAATACAGAATAAAACTCTCCCATACAAAATTAACACAAAACCTAAACAAGTTTTGTGTCGAACAA
Source organism: Arctia plantaginis (assembly GCA_902825455.1). Classification (NCBI taxonomy): domain Eukaryota; kingdom Metazoa; phylum Arthropoda; class Insecta; order Lepidoptera; family Erebidae; genus Arctia; species Arctia plantaginis. The sequence continues at coordinate 283,631 of CADEBD010000364.1, read as the reverse complement.
GCAAAATATGAGTTCCATTATGAAGTTAGTAAAACAATAATTTTATAATCAAAACCAACATCGTAAAGCTTTCAGCGTGCGCAAAATCCCTAAAATAACAAAATAGAATTTCCGAGAGATGTGGAAGCTCGGAGGCCAGAGGCGTGGCGGGCGGATGCGGCGTGCGTTCGGTCCGGCGCCGGATGCGCCACGATTGCCACATCCGTGCCGCCTCGCAGAGTAAATAATACACACATTATATTATAGGAAACTGGTTACATCGATAGTCTTTCAAATTTGTTTAACTATATGAAATAGATCTCTTAATTGTTTTATCTCATCTGATTCAATACCATCGAATTACTGGTGAAAAAAGTCCTAGTAGAACATGGTAATTCATATTAGACTTGGATGGAAGCTACCCTTTCGCACCATGGTCAGCATTTCAAAATATAGAACATAGGTATTTTTTTTGTTATAGTTATCTACGTAATCAAACGGTTCTTATAAGTACTGAACAAGTCTGCCGAGCCTACCATTCCGAGCGGTCCCCACCGCACCAGGCACGGACAGCCCCACTAGCATTAATTGATTGACCAGATAAAGCTGGAATGTCACTCCGTGTTCTGTTTACAGTGCGACTTCTGTTATTTAACGCATCACGGGCTTTGTGTGAGTCGACAATACAATGACAATTTCATTTCAAATAATGAATTAAGGTACTTATTTTTTTTTCAGGGCCAGCAAGCAAATAATGGCAGACATATCTAAATATTTAATTGAGTTGTTTTAAACCTCACGCGTTGGGTATGTATATTTAAAGTAAGCTGTTCAATTACACATAGACTAATAGTAAGCTCACAAATGTTCACAAAGTGGCTTAGTAAAAGGGATCTTCCCTTTTAATAATTTAAAGCGCCAAATCCAATATTTTACGAATTAAATAACGAAATTAAATATATTTAGTAATAACAATGATTAGAATAGACTATACTGTACTTTTTAACAATTTTCTATACAAAAACATGTGTGTTGAGAAAATTAAAGTTGCAAATCTTATAAAATAAAATAATTGATTACTGAGAAAAGTTGCTATCAGATTGCTGAGGTCACAGAGTACAGTAATAATAGAGGTTAAAGTATGAACTTGCTGTTGTATAGTAATAGATACCTTGAATTGACATACAACCTTCACGGTGTGAGATTTTCGTGTGAAACTTATTTCACATGATATCTATGAGGTTCTTCTTTTAAAAAATGGGTAACATTAGATTGTCGATTGACGTGAAAGATGGATACTTCGAAAATCCGAGTCATTTATGAATACGAGTTCCGACGCGGCCCTAAATCGGCAGAAACGACTCGCAGTAAAAACGCTGCGTTTGAAGTGGAGACTGCTAATGAAAGCACCGTGCGTTTTTGTTTTTAACGCTTTCTTAATGACAAATTCGACTTGAAGAACGAACCAAGTGGAAGGCCGCCCACACAGGTGAATAACGCTGAATTGAAGGAGATGGTAGAGCCGATCCGAGTTAAACTACCCAGGAATTAGTGGCATGGTTTTTGATACCCAATCAATAAGAAAAAAATATATGAAAAATGGGTGCCTCATGATTTGAATGCGAAAAGCGAAATATGCAATGGCTGACCTTAGGTCAAACGCCGCAACAGTGCCCTAAAGCTAAGCTTACAAATAATAAGGTAATGGTAACTGGTTGGTGGTCTCTTCATGGTGTTTACTGTGCCGAATTTCGAATAATGATGGCGAAACTGGCAGTGAAACAGCCCCAACTCGTGGATCGATTTTCACCATTATTGCTCCATGGTAACGCAAGACCTTACACTGCACGAGAAACTATTGTAACTCTACAGGAGCTGCAGTTAGAAACTGTACGTCATCTTCGTACTTCCAGGCCTTGCTACAATTAGGCGTGAAATGTCGTGCGGTGTTCCGCAGGGGTCGGTGTTAGGGCCACTCTTGTGGAACATCGGCTACGACTGGGTGCTTCGTGGTGCCTTCTTGGATGGTGTCGCCGTCGTGTGCTACGCGGACGACACACTCGTGACGGCGCGCGGCAAGACGCACCACGAGGCAACCCTGAGGGCCACGGCCGGGGTTGCCCAAGTCGTTGAGCGTATCCGGCGGCTGGGTCTCGAGGTGGCTCTGCACAAGTCCGAGGCCCTGTTCTTCCACGGGCTTCGGAGGAAGCCGCCTGAGGGATCTAGCCTCACGGTAGGAGGCACTCGCATCGGCATCGAGCCCTCGATCAGGTATCTGGGGCTCGTACTCGATGGCCGATGGGACTTCGGATATCATTTCCGAGGTCTGGTCCCTAAGTTGGTTGGGGCAGCGCGTGCGTTGGCGCGGCTGCTGCCCAACATGAAGGGACCCGATGACTCCTGCAGGAGACTCTACTCGGGGGTTGTGCGGTCCATGGCCCTTTACGGGTGCCCGGTATGGGCGGGGGCCCTGAAGGCCAGCAACGTCGCGATACTGCGACGACCGCAGCGAATGCTGGCCATCAGGATCATAAGGGGGTACCGCACGATCTCCTTTGAGGCAGCGAGTCTCCTGGCCGGAACTCCACCGTGGGACCTGGAGGCGAGAGCCCTTGCGGCACTGTATCAGTGGCGCAAGGAGGCGCAGGAGTTGGGTCGATGCCCCGAGATTCGAGAAATCGATGACCGGAAATCCCAACTCCGCCAGGTCATCATAGGGGAGTGGAGGGAACGACTCGGGCAACCGAGCGCTGGGCACGCCGTCATTGCGGCGGTAAGACCCGTTATGGAGGATTGGCTCGAGAGGCGTCACGGGACCCTCTCATACCGATTGACGCAGGTGATCACTGGGAAGGGATGTTTCGGAGATCACCTGTGTCTGATCCGCAAGGAGCCAACGCCTGAGTGCCACCACTGCGATGGCCAGACCGTGGACACGGCTCTCCACACGCTGGCAGAGTGCCCGGCGTGGGTTGAGCAGAGGCGAGACCTCGTGGCGGCCATCGGAGTGGGAGTTCTCTCGCTCGATAGCCTGATTGCAGCTATCGTGCGGAGCGAGAGTGCGTGGAACTCTGCCGTTCTCCTTCTGCGAGCAAGTTATGCTCGCGAAGGAGACGGCGGAGCGGGACCGGGAGAGGTTTAGAACTCTCCCGGCCCGCCAGGCCCGGGCACGGGCCAGGCAGCGCAGGTCACTCAGGCGCCGGAGGTCGCAGAACGACCTCCGTCCTCCATAAGCGCAGGCCTGGGGGTGACAGGTGAGGCCATCTGTCACCCTAGCAGAAGCAGGCCGGGGTGGCGGCGAGCGCGTTGCGAAGCGCGCTCGCTTCCAGGGAGCACAGGGAACATGGGGTTCCCACACGGGGCGGGGGGTCGTCTACTCGTCTGTAGATGACCCGAGGTATGTCGGGGCACCAGGGCCTTCCTTTCTAGGGTATACCTGGTTCCCCGGCTATTAGTACCCGGCGAAGGCGTGCGGTTTTAGTCGGTTCGAGTCCGACATGCCACCGACAGGTGGTATCCGAGGGGATTTCCGCACGGAAAAAAAAAAAAAAAAAAAAAAAAAAAAAAAAAAGGCCTTGCTACAATGGACTACCATTTTTTTCATGATTTCGACCATTTTCTACGTGATAAAAAAAAATCTTCCCAGGAGGCAGTACAAAATGCTTTGACATGGTTTGTCAAATTTAGATCCCCAGAGTTCTATCGTAAATGCATAAATGTTTAGATGGCAGCAATGTATAGATAATGAGGGAAAATATTTTGATTAAATAAATATGTCATATCTTAGAAAAAAAACGAGTTTCAAATCGGCAATTTCATACTTTAACCCAAAATACGTAAATATGTTAGAAACTTATATTCCATGAATAAGAGGCAATCCATTAAGTGCCCAACATATTATCTATTTTGATATTAAAGATGAGGATCTTAAAATATAAAACCAAATAAAATACTGTATATATACAGTGTTTTATTTGATGATTTATATTTGATATATATATATTTCAAATATTTATATTTGATATATATATATTTCAAATATAAATCATAAGGAACACCCATAATAAGAATTCAAGCACCCTCTAGAAAGATCTATGTAATGAGAGTATAAAACAAAGAAAGTCTATAATTTACGAGGTACGGCGAACGCCTTGGACCTCTCCCACTTTGAATCTCTACATCTATTTGATAATGCCCCAGCTTTTAAAATGAGCATTAAGATTAAGGAAAACGTTATTACGGTGTTGAACGCAGTGAATTTTAGATTTTATTTTCTGGAAAATCTGGTTTAAATTTTTCATCGACAACGGTAAATATAAAGAGCGACAAAATATTCTTAGGTAACAAGAGTTCTTGTTAACTAGGTTTAGAACGCATGTTGTGTTAACACCTGAAACGCTACCTTCAAAGCCATTCTAGTTATGTTTATCCGGTATTTTAATTATCGCCCTATGACTTTTCTGCTACCTATTGTCTATTTTATCGTATAGGTAGTAAACAAGCAGACGGGTCATCTTATGACAAGTGACTACCGGCCGCTCATGGATACGTTCAGCTCGAAAGTCACAAAATTATTGCCACCCTTTGAGAGCTCTTTCCCCCAGAACTGGTTTAGGCTCCCGTCACTTTATTCACTCCGTGAAATGTAACAAAAGAATGGCTTAATTATATTCTGCGAGGTCGTGATATCATTCCGGTCGAACTAGCCCATATATGTTGAAGCATAACTCTCTCGTGGTTGTCCGAAAAAACCTCAACGTTTCTTCTCTACGATCAAATTTTTAAACTAGCACACTTATTTTCGCGATCATCTACTCCTTTCTCTTTCTTCTAAGTGATTGTGTATGTCTTTATGATCTGCTTTAAATTTGGAAAACGTAATACTTTTATTACCCCTTCTCTCTCTTTCTTCAGACTTATTCAGAACCCCCTCCCCCTTACTCAGAGCATAAGATATATAATATATATTTTAATATACTCGTAATATATAGATAGATATATGTATTTTTATATTATAGTTCTTTTTTTTAAAGACAACTCCCGCACTAGGAAAAAATCCCGTGTCGCGGGGGACTTTACAAACATATATGAAACGGATACATAGCACACCCAGACTCAGAACGAAAATTTGTGGTTCAAACAAAGTGTCGTCCCATGTGGGGATCTAACCCACAACACTCAGCGAAGTGGCGTGCCGACCGCTTAAACCACTACGCTACTACCAAAATAATTTTGTGGACTGAAAAATATTAATGTATTTGCAAAATATTTCAAAAGCAATTGAATATTGTGTTCCAATTTTGGTAGAGGAAAGGAAATATAAATTAAAATTTGGATAGGCGTGTGTTTCGACAATAAAACGCAGCTGAGCTCGCCCCAATCAGATGACGATCTTGATAAACGACTACCGTGAGATTGCACTCTTGAAACCTGATCGTTTTTGTAAGCCTATACATTAGCAGCTATAAAATATATGAAAACAATTTAGAAATAAATTGAATAAACAGACTTGGACACATAAATTTAGCTTTTCTTGAGAAGTACAAGTCAAAGACTAGACTAAGTTTAAGGGTATTGTTTAAAAATAACGGGCAGAATGTGTCGATGGATTAGGGAATTGAATCCACTAATCAGCCACCACCAGTCACTGAACGCCAATGAGGACTTTTTTATGTAATTTTTATACATTTTAAAAGTGAAAGTTGTTTACTAAATTTAAACATATACTTTTAAATGTTTGGTGACAAACAGCACTAGGGTACATATTAAAATACTGGACTTTAACATGAATCAAACAACTAATACAATAGAGCAAATTATTCTATCAATAATACCGAGCACTAATATATTAGGGGTTAAAGTATGAAATTGCCGATTTGTGCTGAAAAATTCAAACTCGTTTTTTCTAAGATGTAACATATTTATTAAACCAAAATATTGCCCTTCATTATCTATACATTGCTGCCTAGATGGATGGCACGAATTGTAGCTGGATAATTGTTGTACACTTTAAACTTAACGTAATCCCAAAGAAAATAGTCTAAAGGTGTTAAATCACACGATCTTGGTGGCCAACTGATCGGTCCATTTCTCGAAATTAACGACTCACCAAACTTTCCACGCAATAATTCCATGTTCACTCGAGTAATGTGAGGTGGTGCACCGTCTTGTTGAAAATAAAGGTCGTTTGCATCAATATCATCAAATTCCGGAAAGAAATATTCGGTTAACATCGAGTTATAGCGCTCACCATTCACAGTAACAGGGTTTCCTTCGTCACTTTCAAAGAAGTACGGACCAATGATTCCACCGTACCATAAACCGCACCAAACTGTTATTTTTTGCGGATGCAATGGTGATTCATGAACCGCACGTGGATTTGACTCACTCCAATGGCGACAATTTTGTTTATTAATAAATCCATTGAGCCAGAAATGGGCCTCATCTGAGAAGATGATTTTACGATGAAAATCGTCATTGGCTTCCATCATTTCCAGTGCATAATCGGCAAATTCACGACGGATACAATGGTCGGATGGCTTCAATTCTTGTGCCAAAACAATTTTGTATGGGTGTAGGCCCAAATCCAACCGCAAAATACGCCAGGTGGTCATTGGAGAGAGCCCCAACTCTTGGGAACGGCGTTGAACTGATCGATTTGAATTCGCATCAACACTGGCCTGAACGGCTGCGATATTCACTTCAATACGAGCATTTCTTTGTCTCACAGGAACAGCAGTATCGTGGAAAGTGAATTCACTTTCAAATTTTGTTATTATGCTATTTATAGCGCGCACAAAAGGAGCACTTGGACCGTTTTTTGCGCAAGCGCTCTTACTGTAGCGATAGGAGAACGCGAATTTGCGTAATAATTTTGGACAATTTCCAAGCGTTGGCTTAAAGTGAAACGTGACATGATAAAATGGCAAACCTTACTGAACACAAATGTCAAGAGACGTCAAAGATCCATCATCAAACATGGCCGCTATGAGCTGTCAAAACCAGGTCATCCCTATTGGTAGACTATGTACTGCATTTTGTACTGCCTCCTGAGAATATTTTACTTATTACGTTGAAAATTGTCCAAATCACGAATAAAATGGTAATGTTTTCTGCAGGTCAGTCAAATTATGAGGCACTCATTTTTCATATTTTTTTATCTTTTTGATTTGATGCAAACGAGTCAATACCGTAGGTAGGGTTACGTTAAACCATGCCGCTAATTCCTGGGTAGTTTAAATCGGATCGGCTTCCACCGTCTCCTTCAATTCAGCGTTATTCACCTGTGTAGGCGATCTTCCACGTGGTTCATTCTTCAAGTCGAAGTTGTCATTACGAAAGCGTTTAAACCAAAAACGGTGTGATTATTAGCAGTCTCCTCTCCAAACGTAGCATTGATATTGCGAGCCGTTTCTGTCGCGTTAATTCCGCGTCGGAACTCGTATTCAAAAATGACTCGGATTTTCGAAGTATCCATCTTTCACGTCTAGGGTGAATAAAAAGAATAATTAAAAATCTAAAATCAAATGTTGTACATTTTTTAAAAGAAGAACCTCATAGGTATCATATGAAAAAAGTTTTATATCTCACACCATGAAGGTTTTATGTCAATTCAAAGTATCTATTACTATACTACGGTAATTTCATACTTTAATCTCTATTATAATATGTAGTAATTAGCTTCAATTTTATAAACTTTAGTGTGTAGACATCTTGTTGTTTTCTCTTTTGCGCCGTATTGCACTAGAATTCCCACGCTTTAACGAAAATTCTCAAGGGCTTTGCCGTCAAAAGCTAATCTCGAGCACATTATTATTTATGCCAACGATTCTAATTTAGCGGACACTGTAGTCATCTAGGACCCTGTTGCAACCCACGACATGACGACAGCACATAAAAAATACAAGGCAATGACAGAATAGAAATAATTACTTCGTATCCCGGGCAAGGCAGCCGTGCAACTGAAAAGTAAGCTGAAAATTATACCTATTCCTTTCGTTCATATAAGTATGTTCGTAGGCAAGAGAGGGACAGTACAACGTTGCCTAAATAAAACATAACGGCTGAGAACACGAGCCATATTGCCTCGGTGGAAAAGTTTTAAAAAGTTTTCTTTGCGGACCCATTACAAGTACGTCGACTTTGTATGTGTGTGTTCGCTTGATACAAGCGGTCGATGGTCCTCTGATATGTTATAGGACACATTTGTATAGAGAAAAAAAACAAGATATTTTTTGGGAATAAATATTTACTTAATTAAGAAAAAAAAATACAGTAAGTGTTTCTGAATAGAGGAATTCTTAAAGACTATAATGTTCTAGCGATAAAAAATATGATACTTAACAATATGAAACTAATTAATATTGCATGATAAATTTCATAAATGTTCCTACATAAATGCTGGGCAGGTACTTAAAATTAAAATAAATTAGACAATGGGCTTACTTCTATGGTACTATACTAATACTGTACTCTATAATTCTAGCATCAATATTTATTTGAAAGGTATATATCAATTTAATTCATTCAAAACGTGACCTCCAACACAGCTTGTCTGTGTGAGTGGCCCCGGCTAACGCACACATCGAACTCCCTGCGTGCACAACGAAAGTAGGTTTATTTCCATGAAAAAGTTTTGAAAATCGATGGCTTTAGCTCCTACGCTTGGAAACTTTTGCGTCATATAACCATAAATACGGTGTACGCCCTGTTTTGCTTGCTGTAGACGTCGACCTACTGCTTATTTTCTTCTAATAATTTCCAATCCACTGTATTGCGAACATTGCTTGTAAAAAATGTATATTTTTACTCGTACTGATAAAAGAATGTATAATGTATTTGGCTACTAAGGGATATTGAAAAAACAAGATCATACAATTTTTGTTTTGATTAATATTACAACTGTATAGTAACCTTACTTTGGTGTTGACCTAAGCCCTCAGTAAAAACCTTGTTCCATAATTTACTTGTTTGGAGTCCAGTCACTTAAGAGGCCGGTTTGCTACTAATGGGTACTTAACCGATATTGTTGTATAATACCTTTACTTTGTTACCGGCCTTTTATACAGTAGAACCGACGTGTTCATATTTATATACATAATAACAAGCATATTTTAAAGACAATAGGTGGATATAAGTAAGCTAGGCCATACAGCGATTTTTTTATGTAGAGGACCGTTATGTGAGTCTTGTCTTATTTTGTTCAAGTAAAATGGAGCTTAAAAAGTTCTAACATAATGTAAAGGTATGTTAAGATATAATCTAATATTCTGTACAACTTATTTATTGAAATTTCAAGGTCAACCGTGGGAGAGTCATGCTCTAGCCTTACGGAAAAGCAAGGCTTTTGTTCGCCATAACGTAATTAAAAATAATTGTAATATTTTAATTTTTTCATGTCTCATTCTCCAATGTAGTATTTTAGTGTACAGAAAAATTGACGTCATTACAAGTAAGATATATTAAAAAGTATCATACCTTAAAACTGGCTACTTGTCAAAAAAAGAGGTCAGAAAATTAAGCGAGGGACATTCATTAATATACCGATAAATCTAGACGAGAGCGTCAGACGGTTAAATATTCAAGTTCTCGACAGTAATAAAACAACTAGTTTTGTAGTGTTACAAAGCAAAGTTACTGGAGTACAATAAAAATATTATAAAACTATAACACATCAGGATAACAGCTATCTAATAACTATTTGTATTTTTCTAGAAAATGTATCTATTTATGGAACACCTTTTAATATAAATATCTTTAGAATGAACTCCCTAAAAGCCAACCATGGCATGGCATGACGCATCGCTGCGGCAGGCACCATCTTGAAAATATCGCTTTGATATATTATTGTTTATAAATAATGACTGTTAGACCCTCCCAATTTAATTGTGGTATATCCCCGAAGCTTATTAACCGTCCGGTTAATATTTCCTTATTGGGCTGTAATTAATTTTGTTATCCAGGTGCTGTGAGGTGGTAGAGCCCTCAAGCGGTGGTCCGCCAATGTTCGGCCTTGTTCGGATCGTCTAAACGTCTATTATCTACCGCATTATTTTGTCGTGGCCAATTTGTTTGAAGCCTTTGACGGCCGAAACGTTCAGTTAATTAAGACGATTTCAGGACTCTTTATGCGGGATAAGAATGGCTTTTGATTATAAAATGGATTTTAGAAAATGGTTTTAATTACTAGCTTTGTTGTGAATCAGATATTGTGACTTGAACATAAATATTTAATATGGCCTAAAGTAGATTAGTTTACTTGTAAATGTTTTAAAAGATTTTAATTCATGTTATTATTTCAATTAATTTGTAATGAGTTCATGTTAAAAATCCAGATGCAAATAAATACCTATTAGTTGCAAAATTCGTATCTACATTTATGCAAAGCTTCTTTCATGAATGTATTTTTTTTTTCATTATTATGGAACTCATACGCATATATCACATGAGATATTCTGGGTTTTGACTATTCTACTTTTTTGGTGACGAATAAACAAAAGGTGGTTCTTAAGTCTTATAAGTATGAGTATTTTATCGTAATCAGAAATAAGTAGTAATAATTAAAACTTATCTGAAACGTAGTGTGAATAACTTACTACATTGACATTTAATCGTGAGTCTAGTAGAAGAAAGTATAAACAGAACTGTTTATTTCAATGATTTTTTTTGCCAACTGGAAAAATATATTAATTATAATTAAATCTATAGAAATATTTCGGACATCCGACATAACGCCATTTTGTTTCAAACTAAGTGGAGCTTGTAGTATGAAAGCTAGATTGACTGATAGAATACTTATATACTTTTTTTTGTAAATACTTACATATAGTACAAAGAAAACACTCAAACTCCGGGTAAAAATATTTGAAGATCATACAAACATTTGGTCCGACCCGTTAATCGAACCCAAGACCTCAGCACAGCAGTCGCATACGCCACCACTGCACCACCGAAGCATTGAAAGACTTAGATAAACTACGAGCGTTATTTCAATTATGTTATTCTTGAACAATTGTTGAGTATATTTAGGAGTACAATAAATAGCATCTTTTATGAAACAAAAGATGATAATAAGCATGCGGTCGGCTTACATATACCGTGTTATACATAACAATGTACAAGGCAGAGCGTGAAATTTAAGAATGTTGCAGTAGATTAAAAAACGATAAGTAAACATTACCCGTATTGTGTGGAAAAAACATATCTAAAAAAAAATATATCTATTTAAATTACACCTATTTCATCACTCCATGCTTAATTAGCATTATAGATATATTTTCTAAGACCCACAAACTGTTATTTTCCTTTGAGTTTTAGTGATCACTTTTAACTTATTGTTAAAAACACATTAGGTATACTGTTAAAACAGTTTTAATAAAGATGGAAGATATACGGAACCAGTAGTCCCCCGTTACGTCCTCATTACTACCAACACACAACCATCGAGCAATTACAAACTACGACCCAATGTTGCCCAACAACAGTCCGCAAGTTAAAGGCAAGGTCAAATTAGCGCCATGACCTTCCGACTGCAGCCCTCTGCCCGGTGGTCCAAGTAGTTTGCGAACAACTGCCATAACTCTGTTGGTACTCTGAAACTGGGTGACGGACTAAGCGGCTCGGGCGTTGACTCCGAGAAAAAGTTCCCTTTAAATATCCACAACTTTGGTTTAGCAACTCAAATTTAGTTTGATAACAAACAGAGCAAACAACAAGTCGCAACAAATTCGGTTCGAAGTTGCGCGAGAGTCGTTTTCAAGTTCAACGTCGAAACTCATAAAATGTACATATGTATGTCTAACATGCAATGCATTTATTTCTTAACAGACACTTTTGGTTTTTAAAAACTTAATATACACATAATCTAAAAAATTTGCAACACATAACATTTATTATAAATATATTTTCTTTTTATTCTGGCTCTGGAATATTTTAAAGTTTATTTAAAATGTAACTTTAATTCTTTAGCGTTAAAATTTGTGATTTATTTATTCATAAGTGGTTAAAAAAAAAAACGCAAAGCCTTGTTGCGTACTATATTACAAGAGCAAGAATTTATATAACTTTGCTGCATTCACATTAAATAGTTCTTTGCTACGTTTGTAGCCTATACGGGTTGTAGCTGCGGAGTTAGACTACGGCGTAGGCGGTGCCAAAAGCTAGCCACTACTTAGCACGCTAGGGTGTGGGGCAACGCATTAATTGCCTCCCTGGTACCCTAGACCATAACCCAACAGAGTTTTAAACCCTTGAAAATAATAAAACGTAATAAAGTATTAAGAAATAAAAAACTATTTCCTTATTTTTAACCACTTATTATTCTTTAGCAAATATAAATTTGTTGATCAGGAAGAGTACCATTAGAAAAATAAGATTACGTTAATTTATGTGCTAAAAAAAACACCCTAAAAATCAGTTACGCCATTACGTAACGGTGCATATCATATGAAAACCGGCAACATCCTTGCGTCGGAGGCCATGTCCTGTGCAGGACTGGCATGTCGGTCCTGCAATAGTGGAGGCACGCATGCGTCAGCCCTCTCCCCCCTCAGCCCCAACCCGCAACACGGAAAACTTTTCCCCGATATAGCTATAAGTAAGCTTGCTCACCCGTCGGCAACACTTTTTGCCCCCCTCGATGGGTTGGGGAGGCAAAAGTTTTGCCAGCCCGGCTCGGTACTCCGTACACATCGCTCTTCCACTTTTTCCTGTATATTGAAATGGAGGTGCGGAGAAAAGAGTAGAATTTAGAAGCTGTCGTACAAATTTTAATGAGGAGTGAGAAGGTGAATGCTGTTTCGTGTAACGAGCATCACGGTATTTGTATGGACGTTATATTCCAATACACACAAAGTTTAATATACGAAGCGTTCAATTTGACAAAACGCGTACCTAATAATGAGGGTGTTGTCGCTTGTCAAATGTCAATTTATAAATAAGTCATTTCATTTATTACTTCTATAGGATGTTACGAATGCAGCATAAAACGAAAGGTGTGCGTCTACTAAGAGTAACTGAATATTTATTTCGGTTGACAGTGGCCAGTTAGTTAACGTTAATTACAATTAAGTGACCAACCAACTATTTCATCATAGCCACTATTCGATAACAAGGATCCTCGTTGAATGATTAATAACTAGAATCGCGGTTTGTTTGCATTTGGACCGTCCGTCGACGAGAGTAACAAACTTATGAATAATATGCCGCATAAGTTGAGCGTGACTTGAGGATGAATCGATTTTCTTGAGCCGTCGTCACACGACCAGCGCTATCTTCTACCATCTCCATTAATTGTATGGGTTATTTAGACCAGTGTTTTTCAAACTGCGGGGTGCCTCCGGAAAACCCATAACGTATTTTAGATGATAACAAAGGCTAGAGCTCCTACTAATATTCATCAGCTCGAAACGAAAAGCGGTTAAAAGAGAATATGTGTACGTACGTTCTTGCATAAGAAGTAATAAGTTTTGTAAAATAGACTAGCGTTAAACAAGTATTGAGTTCACATTTTTTTGTACAACTAAATTAGTATCAAAAAATATGATACGCCATATGGCAAAGTAATTCAAATGGGAACAACGCCGCAGATGACCTGGCAAGGAGGAGCTCGGCATCATCTTTAGCCGGCCCGACCACCCACCCTCTGCCACTCGTTATGAACACAACTGAATGTAGAAAATACAGTCAAGGCTGCAAGCAGTCCAATTTGAAATTGATTGAAGTCTTACCACATCTTACCTACAGACTGACCAGTCTTAGCAGACTAGATATCGGAATAGGAACTATTACCTAACACCTGGCTCTGAATCAAAACCATTAACGCAATACACAGCCCCGTTTGCAAAGGATGTCTCAAGGCAGAAGAAATAGCTACCCACGTAATCCTGGAATATGAAGAAGTGGCAACACAATGGGCTAGTATCATACATCATGAAGAGCTTGTTTGACTCGCCTAGCCAACCAAGCTGGAGCCTCGTACTATTAAATAATACGCCCTATCGTACCTAATTAGCTGTGGCTATAGAAACGGACAATCCCTGTATTGACACTTATGCGTTTGTTAACCCCAGCCTTTTGCTCAATCTGGTAACCAGTAGAATAACATCATCGCCTATAAGGAGCTCTATTACATAAACACGCTAAGAGCACTTAGTAATACCAACTATTACATTTGCAAAATATACCAATCATTTGTATTTTTATCCAAATCTACAACCCTCTTAACCTACAAACACTTTGAGAAACGGTGTTAAAATAGTCGGGAAGCTTCAGCGGTAGCATATTTGAGGTTGGTACGTTTATCAGAGTACGGACTCGGGTGAGTGCAACGTCTGACCCCACGTTATCTTGCATGAGCAGTGACAAGACCCAAACCTCTTGGTGACTGATGACTCGCCTTAATTAAATTTTATGAACTGGCCTTACGGTTACAATATGAAGCGACGTTGTTTGTAAGGAGGTTAAATGAATTGGGCCGATAGCTAAATACCAGAGACCATTAAATACATTAAAATAATAATTTTGTAAAGTCTAACTATGTCATGTTATATTTATTTAAATATAATGTTAGTTTAAAGAGAAATTTATAAACTCTATACTATGCAGGGCCCAACCCCCGCGCTGCTGGTTACATCTATGTGTCATCTATCATTAAACTATTAAAACGATGTTTCAAGAAATTTTTGTATCGCTGTAAAAAAATCTTTATCCTTTCTATTAATTTTCTCAGATGTTAGCTTTAGGTTAGTTCAATATGCAAGAAACAATATTATTAGCGCCAACTAGCTTTGCTTATGTGATCATTCCTGTTCTTATAGGTATACTTTAGTAAGATCTGTCTTTGTCAGTGAAATTTGTCTTTTTTTTGAGAATTAATGATCTTTAAACCGAGATCTTAAGATCTGTCGTATTACAAAATCTACCACTTGCTAATTATAAGAAAATATTTCGGCGAGAAATTACTTCTCTCGGCTCTAGGCGCTTAAATTCAAAGTCAATTGGACTTGAGTTTTCCTTCTACTGCAATTGCGGAAAGATATACGTTAAATATCTGTATATAACAGATTCTTAATTTAAGAAAGTTTAATTTTACGTAAGGACTAAAGAAAGAAGTTTGGTATGTGTTTTTGCCATCAATGTCATAAAGCTAAACTAATATTTTTATATAAAATTTCATATAAATGTATAAGAATTAGCACTATGTCTCACATATTATATAATATGTAAGTCATATTACTAATTCTTAAAAAATGTAATAACATTGCATATAACGATATAAGTATCTCTGATACTTGTATCTGATCGTTGTATACAACTATTTGGTCGATTTAGTTATATATCGATAATAATCTGTAATTTTCTTATATATATTGTGAAACATATGAATCCAAACCCACTTGATAACGAAAAAGTATAAAGATTAATAAAAATGAATTTAAAATAAACATAAACATCATGTTTCAATATAGTACCTTTCAGATACACAATTAAAAAACTTTGAACACATCCCCGGTATTGGAATGACAGTCCTAATTCAAGGTACATTTAGTTTACGATAAACTAACTTTGCAATTCTAATGTAGTTGTGTATTCTGTCCACCTGAAAACCGCCGACCAACTCCGACGTAGGCCGCATCCAAAATTCAAGGTATAAAGACAAGCAGCACGTCCACATGTCTAACATAATGTACTCAGTTTCTGATGTGTGCGAATCAAAGACTAGGATTTCGAAGCCAGAATTAGAGCAGGATATTAAAGCCGGGCGGGCCTTAAATAAACATCCTCTATGTGAAGCGTGTTTGTTCTGAGTTTTGTGTACGAAATTTTAATGGAGCTGCTATAGACTTATGTACACTTTAAAAAGTGCTATGTAAAACATTTTAATAGCGTTGAATGACAGAGGCTTTATCACTTATTCTAATATGGTTGAAACAATGTAAGTTTTTATATCGGTGTGATTCATGTATTGATGAGGAATATTATACATACATAGATTTACCCTGTTTTATATACAAAAATGAACTTTACTGTTAATTAAACAAATTGTTAAAAAAATCAATGCTCTAGTTGTATGCAATAATAACATTGACCTGTATTTAACTGAATAAAAATACTTTTTCTTGCAGAGCCTTATGATTTTATACAATTCTCATTTTCACAGGTTTTTACCATATAGATAGATAGATAACTATTTATTGTCCAAAAAATACAATAATTTTACAGTTTGTATGCAATGATATGAGTCTTAGGATCTACAGTTATTAATCCATTTACTTTTATGTAAATGATAGAAAATTAAAAATATTAAGAAAACCTTCTACAATACATACAACATACATTCAATTCTTTTTTTAAATAAAGTGTTTGTATTGCACAGTTTTTTATTGTGGTCATCGATGTTTATAAACACTCGCAAAAAAATATAGACGACCAACCAGGCGGATCAATTTCGATCAATATTCTACTGTGGCCTAAAATTATGTGAATGATTTAAAATCCTATTCCTAAATCGATAATTTTAAAACTCACATTTACTGCCAGCTGTCAGCCTCTACGAGCATAGTATTTAAAAAGTTACAGGAGTTGAATTTTCAATATAGAATACGATGTTCAAACTTTGCTTTCAACCAGTTTGTGTAAAAACCATTTGTTACAGAACGAATGGGGCAAACTAATAAAATCATTTCCAATTGATGTTTTGGATTCAATTTTCTTCTAATTAAAATTTATTGTAGTTCGACTACTGTTGATGTCAATTTTTAACGAATGCCAATAAAACTCGTGACAGTCTAGACGATTTTCCGTGTATGGTTTTTAAACTTCGTCAATAAAATGCTATTTATGTAGAAAGGGTATTTGAATTAAATAAGCCTCTATGTTAGAACGAACGCTGTTTCGTTATAAATATGTCTGTCAAAAGTCAGTGTTGTCTGCTAGAAGTGTTGTAAAACAAAACAAAAGAATGTAGCGACATTTAGGTTGAGACGGGGCTATAACTCAGATGGCGAGCGTAACCACTCGCTCAGATTTATTGGAGCAATTGACAAAGTGGCAAATGGCCCATTAGAAATTAGGAGTTCCTCGAGAATCGCGGGCCATGGAAAAATGTACAGCAATATTTTCCCTGTGTAAGCAAAATTGTAAGCAATAAATAATATCCGGCTGTTCTTGCGTCGTTTGTGCGAAGTTTATTTGCGAAAGATTTTTAAGGAAGTTGAGAAAATGTATGACAGAGTTGTATGACATGGGTTGATTAGATTTTCAAATCTTTTTTTTTTATTTTAAGCAATTATTATTAGTAGTATTACACAATTATTCTTTTGTATAAATTTACTTTTTAAAGTGGTATACGGATTATAACCGTAAAAATATGAGGAAACACTATTTACCAACACATTTTAAATATAGCACATTACACAATAAACTGAATAATCGCCTAATAAAAAATAAACACGTAGCACACGATAATCGAAGACAATAATCGTAATAATCGAATAGAGCAGAGGGAACTAATTCCAGGAATGTTTTCAGTCGATAGCTTACGACATGTTTATTGTCATTGAGTAATAAAAACGAGTCTAATGACTCGAGAACTCGGCTCGGTTCCGATTGTCTCTCTATATCATATATGGGTCAATAAAATTTTATGTACAGTTAAACTTTGTTAAACGCTTCGTATTTTTCTCTGTAAAATTAGGTATCATTAACTTATTATTGCATTTAACTCTGTGATTAACCTTAAGACAGTAAAATAACATTCAATTATAAACAGTGGGTATAATTATTTTAAATAAATGTAATGAATATAATATAATAACGGATTACGGGAATAAACGCGCCTATGATAAGTAATGAGACCTTTGAATTTCCTGACTTTTCGATCAGGTTGCACTGGCCCGGTCACAGGTCAAAGGTGGAAACCCTGGTCCCGGAGTTCCTGAGAATAGTGGTAGACACGCTCTTCCCAAGGGTCCAGGACAGTCCCTTGATCTCTCCGTTACATGCGCCCGGACCTGACGGTATTCCAGGTCGGGCGCTGGTGATAGCTCTGTCGGTACTGGGGGAAAAACTGAGGCGGATTTTCACAGATTGTCTTAGCCTCGGTTTCTTCCCCCTCGGCTGGAAAGAAGCGAGCTATTGAAAAAGGAAGGCAGGACTGCAGATTCTCCCTCTGCGTTCCGACCGATATGCCTGCTGAACGAGTCGGGGAACTCTTTGAGAGGGTTATCTCCGATCGTATCAGCAGGCACCTGTCGCGAGTAGGCCCTGATCTGTCGTACTGCCAGTTTGGATTCCGACAGGGGCGTTCGACAGTGGACGCTGTCAGGTGCGTTCGCTCCATGTCGGAGTTGGCAGTCCGATCAGGGGGGGTGGCGTTGGCGGTTAGCCTTGATATCGTCAACGCGTTCGGCACCCTCCCCTGGCAGGCGATAAGGGCGGCCCTTGAATTTCATGAGGTGCCGCTCTACCTGCGGGCCGTCATTGGGGCCTATCTGCGCGATAGGACAGTGAAGTTTATCGGTCGGGGCGGGGTGGAAAACGGCGGAGACAGGTGTGTTGCGGGGTTCCTCAGAGCTCTGTTTTAGGCCCTTTGTTGTGGATCCTCGCATATGATGTGGTCCTTCGCACCAGTCTGCCCTCTGGTCTTAGTGTCGTCTGCTATGCTGACGACACTTTAATACTGGCTAGAGGGTCACACTTCGGCGTGGTGGCTTGTGTCGTGGGAAAGATTCATGAGCTAGGTCTGAGGGAGGCGCCTCAGAAAACTCAGGCGATATGGTTCCATGGCCTACGTAAGCGTAAGGAACCACCCAGCTCATGCCTCCGGGTGGGTGATGCTGAAGTCCAGGTGGGCCGGTACATGAAGTACTTAGGCCTCATCCTGGACAGTCGGTGGAGCTTCGAAGAGTGGGTGCACTGCATCGCCTGCTTCCCAATCTCGGGAGACTACTGGAAAAAGTTCGCCGTCTCTATATGGGCGTCGTGCGATCCATGGTCCTCTATGGAGCACCCATCTGGTCTAATGACTTGGCGGGTGCCTCCCGCTGCAGGGCTCTACTCAGAAGCCCGCAGCGGTTGATGGCTATACGGGTCGTACGGGGTTATCGTACTGTTACGAGTCTCGGGGAACTTGTCTTTTTAAAAAGAAATAAAATACTAAATAGGGTTAAGACAACCGTCTGGCTTGGATATCGGGATGAGACTGGTCATGAGTGGACGGGTCGTTCGGCTATTGATGGAGAAATGCTGAGTGTGCAGAGTAGAAGTGTGGGGTGTGCAGGAATGCTTACATAAGGCATCTCTAACACCTCCCTGGGGTAAACTAAACATCGGGGTAGAAATTTCGATGTTTAGGGAGAGAGAAAGGGTAGAAGAGGAATCAAGAAGAGATGGAGAGTGTATGTTTACACATTTCTCCTAATACTAGGAGATGGTAAGTTTCCCGGTTCCGGGAGATGCTTAGTGATCTTTAACGGGATTACCGTGTCGGGATTTGGAGTTGGTTCTGGAGGTGAATCGGCTGGAGTTGGTTTGGAAAATATAGAAAAATGACGGGAAAGACGGTTGTGCGATTTAATGTATAAAAACAGTTTAACACTACAAAAAATAGAAATCATACAAATACTTAAAATAATTAAGATTGAGTAATGAGTCTCATATTTTATTATCTGGTGTTGATTTAGAATAGAATCTGTTTCATCAGACAAAGATTTTAATTTTAGTTTTGTTTCTGATGTAAAAACGTCAAGGTCGATGTTGTGTAATTTTAGAGGAGGCTCATCACTCATCAAGTTCCTAAACTTATCTAGGTTACAACAGGAGTCGTTGATTATACTGAAGTCTGAATGCGCTACAGTAACATTAATTTTAAAATTATTAAATTTAGGTATTAATTTTGTATTTTTACAGTATCCGATACAATTATTCGGAATAGTTAAAATTCCTGTACCAATAATATTAATATCGTTAATTTTTCGATTTGGGCATTCTATATACAGTTTACTACTTTGGGATTGTATGTAAATCCAATTATTATTGTAAAGTGGTTTCCATAGATCTATGTGTCCGTGAAGGAAATCAGTTTGACACTGCGATGGTAAAACTCTTATCACATTTGACAACAATTCACTTTCACAGCTCGATTTCGCACTCGTCGGGAACACGGTTAATACGTCACAGATATACTCGCGCTGGCTTATCGGTATGCATTCCTTTAGTGAATCAAGGTTACAATATTCAGATTTATCCTTGGTCATTGCTATGTATTTACTACTAGGAATTATGAAACTAAAAGATTGGGGGTCTACATTACTATGTGGGGTCGGTAGTGCAATACTATGGTACAAACTGTATTCCTTAGGGGATACTAAAGGTATTCTTAAAACAAAAACAATCCTGTCATTTAAACTATAACATACTACACTAGATATATTCATTAGACTATGAATATTACTTAACGCTAAGCTTACAGGTAACTTAATATCTACAGGTAAGTACCGATAGTTATCGACAATCTCTTGGTATAATTGCGAGGGCGTTATAATAATCGGGTGCAGGATGTTTTGACTACACAACAAGACTGCAGTAGTTATGTCTTCTAACCGAAATGATAAGGTGAGTATGGATGCTTCTAAACTGTTCATGATTGAATTTATTTTTGATTTAATGTTTAATTCGTTAGAAATTAATGATATGTTTTGCAATTTTGAAGAGAAATTGTCGATAGCTAGGTTAAGGCTGGCTTCATTAATTTTAATCTCGTGTAACGTGTTATTAATTTTTGTTAAAATAGTAGAAGTAACTAAGATGTTTTCTTTCATTAATGAACTCATCCTTTTTTCGTTATCTTGAATATTTTGAATGGCGTTGTCATATTTGACAGCGTCGTTCTCATCTAGGGTCCCAAATATAGTTTTAGACAGAGTGCCAATACCTCCTATCCATGCCCCTCGTTTGAACCTTTTGTTAACTAAATGGGATATAGAGGAATACTCGGAAGTAATGTCGCGATACCTTACTGTAAGTGGTTCTAATATATTGTAACATTCTAAATTGTTTGAGGTTTCTATTGCAATTTGGTTGCAGATAAGGCGTATTGTCCCTAGTATCGAATTTATATTTTTGATGTGAGGTTCAATATAGGAGATGTCTAATGGTGTCACTATATCCAAGTGGCTCACGCGAATTTTGAGTTCGCCAATTGGGTCAAAGTATATACCTGAGCTCGTGTTGATTTGTTGGACGAACTCTGCGTGACCTTGGGCAAGCACGCTGTAACGAAAAGAGACATCTAGATGATTCTATAGATATTTTATTTATATTGGAATAGGTTTAGTTTTATGCTATGTTTCTTATATAATTAATGTTTATACCTACTCAATAATAATAATAATTAAGGAAAAATGTAATGAAATATAAATGAAACGTGTTTAACTACTGAATTAATGTAAATTTAATTTTAGTCTACCGTTTGGACTTCTTCCTGAGCGTCTTCTTGGACGTTCACGTGTCTCACTTCATCGAAGTGGTGTTTCACGTGTCGTCTATTTATAAGTAATGTTAATGTGTGGTTGTTGTGAACTTTAATGACCTTGTAAGGGCCTTTCCACACAGGTGATAAGGCTTTACGTAACCGGAGATGGTTTTTTAGGAGAACGTATTCACCGATTTTATACGTCACCGGGCGAGTACGGGAGTCATAATAAGTTTTAGAGTTCGTTTTGGATTGTATGATAAATTGTTTAGCCCGATCACGAGTATGTTTCATTCGATGTTGCAACATCTTTACATACTCGGGGTAGGTAGTAGTGGAAGTGTCGTTGTAGACAGAGTCGGGGATATTGGATTTATGTCCGAATACTAATTCGTATGGTGAGTAGTGCGTAGTCGTATGTATTGCGGTATTGTATGCTAACATAGCTGTATAGACATATCGGGGCCAATTATCTTGGTTCTCGTTGGTATAGGATCTTAGATATTCTTTAAGGGTTGAGTGCGATCTCTCTAAGGCGCCTTGAGTTTGCGGATGATAGGGGCTGGACCATAACTGCTTTATTTTGAGGAACTCACATGTTTTCTTAAATAACTCGGCCGTGAAATTAGTACCTTGATCGGTGAGTATATGTTTCGGGATTCCGAATAGCGATATAAAATGAAGTAGACATTCACACGATTCTTCTGCAGTATTACTTCGTATCGGATAAGCTAACGAAAATTTAGTAAGGTCATCTTGCATGGTTAGGATAAATCTAAGTTTGGCCGCGCCGGACTCGGGTAGAGGACCTACAATATCGAGGGCTACTCTCTCAAATGCAGATGTAGAAGTGGAAGTGATTATCATTGGTGCCCTATTTATTTTCCGTAATGCCTTATTTGTTTGACATGATGTGCACTTTTTAATATAGTTTTCAATGTCACTACGCATGTTTTTCCAATAGTATCTTTCTTTAATGCGACTTATCATCCTCATAGATCCGAGGTGTCCTGCGACGGGAATATCATGATTTTCTTTAAGAATCTTTGGTATTTCGCTCAATGAGGGATATATAATATTGTTATGGTATATGTGTATTCCTATATTAGTTCCATCGAATAAATAGTTGAACATATTGTAAATTTTTACAAAAGAGTGTCTGTCAAAGGGGTTTTTAAAGTCCGATGTGCTAATTTGGTTTATCGTAGGATAGGACATCATTATTTGATCACGTGTGTATTTTAGTGATTTAAATATATCTGGGTATGAGAAATCATCAAAATGGTTAACTTTAGTGAATAGGAAAAGATATGTTTTGTTTTCTATTACAAGGGGTGAAAATGTGCACAGGGTTCTTTCTGATTGTAGAAATTCATTGCGGATTGGTTCTGGACAACTATCAAGGATTTCTTGAACATAAGGCATGGACTCGTCCATATCTATTGAGGTAGGTATAATTATTAATCTTTGTGTGCTTTTAAGTAGAGTTTCATTATGTTCCATTATTAAGGTATTATACACTCTTACGGGTAATTTTAAGAACCTGCTGTACGTTACGTCAGGTTGAGACAGAGAAGGTTGATTGGGAACGGATAAGGTTTCGGGATCTTGACGGCTAGTTGGGGGCTCATAAGGTTGCACACACTCGGGTAAGGTTTCAGGATATTGCCAGCTCGTTGAAGGTTGAGCTTCGGACTCAAATCTAGCAGGTTGCTCTTTGTCAACGGAACTCAGGTAATCCATTACCTCATTTTCAATTTCAGGGTTTATAAGGTTTGCTTCGAGGCTGGACGGTGGAGATACAAGTGGACTTCGTAAGTCATCGCTTGGTTCATTAGGTAAATCTGAAGGTTGTGATGTTTGTAGTGGATTTTCTTCATTAGGACTAATATTATCAGGAGAGTTAGGATTTAGAGAGCGTCTGTTGTCAGGATATATAGGATTCACTGGGTACCTGGAGAGGGCATCGGCTGCGGAATTTAGTCTACCCTTACGGTAAATAATTTCGTAATCGTATTCCTCCAACTTTAACCTCCATCGTTGGAGCTTACTGCTAGGATCTTTATGATTAAATAACCACTTAAGCGGTCTATGGTCGGTAATGATAAGGAATTTATGTCCATAGAGGTAGGGACGAAATGTTTTACAGCCGTATAATATAGCCAACAACTCTTTTTCAGTCGTGCTATAATTTGATTCACTTTATTAAGTGTGCGCGAAGCATAAGCTACGGGTTGGTCTCTACCAACAGGTCCCTGCGAAAGTACGGCACCGACGGCATAGTTGGATGCATCACAGGTAAGAATGAAAGGTAGGGAAAAGTCAGGGTAGATAAGAAGTGGTGCGGTTGTCAGATTGTGTTTTAATGTGTCAAAAGCAAGTTGTTGTTGGTTTTCCCATTTGAATGGTGTATCCTTTTTTAAGAGGTTAGTAAGGGCTTTTGCGGTCTTGGAGAAATTGGGAATAAAGCGACGATAGTACGAAACAAGACCGAGAAATGATTTTATATCTTTAGGCGTTTTTGGAACTGGAAATGCGGTTACAGCTTTGATTTTATCGGGATTTGGTTTAACCCCCTTTTCGGTAATGATGTGCCCGAGATAACCAACTTCACGTCGAAGGAATTCGCATTTATCTGGTTGTAGTTTGAGATTGAAATCTCGGATTCTTTGGAAAATCTCTTTTAGGTTGCGGATACTCGTTTCAAGGTCAAACCCGTAGCAGACTACGTCATCTAAGTACACAAAACATCGGATTCCTTGGAGACCTGATAGGACGGAGTTCATAAGTCTCTGAAATGTTGAAGGAGCGTTTTTAAGTCCGAATGGCATTCTTGAGAATTGGAAATGTCCTTCAGGAACAGTGAAAGCGGTTTTGGGTTTGTCGGCTTCATTTAATTCAATCTGATGGAACCCGGATGCTAAATCTAGGGTTGAGAAGTATTTACTGTTACCAAGTTGATCAAGGATCTCGGTGATTTGGGGAATAGGATAAGTATCACCGATTGTTACGTCATTAAGCTTACGGTAGTCGATTACTACTCTCCATTTTTGGATATTAGAAGCGTCAAGCTTTTTAGGGACCACCCATATTGGCGATGACCAGGGGGAATCAGAGGGTTCTATAATTTCCTGTTCCAGCATTTTATCCATTTGTCTACGGACTTCGGCTTTATGTATTTCGGGGAATCTGTAAGATTTAGTGTGTATTGGTATGTCCGTTGTAGTTTTAATTTCATGTTTTAGGGCATTAGTATGGGTAAGATTTTCTCCTGGAAGATGGAATATGTCAGAGAAGTCGGAACATAATTGCAGAAGAGCGGTTTTTTCTTCTTCGTTTAAATGTGATACGCGTAGCTGTTTTAATACTTCTGCTGTACGCTCGACGCTATTGGTTGAAACTCGTATATGGTTTATTGAACTAGCTGGTTGTTCCTTGAATTCTGAAGGTGCAATAGGATTAAGTTTTAGGTTTAGGTTCGAATTTAATGTGATGGGTTTATCGGAAGTGTTAGCGACGGATATGTTAATTCGATTGTTTTCTTTTACGCGTACTATGCAATTGGCGATCAATAAAGTCTCTGAAAACTTCTGATCGAGGATTACCCCTACTTTTATCTCAGGATTAGACACAGAACACTCAATAATGGTTTCGGTTCTAGCAGGAATTAAGTAAGCGGGATCATGAAAGTGTAATTTTAAGGATGAATTACCCAGATGGAGCAGATTATTATTATAATTAATGTTGCAGTTATGCATATTCAGCATATCGGAGCCGATAATTCCATCATAAGGTAAATGTATTACGTCAATGACGTGGAAGGGATGTGATATTGTGGATTTAGAAAGCTGTAATTTTAATCGGAAGTGGCCTCGAGTATTGATGGGTTCTTCTTTCGAGTCAATGCCTTTTAATTGAATCGTTTCTTTGATAAGTCTAGGGTGCTTTTCTATGCATGAATGTTTTATCAAACTTACAGATGACCCTGAGTCTACTAACAAGGATAGCGGGATGTCTGATACGGAGGAATTAACTAGAACGTGTGGTAATAATGTTTTTGCAGGGTTATTTGTAATTTCAAAAATATTTGATTTAGAAGGTTTTGGCGGTTTACCTTGTTTTTGTATCGATACAGTGGAATTAGGCAGACCAACATGATGTTGCTGCACGGATACAGTGGATTTTGGCAGATCAACATGACGTTGTTGCGCGGATACAGTGGATTTTGGCAGATCAACATGACGTTGCTGCGCGGATACAGAGGATTTTGGCAGATCAACATGACGTTGCTGCGCGGATACAGAGGATTTTGGCAGATCAACATGATGTTGCTGCACGGATACATAGGATTTTGGCAGATCAACATGACGTTGCTGCGCGGATACAGAGGATTTTGGCAGATCAACATGATGTTGCTGCACGGATACAGAGGATTTTGGCAGATCAACATGACGTTGCTGCGCGGATACAGAGGATTTTGGCAGATCAACATGATGTTGCTGCACGGATACAGAGGATTTTGGCAGATCAACATGACGTTGCTGCGCGGATACAGAGGATTTTGGCAGATCAACATGATGTTGCTGCACGGATACAGAGGATTTTGGCAGATCAACATGATGTTGCTGCACGGATACAGAGGATTTTGGCAGATCAACATGATGTTGCTGCACGGATACAGTGGATTTTGGACTTGTGATACCGTTTTTTTGAATTATGACGTCCCGCACGGCACCGGGACGAGACGATTACTCGTTTTTTTGGATCGGCATCAACGGTATCATAACCCTCTGTGGGGTTAGCCGAATATCCATCGTTATTGTCTGAGGATTCGTCGGAAATGAAGTTGACGCGTTGTAGCGTTCTTTGCTGATTCGGGTCGAAATTCTTGAAACGGTTGTTGTTGAACTCCCTTTTCCGACATTGCTCTAAGGTATGACCTGGCGTTTTACAGTACCTACAGAATTGAGTAGAAGAATTGTTGTAGTTATTATTAGATCTGTTAGGGTTATTAAAGTTAGGTTTTACGTTGTACTGGTTTGAGGTCGAGGGTTGTTGATTTTGGTTACGACGAATAAATTGAGTGTTTAGTTTTGTAGCGTTTGACCTATCTTGTCGTGGTTGTTGAGTGCTTAACGAATTCGGACCTTGTCTGGATAGGGACTGTTGTATTTTTTCTTCTGAAATGGCCATATTTATGGCTTCATTTAGAGTTTTTATTGGTTTACCCCTGACAATGTTAAAGATACGGGGTGTCAATCCCATTTGGAAATGATGGAGGGCTAATTCCTCCATGGCTGCCGTGCGTCCTATCATCTCTCGACCTTTATGACCGTGTGAGATAGATATTTCGGTTAACAGATGAGACAGGCATGTCTCGATCCTTAGAGCATATTGACTTACATTTTCATTTATTTGTTGTTTACACTCCTGTAAATCTGTTAAAAGATGGGCATAGTGCTTTCTTTCACTGAATTGTGTTTTTAGAAATTCTTTCAGTTGTTGCCAATTTGAAAATTCTTTGATGGAGCATGCGGTTTCCGCCTTGCCCTGTAGTTGGCATAGAATGTATTTAAAGAGTATGTCTTTTTGTGATTCTGATGCTAGTTCATAGGCGTTATTGCAGTTTACTAAGAAGGAATTTAGTTTTTCTCTGCAGCCATCGTATGGCTTTATGAATTTTAATAACGTGGAAAGCTCAATTTCTAATTTAGATGTTACAGTTTTAATTTTTTTTGATTGTGATCTAGTAGAAGGTCCTTGAGGGGGAGGGCAGAGGCCTTGGCCTTCCTCTTCGGTATCAGTAATGTTAATTTCCAATTTTGGACTTTGGGATCTCTCAGTCATCTTAACAATTACAAATACACAATAAGGTTGAAATAACAATAATTTGAACAATATACGTATGTGACGGAATACGTTACAGAATAGAGTAATGATATTTAAAAATCTCAAATATAATGTATTAGTTTTAAATAAGATGTTAGCAATGACCAAGTGTATGGTTTCACTTACTGGAATGCGGACAGCGCGATAAGAATAACGGACATGGTTTCTTGGAAGATTCACAGGCGAAGCGTAGGCGTTGATAAGCCGAAGGTCGTCGCGTCGTTGGAGATATTACACCGGTCACAGCACTAACTTGGCGTGACAATGGGTGTAATCCTTCTGGTTCTGGACAAAGACCGGCTGCAGCACGGGTGGTGCACAGCAATGGGCCTTTCACAAGCTTTATCACGAACACTGACGTCCAGGAGTCGGGCTCGAACTCGGTGCACTGACACTTTGTACACTATGGAGTCGGCAATTACACTCAAATACACTCGCGCCGAATTTGAACTTTTTAAGAGACGTACCGGGGACTCTTTTCGAATCCCTTAACGCTGCCACCAAATATGTTACGAGTCTCGGGGAACTTGTCTTTTTAAAAAGAAATAAAATACTAAATAGGGTTAAGACAACCGTCTGGCTTGGATATCGGGATGAGACTGGTCATGAGTGGACGGGTCGTTCGGCTATTGATGGAGAAATGCTGAGTGTGCAGAGTAGAAGTGTGGGGTGTGCAGGAATGCTTACATAAGGCATCTCTAACAGTACGATCTCGTTTGAGGCGGCGACGATCCTGGCGCGATATCCACCCTTCGAATTCTGGCCGACATGGACGCGATGGTCTAAAACCAAGTTCGTTCTGTAGGTCGGAATGGTGAGGAGGCCGCGCCGGATCATGAGCCCGGAATGCTACGGCGGAACGCGCATTCGCAGGCTTTGCGAGCGTGGCAGGCACGGCTTTTAATCCAGGGGTGTGCTAGCCAACGCGCCGCCGGAGCCGTTCTGCCGTTCTGCCGAGGGAGGAACGAATGTGTCACCTACCGATTGACTCAGATGCTTACCGGGTACGGTTGCTTCGGTGAGTATCTGAATCGAATTGGGCGGGAGGTTGCGGCACAATGCCACCATTGCGGGTCCGACCGGGACTCCGCCCAGCACACGCTGGAGGACTGCCCTGCATGGGAGTCCGAACGTCGAGGCTTGGTCGGACAGATCAGACGAAACCTGTCACCCCCAGCATTAATCGCGGCAATGCTGGCGAGTGGCGATGGATGGGCAGCCGCGGTCTCCTTCTGCGAGGATGTTATGCTTCAAAAGGAGGCCGCAGAGCGGGATCGGGAGAGGGCCGATCGCGCTCGAAGGAGGTGGCGAAGGGGACGCGGCAGGGGTCGCTAACTCCCCAATCGCCGCCTAAGGGTCGCTGCGGCCACATCTTGGGGCGATGTCACCGCTGTAAACGACCCGAGACAGATGACAGGGAGGACTCCAGAAGTCGCCGATGCGTTCCTGGAGCTCCTCCTGACTGCCGAGTTAGGCCGCCGCGGGGTTTGGTGGGTAGACCGGTTCTCCGGGAGTCCCACACACGCCCTACGTTTCCCCAACGAAGGTTACGGTGCGAAAAGCATTCCCGCGTGAAAAAAACCAGCTATTTTGTAGAAATAATGAGTATAAATAGATAGCTTTTAAAAGGAAATAATATATATTCTACAATTTCAAATTAAGAATGGCGACGCGTCGTCACACCGCACTAATTGTTGGATATACTATTACATAGCATGGCGAGGCATGCCGAGGCATTCGGCGGCGACGCGTTGCAAAGCGAATATCCGGTCTGACCCTCCGCAGATACTTCACATCAAAAACTAAATAAGTGCGTCTTGAATTGATACCAAATGAATGCGGCCAACAATAAACCTTTATACAAGGTAATAAAGATATGAATTCTCTTCTATCAACAAAGAAATCCGCAGTTCCATTTTTAAAATCCTTTGCAAACACATCAGCGGGTGTTGGGTATAAAGAGATTATCTAGTAAGAGCGGGAACAAGTAAACAGTTTATAAAAAAGACATCGCATCCCCGCTACGACCTCAGGCTGTATGCATACAACACCAGAAACCGTTGCTATTTTAAAAGATTTTTTCTTCCCTTTGATAAAAATGGGATAATTTGTGTTCAGTTTCAAATAAAAGAGTCTATAATACAGTGTTAGTAATGAACACAATAGCACTTTTTTTTGTAATTGATATTTATATTCAAATGAATATGCATGTTCTGTAAAACTGTTTGTTTTTCATTCAAATTAATTCATTCAATAATTAATAATAATTCATTCAATGAAAACGCCGTGAAATCTGAAAATAATTTTTAGTAATATGTATTCAAGAGGTTCCGAAAACGTTACATCTTTGGCAAATTTTCATACATAAAGGTTAACAATCTGATGTCTAGGTTCAAACCGCCTAGATACAGTTTTCCTCTTTTAAGCGGACTTTTTTGTTGTCTCCACTATCTGTGCGGTCCCGCGGGTGCAATGCGTCGGTGTCGCTGCTCGCCTTCCCGCAGCCCGCACCCTACAATCCCGCTCGGTCGTGCGTGTCGATAAAAAATAATTGTTTCCGTCACCCTGAATTACAATACAAATAGCTCCGGTTTCTTAGAATAATTTATTATATGTGAGGTGAGACTGTTTATTTTTATTTTGAGAAGATTTGGGAGGATTAAGTAGGGATTGTTTAAAGTATACTTTTGCTATTTTTTTATTTTCTTTTTGACAGTGATTGACTTGGTGCCAGAGTTTGTAAAGTTCAAATTTATTAAGCGCAACTAGTTATTTTCGTTACGTTCTACGTAGTTATAAGAACAAATCTTTCTAGTGCATGTTTATAAACTGATGATATAAACCAGGAAGTTTATAAATTTAAAAAAAAAACGCTTTTGTAGCTAGCCCAACTAGAAAGTGAGTAATAATTGTCTATAAGTGCAGAAAGAAATCTGATTTTATCGTAAAAAACGTGGGGTGCTTTTCCAGGTATTTTATAATATAGTAACTTTACTTTTACCAATGTCTGTCAGCAAAATATTTTTACAACAATTGAGATCTAGTACCCCACGTTTTTTTACAATAAAATGTATGATTTTTCTTTTTTCTTCATCATCACATCAACAGCATATAATAGTCCACTGCTGGACACAGGCCTATCCTTAGAAGGAGGTTTTGGCCTACTATACCACGCTGGCCAGACGGGTTGGTATAGGGTTTGTTTCAAGTTTTCCTTCTCTTTGCAGTGCTGTTGTCCTGTTGTTTGCTCCCTTAGTCGGCTCTTACTACACCCACGGGATGAATAAGGGTGGTGAAATTCCGTATTCTTAATCCGTCACCACACGAATTTGAACTTATAGAAAATTATTTCCTACTTTTAAGTTCGGCTAGCCACAAAAGCGTGTTCGTTTCGTTTTTTTAAACTATACTTAATTTTTAATTTTATAGTCATTAATGATGATTATTGTCTTATTAAGACTAAAAAGTAACAAGTAAGTTTATTACATATGCTTCAGCACACGCTTTAGTACATGGCAAAAGACACTACCGTATTTTTAGGGATTAAAAAAGCCGGTAATCCTGAAGGTCCTAATTAGGATAAAAGGACAAACTATTTCAATTATTGCATTGTCATTGGTCCTTGACAAGTGTGAACAGTTTCAATTTAATTTGACGTTTTGTAGTGGGTTAAATTCACGTTCTAAGATTCCGTTACATACATACATACCATAAAACATAAAAGAGTTTTAAAAAAGTCTTTCGCCTACAGTTATGTCAGTATAGTTACGTATATGGTGTTTTGTGTTTGTAATACATTTAGTATTAAAATGTTGAAATTCAATTTTTAACTAAGATATAGTCTTAGTTAAAAATTGAATTTCGACATTTTACACGCCTACTATTTGCACAAATTACTGCATGCAGTCCTTTGTAATCGTATGAACGTTGAACTTTAAACAACACTTAAAAACGGTTATATCAACAATTGAAAGCATTTCACTTGCGCCGAAATTCTAATAACCAGAAAGCCGAATAGCATTCAATATTTAGTAAAATACCTAAACTAATATTACGAACTTAACATCTTAAGTGCAAGTTCTAGCCAGTTAATCTACGTTCATTCTCGATTTGCTCTG
The DNA here is from genome assembly GCA_902825455.1 of Arctia plantaginis. Classification (NCBI taxonomy): domain Eukaryota; kingdom Metazoa; phylum Arthropoda; class Insecta; order Lepidoptera; family Erebidae; genus Arctia; species Arctia plantaginis. The sequence goes on along the minus strand of CADEBD010000364.1, from coordinate 252,173 downwards.
AATGCAGTCGCTATCGGCCGCCGGTTGACAATAGATGCATTGGACCGAGTTCCAATACGAGAGCATAATATTTTATATTAACACCGGCTTGCCTTAACTTTAGTGTTAATTTCAACTCCAGGCTAGGGTGGTTCACTGGTTTTTGGTAATTCTAGATAGGTAAAATGAATAATAGTATTAAAAGAGTAATAATAAAAGTGTAATATTAAAAGAGTAAATACCTATATGTTATAAGCACAATACAAGCAAGACAAGTAAATACTAATCGCTAAAAACGATCGTTTGTTTTGTTTTTGGGTTTAAGTTATCCATAATAGGTTAGTATTTAGTAATTTAAGTACGTTTATCAATAGCATGGTTATCATAGTGCAGGATCTACCTATTTGAGGACTTCATTACTAAGAAGTATCAGACATCGAGTAAAACCGGAGCAAGTAGTGGCCACTACCTATAATATTATTTAACACTGAGGGTTTTTAAATAAGACAGTAACTACGGTACGTTTGTTTTAAGTATGTTTTGTAATACTATTACAAAACATACTGCTTGTCGGTATGCAATAATAGCGCTGATCTGTAGCAGCATAATGTTGTAGAAAGATCAAAGTAGATGTATATCATTTTAAGCACATTTTTGTCAGTACGTACTACACTCCGTGTGGTGACGGTTTAAGAATACGGAGTGTCATCACCCCTATTCATCCCGTGGTCGTCGGAAGAGCCGACTAAGGGAGCAAAATGCGCAAGACAACAGCACTGCAAAGAGAAGGAAAACTGGAAACAAACCCTATACCAACCCGTCTGGCCAGCATGGTATAGTAGGCCTAAGCCTCCTTTCTAAGGAGAGTCCTATGTCCAGCAGTGGACTTTTATAGGTTTTTGATGATGATGATGACGATGACTACAAGAAGTAACTACAAGAAGTATTAACTAAGAGAAGTATACTAGTAGAATAAAAAAAAGTCAATAACATGCACTTCAAGTTGAACTTGTAATTAGTTAAGATTAAGTAGGGTTGCATATATCGCTACGGTGTTGTGTTTTTACTACAATAAAAAAGGACAATCGCGGATTACTTATTGAAAAAAGTCATAAATCAAGCTATAATTATATTCATTTACAAATTCTTAATCAATGCACCGACGGCGTAGTAGTTTAAGCGGTCGCAACGCCGCTTGCTACTACTACGCTGAGTGTTGTGGGTTCGATCCCCACATAGGACAACACTTTCTGCGATCCACAAATTGTTGTTCTGAGTCTGAGTGTTATTTGTGTCCGTTTCATGTATGTTTGTAAAGCCACCCGCGATATGGGATATATTCCTAGTGCGGGAGTTGTCTTTGTAAAAAAATAATAGAAATAGAATAGAATCATACAAATTTCGTGTCGTTCCATTACTTACAAACTACCAAAATGCAATACTGATACCAAATTTTGACCATATCTTTGTCAACAAATAACGCGGATGCACATGTGAAGGGCTTTCATTCAACAAGTCAATTTCAATTTGTGGTACGATCAATCATAATGACAGGCTCTTTTAGACTCTTTCACTTCGAGTAATGGTCCACGAAATGTGTTTAAACCTGCGAGTGTTCGCACGCATTCGAAGGTAACCGCCCGGAAAGGCACAAAGCCAGCGTGAGATTGATCCATCACGTATCCTAAATTCCCAATATTGTGTTGGAATTGTAACATTTTGACTTTGTACGTTGCATTTCTCAGAATATGCTTTGATCTTCGCTTTATTTTTAATATTAAATCTCCTGTACAAATAAAAACAGTAGTATTTTAAATGTAAATATTGTTATTAAGGTACTGCGTTTTCTCATAAAACTTTGTGCTATTAAACATATTTTTACTCTATTTTTACGCACATTACATACAACAAATTGTTCATATCATTCTTAAAACACATCACAAATATAGTATTTTGTAAAGAATTTTTAATCTAAGTACAATCTTCGGCAGCGTCCCGCAAATCACTCATCCGCCCACCATTGTGCTCTGTTATTTTTTTAATTTTTCCCCGCACAGGAATGTCTTTGAGACTTCAAATGACGCGTGTAATATCAGCGTTTGTATTCGTTTGATGTAGAAAGATTAGGCCATTTGAGATGAGTATTTTTGCACAGGCATAAAAGAACAATGGAGCGTCAATAACCAAAGGATCCCCTTTGCGGTGTGCCTACTGTTTGCAGTGGCTTTTTTGATGGGGCCACTTTAAAAATTGTTTAATTCATTTTGATTTTGTTGTTAAATATTGCTTGTAGATTATAGATATTCTAAATTATCTTAATTCTTGTTTAAATATTTTATAGATGAATAGCAAAATCGTTATTAGCATTCGGAAAAAAGTGGTACTTTACAGATTAAGGTGTTAACCATTTTGTCAGACAGGCGGACATGTATAAAATTCTACATGACCCCAAAAACATCATACCATCAACCTAAACTTATATAATTATCTCATAACAAAACCCTCTCAGTACATACGAGTACGCCCGACCGCTAACATCCAAGACAGGCGAGCTGTCCGCACCAATACGACGGACACTAAGCAGAAAATTCCATTGCGCTAAAGTTTTGATTGTCCCGGGCAGCTGGCATTCTTGGCCGACACATTCTCCGAATCACTGAAGAGTGTACGTTTTATTGTGTTCATATCGCACAACTTTACAGCCAGTGTCATTTGGAAGCGGTCAGCGTTACCCACTAAAGATGGATGTCAGTTCCTACTTTTTTGGTTTTACAAAACTATTTTGAAGTATTGTTTTTCTTTCTTATGTAGGAATCTGACGATTTCAATATAGTTTCGATTGCGTGTATATCTCACAATTTAATAACAGTCTGTGATAGGCAGGAATATATTATCAGTATTATTTACACTTTCCTATTCTCAAAACTATTTCAATTTCGATTGAAACTACGTTACAATATTTAATTTTCCTAAAGAACCGCCCAATGTAAACAATAGCAGCAAATGCAACTTCCGACCCTTCGTCATTTTTATCCCTCACTAATTGTAATTTCATTGATAACACAGTTTACAGTTTGACTGGTCCATTAGTGAGAAACAAGGTGGCGTCCGGCCTTACGGCTGTATTTATAACCTTTAGTATAGTTACGGCAATAATTTCATTAGCAGGGCACAACTACAGACCGGACAAGACAAATGGTGGCCATTAGGAGGCCTAACGACTGGCCCGTCAGCCCCCGAACTTTTAACGACGAGAATCAAAGTAAATACGCAACGTTATCTTGCCGATTTGGCGATCATAACTCGGCAAGGGTTGCTAATAGGATGATAGTCTCCAGGTAGATTCTATCTGTTTTAATTGATGCTTAATGCACGATTTAGTGACCCTTCGGACTTATCAGCCTTTCATTTCGATTTCTAGTATGAATTGGGTAAGTCCCTTCGCAACTATATTTAAAACGAATACAAATTACTTAATTTTAAAAAAAAAATTGTAGTTTTAAACATTAACGGAGAATTAGGGGAAAAAAGACCAGAAAAAAAATGGCTTGTTTTCCCTTAAAAGTTTTTAGGAGGGGATTATTAAATACGCTCCCTTTGGGGAATGAGTAAACCCTTTTTTTTTTAAAAATTTTCCCCCTTTTTTTTTAAAATTTCCCCTAATTTCGGATTTAAAGGAAAAAGAGAATTAGACGGGCTTCACGGTTCCCCCCGAAAAAAGAATCCCCCCCATAATTTTCCCCTTTTTTAATAAAAAGAGAGTGGAAAGAACTATGAAAAATATTGTTTTTAAATTTTAAAAATTTAAAAAAAAAGAAAGGGGGGACTTTTTTAAATTTCAAATTACACTTAAAAATAAAAAAATTTTTTAAGAAGTTTTTTTAAAACAGAGGTAGAAATTTTTTTTTTTTTTTTATTCTCATCCGGGCCCTAGGGCAAAATTTTTCGAATTTCTCGTAGTAGTAGGTTAAAAATTGGGGTTTTAGCGTATTTATAGTAGTTTAGTTTTCCTCCTTTTTTTTAAAAACAAAAAAATTATAACCCCTCCCCAAATAAACCCTCTTTTCCCCAAGTGGTTTTTGGTTGCCAAACCCCGGAAAAAGAAAATTCCCTGGCCAACCGGAAAAAACCCTTCCCCATTTGAAAGGTTTCCTCAAAATCGCGAACCCTATTTTTTCCCCCTATTATGCCCCCGGTTCCCCTTTGGGGGCCCTTTTTTGGGGGAGTAAGTTCTTCTGACTGGCCCGCAATTAAAAATTCCCGGGAAAAAGGAAAGAAACACTTTTCTTGTTTTTAATTTTTTTTCGGGGTTTTTTGGTTTTTTTAAATTTGGTAAAAAAAATTTTTTTTTAATCAAGGAAGGGATTTAATTTAATACTTTTTTTTTTGAATATTTATTTTAAACAATATTTTAATTTTCAATTAATTTTTAAAGTGATTTATAGTAAATTTTTTAAAAAATAAAAAAACCCGGGAATAAAAACAAAAATTTGACTTTCTTTTTAAATAAGTTTTTTTGGGGGGAACCAAAAACGTTCCCTTTAAAAATTTTGGTTAAAGCAATTTTAACGGGAAGAGGTTTTTTTTTAAAACCTTTTAATCAAAAACGCCCCCTTTATTTACTTTGACCTTTAAAACTTTTTAAAAAGTCCCAAAAATCAAAATTAAAAAAACATAATTAAATTTAACCCTTTCCCAAAATTTGGCCTTTTTTTTATTAAAACCAACATGACTGACATAAAAGCCCTTTAAAATTAAAAAAATAGTTATCGGGAAACCCAAAAGTAACAAAGTAAAACCCCCCTCACCACGAAACGAGGGGTTCCCCCCCTCATTACGCTCATTAAACCCCCATGCTCGTGTTTCTGGGAATTTAAAAATGGACACGTGTTTTTCGTTAGGGGTTTTGACATTGTTTTTTTTTTTTGTTTTTACACCAAGTGTAGGGTTTTTGCAGATTTTTTCCTGTAAAAAAAATACCCTGAAATAAATTTTCAGACAAAACCTTTAAAAAACCCAGTGGCCCCGAGCTTTGGTTTTTGGCAGTTCCTAAAAGGGAAATTATATTTTTTATTTATATTTTTAATTTGAAAACCCAAGAAATTTTTTTTTCTGGAATGAAGGGCCCCTACCCCAAATTTTTTGGGGTTTTTATTTCTTTGGGGTTTAAAAAAACATACAATCCATTTTTTTTCTCTTACTAACAATCCTCCATAAAAATCTTTTTACAGCTTTTCCCCCCCGGGGAAAAATTGGGCATTTTAAAAAAATATTTTAAGCTTAAAAGTTAAAATTTAAATAAAATCAAACATTTAATAATATAATTTTTAAATATTAAATAGGAAATCAATGATATAAAATTCCCGTCCCCAGTTATGTTTTTTTGAAAAGTTAAAAGTAGTACGTAAATTTTTTTATTGGTTTGAAAAAAAACCCTTACCCCCCTCCCCGAAACCCCCTCTTTTTAGCCTTTTCCAAAAAGGGGGAAAAAACCCCCCTGAAAATTTTTTTTTTAAAAAAAAATTTTTTTCCCCCAAAAATTTTCCCCCCAAACCAAAAAAGAATTTTTTTTTTAACCCTTTTCAAATTCCCCCTTTTATTTTTTTAAATTTTTTAAAGGGAAAAGGGGATGGGCCAAAATATGGAAAAAAATCAGCAAAAACCCGTCCCCAAAAAATTAAAAGACTGACAATTTCAATGTTTTTCACCCAACCCCTTTTTAAAATAAAGTCCCCCACCCCCCTTTTCAACTTTTTATACGTAAAATTTTAATTTTCCCTTGATCAAGCACCCTTTCTTTGACAATACACCAAAAAATTAAGAAGTTTCCCCAATAACTTTTTTGACATCCCAGGTATTTTGTAATGCGCTTTTTTTACCCGAATAAAAGAAGCCCAAATTTCTTTTAAAATTTAGGTACAAAAACCGTGAAATTTCTCCCCGGTTAGTAAATACGAGAGAAAAAAATAAGAATACTAAAATTTTTAAAACATTTTTTTTTAATGTTTTTTTTTTCAATATAAAAATTAAAGCCAAATTTTTTTGGCCCCCAAAAATTTTTTTAAAAAACCTTTTTTTTTAAATTAAAAAAAAAAATTTTTTTAATTAAAAAAAGAAAAAATTTGTGAAAAAACCCAAACGCAATAGGGAATTTTTTAAAAAAAAAAGAAATTTCAATTTTTTGAAAATTTTTTTTTTAAAAAATGGGCCCCGGCTTCCCCCCGGAAACAGCTTTAATTTTTTTTTCAACTTTTTCCCGGACCCCGTAAAAAAAATTTCGTGTAAAGAAATTTAAACCCCATAAATAATGTTAAAAGGGTTTCCCCCCAAAAAAGTGAAAAGTTTCAAATTTTTTAAACTGGTATTTCTTTTTTTTTAAAAAAAATTTTTTTAAAAAAGGAAAATTCATAGAAATTAAAACGGGTTGGTTTTTAGGAAGGCCCAAGGATTTCCCCAAAAAAAGAAATAAAAACTTCAACTGCAAAAAATTTGTACAATAACCCTAAAGTTTTAAAAAAAATAATAAAAAACCCCCAAACGGAAATCCCCCACTAAAAATCTACAGGGCCCCCACGGGGTAATGTCAGTAAATTTTTAAAAATTCTTTAAAAAAGAAAAAAAAAATCAAAAGTCCCGTGTATTTTTGGGACAACTTAAAACAAAATTTTTATTTTTTTTTATTTAATCCTTTTAAAAGACATTTCTTCACAAATAAAAACAATATCGCTTAAAAAAGGAAAAGGTTTGGGGGGAAAAAGCAAAACCCCGGTAATTTTTTTTTTAATTTACGAAATAAAATTTTTAAACCTTTTTTGGGCCCCGACCCTCCCTTTTTTATTTTTCCCCCCCCATTTTTAATAGGATCCACTTATTTTAAAAACCCAAGATACAAACCCTCAAAAGGGCCCCCCCCTTTTTTTTATAAACGAAAGAATGGGGCCTTTTTTACTTAAAAGGATTTCTATTTTCTGAAATTTAAACCCAAAACAATTTTTTTCCCCCACAAAAAATTTTTTCCCTTTGGGATTATTATTTTAGAGCAGTAATTTTTTTTGATAAAAAAGCGGGTTTTTTTTTATTTGTTTTAAAAAAAAAAACCTCTCAAAAGATTTGGGTTGTACCGAAAAGCAATAAAAAAGAAAAAATCCTTAAACTAAAAATGGTTTTAGGGGGAAAAATTTTTTTTGAGACCTTTTACTGAGGGTAAATTAAGGCCCCATAAAAAAATGGGCCTTTTAAAGGGGAATGGAAGGGTAAACCTTTTCCCAAAACCCCCTTTTGGGGGGCCGGTTTTTTTTAAGGGGTGGGAAAGGGAAAGGGGTTTTTCCCCCCCCCTAAATGCGAAAACTAATTACTTAAAAAAGGTTTTTACTTTTTTTGATTTAAAAATTTTAAAATTTTGTGGGGGTGGGGTTTGGGACACACGGGGCCCCAAATGGTAAAAACCCCGACTTTTTAAAATTCCCTTTTTTATAAATTAAAAATGGTTTTTTCATTTAATTTTTTAAAAATTTAAATTAAAAAAATAAAAAATCTTAAGGGAAAAGTAAAAATTTAAGAAAAATGGGGAAAATAACCCGAAATACCTACACCCTTAAATTTTTTCGTTTCTTTTTAAAAAACCAAAAAATTTTTTAAACCAAACCCCAAAAATACGTTTTTGGGGGGGGTTTTTTTTGGGGATTTAAAAAAGGGCCCTTGACAAAAATTTTAATTCCTTTTTAGGGAAATTTTTTAAAAACATTGGGAAAAATTGGGGGTTTTTTTAAAATTTTGGGGGTAAAATTTTTTAAAAAGGGGTTTTACAAGCTTATTACAGAAAATTTTTTCACAACCTAAAAACAATGTAAAAATTTGGGGGCTTTTTTGTTTACCTAAAGGGGTTGGTTTTTTTGAAAAGGGGTTTGAAAAAGGGGGAAAAATTTTTCGAAAGGCCTTTTCGGGTTCCCGAGAACCCCTTTCCCACAAAGGAAAGTTTTTGCCCAAACCGAGGGGGGGTTTTTTTTTCTATGTGGGCCCCCCTGGGTTTTTTAACCAAAACAAATTTCCGGAAAATTTTTTTACCCAATGTCCCCATTAAACCCCCTCCCCAAAATTTTAAATGTAAAAAAATAAAGGGTTTTTTTTCCCCCCTTTTTTTGGTGACATTTACTAATCGCAAAAGGGGCCTTGGGGGTTTTTGGTTTTTGGGAATTTTTTCTGGTTTTTTTCCCCAAAAAAAAAAAAAAACGGAAAAAAAAATTTTTTTTGTTTTTTTGGGGAAAAAAAAAAAAAAAAAAGTTAAAAGTTTAATTACCGGAAAAGGATTTTTAAAAAATTGTTAAAAGGCCCCGTTGGGAAAAAAGGCGGTTTTGAAAATTTTTTTTAAAAATAAAAATTTAATAAAAAAGAAATCCCCAACCCTTTTAAAAAAAAAGACTTTTTTTTCTTTTGAGGGATCAAAATATAATAAAAATTTTTTTTTTCGTAATATTTCACAAAAAATCCCTTTTTTTAAAATCCAATTCCCAAAAATCCCCCAAAAAAACCCCCCTAACAATTTTAAAAAATTTTTTTTTTTTTAGCTGTAATTTTTTAAAAAATCTAATTTTAAAACCCAATTCACTTTTTTAAACTTTTTTTTTTTTTAAACCTTTTTTCTCAATTTAAAAATTTTAAAAATTTATTAAAGCCAAAAAAAATTTTTTTTCTTTTAACCCTTTTTCCCCATAAGTTTTTTTAAACTTACTATTAAACTTAATCTTATTTGAAGTTCCTAAAAATTTTAAAAAATACCCTATATTTTTTCAAAGGGCGATATCGTATTTAAAACACAGGGAATTTTGGGTTTGGGCGTATTCCCTTGGGCCTTAAAACAAACGTTTTGGGTCGCTGGGCGTTGTTTTTGGGCCCAACTGACCCACGAAAAACCCAATTTTTAACCGATCCTGATTTAACCGATGACAGTTTTTTCCCAAAGGGAAAAAGTAATTAAATCGACCCCCCATATAACCCTTCCCGTAGGTACTTTTCCCAATGGCCAAGGGGTTTTTTTGGGTCCCCACAAAAACCAAAAAATTTTTTAAAAAACCCCAACAAAACTTTTAAAACGTTTTTTTGGGCCTCAATTTTTTTTTTTACTTTTTAATTTTTTTGGTAGGTTTTGAATTTTGGTTTTTTGGGAAAAGTTTTTTGGGTTTCCCCGGAAAAGAAAAAAATAGGGTTTAGGTTTTTAAAAGGGCTTTTGTAGGAGAAAAATTTGGAGAATGTTTTTCGGTTTTTTTGCCCCTTTCTTAAAACGCCAATCATTAAATAATTAAATTTTAACAAAAAAAAAAATTTTTTTAAATTTTTTAGCAAACTTTTTGTATCTTTTTTTTAAAGGGTTTTTGTTTTGGTTTTTATTCTTTTTTTAAAATAAATTTTTTTTTTCTACCCAATCTTTTTGTAAAAAATATATATATTTAAATTTAAAAATCACACGAAATGGCCTTTTCGAGATAGATGGGTTTATAAAAATGTTTTTAAAATAAATACCAAAACCCAAATTTTTTTCTTCTACAATGAATTTTAAATTTTTCTAAAAAACTAATTTTTTTTTATTTTATATTAAATTTTTTTTTAAAAACACTTTTTAAAAAAAAAAAATTGAGATTTTTTTTTTGTCAGAGGGTTTTTTTAATATACAAAAAATGTTAAAACATAAATTTTTGAAAAAAATCCCCAAATATTTTTACTGTTTTTTGTTAACAAAATTTTTTAAGGTAATAAAATTTAAAGTTCTTAACAACCTTTTTAAAATTAGTAATTTTTTTAAACCCTTTCAACAAAATCGGCCCTAAAATACAAATTTACAATGGGTTTTTAAAATTTTTTTAAGGCCCAAGGGTTATTTTTAAATTTAAAATTTTCAAATGGAAATTTAAAAACTGGGAAAAAACTATTAAATATAATTTTAATTTGGGATTTCCCCCAAACAATGCCCAAAATTTTTAAAATTAAAATTTTTTTATAATTGCGGAAAAAATAAAAACCCAAAACTTGTGGGCCCCCCAATTTTTAAAATTGAATCTTTTTTTTATTTTTTTTAAAAATTATTTTTTTAAAAATTTAGCAAACCAAAATTTTTGAATTAAAAAAAACTTTAAAGGGAATTTTTTTAACACGAAATTTTCAGGAAAATAATTTTTTAAATTTTTTTTGGGGGGACCCATAATTTTTTTTTTTGGGTTTTTTGAAATTTTTTTTCCGCCTTTTTTTTTTATTAAAAACATTTTTGACTTTTAAATAAAGCTTTTTTTTTTTTAAAAAAATACAGAGGGGGAAAAATATATTTAATTTATTACTTATTTTTACTTTTAAAAAAAAAAATTTTCAATATTTTTTTAAATAAAAACAAATTTTTTTCATTTTTTTTAATTATGCAATAATTTTTTTTGTTTAGAAAAGTCCCCGGTTTAGTAAAAATTTTAAACAACCAAATTTAACCCGCCCCCCCCGTGCGGATTTGGTTTTTCCCCTTACAAGGAATTTGGGATGGTCGGAGAAAAATGCGGTACAAACCGAATAATTTTAAAAGAAAAAGGGGGTCAAAAAAGTTTATAATAAATTCTATTGAAAATTTTAATACCAAACCAAAATTTTTTTTTGAATTTTCCCCAACTATAAATTTAAAATTTTTAATTTCAATTTTTTAAAAAGTAAATTTTAAAAATAAAATCCAAACCCTTTTTTCGGTACGGCTATTTCCCCTTTTTATATTCCCACCACTATACTTTCAAAAGAACTATGCAGTTGTATTTTTTTTGTTTTATTTGGCAGTTTTTAAAGAATGACAACATTTTTGAAACTTCTAAATTTCAACCCCAAACCCTTTTTTGTTGCTTTTAAACAGTTGGGGAAAGTGTAGGTAAAGACTTTCTCAAATTCCCTTTCCAAAATACTTAATTTTTAATTTAAAAAAAGGGTTGAGTTTTGAGGCCCGTTTTTTTCCCGGGGCCCTTCCCCGTTTTTTTCCCCCAATTTTTTTTGGGGACAACTTAAAGGAAAATAAATTAAACATCAATTTTTCGATTTTTTAAAAAAAACTTTCAAAATTTTTCCCCCCCAAAAGGGGGGGAAGTGGAAAAAAACCCTTTTAAATTTTTGTTTACAAAAACAACGGAACCTTCTTTAATTTTTTTAAAATTAAACATTTTTCAAAATTCAAATTTTTTAAAGAAATTTTTTTAAACCCAATTTTTCAATTTTTTCCGATTAAAAAAGGGTTCCCCGCCAAAACCCAAAAAAGCCCAGGAAAGAAAATTTAAAATTTTAAAAAATTTTTAACCGGTTTTTAAAGGTAGGTGTTTTTTAAATAAAAATTTGGGTTTAATTTTGGCCCAAAAACCTTTTTTTCCCCGTGGGGTTTTTAAAAAATTTAGGAAAAAAAAAGCAAAAGGATTTTTTGGTTTGTTACCGGGATTTTTAAAAAAAAAATCGTTTGTCGTAGACAGAAAAAGGGAAAGGGTTGCCCCGCCCCCGGGGGCCCCAATTGGGGTTTTTTATGTTTTTTTTTAACTGGAAAACCCCCGATTTTTTCCGTTTTTTTATCCATTTTTTTTTTTTTTGAATTTTTTCCCTTTTTGCCCACCTGCTTTTGGTTTTGGTCAGTTTTTTGGTTTATTTTTAGGGGTTTTAAGGAAATTTTTTTGTAGTGGGCACTTTTTTGGTTTTTTTTTTTTTGGGGGTAGGTAATCGGGAGTAAAAAAAAAAATACAAATTTTTTTTTTAAAAAAACCCCCCCTTTTCCCCATAGAAGGGGGTAAACTAAGTTTGGGATAAAAGTAATTTTTTGGTCACATATTTTTTTTGGGTTTGCTGCAAAATTTAAAATTTTTTTTTTTAAAATTTAAAAAAAAATTTTTTGTGTATCCCAGGGGGCCTAATTGCCGCCCCCCCCTTTTTTGCCCAAAAAATGTTTTCCCGTCCCCGTAACTCCCATTGCCATCAAGTTTTTTTAGTGAAATTCAAAGGGCCCCCTCAACCCCCTCCCACATCCTTTTTTAAAATTCCCCTAACCGTGGGGGCTTAATCCCATATTTTTCTGATCCTGAAACCCTTTTTAACCCTTCCCTTTTTCCCCGTTTTTTTGAAAAATAGGGGGTTTTTGTATATTTTTTTTTTTTGGCAAGTTGGGCTAGCAATAGGGTATTTTTAACCTTTCCCACTTTTTACTCCTAATTTTTTAAAAAAAAAACATTATTTAAAAAATTGGGTTTTTTTTCTTGCCAAAAAATTTCCCCGGAGAAATAAAAAGAATCAAAAAACAATCGCGGGGATAAGAAAAAAGTAAAAAAGTTTTGGTTTTAAAAACAAAATTTTAAAAAAAGGAAAAAAAAATTTTTTTTTAAAAAGGGAAAATTTTTTTATGTTTTAATTTTTTTTCTTTACCAAAGGGCCCCCGTTTGGGGGTTGGGAAAATAAATGAGGTAAATTAAAAAAAAGGGGGCGGTTTTGTTTTCAATTTTGTTTTTTTTTTTTTAAAAAGCCCCGATCTTTTTTACGCCCTTTATTTTTCCTTTTTGGGGGGACACGCCTTTTTTCCCTCCCCAAAACTCGAAAAAGAAGAGAGATGTAAATGAAAAAAAAAGATTTTCGTATTACAAAAAAATTTAAAACTTCCCGTTTTTTATTTTTATAACGTGTTTCATTTTTTAATTTAGGAGGTAAAACCAAAATTCCATTACAAATCTAATAAAATTTTATAAAAAGGGGACAAAAAAAAATCAGTTTTTTGTAGTTTTTTTTTTGGGAAAATTTAAAAAGCCCTTCCCAAAAAATTTAAGGGAAAAAACTACTTTTTTTAAAAATTATTTTGGGTCCCCCCCCGTTTTTAGGGTCGATAATTTTTTTTAAATATCTTTAAAAATTTTTTTTAAAAATAAAAACCTTAAACGAAAAAATTTTTATAAATATTAAAAAATTTTAAAATATAAAAATAAAAATAAATGACATATTTTTAAAAAGAATTTATAAATTAAAAAAAAAAAAAGAAATAAAAAAGGCCCTTAAGGGCCCCTTTACAAAAATTCCCTCGTTTTTTAAACTTTTTTTAAATTCCCCTTTAAAAGCAAAAAGGTTTTTGAAAAAAAAAATCGCGACCCCCCGCAAAAAAACGTTTCCAAGGGGGGGTTGCCCGAAAAAGAAATAACCGGGGGGGCGTTTTTTTTTCTAAAACGGGGGGGTAACCCCCGGGAGGGGCCAAATGAATTTTCCCAAAAAACATTTTTTTTTCCCCTTCCCGGAAGTCGTTATATTTTCCCAGGGCCCCCTTTATTTTTTAAAGTTTTTTTTTTTTATTTATTTTTTTTTTTTTACCCCTTTTTTTTGCCCACCAAAGGGCCCCTTTTTAAAAAATTGGGAAACGACAGCGAAGGGGGCGGGCCCCCGTAAAAAAAATATTACAACTTTTAAAGGGGGGAAACCCCCTAAAATTGGGTTTTTTTTTGGTTTTTTCATTTTTTTTTTTGGGATTTTTATGGGAACCATTGGTTTTTTTTATCATCCCTTGGGCATTTAAAAATTTTTTTTGTTAAAAATTTTTTTTTTATTCAAAAAATTTAAAGGGTTTTAGTAAATTTTAGTTTTATTTTTTTTGAATCTATAAAGAAAACCCCCCCTAAAATTAAATAAAAAAAATTTAAGTCCATAATTAAAAACCATAATTTTTTTTTTAATTTTTTTTGAAAGAGTTTTTATCATAAATGATTTTTAAAAAAATTTACACAAAAAAGGGAAGCCACATTTTTTTACGAATTTAAAACCCAGGCCCCACTTTTTAATGCGGAATTTAAACCGAAAAATCCCCGCCTTTGTGGGATCCCATAAAATTTTCCATATCCCCTTTTTTTCAGTTTGGGACATTGTAGAAAAATTTAAAACCCCCGAAAATCCCGATTTCCCCAAACGCAAGTATTTTTTTTTTTAAAATAAAATTTTTTTTAAATTTTTTTAAAGGTTTTGGGTAAGAAAACAAATAAAAGCCAAAAAAAATTTTTTCCCGGGAAAAAAAAGGCCCCCCTTTTTTTTTTAAAAAAAAAAAAAAAGTTTTTTTTTTTGTTTTTTTTTAATTTTTTTTTTTTAAAAAAATTTAAAATAAAAAAAAATTTTGGGTTTTTTTTTTTTTTTTTTTCCCTTTTTTAAAAGGGGATAACCCCAAAAATTTTGGCTTTTAAACGGGCCCAAAATAAATGAATTTTCTTTTGGGGAATAATTTTTCCAAAAACGTATTAAACAAAAGGCAATTTAAAAGGGCCCTTTTGGGGTTTTTTTAAAAAAAATTTTTTTTAAAAAATCCATTGTTGGGGGTCAACCCCTTTTTTTCCCCTTTTTTTTTTTAAATTGAAATAATTTAAATTTTTTGGGCCAACGGGTTTTCCGTTATTTAAAAAAAATTTACAAAATTTTTTTCCAAATTTTAAAAAAACCCCCCCGCAAAAATCCTACATTTTTCTTTTGCAAATGGGAAACCCCTTTAAGTTAAATTCCTTTTTAATTTTTTTTCCTTTGTTTTGGTTTGTTGCTTGCGAAGTTTTTAAAAAATTTTTATAAAACCAAAAACACAAATCTTTTAAAAAAAATCGTTTCCCCCCGCCTTTTGGGTTTAAAAAAGGAACGGTTAAAACCTTTTTTTTTAAAGGAAAAAATTGTAAGCAGAAACCCCCCGAAAAACAAAATTTTAAAACCCCCTGGGAAAAAAGTGTTTTAAATCCAAAAGTAACCCGGGTTAAAAATAACTTAAATTTTTTTCTTATATTTGTTTTCCCATGTAAGTTTAACCCCATGGTCTTAATGGGAAAAAAGAAACTTTAAACCAAACAAAAAACCGGAATGGCCCAAAAATACATGTTTTAAAGTCCCCATTTGGGGTTTACGCCCAAGTGAAAGGCCGCTTAAAGAGCTTAACCCTTTAAATTCCCTTTAAAAGTTAAACTTTTGTCCCCCAAATCCTTTTTTATATACTATCCTATCCCCACTTTAAATAATTTTTAATAAATGTAGGTACACTAGTACACTAAAATTATGTTTAAAATTTAAAACCCCAAGGGTAGCTTTTTTAAAAAAAGAATTTTAACAAAACCATTTTTTGAAAAGTTCTATTTTTATATATAACATAATGGGTTTGGGGGCAAAGTGGGGAAAATGTTTTTTTTAGTATATTTTGGGGGTTTAAAAAACAGGCGGGGTTGGAGCCAAAAAAACCGGGGATTTTTTTCGGGGTTTGTTTTTTTGAAACGGCCTAATTTTTAAAGGTTTAAAAAGCCCTGACAACGGCCCCCCCGGGGGCCCCGATCCTGTTTCCAATATTGTTTTTTTTTCTTTGGGAAAAAAAAATTGGGTTGGGGTTTTTTTAGCCGAAATTATGGGGCCGCCTAATATGTTTTAAGGGTTTAAAAATTATGGAAAATTTTTTTAAATTTTTAAAATTTTGAAAAATTTAAAGAACCTTTTTTTAAAATTGGGGTTTTTTTTTTTACTTTTTAAACAGAATATCTAGGTATTTCCCTTTCATCAACCAAATTTTTTTTTACGGTTTTGTAATGATTGAATTTAATATGTTTCTTAAATTTTAATTAAAACAATAGAATTTATCCAACTCAATAAAAGGTTTTAAACTCACGGTTTGGGAAAAAAAAAAAAAAATTAAAAAACTTTTTTTTTGGGCCCCCAAAAAATAAAAAAAAAAAACAAAAAAAATGGAAAAAAAAGGCTTTTTCATTCGATTTACCTTAAAAAAATGCATCCACTGTGCCAAAAAATTCGACCCCCAAAGCAAATTTTTTACATTTTCCCGACCGAACCCCCGTCATAGCGACAATAAAATTCCCCTAAAAAAATTACCTTTTTCAAAATTTTTATGATCTTATTTTTAAAAAGGGAAAAAATAGATTTAAAATTTTTTTTCCTTTAAAGGGGCATTTTAAGAGTAAAACAAAAAAGTTTTTCCATTATCACCCCTAGTAGGCAAACCCTTTAAAGACAATTTATAACCTAAAAAAAAAAATGTTTTTTTTGTGTTATTCCTTTAAAACCCTTTTCCCCTCTACACGATTTGGGAAAGTAAAAGTAGAAAAAATGGAAAAATTCCTACAATTTTTACTATATTACACAATTATAAAACCCAATGCAACCCTCCCCTTTTGCAAAAAAGGTTTTAGTCCCCCTTTTCCCCGATACAAAAAATCCATACAAAAAATTTGGGGAACGGGGAAAAAAAAGATTTCCCCGGGGTTCCCTAAAAAAAAAACCCCTTTTTTAAAAATCCATTCCCCAATTTTAAAAGCCCCTTTATTTTGGGGGTCAACCCCTGGAAGGGGTTTCAAAAAATTAAAAATGATTTTCCCTTTCTGCCCTAACGATCTCCCCCGTTTAATGGTTAAAACGGAACCTATTTTTTGGTTTTTAAAAAAATAAAAGTCCCAGGTTTAAATTTTTTTTTAAAATGTTTAAAGGCCCCCTAATCATTTTAATTTTTTTTTGTCACATATTTTTCCCTTTTTAAAACAAATTAATAATTTTTTCGATTTTTGAAAAATTTTTAAAAAAACCCCTTTAAGGGGTTTTTATCCCCCCCATCTTTTTAAAAATGGTTAGACAGATTTTGTTCAGAATTAAAAAAAACAAAACAAAATTTTTAACAAAAAAAAGCCATTAAAACATATTTTTTTTTTTATTTCAGAAACCAAAAAAAATAAAGATTTTTTTAATTTGTTTTTTTTAATTTTGTTTGGGTTTTTAGTAATTTTAACCCCCTTGTGCTTTTAAAGGACAATTTAAATTTCTAAAAAAGAAAAATCCTTTTTTTTAAAAGCGGAATTTTTTTGTATTTTCCCCCCCAATCGCCTTTTTTTACATTGTGTTCTACTAAGGTGCTCAAAAAAAAAAGTTTCCCCTAAAAATTTTATCATGGCCCCCCCCCCTTTAAAGGGAAAAAAGGGGGTCCCTTTACCCCTTTTTTTTTTTTTGAGATGATTTACCCGAAATGTAAAAGGCCCGCTTTAATTTTTTCGAACCCCGTTTTTTTTAAAAAGTTATTTTTTTGAGAGACCATAGTTCCCCTTTTTTTTTTTGTGGGCCCTGTAAAAAAAACCTTTTTTTGCTAAATTAGACTCTTTTATGTTTGGTAGGACATGAAAAGGAGGGCCTATTTATAAGAGTTTTTTTAGATTAAATTTTTTTCTCAGAAAAAACAAAATTCGATTAAAAACTTAAAGGTTTAAAAGTTTAGCTTTTAAATACAAATAAGAAAAAAAAACTAATGGGCCCAAATTTTTTTTTATTTTTTTTTGTTTTTTTTAATTTTTTCTTTGTCCGTTAAAAAGGTAATAATAATTTTTTAAAAAAGGGTATTTTTTCCCAAAGAAAAAAAAAATTATTTTAAAAAAAAATCAGTGAAAAAAATGACTAGCCCCCTTTAGTTTGTCAAAATAAAAAAGGGGGTAAAAAAAAGCAACGCCCAAAGGGGGTGGGGGCTGTTTCCCCCTCACTTAAAATTGTCCCCAAAGGGTTTTTTGAAAAACCCCAAAAAGTTTTAAATTTTAAAGTTTTCCGGTTTCCCCCCTTTTTGGGGGGGGGTTTTTTTTTTTTTTGGTTTTTTTTTTTTAGTGTTTTTCCCGATCTACGAGTAATTTTTTAAAAAAAAAAAAAAAAAAATTTTTTTTATTGTGTCCCCCTATTATGGCGGAAAAGAAGTTTTTGCCGGGGCAGTTTTTTAGGGTTATTTTATTAAAAAATACTAAATTTTTAAATCCCAATTTAAAAGTTAAAACAGTTTTTAAAAAAAATAAAGAAAAAAGGGGTTTTTTTAAAAAATTTTTTTTTTTTTTTAATCGATTTTTTCCCCAATTTAAAAAAAAAAAATTTTTATTAGGGTTTGACATTAGTGATATCGTGATTTTTTCCCGGGGGACCCCAAAAAGATTCAAAGACCCGGAAAAAATCCCTTTGCGCCGGGGGGCGGTTCCCCTATTACATACAGCACAAACGGTCCCCCTTTATTTGGGTTTTTTCAGAGTTTTTTTCAGAAAAAATTTGATTTGAACAGGGCTTTTGAAGTTACAGCGCCTTATCGTTTTTTTTGCCCCAAAAAGGGTAATAAATGAAAAAAAGGGGTTTTTCCCTTTCCAAAAGGGTGCCTTTGTCCCCTTTGGGGGAAAGTCTTTTACATTAGCTTTATTATAATCCAACATGACTGACATAAGAGCGTTAATATACAAAATAATGTTCATCGGAAGCAACAGTAACACGTAATCCCGTCACTACGAGCGAGGGTCCGCTCATTACGCTCATTACCTCCATGACTCGTGTGCTGGGGAACTAATAATGTACACGTGTTGATCGATTAGGTGTCTGAACATCTGTTTACATGTTTCACACTATGTGTAGGTGTTCTGCAGATGTTACTCTGTATAAAATACATGACATAATTACGATGACAACTAAAAATACTAGTGGCAGAGCTTTGGTGTGTGCAGTTCCTAAAAGGAAAAAAAAATTATATTTCTATTTATATTGTAATTATGAACCTAAGAGTTTGTCTGGAATGATGTCATACCCGTCAAATATTATTTATAATGTTCTTTGTTAAATAAACATACATGCCATTTTTTGCTCTTACTACATCACTCCATAAAAATCTTTGACAGCTTGCCCTCCGGATATATGACATTGAAGAAACTATTGAAGCTTAAAAGTTAAATTTAAATAACTACAAACATTTAATAATATATTTGAAATATTAAATATTGAGTCGAACTGATATAAGTTACAGTCCCAGTATGTATTGAAAAGTACAGTAGTACTGTACTTTTCATTGTATTGAAAAAATCCATTACCCCGTCTGAAGCCGCCTCTATAGCTCTAAGGAATCACTGATTTATAGAATCTACGTCCACAATTTCGACCAATTGTGGGCAAATCTAGCCACTTTATTTTCCCTTTTCAGGCTTCATGATATTGTAATGGATAATGGGAAAGGTGATGGGCAATAGTAGTGAAACATCAGCAAGACTGTCAGCAATAAGAGACTGATCACTGTACAATGTTACACGACCATTTTCAACTACGTCTACTCACTTTCAACTTCTTATACAGTAATTATTATTACATTGATCAAGCTACACTGTCTTCTGACAATATCACCAATAAATTAAGAAGTCCACAATAACTTCTGACATCTAGGTATTAGTAATGCGCTTAATACCCGATACTAAAAGAAGTCCCAATTGGACTTTGATATTTAGGTACATAAACCGTGACATTACATCACCAGGTTAGTAAATACGAGTATGAAAACCTAAGAATACATTTTATACATTTTTTGAATTGTTACTTTTCATATAATATGAAAGCAACTTTTATGCACTTGATACTAATATAATACTTTATTAAAATAAAGTAAAAATTAGTGCAACCTGAAACGCAATATGCAATATTTAAAATAGAAATACAATTTAGAACTTATTTAAAGTGGGGTCGGCGGCTTCGCGGAGCAGCGTAATGTTATCAACTCTTCTGGACTGTACATTACGTGTATAAGTTGACACTCATACGTAATGTAACGTTCACACCAAAACGTGACAATTTCAGTGTGAACTGGCTATTACTTTCTTTTTATAAAAAAGGTTTTAAAATGTATATCATAGAAATTAGCGGGTTGGTTCAGGAAGCGAAGGATCCCAACAAGAACTAAAACTGTGAACTGCAAAATATGTGTACAATAACGTAAGATTTAAAATAAAAATAATAAAAACCACATCGGAGTCACACTACAAATCTACAGGCTCACGATAATGTACAGTAAATTTAAAGTTCTCACAAGAAATAAAAAAATATCAATGTCAGTGTATTGTAGCACAACAGTAAACAATTATTATTTTTTGTATTTAATCTCTTCTAAAGACATGCTTCACAAATCATTAACAATATCGCTTACACGGAGGTAGGGGCGAAACGCAACACACGGTACTTTTTATTAATTTACGAAATAAAGTTATAATCTTGTTAGCGGCCCGGCGACTCCATTGTGATGTTACCTGCCCATTGTAATAGGATCAACTTATTAAACACTAAGTATACAAACATCAAAAGCATTTTCATAGAACGAAAGAATGGTGCTTTCACTAAGAGGATTTCTATTTCTGAATAAACGAAAACAATTTTTCCTACAAAAATATGTTGCCGTATTGTTTATTATTATCAGAGCAGTAATTTTGTTGATAAAACGCGATTTATTAGTCGTAATAATATAAAACCTCTCACAGAGTTGGTGTACCGAAAAGCAATAAACATGATAACATCGTAGCTATAATGGTTATAGGGCAAAATATTTGAGATCCATTTACTGAGGATATTAGCCGATAAAGAGGTGCTTGAAAGGCAATGGAGCTACCTTTCGGACCCTCTGGGAGGCGTTCTCAAGGAGTGAAGGAAGGTGTTGTGCCCCGTCCTAAATGCGATCTAATTACTAAATAGTTTCACTTCTTGATTTATAGATTAAGTTCAGTGGGGGTGGGTCGCACACACGCGGCACACTGGTACACCGCTGACATATTAAAATTCATTTCTATAATAATATGTTTATTCATAATTTTAAAATTAAATTAACAATAAATATCATTAAGCAAATGTAAAAATTTAAGAATATGTAAAATATACTGTATACCTACACCTTATTTTTACGTTAGCTTTAAAATACTAAATAATTTGAAACCAGCCAATATATACGTTTAGGGGGGTTTTAGGGGATTAAAAACGACATTGACAAAAATCAATTCGTTCAGTAACTTTAAATTGCATTGCAAATTGGGGTTATTTCTAAATTGTGATAATATTTAATAACAAGTTTGACAAGCTTATTACAGAATTGTCACAACCTAAAATCAATGTAAAACTTGGAAACTGTTCGTATACCTAAGCAGTGGTATTGAAAGGTGTTAGAGGAAAGACGGGACAATCTCCGAGGCATTATCGGATTCCGCGAGAGCCTTGCCCACAATGGATGTTTCTGGCCGATCCGAGCTTACTATGTGGGCCCACTGCTTTGTACCAAATCACTTCTCGTAAATTTATTACCCACTGTCTCCATTACCCCACTCTCCCCCATATAAATCGTAGAATAAGTGTTGCCATATTTACTGGTGACATATTACTAATCGCAGGCGCCTTGTGTTGGTAGTGGTAATAATTAATCTGGTTGTCCGATGACGAATTTGAATAATTTATACTTGTGATTTATTAGTGAGTGGTACAAGGATCAAGTGAAGAAGTGGCAGCACATGTGGCTACACGACAGAGGATTGATGCACTAATAATTTTATAAGGACACGTTGAAACATGGGGTTGATTAACTAAAATATACGACATCCTACTTTAAAAATATGGACTTTATTCTATTTTGATGTATCAAAATCTACTATAAAATTGTTTGTCGTCAATATTACACAAATATCTTTAAAATATACCAATATACCTAAAGTCAAAAAGACACCTAACAATATAAAATATTTGTTTTTTAGCTGTAAGTTTAAAAACTCTAATTTAGACGAATTCACTTCGAGCTTTATGTTTAAACTTAATTCTCAATCCAAATATGATAATAATAAAGTGTGATAATATATCATTAATGCTCAAAACATATTTTTTTCTTTTAACCATTTTCTATAAGTTTTAATCTTACTATATCTTCATCTTATAGACGTATACCTATATAAATATATATATATATTTTGCAGGTCTGATATCGTATTCAAAACACAGGGAATTGGGTCGTCGTCATTCCATGTCTAATCAATCGTTCGGATCGACTGGTCGTTGTTGGTCAACTGACCACGAAAACCTAATTACTAACCGATCTGAGTGACCGATGACAGTTTACAACGGGAATGTAATTACTCGACACCACTATACCTTCTGTAGGTACATTTTCCTAATGGCCAGGATTATTGGGATCCGACAAGACCAAAGTGAATTTGTAATAAGACCCCACAATCTTAAGACTTGTGTTGGCCTCAATAATTTATTTACTTTGATGATTTTGGTAGTTTCGAATTCGGTTTGGTAATGTTTGGGATTGTCTGAAATGATTAAAATAGGTGAGGTTGTAAATGACTGATGTAGGAGATTTAGAAGAATGTTACGGTTTTCGCTTACTTAAACGCCAATCATTATAACTTAATTAATTATAACAAAAAAAAAATGCTTTTATTATTGTAGCATCTTTTTGGATCTTTTCTAAAAGTTATGTTAGTGTTATATTCTTTTAATATAAATTTTCTTGCTACCCAATCTTCTGTAAAAAAATATATATAATTAACAATCACACGTACTGCTTGCGATGATAGATGCTTATAAAACATGTTAATAATAAATACATAAAACCAATTTACTCTCGTACAATGAATATAAGTTACTAACTACTAAGTTATAAAACTACTCCTAAGTTATATAAGTGTTTTAAATCACGTTCATAAAATAAAAACTGATTTATTTGTCAGAGTATTGTTAATATACAGATGTTAGACATAATATGACATCCATAATATTCTACTGTTATACTAATACCTTGAAATATTTGTACGAAACAGTAGTAGTACAGCCATACATACATAATGACAAGGATTTCAAAACTTATAATGTCAAGGATTATTAAATACAATGTCAAGAATGATTAAATCTACTGAAAGACTATTAAATATAATGTAAATATGTATTCAATGCAATGTCATAGGTATTAAATTAAATTTTATAATTGCGAATATAAAAGCAAATCTTCGTCGTCTAATTTAAAATTTGAATCTTTTTTTTTATTTAAAACCTCATAGTAACTCTTAGTAACACTTAAATTATGATTAAAAAAACTTTAGGTAATTTATTATAATCACGAATATCAGGAAAATAATTTAAGTTTTTGTTGGGGTACACATAATTTGTAGATATTTCAGCTTTTTCTTATTACAACATCATTATGTACTTGAAATAAAGCTTTTTTTATGTAAAAACATACAGAGTGCAAAAATATATTATTTATTATTACTTATATTACATTTAACAAAAAAAATTACAATATTTGTAAATAAAAACAAATTTTACATTTTTATAATGATGCAATAATTTTTCTGTGAGAACGTCGGTATAGTAAAGATAAGTAGCAGCCATTAACTGCCACCCACGTGCGGATGGATCTCTTACAATGATTGCATGGTCGGGAGATACATATGCGGTACAAGCCGAATAATTAAACTGAAAGGGTGTCACAAGATTATAATAAATTCTATTAGAAATTATAATACCATCCAGAAATTGGTTGTGAATGTGGCTATACTATAACATATAAATATTATTATGCATTTAATATATCTTATCTATAATAAACTCCAAACATTTCTTGGTAGCGGCTAGTGGCTATATATTCTACCTACGTATAGCTACAGAAGACACATATGCTAGTTGTATTTTTGTGTTTTATTAGTGCAGTTAATGAATGACAACATTTTTGAGCTTGCTAACTTTCAAACACCCCTTTCGGTAGCTAATCAGTGCAGATGTGTAGGTACGACTGCTCAACTCATTCCATATACTTAATTAATTAAAAGAGTACTCGAGTTCGAGCCAGTTCCGTGCCATTCCTGTTTACCTGCGCCCATGTTTGTACAACTAACGAACTACTTAATCATCATTCATTCGATTTCAAACAAAAACTTTCAACTGTCCAAATGGGGGAAAACGTGAATACTTCACTTTATAGTTACAATAACAACGGAATCCATTCTTAATTTTCAATTAATCATATTCAAAATTCAATTTTCATAACGAAATTTTCAAGACCCAATTTTACAATTATCTGATTAAAATGGGTCCCGCATATCCAAATAGCCGACGGATAAGAAAATTACATTAAACCTTATTAACCGGTTTAATGTGTAGGTGTTAAGTAAATTCGGGTTTAATCGGACGAAGCCTTTTTTCCGGCGTGGGGTTTGCAGGGATGAGAAAAAATGCGAAAGGATTTATTGGCTTGTTACCGGGATTTAAAAAAGGATCGTCGTCGTAGACAGAACAGGAAGGAATGCGTCCCGACGCCGACTCTCAGCGTGCGTTTGATGGTTTGAGACTGGAACCCCTGATGTTCAGTTTGTTATCATTTTTATTTTATTTTGAATTTCACATTTTGCTCTACCTGCTGGTTACCTGAAGGAATTTCATGTAGTGAGCACTTAGTTTTTTGAGTGAGTAGGTAATGAGTGAGTAAAAATTATATAACTATTTTTTTTAATAAACCCGTTGCTATAGATATGGTAAACTAGTTGGTATTAAACGTAATTATTTGGTCACATAATATTTATGCTTTGCTGACATAATATTTAAATTTAAACAAATGTGTGTATATCCAACAGCGGGGCCTAATTTGCCGTCCCTTACATTTCGTCAATAAATTGTTTCTGTCTGTAACTCGATTGCTCATCAAGTATTTTCAGTGACTTCAGGAGCCTCTCGAGACTCACTCGACATCTTCTTAAATATTCACTAACCGTGATGCTCAATCCTATATTTATTCTGATCCTGAACCTTTTACCATCTACCTTTTCCACGCTTTCTTGCAATATAGGTTTGTGTATATTTTCTAAAGGCAAGTATGCTAGCAATAGGATATTTAAGCTACCCACTTTTTACTCACTAATTTAAAAAAAGAACATTATTAAGATTGTTTTACTTGCCAGAACATTCTGGATCTGAATAAATTGAAATCAAATAAACAATCGCAGTATAAGAAAACGTAACAGAGTTGGTAGCAATCATGAATATTTTATTTAAAAAGAAAGGTTTCATGTTTTACTTTTTCTACGTGACAAGGCCGCCGATGGGGCTGGTAAGAATAAATGAGGTAAATTAATAAAAGGGAGCGGTTAGTTACAATTACGTTTTTAAATGTAAGCAAGCCAGATCCTTGTTACGCCTTGATTTTTCTTGTGCGACACGCCATTTGTCCGTCCTAAGCTCGAGAAGAAGAGAGATGTAAGTGAAAAATAAAAGATTTTCGTATTACGAAAAACATTTAAACCACTCAGTTTCATTTGATATCGTGTGTCATTAGGTAGTCAGGAGGTACCAATTCGATTACAAATCTAATAAATTGTATAAAAGTGTACAAAACAAAAATCAGTTTGTTGTAGTTTTTCGAAAAATAAACGCATTCCACCAAGTTTAAGGTAATACCTACTTTTTAATATTATTAGGATCCCTCAGTTATTAGCTCGATAATGTTTTACTATCTTTAGTAAATTTTTAAAATGTATAACCCTAACGAAAAGATTTTATAAATATAACTATAATTATATAAAATATAAATATAACTTTGACATATTTCAAACGATGATAAATTAAAAAAAATGAAATAAAAACGACTTACGCCCATTTACAAATTCATCGTTATTAAAGCTTTGATTTCTTGAAAAGCAAAGGGTTAGAAAATAAAAATCGCGACCCTCCCGCGAAAAATCGTGCCAAGGAGGGGTTGCTGAAAAAGAAATACCGCGCGTTGTTTTCTAAAGACGGGGGTAACCAGGTAGCGGGCCAAATGAATTGCAAACAGCATTATTATTTCCTTCAGGAAGTCGTATATATTCCCAGCCGCCTTTATTTTAACGTTTTTTTCTTTATTCATTTTTTTTTCTTACCCCTTTTTTATTGCCGACAACGTCGTAATATATTGTAAACGCACAGCGAGTGGCGGCTGTAAACAACTATTACAACTTAATGGGGAAACCCCGTAAATGTTTATGGTTGCATTTTTATTTTGTATTTATTATGTATCTATTGGTTGTATACATCTTTGGGCATAAAAATTTGTTTGTTACAATTTTTTTATTGCAAAAGTTAAGGTTCAGTATTTTAGTATTAATTTATGAATCTATAAGAACTTCTAATAATAATGAAAAAAATATGAAGATGACCATAATTAATCCATATTTTTATTATATATGTTAAAATGAGTTTGTTATCACTAAACTGATTTTAAAAATTCTATCACAAACGGAAAGCTACATTTTCAGCGAGTAACATAGGCTACTTTTTAATGCGATAACCGACATACACGCTAGTGGGATCTATACATTATCCATATCTTATTTTCAGTTAGGTACACTTGTACTGAAACTTCAAAGCGCGAGTCTGATTCCAATCGCAAGTTTATTTTTTATATAACATTTATTTAATATTATAGGTTGGCTAAGATACAAAATAAAAGCAAATTACGACTTTGAGTTTTATTTGTATAATTATAACATTTACTTAAGACATTAATAGTGATAGTATCCACAATTAGCTTCAACAAAGGATCGAACCAGATAAGAACAAGTACATTTCTTGGGTGAATAGTTTTGCTCATAAAATTCGCTATAAAAGGGCGATAACGGTCGATTATGGCCTGTGTAACGGCTCTCTAATAATGAATTGTCTTTAGTATAATGCGCGATCGTGATTGTACTACCAGCTATAAGGCTTTTGTTTTAGATTAATAGGATCAAATACATAATTGCATTGTTGAGTCCAATCATTTGATGTTGCTTTCTGTTATTGAAATATAAATATCGACACGGAAACCGATATGATTTACATAAATTACAAAATATCACTGCAGACGATCACCTACACTGCACTCTTGCAGTAGCGAGTTTTTTTTTCTGCAAGTGATAATACCTAATGTTAATTTTTTTTGCGCTAGTTAGGTATGTTGCTTGCGAAGTTATAAAGTTGTCATAATACCAAAGCAGCAAATCTCAAAAAAAGACTCGTCTGCTTCATGATTTAAAAGAGGAACGGTAGCAGTTTTGCATGAATGGAAGATATAAGCAGAACAAGCGAAAAACAGAATTAAAACCACGTGCAAACCGTGGTTTAAATCCTGAAGTAACCGGATTAACATAACTTATTTTTTCTTATATTGTTCCCATGTAAGTGACTATGTCTTAATGAGAAATAAAGATCTTTAAACCGAATCAAAAGTACACCGGAATGGCTAGAACCTACATGGTTAACGTCGATTGGGACTTACGCCTAAGCTGTAAAGCCGCTTAAAGAGCTTAGCATTTAGGTCTTGAAACGTTAAACTTTCGTCCTCACACTCTTCTATATACTATCCTATACACACTTATAAATATTGATATATATGTAGGTACACTAGTACACTAAACATTATATAATAGTCAGCCAAGTGATAGCTTTTAAAGTAAAGACATTTGACATAAACACAGTTTTAGAAATGTTTCTATTATATATATAACATACATGGATTGCGCATGTGTAGATATGTTATTAGCTATATTTTGGGGTAATAAAGCAGCGAGTGGAGCCAATAAACGTAGATTATCGGGAGTTATGACGCGATTCACGGTAATGCGACATGACAACGGCCCGGGGCCCTGATCCTGTTCCAATATCGTGTTCTCGGGATAAAAATATGTGTGTGATTTCGAGACAGAAATAATATGGAGCCGCCTAATATGTATAGGTTAAGATTATGATTTAATTTTCAATTTAGATATAATGACTTTTAAAAATAGTAGTGTTGTTAACTTTGTAGCAGATATCTAGAGTAGTTTCATACATCAACAATATATCTCTATTACGGTAGTATGATTGAATGAATAAATATCGTACTTAAATTATAATTAAATCAATAGAATTGAATCCAACTCGTAACAGTATAAACTCACGTGAATGGAATAGCTATTGCAACTAAACCAAGACTGGAAAAATGGCTCTCATTCGATTGATCCTTCAAAAGAATGCATACCACTGTGCAAACAATTCGACATCAGAGCAAATGTTGACATTACCTCGACCCGAACCCCAGCTCATAGCGACAATAAATCCCATAAATAAATTACCTTTGTCAATCTCTCATGATCTTATTTATAAGAGGAACAAAATAAGATAAGATTTTACTCTTCAAGGTCATTAGTAAGAGTAAATCAATAAGTTTACATTATCACCGGCTTGTAGGCACACATTAACGACAATTTATAACCTAAAAAAATATGTTTAATTGTTGTTATTCCTTAACCTTCTCCATCTGCACGACGTGGCAATGTAACAGTAGATAATGGACACATTCACTACAATTCCTACTATATTACACAGTTATAAACCGAATGTAATCCTCTACTTCGCAAATGTTGACTTTCCCCTTTTCTGATACAAAAAATCCACTACAAATTTTAGGGTGAAACGGGGAAATAAAGATATGGTCGCGGTCGCAAACAGAACGATATGTTGACCGTGGGTCATAAAAAACACGTTAACATCCATTCACATTTATGCCCCTTATTTGCGCTCAACCACTGGCCAAGGGATACAAAGTAACTGATTGCTTGCTGCCCTACACGATCTCTGTGAATGGTAATACGGAACCTATTTGGTTTAAAAAACTAAGAATCTAGCTATGTGTTTTAAAATTTATGTCATAGTCAGTCATAATTTATCATGTCACATTATTATCCTTTGAAGACAAATTAATATATTATTCGATGACGAAGTTTTTTAAAATCCTAATCAAGAGTTTGAGTCTGGCATCGTTAAATATGGTAGACAGATTATGTATCATAATGAAAGATAAACAGTCACTTTATAACAATAAATCTATATACATATTATTTTTCATTTCAGAATCCAAAAAAACTAAAGACTACATAATTTGTTTCAATTGCTTGTGGTTGGTAGTAATATAACTCGTAGTGCTTTAATGGACATAAACTACTACAAAGAAATATCATTCTTTATGCTGGAATTTTTCGTATTTTTCCTCCAATCGCCTTGTTACATTGCGTTCTATCTAAGGTGCTCAAAACAAAAGTTTCGCTAAACTTTTATCATGGCGCCCCCTAAGGAAGAAGGGGTCCGTTGACCCATTTTTTTCGAGATGATCTACCAGAACTGTAGCTAAGGCTGCTTTATTTTACGAACCTGTTAAATACAAGTATATCTTTTGAGAGACCATAGTACCACTTATTTTTGTGTGTTAATGTAAAATACTTTTAGCTAGTTAGACTCTTCTAGTGTTTGTGTACGCGTACATGAAGTTAGTCTATGACTAAGAGTTTATAGATTAGTTACATCAGACAAACTTCGATTAAATCTATAATGTTTATGCGTTATAGGTTTATGCGTTTATGCGTTATAGATTCAGAATAAGTAAATAAATTAATGGACAAATTTGTATGATTTTTGTGTTTTTAGATTTGTCTTCGTCCGTAATAGGATAATACGAGTAAGTATTAAAATATGATATTTATCAATGAAAAAATTATTTTTAAAAAAAGATCAGTGAAAACATGATCTAGCCGTTCATTTGTCAAAATAAAAAATGGTGTAACAAAAAGCAACTGACAGCATCACGTAATATTGTCTATGGTTTATTTTGAAAATACCGCAAAACGTTGAAATTTTAGTTGACCGGTCGATGTGTTTGTTTTGTGTGAGTGTTACCAGATTCTACGAGTATTATTATAATAAATCTTATTGTGTCGATATTATGGCGGAACGAAGTTCGCCGGGTCAGCTAGTAGTTGATATATTAAAAGATACTAAATTTCAGTCTATTTAAATGTAAATCAGTTAAAACGTGAAAGAAAGAGGTTTTTAAAAATAGTTTTTTTTTTCTAATCGATGTTCGATTGGAAAAAAGAAATTTATATTAGTTAGTTAGACATTAGTGATATACGTGATTATTTCCTGGAGACGGATAAGATACATACAGACTGTATAAATCTTAGCGACGGCGACGGTCATATTACATACAGCACATCGGTCCCCGTTTATTGAGTTATCAGAGTTGTTCCGATAATATCGATTGAACATGTCTCTGAAGATATACAGCGCCTTATCGTTTTATGTCACGGGTAATAAGTGAAATAGAGTGATTGCGTCCGAACGATGCCTTTGTCTTGGGAGCAGACTTGACGTCGATGGATAGCATCAAATAACATGATTCTGGCGGATAGCTATTGAAAATGTTAAATCATTTTAGAAAAAGTAGATATATCAAAATATTTAAATACCTAGGTAGCCCTTTTTTTTTAAGTAGCCTTATGAATTGCTTTATTTTATTTGATGTATTTGGTTCAAAATACTGTTTGCAATGTAAACAATATTGCAGTCAATACATCAAGCTCGAGTAGAGTTTAATAATAGAATAACTTAATGGAGTCATTAATCAATCAAGTGAAATACCTACCTGTAGACATGTCGAGGTGGAGAGAATTAGCTCAGGCAAACAAGCCTTAGCCGTCCTTCGATCTTATTTATTTTCTCCTCTATAATTCGTTTCCGGCCCCGTTTAATGTTGATTACATTCCTCTTCCAAGGTTCAACTTTGAGATGGAAATAACTCGTTACTTCTATTAAGTAATTAGTCAGTATAAAGCGATGCTTAAGTAATGAAGCGTAATTATAAGAGAGGACACGTCTAAGGAGTAGAATAATTAAATCAATCATCCTCCCCGTGGTGTATAATCTTTTCACTGAAAATTAAGTTTGAATTAAATACTCTTAAACGAATTGAGTCGTAGCTTTGAACTCGATAGCCTTTTGGAATAGAATTTGAGATGTTTGTGAAGTTCGCATCATCTAAACTTATATTGGATTTCGCAGAAAGCAACTAAGCAAATTCGCGTTTTGATGTATTTTGAACATTTTGAACGTAAGTTCCTGGCAAGGTTGATTTGGCAATGTTCCATTATTTTTTTCGTGTTGTAAAAATTGTAACTGGTTCGCGTAATCTATTTTCAAGACTTTTGCTCTTTAAAAGTTTTTTATATAAAGAAGGACCAGCAAACGATTAATAGCGACATTAACTCGAATTTAATGTAGTATTTGTTGATTTACACTACCATAGAATTTTTATTTGAAAAGTTATTATAAACGGGATATTTACCATACTTATTTCGGGAATCGGCTGCCGATATTTTGGCGCTGTTGCAAGCGCCATGATTACGGACGAATTTAACTTAGTATGTATTTAAATGATTGGGTTTTCATTCGATCGCATACAATTTACTCACAAAATATAACTTATTTCTCTGTAATAACATTTGATTGGTAGAATAATTTAAAGCGATCTCTTTCCCCCTGAGAGGATGCTGGCTGACTCAAACTTTTAAAGATATTATCCAAGAAGGGTTGAGTTGAGGCAAAGGCGAGCGCCGTTTGTCCTACGTGATCCACTGCGCCATCTGTCTTCAGCCGACTGGAATTTGTTTATATCGTATATACGAAGTATTTTAAGATTACAAATTGTATTCTTCGATATCAAAATAGAACAGAAAAAGTTTTTTTATATATATTTATTTAATAAAACAAAAAGAATAAGCATGAAACTTATGTAAAATATACATCTAAAGATAACAATTTGCATAATCTATGTGTCAAGTCTCCAATATTGAAGCAAGAATCGGTATATATTGTAGTATTATCTGTAATTCTACAGAAGAATAAAGAGACCACAAACCCATTCAATACAACAGTCAAGCTCTAAAAAGTGTCAATAAATGAGCCGGACAATGATAGGCATTATGCAAACGTGCCGCAGTAACGGTAATAACCATAAAAATCAAGACATTTTCCACTACAGCCGAATCGGTGCAGGAACTGGACGAACATAAATTTATCATTTTCCACTGCATAAAGCATAAATTCGAATCATTGGTCCTTCCTTAGGGGTTCTATACAAAAACTTTGGTATGAAACTATACTAGATTTTTACTTGTTGTTTACAAAGAAACGGTAGAAAAATAAAATAATGTAGTTTGGAAAAGATGTGGACATTTGAAAAAGTAAGAAAGGAATTTTGTGAAGCATGTTGACATATCTCTGTAGGCTGTGTTTACTATAAAAACTAATACTATGGAAGGAACGAAGGGATAACTTTGATTGGTTACCTTCAGTTTTTTTTTTATCTGACTGAACTTAAACGGAACTGTCCTTAGACTGAAAATACATTCATTTATTTAGACTTATAACCCAAAATTCAGATTTTTTCAGTCTTTAACTATGTTTAGTTAGACATGTTTAGACTCTTTTGTAATGAAGCACTCGATGTGTATGTCTATATATCTGTACATAAAAGTATTTGTCTAAACATTGAATAACATAGGGCAAAGGCCGGCAACGCGCTTATGACTCCTGAGTTGCAGGCGTTCGTGGGCGGTGGTAGTCGCTTTCCATCAGGTGACCCGACGGCTCGTTTGCCCCACTTCCATTAAAATTTATTTATTTTATTATCTCCAACCAAAGGTTGTCTGGTAGAGAATACTTTCAGCGATCCAATGTTATGGGCTTATAACTTGGAATTTTATCCTAAAAATTCAAATGCAATGAAATAACATATAATTTTCCTTAACTGTATGTTGTTAAAGGTGTATAATAAAATACATCAATAAATTAGTTGTCTCAATCTGAAAATTGAAATATTTCTACGCGTAACCAAAAACATTGAATAACTTCGTATGCACAATAGAATTGTCGCCTTTAGATATGCAGTATACCCACTTGTCACCCGCACCGGACCGAGGGGTCGAATCTACATAAAAATATCCATATTTTTAAATTTGATTTCAGAGAACTTGCCAAATGTTTGCTATTGAAAATTGAGCGGGATAGTGACGTGACGAAAATTCTATGCGGCCAAGTTTCGGTGCATAATAATAGATGGTGGACTTATTGAATGTTTTCTATTCAAACAAGGTGTCATGTGGGGAGTGAGTCCACTTCGTTCTTATATGGAATTTTAAGTCGGCCTTCACTCAATAGAACTCTACAAATTTTACCCCAACAAATTTTAAAATGGACTTGTAATGTTTGAAAGTAAAATTAGAACGAATGTACATATGTAATTATATAACAGAACTGTGTATCGAGATAGCTTAATCACATATCTGATGTAGCTACTCTTCCCACATATATTCGTTTTCAAAAAGACCTGCAAACAGCTACTGGGCAATACCTTACACGAGATATCGCGCTCCCAGTAAGTAAATAGTCATGTCTCAATGGCCGCTAATAACGTTGGAGAGTAGGCGCGTCTCGCCCGGGGCGTATTCCCTTGCTACTGTAAAACTTTGGTCGCTTGTACTTGTGTACAGTCGTACACATCTGTGCTGGCCGCAGACCAAGTTCTGGTACAGTGTTGCGGTGCTGACGGCTCCCAGATATGTCATATTTGAAACCCACCCCCTCCCCGGCCCCGCAAGCCGTGACACCCCCGTACGCCGCGCCGCATCGGACATCTTCTCGTGTAATGCGCCGACTGATTGTACTTGTACTGCGGTTCAATGTTCTTGACCATTTATTTATCTTTTAGCAACAGCTATATACATATATAATATATATATATATAAATATGCGTATAATATACATCATTCCTTTTAGTAAACTCAAATTAAAAATATCTTTATTTCATAAACATATTAAAATTGTTTATGTAGACTCTAAAGTCGTAGATCAACACACAAAATAGCAGCAATCTCTGTTTTGTCACATAGTTAAGATTTTCTATGGCTGTGCCGATCCGCAACCGCCCGTTTCAAGGGGTTGAGCCTTATGAGAAGAAAGGGCAAACAAACTCATGGCCACTATTTTGCAAGTTACAGATAAATACAATGGCATCATTAAGTATACCACAACATTGTTCCGATGTATACCAGTATGTCCGTTATAAAGGACTAAAAGGTAAAAAGACAATAAAGAGAAAATAAGATTAGGAAAAAAGATCAAATAAAAGAGAAAGTAAAAAGAAACATAAAAAATAGAAAATAATAATAAAAAACACTCTAGCCCACGTCACATTCCCACTTAAGAAATAACCTGCGCTAAATTATTCCTAAGCTTTTTTGTCTTATATGTAATCCACAATTGAGTAATAGGCTCTCCGACACCATTCACGTTTAATTGCGGATATAAATTTGTGAGTACTTAAGTCTTGAATATAATTTGGGATTTTATTATAAAATCGGACACAATGACCTCGAAACGACTTATTTATCTTTTGGAGCCTAGAGGCAAGTACAACAAGTTTATTTCTATTTCTATTATTTATAGAATGTCCATCACTTTTTCAAAAAGCTGTCCTTGTTTTTATAAATAAATATTACATTTTCATATATATATATATATTGACATGCCACTGTAATTATCTAATTGATTAGTTATATTTTAACTTCAGCTTCAACGTTCCACAGATCAAAAGTGCTTTCTTAAATAATTCCCCATCACCTTAACTCTTTAGAAAAAATCACTTCTGAAATAAATACCTACAAATAAAATATGATGTCTATCTATGTTTTTGTTTCTCCTTTTGTATTATATTTAATTTGTTAACAATTTTCGAAGAACGTTTGCTATTGAAAATAAAATATTTGTTAAATTAAAACCAGTATCAAACTTTGTCGGTAGCAGTATAAGACGATGAATGAAATGAGTTAGTCCGCCCACTCTTGGCAAGCAAGTTTTCTAACGAAGACGTCACATATGCTGCCTACAACTTTCACGCGAATATTTGTATTCGAGACATTTCTTGCACATACATTGGTTATTTATATTGGTGTCTGTGAGTATAATGAAAAAATCTGTGAGCCAAGTACCGACTACGAGTATAACCCTTGGCCCACAGATTTTTTCATTATACTCAAAGGCACCAATTTCACCTTACAATCAATAAGAACGGAATTGTCACGTAAAATCTACGTTTTAAACATTTTAAAACTATTAAAACAGAAATGAAAGTACATTTTTCTTTACTTAAAAAAAATTGCAATTGAATTGACTTCACCCTATGACAATCCATCTAATCAATCCATATTCTTTATATACATATTTATTTTATTTAAATCATACCAACTTTGTGGTACTACTAATTACTACTAATAAAAATCACACTATAAAATAATATACACATTAAGAAAACTAGGCTCGAATACTTGGATCGACCGTCGTCGTCCACTCATGTATTACATATCGTATTTATGATTTTTCGGCATAGTGAAATATAAGAAACACTGTGTTTTCATTGCTTTCGTTTGAACATTAAAATGTTAGTCAAAATCTTAGCAATTTACTATAGCTATTATATTACAATATACGTATACATATTTGTGAGTATACGTATACACTTTTTAGTATAAATCGTAACTAAAACTTAGTGTGTTGGTAGATATATGTATGACGAGGTTAGAATTCTAGAAGGCAAATAGGACAAATTGGTATCCAACAACATTCTTTAACTTAATATACAATCAGACAAAATCATTGGAATCCAGTTCAAATAGTGAGCGGGATGTGGCGTGTCCACATAACTAGAAATGTGCTCTCAAAGGAGCTATGCGTTTGATTTCGACCCGCTTGCGCGCCCCACCAACAAATTGCGTTCAAAACTTTGCCTTGGTAGTAAAAACCTTTCGCATTCTCTACTCTTTGCACTACATTTACTAAAATAGCGGGTCGACACGAAGTTTTATTTACTATAAAGTGATATGGGGTATTTTGATAATTTTTTTTAGATGTCTTAAGAGCTTTGGCAGATT
The DNA here is from genome assembly GCA_902825455.1 of Arctia plantaginis. Lineage (NCBI taxonomy): Eukaryota > Metazoa > Arthropoda > Insecta > Lepidoptera > Erebidae > Arctia > Arctia plantaginis. The sequence continues at coordinate 216,603 of CADEBD010000364.1, read as the reverse complement.
TGAGTTTAAATTTACTTAAAACAAAATTCATTCTATCTCAAAAAATATATAGTTAGAGATCACATTAGAAGAAACAGTGGAAAAAAAAAATGTGCGTAATTTTTTTAGGTTTGAATACCTAAAAAATATATGTTACCGGTTACCGTATCGTTTTGTTTTAGCTCGACATACCACTACCGTTTGTCCCGATGAAAATTACTTAACTAAAACTAAACTGATGCAAACACATTTTATGTTTGTTTCAGTTTAGTTTTTAATAAATAAATACCACTTATACTACCAATATTTATTTTATTGGTAGTATACATTGTAAAATAAATACGATACAAGAGTGAAACCTAGAGAGCAAAGATGCACTGCACCGAAATCCAAAGGCATGAAATTAAGTTTACCCCAAAAGCTTTTCGAAGTCCGAACTCACCACATGTACTTTAAAGCGAGTCGCAAATTCCTGGAAATCCTTTAAAATCAGCGAAGCGATCCAGCGTTCTCGCCGAAGTGACCGCGTCGCTCGTGATTCCATTAATACCTCACTTCCCCCACCACAGCACCCCCTTTCTCAAAAGCATCGTCTGAACGAAAGTATCTCTTAATCTAAGCTGGACATCACGATAACGATATTATAAACCATTGCCACTGACTACAATTCGCTTTTAGAGGGGCATTACTAACTTCAACGCATTTAATCTGTACCCCATTATAGTGTGAGGATCTTGGGGCCGCTAGGGTTGTGAAATTAAGTTTTTGTCTTGTCAATGATTCTCGTATCATGGATCGGACAAATCCAATAACGTGACTACGAATAAACCTGTTTTTATTCCTACATTGTACAGGGGACTCTTTAATGATGTAAAATAAGTGATCTTAGATATTCAGTAATGACTGTTTTCAATTTTGAGCTATATATTTCAGAAATTTAAGGTATTTGATATTATTGTGTAATAGACTAAAAAAGTTATTTAGAAATAGTTTTTCGTTCGGTTTTGTGTTATTTTCTGAGAATCGTTTCTAATTCATAGAACAAATATTGGTCCATATTTTCTGTCAACCCTGAGGGATCATGAAAGGGTCTGTGAAAACATCGTAACGTCCACTTCGTCCGGTGTACGTTCGCACCACCAGACATTTGCGTCTAGCAATTAGCGCCTAATGTGACTTAGTCTTAAGGTGGTAAGAGGAATTACTGTGTAGGTACATATCCACTAGCTAAACATTAAAGGCTCTGTGTATCGATTGCTTATCTTGGTGGTGGTTTTAAAATAATTATCGCTCTCAGACATAAATATGAAGGACATAAATATGTTTTTAATAATTTTGATGTAGGTACAGCAAGTCTTGACATTTTCTTCAAAATTCTTAGACATTTTAACTTTTAACAGAAAGCTAATGTATAAGTAAACAATATATAAATATTTGAAACAGTTACTCGACGAGATTTCTATTAAAATACGTTAAAGTAATGCCTTCATAGTTGTCTTGCGTTTAGTGGTGTAAATTCTTGAGAACGGGCGGAGTGCATTCCACAACAAGAATGTGTTGTAAGTTTTATTGCAAGATTTTACCATCTTCTGTGGTCCGTGTTATGGTTGCCGCATTGCAAGGATCGCCTTAGTAGACAGGTCTTTTACGAACCTAATATGCAAATATGCAGCCACTGAGAATTCTGACCAGATAGTTTTGGGCAATATAAATAATGTTTAGAATGCAAGCAATTTATACTGTACGGATTTTATAAGTTACGCATTTGACCAGTGGTGTGAAAGGTGTTGAGTTACCTAAAATGGATGCATAGACACATGCTTTTTTATTAAAAGTAAAAGTATAGTATTACTCTCCTGTACATTTCGGGGATACCCGACTTCTTTCGGATTTGACAGGAGTCCTTTTTCAAGAAATAAAGCGTGTACCCGGGACGGTGTCAGTTGTTACATTCGTCACCCAAAATACACCCTTGAGTAAAACAGTATATGTCTTTAATAAATAAGAATACCACGAAAGTTTTGATTTCAATAGTATTCAAAGTTATTTTCAATGAAATATTTAATGAGCGTTGCTTCATTATGTCACGTAGTTGAAAACTTAATAACCTCTTCCATAACATACGGATCGAATGACAGGTAGACGAGCTAATCAAAATTACAGTGATTTAAGTGAGTTAGAGTGATTTTTATTCATATCTTTCTTGTTATATTACAATATAGTTTTAACACATTCTTACATTATTATCAGCTTTAATATAATGAATAACCAACATGAAATAATTGCCCCACCTTTACCTACCCAAAACAATGTAAACAGTTTACCTCAATAGCTTATTCTCAATAATCTTGCAGCATACGTATTATTTATTAGATCAATATAGCTAAGGTCTAGCGTCCCGCCATAATGGTTATCGGGTATGCCGTTTAATTACCCAACCGCCGAGACAATGGTTAATAAGAAGAGCTCACCACTATCCCTTTGATTTATAGAACTTTATAAAGCCTTGCGAACCTCTCTGCAACTTCTATAGGAGATTAGATGAATTATAAACTACAAATAACTTGTATGAACGTGATTTATTGTTATCGATTGTATTGTTTGTGTGTGTTTTACGTTTGAATATGAGAACGAAAAATTTATGGTTTTATTGGTAGTTAAAGGTTATATTTTTTTGTGGAATCAGTGGATTATACCGTGAAGGAATGATTATTTAATTGGCTTTCCATCTAAAGTTTAATGAGTTTTTTTTGGGTGAGGGGGCAAACGAGCAGAAGGGTCACCCGATGGCAAACGACTACCGCTGCCCGTTGACATCTGCAACTCACGAGTCACAACTGCTTTGCAGCCCTTTGTAACTATACTCACTTGGTAAAAGGTAACAAAAAAATTCTAAACAGTTTTCTGTGAGGCTGTGGTATGACACCGGTCGAGTCGGCCTATTTGTGCGGAAGCATGGCTGTCCCACGGTAGAACCCCCCACGGTAATGAGGTTGTGAAAACTAAATTTTTTTTCTACATATTATGATTAAACATATACAAGTAACACCCATTTGTAATATTTCTTCTCTCTAAAATGATTTGAGATGAAATACGTCGCCCTGGAAGACCTAAGCGACGCTGGCGCGACGATATCGTGCGAGCGGCGGGATCTACTTGGACTAGACTTGCGAAAGACAGGAAACAGTGGAGATGCATGGAGGAGGCCTTTGCTCAAATTTGGGTACCCAAAATAGAAACAAGTCAGTAATTATATTATTTTAATTGAAAAATATTATATGTATACGAAATCCAATTTTTAATTAACTCATTAACGAACTTTGTTGATTTGATTGTTTATGGTGGATAATTTGATTGCTTATAATATTGAATTATATTGTTTAAGATTTGATCTACATAAATTTATATTAAATATTAAATACACAAATAAATGAACATAAATTAATACTAATATCATACTAATTATTATATATATTACATAATAAATTAATACTAATAAGTATGATATCATACTGAATGTCGATTTGTAAGCACATGTTGATAGTTATGAATAGACAAATCAATATACATGTTAATAAATAAATAATGATACTCAATGTTAATTAATAGTGAATAAATGTTGATATTAATCGTTGTTGCTAAAATTATGCATGTAAAGTTAAATAATGATTCTATGTATTTTAAGTTTTATTATGAAATGTTATTTTGGGAATAAACGGCTTTAAAAAAAAAAAAAAAAATAAAAAAAAAAAAAAAATGATTTACATTGCAAAGAGCTAAATTTCGACTTTATATGTGACTACTTTTGTTCGCGACTCCGCCTGCGTGCATGTTGGTTATCGCGGTAAAAAGTAGCCTATGTTACTTGCTGACAATGTAGCTTTCCATTGGCGAAATATTTTGTTTATTCGGGTTAGGCGTGAAAGCGTAATAAACAAACAAACTCACTCTCACATTTATGATATAAGTATGGATTCAACCTCGTTATAAGTGCCATGTAATAAACCTTCGACTACAGTTAAGTGTTAGGTACTATTAACTCAATACCACCCCTCTATAAATATCAAAGGCCAAATGCGTTAAAAATACATACCTGTAACTTACGACGTAGTTCCAGTCTGTATAATTTCCTACAACTTCATAGTCGGTACATCAAAGATATTAGCTGAATATTCAAAGGACTGATAAGGTATTATGTAAGAACTATCGGGTTCACCTAGCCCTTAATTGATTGAAATATATTCAAAACAACAGTTGTAGCGATGTGGGGCTTGCGGTCGAACGTCTTAGACGTGCAGAGACGGATTTGAGATATTTCATTTGAGATGGATAACCATGACGCTGTTAAAATTAAATTTCACATATTATTTAGTACTTAAATATTCTACATTTAAATTTTAACACAATAGTAACTGATAAGTAGGAAAGAAAATTAATTAGTGTTTCGCTAACAAGCTATATTATAAAGTCATTGTCCTTGAAAATATTGAACGCAAAAGTTCTTGCCCATCGAATGACAGTAACCGATATTAACAAACTTGTTGAAAATGTAAACATTCTACTTTAACCGTAACTATTTTGAAGTGAAAACTTCTTTAGGCGCATTGGGCATTTTTGAACAACAAACAAAATAATGTATTTTTTGAGATGGGAAAAACCATTGAACTCGCGACACTGTTACCGTTACCGACACCTCTGTATATAAGTATCTACATATGTATATTAGCTCGGTTTATACTAAAGTTGAGTTTGGGTTGAAATACATTGATAAATTAACTATATATAATATAAACATGTTTTATGCATATACGTATAACAGATATATACGCATGTCGGAACTTTTCGAATCGAAAAAAAACCAAAAAAAAACCACTAATAGTCAAAATATTTTAAATTTTCATGTTTACACTTCTGTCGGCACTCCCGGAGTACAATTTTTAATAGAATAGGGGGCAAACGAGAAGACTTGTCACCTGGTAGTGAATGACAACCGCTGACCATGAACACCTGCAGCTCAAGAGTTCGTTGGTGCCCTTTGAGTACCCGGGAGAAAGGAGGGGATGGAGGGTTAAGGCTCACTAAAGAATCACTGGTACTCTGTTAGGCCGTTCCATCAGTTCGATTGAGCCAGCTCATTTGTTCCGAAAAATGCCTCCCACACGGTTCACTTATTAAGTCGTATGTCTCTATTTTACGATAACCAAAGTATTACTCTGAAATATACTAAATACATCCCTGTACTTTCAGTGTACATAAATATATTTCTAATAATTGATCAGCCATTATGAGGTTGTGTGAGGTCCGTCTGTACAACTGGCTCCGGTTTATTCAAATGAATACCAGTATTTCGAATTGTAATACAGCTAGGGGATATAATTTGTGTATTTAAATTGTTTTTAGAGCTACTATTTGACGTACATTTGTGTTACCATCATTAGTCGTGCACCCAAATGATTTTTGCTTTTTAAATAGCAAAACGCCGTCGAAATTATTTCTTTTAAAACATAATATTTTAGTCTTAATATTATATATTTTAAGATCCACTCCATCACCAAAAAATATGATTGGGAATGCTCGACACCCTGGTTTGGTTGGTGTTATAGCACCGGGCTAGCCAAGTCCTCTATAGTCATAATATCTATGTATGCACATAAATATGATGATTAATATAATCATTATTTTAAACGGTCTAACAATAAGGGTATGACATATTATTAGTACTAGAAAATGTTTATATTTGGCAATATATTAGGGCTTTCAGTGTATGTACGCTTGTCCACCATTTTCGAGTTATTACTCAGATTTTGGTCATTATTTCCATGTTTGTGTATTGTGCCCTGTATATTGAAGTAAATACCTATTTTAATGTACAAAACGCAGTAAATGTTTTATCAAAAGCGGTACACTAGTTTTTTAATTAAAGGCCTACTCTTTTTAAATTGTACCAGCCAAACCTTAGAACATTTAACTTAACTAAATTAAAACTAAAAATCTGATACAACAAAAAGAGCAAAAGAACCTGATTCTTAATGAATATATGCAAACATTTTTTAGTTTACTGTTTTAGTAAGGTAGGATAGATAGGCATAGGGTTTATTTTATATTTATGGTAGCCATAAGAATTACATATAGGTAATTACTATTTATTATATTAGTAACATTGTGAAAATTCAAACTCATTAAATAAAATTAAAGTCACTTAATTGTTATTTTAAGATCGTAACTAACCGAGGAGTGATTAAGTATAAGAATTATGAGTTTATATGTAGATGCATTAGAATCCTTTTTTGTGTCAAATATTGAGTTAAATACATGTATACAATACTACGAGTAGCTGTATTCTGTCACGCTTTGCTGTGTCACATTGTGGTGGCATTGATGAGAAAATGGCGAATAAGGCTAAAGTGAAAAATAAAACAATTAAGATAAAAGCAATCTTTGGGGCGTGTCAAAATTTGAACTCTATTGGTGCAGAACTTTTTGAGTTTTTGAACCGTACACAAACCAACTTAACATTTTTATGATAAAACAGAAATATGCTCCTAGAAGTGTTTATTGAATGCTCATGAAGCGTTGTCTACTTCATCACGTAATATACGAATGCTACATAATCTATAATCTAATAACACAAATCAACTGACGCGACGCGTAACTTTTCTTATCTGCCCAACACTTTTCATAAGGACGGTGCACTTGCCTTATTGTAGGGCGACTGGTTGCAATGTATGAAGATAATAGTATTAGATATGGTATTTTGTTATGACAACCTTTCGAAATTATACTACACTACAACCTAACTAATATATCTAATACATTTAATGGAGCAATTCTTGTAGGTATACATATATATAATCTGAATCTCGGAATGTCGGATCGGCACCAACGATTTTCATGAAATTTAATATGCAGCGGGTTTCGGGGGCAATTAATCGATCTAGCTAGGTTTCATGTTTGGAAAATTTACCAAAAAAATTAACCTAGCAAAACTCGGTCGTCCTAATAATCTAATGAAATGGTGAGTTTGCTTTGATTTTTTATAAAACAAATCATTTCTATAGCTAGTAGGTAACATGCGCATAGATAAAAATTAATGCCATAGAAACCATTTTTCGAGCATTTATTAAAACCGTTATTGCGTGTTTTGCATAAATTTAGTCGACTTAAGTCACTAAAGCTACGTTTGATATACTAACCACCTCCTCCTCTTAATATTTCGTAGCTTCAGTGGCGCGTGCCGTACGTTGCTATTTATTGCGATCGCTCGTTAGCGATAATGTTTCAGTGACATCTTGCGGCGATACGCAGACAAACGATTTTGTTCATCACTCTTTGTTTTCTTTATTTTGTTATACTTTTGTCTGATGTGATATTGTTTGTATTTAGGGACGAATGTGTCGTGGCGGCATATTGGAGTAAACGGACTCGTGGATTATTAAATAAAAGTTAACTAAGTAATATTAAAGTCTCTAAAACTTTATTCGCTTTATATGCGACGTTTGTCGACGATGGTAAATAAGGCAAATATTATTGTCTGATCAAGATGGCTTATTAAAGTTACTGTTTACTTTTATACCTATTTAATAATATTAGTGTAATGACATTATTATAGTAGCCTAACCGCACACACTGAATAATATTGACTATAAAATACATATGGTCAAAAATATTGTGTGTATAATACTGCAATACACAATATTATTGGCATTATTTTGGTTAGGCTTACTTGCAATAATACAATCAATGGTATTTTAAGGAAGATACGTTATATTCATAATGCACGCACAAAAGATTTGTTCAGTAACCGTACATGCCTACATCTATTAAAGCATTTTAGAACAAAACATACACTTACCTGTTGTATGATATTCCTTTATCTTTATTTACCTTTTTGTCGTAATTTGTGCACTTTCGGAATACACAGGAAGGCATTTTATGAATTTTCTAGAATTAATTAGTAAGTGCGTTCGCTCGCGCTGGTCCTAATTAGGACCCTCTCGTTTTGTGCGTTATTGGCGTATCTACCTCATGTTTGTATGTAATATCATTGACTACAATACTGCCAATTAAAATGAGAACATTGTTAGATCATCATCATCAACAGCCTTTAACAGTCCACAGCTGGACATATGCCTCTCCTTCGAAAGGAGGTTTTGGCTTTTTGCAGTGTTGTTGTCCTGCGTAGTTTGGTGCCTTAGTCGGCTCTTACGACACCCACGGGATGAGTAGGGGGTGACAATCCGTATTTTTAAACCGTCACCACACAGACAGACACGGTCATTGTTAGAAGTAACTCAACGAAGAGTATTCAGATGTCATTTGGAAGTTTTAAGGTATAGAGGTAAATGAGCTGACGGGTCACATGCTGATAAGTGACTACCACCGCCCATGGACATCTGCAATTCAAGAGTAATAAGTGCTTTACTACCACTGGAGTCCCCCCTCCGAATAAGGGGAAGGGTTAAGGGCTCCGGTATCTTTACTCACTTGGTAAAAACTATGCTCTCACTGTCCTATTTACCATTTTAAACAACCCATCTTCGCCAACGTTTCTAGCTTCCTACTTTCAATTCTTTTGCAGCAATTATGACAGAAACCTTCGGTCCTCCAATAACCTTCTTCTTCGTTGTCCCTCCCATACGCCTGAGTTCGTTGGCTCATCCCTTTTCGATGAGCCAGTTCTTCTTTCTTTTTTTTAAAGTAAAAGTTAAGCAGTATCTGGTGAAACAACTGGCAGAATCAACTTGCTAGTGTTTTTTTTTTCTTTTTATATCCTTTTTTATGTCTTCATATACTTTTGTACTGTATTTATGTATTGTAATGTATGTACTTGTGTAATACATATGTACACTTATATAACTACACTTATATAAGTGTAGTATATAATAAGTTTGTTTATATGTAAATATGTGATTTTGTATTCAGCTCAAATTGCTATTAGTCTATATAAAATTAACTATAACCAAAATGCACCTACTGCCCGTTTTCTCTGCATCACCCAACGGTTGACTAGTAGAGAATGCCTTCGGCATTAAGTCCGCCAATGCACCTAATGTGCATGACGTGTAAAATAAATAAAAAGCAACGAAAGGATTACTTCACGACGGTTTTCTGTGAGGCGGTGGTGTAGTCGAAGCAAAACCTTCACACGGATAAAAGGAACTAGTCTTACCTCATCAATCATTATCAACAGCCTTTAACAGTTCACTGCTGGACATAGGCCTCTCCTTAGAAATGAGGTTTGGGCCTACCATACCACGCTGGCCAGACGGGTTGGTATACATACCTACGGTCTTACCTAGAAAACGTTTACTTATTATTCATTTTATTTATTTGACGGGCCAGTTGGTATAGTGGTTAGTGACCCTGACTGCTAAGCTGGAGGTCGTGGGTTCGATTCCCACCCAGGACAAATATTGTATAATGAGCACGATCATTTGTTCTGTGTCTAGGTGTAATTTATCTATAATAAATGTTTGTATTTAGAAATATATAAGTATGTGCATCCGCAGTCCGGTTACCATAGTACAGGCTCTGCCTAGTTTGGGATCAGACGGCCGTGTGTGAGATGTGTCCAGTTGTTACTATTATTATTATTTTCATGAATATAAAGATAGTGGAACAATATCGATACAGCGAGTTTCTCTCCAAAATAAAACTTACGTCAAAGCAAATTTCCGATGCACTCTCCAATATTATTTTTGCTATTGCAATTTTAGCGTTACTGGAACGAACAATGTGCACACACAAAGTGCAGCTGGTGATCGGCGTGTATTAAATTCGGTTATTAGTCTCTCAAACTTTGATCAAGTGAGTTGACCCCGGCCGGAGTTCATCGATCCGATGCGACTTTCACCCGGATCATAAACTGAGCCACCTACTTTCAAAACTGAAAAAACAGTTCTCAACTCACTTCAAAACTAAGTCTTCCTAATCACGCGGCGTGAACAAAGTTCTACCAAGTTTTTTCCAAGTTCAGTTAAACTTCATCGATGTGGGGATCGTTCACCCTGGTAGGGACACTTGCATACGACTCCAGCCGCGTCGGGCCATTGAAACAAAATGTGGAGCAAGGTTGGCCGAGATTACTTTCGTCGGGAACTTTTTGCGGATCGATATAGAAGTTAAAAGTTTATTACGAGCCGCACCGCCGCGACACGACTCGTAAACCGAACTTTGTCTGTGCCCGCGTGCCACATTGCGAATCGCAGGCGAGACCCTCGTGTTTTAATTAGGCGCTTCATACGTTTCCATTGTCAGTCTCTTTACTGTGATATCCTGTACGTTGTAACACGAAAGCTAAAAAGAACCTTTATTTACTTTACATATCAGCATCCGTAACTAACGAGCGTAATACCTGCTCAGCATTCGTATTCACAAAGGTTTTTCTACCTACGCCAGCGGCGGGCGTAAAATAGGAGGCGAGCCGAGAAGGAGGCATAAAGGAGAAAATAAAATAAAGACGGCGCCAGCGAACGGATGTGAGGTCCGTGAAAAAAGTACGAGAAAAGCAGGCTTAATGGTGTGGCGCAGGTGAGGTAGGCGGGGTCGGGTGGGTGGTTCGCGACGATTGGTCGGCGCCGCCCAGCCGTGAGTACGCCCCGCGTCTCCTCACCCCCCTCCCGTGGAGCAAGGCGCCCCCCACCCCCGCGGTCACCGGCTATCGCCTGGCGACCACCTACAGCCACCCGACGCAAGCTATGCCTGTGTCGTGAATTAGTTTGAAAACTCTCTGTCTATGGCGGAGCTTCGAGGCTGTAAGTATGGACGGCGAGCTGAATAATCGATAAAGGTGTTTATTGAAAACGGGTAAGGACGAAGCACTTTATTGCTTCTTTATTATTAAAGCGAGAACTAAAATAGTCCTGCACTATGATACCAACAACATTCTGATTACTGGATATGTTGGCAGAGCTCCAAGATTAGATAAAAAGTTGGGTAACTTATTGTTACAGCAATAAAAATAATATTTGATTACTAACAGCCACGTAGATAAGCTTGGAATTACGGTAATATTCAATAGTAAAACTATTGAATTTCATATTCGTGTTAGCAAAGTTAATAATTTAACATTTTTGCTTGTAATTGTTTAATATAAAATAATAGGTACACTTATAGTTCTTATGATCGTAAAGTAGTTCTCTAAAATACTTAGACAATCTTTAGGTTTTTACTACTTACTATAGGGTTAGGTTTTCTATCTTTCAAAGGGGTAGTCAGAGGAGTGGGAGACTTATTATACCAGGTTATTACAATTCAATGTTATATTGTATGTTGGGTACAATCCAAACTCAATGATTGCTACTAACAACTTCTTCTCTGTGAAAATCAAGCCTTTACTGCCGGATGTGGGATTCAAACCCAGTATCTCAACCTAGCTGCATAATCAAGATATGTGATGGAAATGAATACCAAAAGACTTGTTACAATAAATCACTAATATATTGTAGCGGTCTAGAAAACTATTTTAAAACATTCAAAGTTTTAGAATCGTTACAAAAAAATGTCTTATTACGTCGGAGCTTAATCGCGTCAGTATATTTATAAGTTACACTTCCTTGGTTATCCGACGTCTCGATCAAATTTTACCGATTGTGTTCACGCATGGAGGCTCAGCTGTGTCTTCGGGAGTTGCAGTTTGCCGTAACTACCTGCATTGTCTTCGTTATTTTTATTTCTACTGTAAATATCGACATATGCTTATGCATTCACTTTTCACATGTGCTAATAATTCAAAAATTTGAAGTTAAGTTAAGCCAGACTAAGTTCACGGGTAGGTGAATAGTGGAGTGAACGAAGATAATGGAGGGTAGCCATAAGGCTTTGTAGTGTTGTTATTGACACCACAACACACACACAATTTCAAACTGGTTGATTTTACATAAAATATTACCATTTTTGACCACTTTTTTACAATTGTCTGTTATGCGTTGAACTATATGGTGTTATACTTTTATTTACAATATGCTAGAATGCACAGGTTGTTTAATAATAACTGCACGGATGGCGTAGTGGTTTAAACGGTTACCTCGCCGCTTCCCACTGCGCTGAGTTGTGAGGGTTCGATACCCACATAGCATAACACCTTGTGTGATGCATAAACTGTTGTTCTGAGTTTGGGAGTTCTCTGTGTCCGTTTTATGAATGATTGTATAGTCCCCTGCAATACAGTTTATTCCTAGTACGGGAGTTGTCTTTTTTTTTCAAAAATACCTTGAAATCAAGTCGACTGATCCCAAATAAGGCAGAGCCTATGGTTACCAGACTACCGATAAACATACTGGAATCGAACCACAATCTTTGGTTTGGATTCACGGTCGCGAGTCGCTAGATAAATCGGCCCGTTAATGGTAAGCAGTATTTTGTAATTTGCCTTTTAAGTGTATGTTTTACAATGTTAATTTTGTTAACCTATTAATTTCTATACATGCAATGTACAATACTATTAGTCTAGTAAATAAAATTTCCTACTGGTGAAGTTTCCTAATAAAGAACAATGGCAGAAACATATTTACCTAAAACTGAAGCGTTTAAAAAATTGACTAATAGTAAACTTACTAAATATTTTTTCTATGATTTATCATTATACCGCCATGTGTTTTATAAGTCTAATAAGATATTGGATATTTTTAAAGATTTTATTTGACCTAAGTACGTAATGTCAGAATCGCCATTACGAACTGACTAGGGATGCGTGATGATATTATTATATTATGGAACGTTTTATCGATAATCGATTGTTATAACTTTGGCTTAAAATATCTATCGAAGGTTTACCTATTATGATTATGAATTTGCTTCTGCCCACGGGTTTACTCATACGCTACCGTAACTAGTACTATAGTGACTAAATCAACCTAATTAGAAATAATTTAGAATATTTTTGACTCTTTTTAAAAGATTTTTGCTACACCAAAATAAATAGAATATAGTTACGTTATTTTCCTACAGAAAAATACTAAAACAATATACTGTTAAGTGTGATGAGAAAAAGACATTGTAGGTTGATAACGGCACATAAATAGGCAACATCGATATTTTTAAAATGTCGATACGTCGTCGTCGCACTTACTAGTCTTGTCGTTTGACACTTACACGCATGACTTACATTCCATTTCTCACAAGGCAATTGTAGTTTGTTTGGTTGTTTCACTTTTGTTTAGTATTAAACTCTCATATATGTTTATTTTAATTTTAATTTCATATAGTGTTACTCCAATATGCATGATGTGATGCCTTAAAATGTTGTGCATTAATCTCAATAAAATGGATGCATGCTTTTAGTAAATAATGTCACAACTACTGACTGTTGAATAACTAAATAAATAAATAAATGCTCCCGCCTTGTTTAAATGTGTATTAAAGTACATTTATTCAAATTATTATTATTAATTTATTTATTTATAGCTAGTATTACACCTGCTATGTAAGCGAAGATTTTTTCTATTGTTTACCAATAGATGCCAAGCAAATACCCTTCTTTCCTTCACCCATTTAGAGAGTGGGCTAACACTTTCTACAGCAAAATAGGGTTGCTTATAAGTAATAATAATGATGAATAATATTTTCGAATATATGACACACAACGCCATCTAGTTTCAAACAAAACAATATATTGACAATATTTTAGTACTTAACCTCGAAACATTCAAAAGCCAATATATTTTTTCCTAGACTTCTTTCGCTAGTAATTTTTTTATGAGAATGTTCAAGAATAAATTCTCAACGGTTTTAGGCGTTTTTGATATTTAAACGCTGTCATTTCACTTCAAATAAAATTATGTATGGGGACCTGCCATTGTTCTTTTAATAATAATTGCAATTATTAAGAAATACAAAAAGTTTCACAATATTTTCCTTCACTTGTAGGCAAGCATTGATTAATTTCTAGAAATGAAACTTATAATATTTGAAAGTAGAAAATACTTTATTTCATTAATTAACTATAGGTATAAACTCTTTAGAAAAAGAGTTAATAAACCAAATAAAGTATTATTGCTACAACGTTCTAAATGAAATAAAACCTTTTTGATCTGTTACTGCTAACATTTAGACATTTATAATAGTAAGAGGAAGGAATGTAAGATTAATAGATCATCAAAATAATTTGAAATTTAAACGCTCCAAATATTCAATTAACCATCAGAATATCACCATCGAACAAATATTAATTACAATTAACGCAATGACTTTCGTTTCTTATCGCTGTTAAGAATACCCTACGAGAACCCAACGCCGTAATGTTTTGTAAGTTGTGCTCCCGTGTGCAAGGTGCTTAATGTGCCGTGAAATAATGACTGATTACTTCCACTGACGAGCCATAGGTATTCGTAACGTTGCTTATATTATGCTTTATTAAACAATAGTAATTAAAATAATGTGTTTGATAGTTTTAGTATGCCTAGTTTTATTAACAATATAAAATAGAGAGTTATTTATTAAATAATAATTATATAAAAAGTTCATTACTTTTTTGTCTCTGTTTGTCAACATCTTTATAGTACATATTACTGAGCCTTAATGTTTTAATATAATGAAATACGATCGTGTTTCTACCTCTATCTATCTTTTTATGTATTATTAATGGCTGGACGGATTACGTTACTTTTTACTTTGAAATGTATGTAATACAAGAAGGTTTTAGGGAAATAATAATAAGCACATTATTAAAATTTAGACAGGTTTCGTCTATAAGTGTATACTCCTGTGTGCCTAACGAAAGAGACAACGCAGTAAAACCTAAAAAAAGATCTGCCAATATCTCGTTTAGAGATAGACATAGAATATAAGAATATGAGACATTCAAATGTTATTAGTACAGATCCTAGTGATACAGCACTTTTTAGAAGAAGCGTATGAAATGCCTCCAGAAACCTCTACTAAAATTCTGAAAATGATTAGAGATTTAGAATTAAACAGTTTTATATAAGCTTTTAAGGAGTTCCTTATTAAAAAAAGTTTTATTCTACGACTGAGTTTATAGATTTATAAGTCTGATTAGCTTACTTGGGTTAATTTTGTTAATTTTTATCAAAACTAATGTTAAAATAAGCTATTATAATTAATTTACATTTGACAATTAATAAAATTTGTATGCCTGTCTGTCTGTCTGTAGTAGGCCAAAACCTCCTTCCTAAGGAGAGGCCTATGTCCAGCAGTGGACTACTAAAGGCTATTGATGGGTGCAATGTAGCGAACTATTTTAAATATCTAACACATAATATTAATTTTACCTAAATTGACAAACAAATATTTTTAATTATCATTGAAATGCATGGCTGGCGTAGTAGTTTAAGCTGTCCTCACCGTTTCCTACCGCGCTGAGTGTTGTGGGTTCGGTCCCCACATGGGACAATACTTTGTGTGATCTACAAATTGTTGTTCTGCGTCTGGGTGTTCTTTGTGTCCGTTTCATGTATGTTAGTAAAGTCTCCCGCTACACAGGATTTATTCCTAGTACTACTGAGAGAAGGTTTGTATTATGGTAACCAGACAGCTGATATTCATACTTTGGTCTTTATTTTTGACTACAAACATATTATACATAAATCATAAAAACAAACTTACTAAATAGACATACACAAGCTAGAGCAATTATATTAACTTAATTAAGAATGACAAAACCGAAAATATTTATTAATTATGTTTAAAAAAATGCCAGGGTATCATATCAATACTCTATTAGTATTCATAGCATAATAGAAGTAGTTGGATTAAAAATATATAAAATCAACAGGGAATATAATATTACTAAAAGCTTCATTTTATTTTTAAAACAGTCAACTAGACCAACAGCCGAAGCAAGTTCAGAGTACTTTACATAAACATGTCACATTAGTAGTTGCGTTATTCTCTGCAGAGAATTCCTTCCTATATGTTACATTTTAATAGTCATACGTCACTTGCCTGTAAAGTGTTTAAAGAACAGACATGTGTGACAATGGAGCGTTAGTTAGTGTGAAAAATCTATTGACCGATACGGCCTTCAAACCTTCGAGAAAAGGACAGATTTCTTCCTCAAAGGCCGGCAAAGCGCTTTTGATTCCTGAGTTGCAGGCGTTCATGAGCGGTAGTAGTCACTTTTCAATAATTGACCCGTCTGCTCGTAAACCCCCTTTAATAAAAAAAATTGATCTTTTAAGGTTACATGATTAGAAGTCCGTTCAAATCGCAAATGCATTGTGATCACTTTTTTTAAGTTAAATTTCTTTTCAGGCAAATATTTGTCGGCTGTATGAATGACAAATAAAGCAATTCGTAATAGTGAAAGTATCTTAAACCAAAACTAGCATGATTCAACTTTAAATTCCGAATGAATTAAGCCCTCAACTTGATATTTGGTATTTAAAAATCAAATACAAAACGGATACCGAGAAAGAGCAAAAATTCGTAAAAAATTACGATATATTCCCTACCATTGTCCAGCTTCACAATGCCTTTACGACACGGGGTAAATAACGTTTTGAAAAAATGTAAAAAAGTGCCAGCTCAGTTTGCGGGTACCGGGTAAACACGTCACCGTACCCCTTATTGAGTTGATCTGGCCATTTGTCCAGCCCTCGCCCTTTGCATTTGTGAAAAAAAGGAATTCGGCTTGCGAATTCAATTTCCAATATCCATTTTTGACGTGGCGTGATTAGAACGCAGTTTGGTCGTTAGCGGTATTTCAAAACAAGATTTCACTCACTTCTATTTGTAAATGTCTCGATTGCAAAGTGTGACTTCATTTGTTTGGTCTCTCTGTTGATAACCTTAGTCGTCAATATTTGGACAATTTCTGCAGTATATTAACTACGTGTTTCTAAGATATTTTTTTTGTATTGTAAACTATACTCGTAAGCTTTGCTTTGGTAATGATAAAACCAAAAAATAACTAAACTCTAAAAATATTTTTAAGTAAAAGTTAAAGATTTTCTTCTTCGAGAGAATTTGTTTGTATTTTTTTTAAGACAATTTCTCATATCTCAGACTGATCTTGCTATTTTATTGACGGACGAGTCATTGAAGTATTTTTAACTGTCGGTACTCGATAACCTCTTTAAGAAAGCGGTTTTATGGTTGATTGTTACTTCAACTTCATGTAATGCTGTACTACACAGATGGCGTAGCAAATTAAGCGGTATATACAAAGTATTATCCCATGTGGGGATCGAACCCACATGGGATACTACTTTGTGTGATCCACAAATTGTTGTTCTGAGTCTGGGTGTTCTTTGTGTCCATGTCATGTATGTTCGTAAAGTCCCCCGCAACACAGGATATATTCCTAATGCGGGAGTTGTCTTTGAAAAAAAATTTTGCACGGCAACATCAGATCTTCTTACTTTTCTTACTCTCTTCTAATCTTAAAAAAGAACTAGAGTTATTTATAATTATTAACTTGTTTATTATCGTGGTATAAACATAAAACAATCTATCACAAAAGATATTGAAACGTATATCAAACTTATTACTTATTAATCAAATCCTAACATTTATTGTTCCAATAAGCACATCTTAATACATTTTGTGAGTATCTTCTAAGCCTTGTAGTAATAATAAATATATCATAGTTATCCCCAAAGGACAAATAAAAGGGAAAATAAAGCAAATCGCCATGCCGGAAGGGTCCACAAAGAAAAACGATTAATATTAACTGAAACTGTTATAGCCCCTTTATTGCTAACAATTTAATATTTTTACTGCTATTATCTGAAAGAGTTCAGTAGGATTCAATACTAATAAAATTTGAAAGCTCTCCTTTGATAAAATATAAGGGTTATAATTGTCTAAGTAGGCTGATTGGGTTTTTTATTGCTCCGCTAGTTTAGGTTGGAGTTCGTTTTGGGAAAAAGACTGGAGTGATGCTGTACTCATCAACTTCGACAACGTTCTTTTGCAATTAACCCTTAAAAACTCATTGGATTGCAAAATAAATAAAATTTGGTAAGGAACACCACATTAATCAATCATCAATCCTAACATAAATATTTCGGAGGCTAGTGATTATTAATGAGATTTTACAGTACATCGAGCTTTTGCAGTAACTACGTAAACTCTAGAAGAGTTTGATGTGCAATAATAATACCAGAAATAGGGTTGCCTTAAAAAATATAAGGAATGGTTTTACTTATCTGTAAATGTAGATAAAGATCCATACGTTAAGTTAATTTGATATACTTGACCGAACTTATTACTCGTACTTACTTTTAGTGTATTTATTGATTTGGTAGAAACATCAAACGTTACATATTTTACTGTATTTTATGTATATTTACAGCCTTTAATTGATGTCCACAAATTTATTAATATCTGTTACTAGTAAAGTAGATTAAGTACCCACATGAATATCATCCTAAATCTGTAGCAGAAGATAAAATTAAGGGTTGTCTAAAAGATCTTCAACAAAATTTTACAAAAATTGAAAATACACCTGTGAGAATTTTTCAACAAAAAAAAAGTTAAAAAATGTTTGCATGAACTTTAATGAAATCTCAGTTCATTAATAGAGAAAGGAAAAAGAGTAATTTGACGAACGCGTGATATTAACCCCTTAACGAGCGAGCAACACCGGTGTCGGTGTTCTTACATTAAAATGTAAACATTAGCCTTACCCCTTCCCTTAAGTCGTCGTGAGGCCGAATCGTCATTTGTCTGTGACATTAAAATTGTCTACAGACGAGCGTTTCAAACGCCAGAGCTATCTAAACTACTTATTTAAAAATTTGATCACAAAAATACTGTTCTGAAAATCTTTGATAATTAAGACCTCAGATGATTGTAAGGATTTGTTATATCTCGTTTCTTAGGATGTGTCAAATAATATTATTATTAAAATATGATAATGTCAGTTAAAATGACCTTCGGGTCTTAATCTAAGTAAATTGGTGGACTTATTTTATTCATATTTTCGCCGCTTAATAAATATACACGGACATCCGTGTAGTGACGGATTAAGAATACGGAATGTCACTACCCCAGTTCATCTCGTGGGTGTCGTAAGAGGCGACTAAGGGCGCAAAACAACGCAGAACACCAGCACTGCAAAAAGAAGGAAAACTTGATACAATCCCTATACCAACCCGTCTGGCCAGCGTGGTATAGTAGGCCAAAACCTCCTTTCCCTAAGGAGAGGCCCTATGTCCAGCAGTGGACTATTAAAGGCTGTTGATGTGATGTGTGATGTGAATAAATATAGATTGTATGGCAAGAGATAAATATAGACAAGAAAGCGACCATAAATTAAGTTACACGAATAGAGTGAAAGTTGATTGTATGTATGAATGTTCAAAACCTTTTGCCCAATATAGAGAACTGAGTACTATTTTGAGATATTGACAAGGTTTGTTGATGATTTTCTAATTAAAAGGAAAAACAAAAATAATCAAAATTAAAGCGTTCAAGTGGCGTAGTGCGTAGGTTTGAAACACCACCAATTTCTCGTCTGCAAGTCCTTCATAATAAGAGCGTCTAATCTAAGTGTCGAGTACCTCAGAGCGGTCATCTCTGTTGGGATCACTCCCCGGGGTCCCGTAGACCCCAGGAATCCGGATTTATTCCGTCTGAATTCCCACTGTCGCAAACGACACCTCTGCGATGGAACTGAATGTTTTATGATTTGCCGCGAAGATGTTAAATTAGATTAAATTTTAACATAGTGTAGTGGCTTGCAAATTGAGTGGTAATTAATGGGCAATAAAAGATCGTAATTTTTCATTTTTAACTAAGACAAATAATAATAGTCATGTGTACGATATGAAAAGCGTAATCCTGTTTCACAAGTATTGTTATTGGTGGTCTAGTGGTTAATGATCCTAACTGCTAAGTCAGATGTCATGGATTCGATTACCACTCAGGACAAAATTATAAAATAAGATAAAAGAAGAATAATAAAAATTGGCACTCTACCACTGTGGGACAAGTTATCGACTGCGGTATTACCGGACCGATATGACCTTCAAACCTTCAAGGCTTCATGGGTGGCGGTTGTCGCTTTCTATCAGGTGGCCCGTCTGCTCGTTTTCCCCCTCTTCAATTAAAAAAAAGAGGAATTATAGATAGTTCAACTCAGTTGTGCGCGCGGCCCTATGTGTGCGTGGGCTTGTAAATATACAACTTTCATTCGTGTGGCAGTCGTCGTCCGACTGCCGCGTCACTGCCGCGCGCACAACTGAGTTGAACTATCTATACATAATTTAAACACATTTAACAATGTATTAAGAAATACAAGTATGTTTATCAGCACTCTGCTTACTATAGTACATACTGTGGTTATTTTGGGATCAGATGGGCGTGTGTGGGACGTGTCCTATTATTGATGTAGAAAAGCTCTAACAATGCGACACATTATACTCATACTCGTTAAACAGTTGACCTTTTATTCATAGTTTGATTACTCAAAGATGTGGTTTGCATTTTCGTGTACATTTACAAATGAGCCTTGTAAGTTTGCTATTTGTATACTAGAATTTAATGGTTTAAATTTCCATTCAGTTCAAAATATTTCCTGTTAGTTCACTCAAACTCTCTTAGAATTTTAAGTTAGTAGTAGTGAAGTAGTGACAAATCTTGTTTACATGCAAACCAGCTCGCTTCACGCGTCTAGACTAAATTGAAATTTACATTCATAAACTTGCCTAGTTTATAAGCTACCTCACTTAAGATGATGGATTCTTGATTTTGTACGGGATAATTGCATTGTGACTAATTTCAAGTTATTTACTATACGATAGTCTGCAAGAAAACTAGCATGTGTAAGTTGCATCTAGTAGTATCTTTCAGGAGTATGAAAAATCAACTTTGATTTCATAGGAATAAACAACATGTACGATGTTAAACAAAACGATTTTGACATTGTCGTGTGTTGTTTGTAAAGAAGTAACCAGTGCCGTAAGATAACTTTTAAAAGCTACAAAGAATACGTTGCTTGTTACGCCTGAAAATTTCCTGAAACCTAGAACCTAGAAACCTAGAAGCCTGAAACTCCTATTTCCTGAACTTATTACGTTATTTTAATCAAAATATTAACAAACAATAATACAAAACAATTTTAAATAATAAAAACACTAATATTAAGTTGTGTGCGAGTGTATGTTTTTTTCGTATGTATAGTCTTAGTATATTTTCAGTTGGTATTAGAAGTTGCAAAGTAGGTTTGTTAGTTTTATGTTATGTAACAAAACTGATCCAAAAATATCCACGGCCTATGAGCCTCGATCAAATACATATAATTGAAAATACACCGACGGAAGTCACGCAACGAAAGTTAAAAGAACTTTAGGGTACCATAGTACCTAAATCAAAATTACAAAGTTGGTGAGTCTCTCAGCTTGCTAACGACTGAGAAGAGAGCCGAATACTTTAATTATTTAGCTCTAATCGTTGGCAACGATGTCCTTTGACGGCGGCCTGTTTAATTTAGGATTCCTCCCCCAAATTAAAAATATAATGAGACTGAACTGAGCCCGTGTTAATTGGAAACCGATCTCAGAGGGAAGATAGACAGGCTGTTGTTTTACAGTTATTTGGTGACAAATAAAAAAAAAACCTAAAAAAAGACAGAAGTAAAAAAAGGAATGTTTAAATATTATTTTACACGCGTTTAAGTAAGAAGTCGGTGCATTTTCTAACGAAAATTAGAAAGGTATACAAAAATAATCTTTTGCTATATTAATCCGTCGCGTAAAGGAATTAGGACTAAATTAAAATAAAAGAATATTAGAATCTTAAATCCTTGCAAATATTTCTAGTGTGTGCCAAATCATACGCTTGTTATTTAATTTGAATATCTAACTTTTAAAATTAATACCTAAGTTTGGCTTTCAAATATTCTAAATTTAAAATGGACCATGTTTTGACAAAGCAATTGCGGGATTCCCCTAACAACTAAATTCTCCAAATGTCATTTAATATAAAGAAATAAAATTTCACCTCTTTTTTGAGACCCACACCTGCCATTTTTAAGCCCCCATAACGTCTTTAGACAACGACTTTGACACAAACGCGGCATAAGTAATCGTACTCATTTATCAGACCTCAAACGTAACGTCGTGTTGTAAACTTAGGATTATCTTATCTTTTTTTTTTCTGAATGCAAAAGAATTTTACTTAGGCGTTGATATATAGCAAATGTTGAAAAAAAAACACAGTAACGGCTTAGAGTCAGCTTTCAAAATGTGTCACATTACATCAATAAACACACTTACTGTCAGCTCGTCGTTTCCTATTCCTGAGTGTTGTGGGTTCGATCCCACATGGGACAACACTTTGTGTGATCCACAAATTGTTGTTCTAAGTTTAGGTGTTTTGTGTCCGTTTCATTAACGTATGTAAAGTCCCCAGTGACACAGGATATATTTATAGTGCGAGAGTTGTCTTTAAAAAAATATAAAACTAAGTATCAGGGATTAATTAGCCAAAACATTTCTGCAGTATGAGTATGATGCAAAGTGAGTGCAAGAGTGCTAGGGCGTACGCGCCCGTGGCAACGCGCGGCAGCAGTACCCGGTTACGCGAATAAGTGGACAAGGGTTGTTGCACCAGTCGAGGCGGGGACAACGTAAGAATCAAGCCCGAGAGGTTAGGTTGAGGTATGCAAGTTCGAATGATGGGACTACGACTGAAAGAACGAGAGAGCTAGCAGATGTATTGAAATTTTGTTTCTTGCAGAACAAACGTGACATTCTTGCAAGAAACAAAATGGAAGGGTACGAAAGCAAGAAAAATAGGAGAGGGGTACAAGTTTATTGCGGAAGTGATTGTGGAAGTGATGGGAAGAGAAATGGAGTGGCTGTAGTATTGGATAGTGCCCTGAAGGTGTGTGTGACGGCTGTAAAGAGAGTGAAGAATAATAAAGAATAGAATAATAGTACTAAATGGTATCAATCCCAACTCGTACCCATTTTCAACAATAAAGGGGATGTTCAGGAATGCAACAACTATGGAGGAATAAAGCTCATGTCATGCATTATGAAAGTCTGGGAGAAAGTGATTGAGAGAAGAATAAGAGACGAGATTGAGATAACCCAATGTCAATTTGGGTTTATGTCAGGACGCAGGACAACAGATGCTATATTTGCAATGCGCCAACTATGTGAGAAATATAGCAGTGCGCACAAAACATGCATACGGTGTTTGTGGACCTCGAAAAGCATATGATAGGTTACCCCGAGAGATTTGGTGGTGGGCTTTGAAAGAAGGAAAAGTGCCTGTTAGGTATGTAGAATTGATTCGTGCTATGTACAGAGAGTCTAACCCTCATGTAAGGTCGGTCACGGTAAACACTGATCAATTCAGTGTCTGTGTAGGGTTACACCAGGGATCGGCTCTGAGCCCATACTTCTTCCTGTTGATAATGGATGCTCTGACATCGGACGTACAGGAGGAGGTACCTTGGTGCATGTTATTTACAGATATCATTGTGTTGGTCGGTGAAGACGGGGGTGAGGTACAGAGCAGACTGGAAAAATGGCAGCTGGAGTATGTTAACTTGAAAATACGCAGAATCAAAACTAAGTACATGTTCTGCGATTTTGGCGGTCTCTCGAGTCCTGAAACCATTTCGCTGAATGGCATAGCGATAACAGACTGCACCAATTTCAAGTACCTCGGCTCCCTCTTATAATGTGATGGTGAGATTGATCGAACTGTACAGCAACGAATCAATAGGGGATGGATGAAGTAGCGGCAGGTAATGGGAACAATTTGTGACCCCAGTTTGCCCTTATCACTGAAGGGAGAAATTCATAAAACTATCATCAGACCTACCATCCTGTATGGTTCTGAAAGGTGGCCCATTAAGAGAACGGATGAGAGACGCCTGAACGTAGCCGAAATGCGAATGCTGAGATGGATGTGTGGTATGACTCGGATGGACAAAGTTAGGAATGAGTATATACGAGGGAGTCTGAAAGTAGCGCCACAGGATGAAAAGTTAAGAAGTAATAGGTTATCTTGGTATGGACATGTTATGCGGAGGGATGAGGAAAATGTGGCGAAGAAAGTGTTATGTATCGGAGTTGAAGGGTTCAAGAGAAGAGGAAGATCAAAGAAAAGGTGGATGGACTGTGAGTGAGGATATGGCTAGGAAGGGAATAAATAGTAAGATGACGCATGATAGAGTAGAATGGAAGAATGATACTCGTACTTACTGCGCCGACCCCAAATAAAATTAGAATAAACGTAGGCAGAGATATGTATGTATATGTATCATGAGATATGTATCCGGGATTTACACGATAACGTAAAGAAAAGAAGAATTAAGCATAATTGTGTTTACATATTTAGCATTACGTTTTATTTTGCTTAATATTTATAATGTTATTAGATGTTACCTCAAATTTATATAAACTTTTATTTTAGTCATCTAAGAAAAGGAAAGTACATTAATTTTAGTTTACGCTGTGGTAGGCAGCATTTTAAGATAAAAGTTAGTACAAAGCTGAATTCTGAAGCTATATTTTACTAATTTTGTCGCATTGTATAAATTTGATGCTATCAAATTTGTATACTCTGTGCAGAACCATATTCATATTCATAGACATGACCGACCGCCAAATAAAAACAAATAAAAAACAGTAATAGAATCAGAGAACAAAATCCATCAGAGTGACATACGTGACATAGATACATGCGGTCTTCGCATCTACAGGCTGATTGTGTAATATAAAGTTTCATCATAATATTGTTTGTAAGAAAAGTTTGTTCTTCGTTTTTCGACACCACTGTACATGTACATAAAATGTGTATTAAATGTGAAGAGATTTGCCATATAATTACCTTACAAAGGCATACATATACGAATAAGAACGACTGCAAAATATTTTGCCCTCCTAGTTATTGTATATTATTTACACTACTACGCTACTATATATGTTACTATATAGGTATATAGTAACATATATAGTAGCAATATATGCAATGATCGTAATAGAAATTGTTTCTTAGAGTGTTAATTGTGTTAACTAATAGTACTATAATATTCTTTAAAAAAAAAGCGTTCTTTTAACTTGTAAGTATAAAAATACCTGTGGTTCGTCGGACTCGAATCGGATAACTAGAAAATTACACGATGTTTTTCTGTTTTAAAAACTATGGCGAGATTAGAGCAAACAATAGAGATGTAAATATTTCAAATAGGTAGGCCTAATATGGTTTATTTTTGCTGGTGAAAAGTTTGACAATTTCATGTCTAGGGATTACAGTTAGACATATCTGCGAATTTATATACAATTTCTCATTTCTCACTATAATCGCTAATTTAGATCAAATAGGTCTAGTTCAAGAGTTAATATCTAAGAACACTTAATTAAAGGTAACAAAATAAATCATCCTTTATCTCGTGTTGTTGTCTACGGGCATGCAGTGCCCACCTTTGGGGTCTCCACATTATGCATAACTGATAAGGCTCGATTTTGTATGCATGCGATCCTTAGGTTGACTGCGTGGGTATAATGATGTAAGACCCGCGGGAGTAGTATACTACCCAGTTTTTAGCTTATATTTATATCATAATATACTTAGTCTTGCTAGTGACGCTGAAGAATCCCAAGGTTATTTCGGTGAGCTTATGAAAGCATAAACCATTAAAATGGCAATGGTTACCTGCAAAAACGCGTGCCACTGCAGTCTTCTTTAAATAAAAGCTGGTTTACACTTTGCTAGTAATAATGTGTTATTTATTTTTTCTAAAACATTGGAAGCAATGAAAACAAACAAGCATTCGGCCCGTCTGGAGGGAAGCAGTTACTTATCTATGTGCTGACTTTATAGTATTACACTATACAAAGCAGTAAGTACTCATTTATTATGCTATAACGTTAAGCGATTGATGACGTAATATAATGGTATTGCATTTGTCATCATCATCATCATCAGCCTATCGTAGTCCACTGATGGACATAGGCCTCTCCCATTGCACGCCACTTAGATCGAATTTGGGCTTCTCGCATTCAGCTCCTGGCAGCCATCTTGCGCAAATCGTCACTCCACCTGGCCTGTGGGCGTCCTACACTACGTTTGCCGAGACGCGGTCTCCATTGTTTGCATTTGTGATGATGGTATATAACGTTGATGAATTTTTTTCGAGTCCTGAGTCTAAGGATTTTTTAGTTCCTTTGATTTGTAATAATAAGTCTTGTACGTTATACTTGGTGATTTGGGATCAAAATGGAATTCTTTCTTCGTTAGACCTTGATAGTTGACATTAAATTATATTCATATATTACAACTATAATATGTATAGGTATATATGCGTACCTATTGTATGTAAACAATAACAGAAAACACACGATTCTAATATAATTCAAGCAAAAGGCGAAGTATGAACACATCCCGACGCTAATCACAAAACGAGTTAACCCTCCGGACGGCTCCGGATATTCAATTCGTGGCTTGTCCGAAGTGTAACGAAACAAATATTTATCAAAACCTGTAAGGAATACGTAAAATGACACAAAACATGTCCGGCCGGACAAACAAACGCATAGTGATGGATTATTGCCAGTGACCGCCGCTATTTCCTATTGGAATAAGAAATTACCATATGCGCCCGGACTAGGACCGGACGTGGGCGGATAATATAGAATCGGCTTTCGCATTTGCGATATACAAGAAAGGTATCGAGAGGTTTTTACTTTGCGAACATATATTTTCGACTTTGTCTTGATAACTATGTTTCTTTCAAAACACTTCAATTTCGATGTATGTTAAATAGGTCTCGTCTTTTTTGTTCTAGTAATAACATTAGCAAATGTAACTTATATATAAGATCTTATTTTCGAAAAAGGATCCTTTATAGACACGGCCAGCAGGAAGTAAATAAAACGGTATATATTTTTTCACCAAAACCAAATCTCCATTACACTATTTTTATTTTTACATATTATTGTACGTAAATTCAAAAAGTAACTTTATTTTGCTGTTGTTAAGAGAAGCATCTTCCAATATATCGTATCCTCCTCTGCGTACCCTAGCAGGCGTACGGCGTCGCGCCGGCGACCGGAGACCCTTCAAAAAGTTTGATAATAACACCAGCCGCGCAGTAATGTGACAGCCGATACGTCGCCAGCCCACCACAGCTCACTGCTGTTTAAATTTTCAAAATCCATTGTTTGATTGTACTGAAATATTACACAACACCTCATTTACAATGCCTATAATATCGAAAATTGCTACACTTTTTCAGTTCATAAATTTTAAATAGAACTACAGAGTAACAATTGTACCTATATTTTTATGTTACGGAGAAATAAATAATAATTATTCTATGAACAATAAAAATAAAAGCGTATATTATTATTGATTAGGGTGGTAGTTGGGTGAAGTTATATTTCTTCTATATATTATCATGTTATATCGTTAAGGAGAGGCCTGCGTCCAGCACTGGACTGTTAAACGCTGTTGATATGATGTCGTTATAGTAACAAACAAAAAATACTTTTGTTTTATTGCGGTGAGATTGTTACGGTTTTTGTTAATAACTAACATTTAACTATTCATAAATTAAGGGTACAATTAAGGCTACACAAATACGAAAAACTTTATTCCGTCAGTCACAAATACGAATGTCAAATACCAATTTTCATAATTCTGAATGTTTCAAAATTTTTATAACCGATTTTTTTTATAAGAAATTACCAAGTTTCAATAGATCGAATAACCAAAAGTCAACTAAATGATAATTTGAAACATCAAAAATTCGAATTCTTCTTATTTTGTTTCGAATCAAAATATTTTCTTTCGCTGGTCACAGTTCTAACCTAACTTTACCCAAATGATTCACCAACAATGAGGGGATCTGGTGCTCGGCGGCCATTGCCCGCTAGCTTTCGCCCTTTATTGGCCACAGTTATAACCCAACCTAGCCCAAACAATTCAATAAGAGTAGATGGTACCCGACGCAGGTATATATAAGGAGAAGAAGAAAGAACAAAAAAATGATTATTACACAAATATTAATAGCAAAATAGACGTTTTTAAATTACATTAAACGTTAAATATAGCTTTTCAATATAAATGCGTAACTGAATATTATACTATTTTCGCAGTTTATTCGAAGAATTGAGAAACGGAATGTCGTTTTTCGGACCGAGAAGTTATCGAGCATTTGATTCTTCGAACGTATAAAAATCGGAAAACAAACACATCGCATTTATGAAATTCGGAATAAAATATTTCAGAGTATTTGAGTGTTCCCATAATTTAAACTATTAATTATTTAAGGCAGTAATGTACTCGTAAGTTAGGTCGCGAAAACTGAATTTCCCGGCCTGTCTACGTTAAAAATCGCGTGAGGTATGCCACAACTCAGTGGGGTAAAACATGTCAGTTATCCCACTATGAAAGTCACATCATTTCTATAGCATTTAATGACTACCACTGAAGATCTAAACATAAATAAGTAGCTACGTCAAAGCTCCCGGTGTAAGCCGTGATGATAAATGATAGATTCATGAGGTGTTCGCCTCGGATTACATGTGTCGTTGGCGGCTAATGTCGTGGAAGACTCGGACCCTCTATGACGCAGCCGATTCGCCGTATTATTTTTTATCTTAGGCATTATGAGCTCAACACGATGTTTTTTAACTATTATGGTGATAAATTAATACTAGAGTTAAAAAAATATATAATTATTTTTAATTTAATTTTTAATTAAGAGTTAATAAAAATATATTATTATATTAAAAAATTAATTCATTGACTAATTTTTTAATATGATATATTAAATATGATGATATAATATGAAACTTGACTATCATTGCAAAAATTTGACACATGCAGATTTGATGGAGACGTTTTATTGTTTTAACACACGTTGAATCTTATAGTTCGAGTAAGTAAACCAAAGCTTCTCTTCATAAGTCTTGTATAATACTCGTATGTGTATGTGGGTGACTAATTTATTATAATTTTTTGCTATTCTTAAATTCTAAAGAACCAATCTGCTTCGTCTGATGACTCAAAGTATAAAACATGTAAATAATAATGTCATAATTCTATTTAAATAAAATTAATCACTGAAATGTATGTACGCGCATAACTGCCGAACGACTGCACCAATTAGATAATTATTATTTTTTGTGTTCGTTATTATCAGGACAAGGCTTGTATGGATATGTATGGAGGGAAGACGCAAGGAGAACCATCTCTGTGTATGAAAAGTGTCCTAAAAAGCGTCCAATAAGGCTGGTGCTGCAATTTATATGGGCTTAAATATGTGTACTGGACTGCGAAAATAGTCAAAGAGTTTTACAGACAATAAACAAACGTGCAATAACGTTCAGACAATAAAAATATTTTAACACAGGACACCTCTCTACAACACCTATGTGCATATCGTAGTTTTTCGTACGCCAGCGACCTCTATTTCCAATATACAGCTTTACACTTTTTCTACTTTCCTCCCTTAATCTTATGTGGTTTTCCTTGCCACTACACTCTATTGTTTGTGTGTGTTTGTTTTTTTTAATCTAAAAGTAATAATAAAATATATGAATAATATAAAAGTGAGTGAGTGAATGAAACAGAAGACTGAGAGATCTCTACTGATATTATAAAGTGAGTTTGTCTATTCGGAGTAATCTCAGGATTTCGGTACGGGTTGGAATTGAAAAATTCCAACGAATGATATAGGCTATACAACATCATGCTAAGACCAATAGGAGCCGGTTTCAATTAAAAATGTTGCGAAAACTGGCAAAATTTATTCCTTTTAAGAGAAGCAGACAAAGTTGCGTGGGTCAGCTAGTATAATATAAAATCTAAATGCCGTATAAAAATGTCTAGACAACCTAGTAAGTCGTATTTTCCAAAAGCAAGTTTAATACATTGAAATATTCAATTGCTTGTCCCGCTATCAGATGGCTAATAACTTTGCAACTTCTACGTGTGCTTCTAAAGGAAAATACCTGGGAAAATTGCTCTGTTTTCAACTACAAGCACTGCATATGTTCGGGATTTTTCTACAAAGTTATTATGTATCTAATCTTGAAATTTATTCTTAAGAAAAGTGTCTAAATTTTTTGTACTGGTTTTGTGTTCTGAAATATGATTTCCACTTACATTCCCTTTTTTGGTCTCATTTATCGTTTTACTTTTTTTTATAAAGACAGCATTATCATTATATCCTGTGCCGCGGGGGACTTCACAAACATACATGAAACACCCAGACTCAGAACAACAATTTATATCACACGAAGTGTCGTCCCATGTGGGGATTGAATCCACAACACTCAGCGTAGTAGGAACCACTTCGCCATCCGTGCAGTCGAATCGAGTAGATTTGAATATATAACTGGACGTCACAAGAAGTAGCAAAACACTAGCAAATAGTAAATGCTAGTGGTAACATATACAGGGTGGCGCAATAGAACGTGCATATTGCATCATCTTTTTTCGCGGGGTAGAAAGTGCGCGGGCGGGGGGAGCCTGCATCGTTGGGTAGGCGGGCTCATGGAGTTTTAGTCACTATGAGTCACTTCGACGGGAAGCGTCGCGCATTTTGCGTGGCGCATTTTACGAGAACTCTCGTTCAACATCGTTACTAGGCGTTAAAATTGTTCTGATATGGACTACGGAAAATTAGTAAAACTCCGAGTGCTAATTTAATTAAAATATGGGTACAGCGTTTTGAAGAGACTGGTTCAACGTTTAAACCACAAGCAAAGGTTGTCCAAGAACATCTAGGACCGACGACAATATTGAGAGAGTTATGCAGTCTGTACGAGGAGATCCACAAATGTCTACTCGTAAGAGATCGTCTGTCTTACACTTATCGCGACGAAGTTTGCAACGAATTTTAAACTTGGATCTTAAACTGCATCCTTACAAAGCTGGCAGTTAACACAAGAATTGAAAGAGTCTGACTTCGGAGCAAGGCTCGCATTTGCTAATGAAATGCTTAATCGATTTTCCAATTTTGACAATATCCTTTTCTCAGATGAGGCCCACTTCCATATCAATGGGTTCGTAAACCGTCAAATTGTCGTTACTGGAACAGTGAGAATCCCAAACTCAAGCACCAGAAAACCACTGCATAGTCCTAAAGTGACAGTATGGGCAGCAATCTCTGGTAGAGGAATAATTGGACCGTTTTTTCTTTGAAAATGCGCGGGGGGCAAAAACGTCACTGTTAATACCGAACGCTATGTTGCGATGTTGGAAGGTTTTTTGGCTCCAGAGCTTGAAAATTCAAGAATAGTGGAATTCTAGGACTTGGTTTCAACAAGACGGAGCTACCTGTCACACATCAAATGACTCCATGGGCGGTTGTGAAAACAGGATGTTCCCTGGCAGACTGATTTCGAAAGAGGTGATATCCCATGGCCCCACGTAGTCCAGACGTGACGCCTCCTGACTTTTTTTTGTGGGGATACCTCAAGAACAAAGTCTACAGTAATAATCCGAAAAACAACGATCAGCTCAAGGAGAATATCCGTGGTGAAATGGCAGCAATTACACCAGCATTACTGAAGAAAGTTTTCAATAACTTCCGTTTGCGATTAGAGGAGTGTCGTCGTAGAGAGGGTCATCATTTAGACGATGTTATTTTTAAAAAATAAACTTCAGTTATTTCTTAATAATACCTCAGTTTTATTTTAACTATACCTTTTGTATTTATTTTCTAATCAATATTTTAAATATGCACGTTCTATTGCGCCACCCTGTACAATGCCATCTAACAAAAATGTCTTGAACTACTTCATCAAAAGCCTATACTAGTCCACTGCTGGACATAGGCTCTCCTTAGAAAGGAGGTTTTGGCCTACTATACCACGCTGGCCAGACGGGTTGGTATAGGGTTTGTGTCAAGTTTTCCTTCTCTTTGCAGTGCTGCTCCCTTAGTACTTAGTAGTTATTAATTATAAATCGTGTAATAAAACTTCTCACGCTGTTGAAGCTATATTGATATTTGCCTATTTAGTAATTACTGGGGATTAATTAATGCTAACACTTGAGTTATTTCAAACATTTCATAAATTAGTTAAATTAAAAGAATATTTTTATCATTTAAGGTCTCAGTGAAAGAAGAAAGGAAGTAGGAACAAATGCTTTTTGGACTTATAATAATTTACTGTCGTAAATAATTCATAGAAGAACGTAAATATTTTCAATGTAATTATTAAAAACATAGTTTAAAATACCCTATTTTTACTCCCATGTATTCTTCAGAATAAACAAGAGTATAAAATAAGAAGAATAAAAGAGTGTGAACAACTGAAGAACTAGAAATGTCAACTTTAGTATCTCCTCATTGCTAGTTTGACACCTGAAATAATACAAATCATTTATGTGAGGACACAACAACAAAGGTGCATGATGCTCGGTGACAAGTCAGATGCTAATCAGTCAACCCTTCGGCCGACAAATCGGAAATTAGGGACGCATGAGCGCTGGCGGGTTAACCCGGTACCCGTCGGGGTCTTTTCGACCCTGGAGACCTACCCGTCTTGTTCTTTGAATATTTAACGCGTAACAAATGGTGTTTCACATCCACTTAGGTGATTCGTTGCGACTTTGATAGAATAGTACCCAACAAAAAGAAAAATAAAATTTTCTAAATTAAATGTTCTATAACGTTTTTATTCCCGTCATAGTTATGTAAGTAATAGCTGATAATGTAGCTTGCCATTGGTGAAACAATTTTTTAAATCGGTTTAGGCGTGAAAGCGTAACAAACAAACTAATATTTAAAAAAACTCACTTTCACATTTATAATATGAATATAGATGTATATTACTCACGATATGTACATCTTATTCTTCCGAAGGCTCCGAAGGCTCAAACCTCTCAAATTCTAGTGAAATATCTATTCAAATTTTAAATGAAGTGTTTTGAGTTTGCGATCGAATAGTATGAAGAAGCCTTTGCGGCGTTTACCGTTGTCGATTACAGACGTCGAAGTACGGCACACTTTGATCGTGTTACCGTCCATAGACGTATCTTTGGCTTTGAGAGCCATCGACTTGCTCAAGGCGCTACTGTACACCGTTTGTTAATTTGAGCTGCATTTGAAACAATTGGCCCGTACAGGTTCGTAGTTATTATGAAACTGAAAATTCAAAACTTTTCTTAAATTGTTAAAATGAGAATGTTTTGTGAAAATTTGAATATTGAAATGTATATTTCGCTATTGTATATACAGCGATTGTAAATAATGTGTTAAATATGGTTTTATTCAAATAATGTCTACTCTCCTGCGAATCATGCGACGTTTTTAATTAAAAGGACGATGAGCAGTTTAGATAATATTGCCATTAAGGATAGCAAAAAACTTAACTTACACAGTGTGTAACGGTGTACCTACCATTCATTAATTTGCCTATTGTATTTATAAACGGCATAAGACTTATAGGGATAGTGTCTCTAAGTGTTATTCTACTGGTATGTTTAGCCATTGAAAACAACATATCGTCTAGTTGAATTTTGTTAATACTCGTATTTTTTCCAAAAAAATAAAACTCGTAATCAAGTTTCAAAGCGTAATAGCATCTTCAAAACCTCTTAACAACAGTGTAATATACTAATGCCTACTAATTAAATAACTACAATAATACTAAACGTCTATTAAGAATAAACACAACACATTTGCGGACAGGATAATGGGTCCCAAGTACTTACATATAGCAATAAATATTGAGCGGAGCGTACACAACGCATACCGTGCCAGATGACGGCGTCTTAAAATATAGGCTCCCTTCTTGAACCCCTTCACCCTGAAGGTATAATTAATAAATGACCCACGCGACCCCTTGGACCGAAGCAGATTAATATGAAATTAGTAAACACACTAGTTATTGCTAGGCTAACATTTTCTTACCTATTAAACGAATAATGATGGAATATTTACTTGAAATTGCCACCATGGGTATATTATTGTATACATAATTTTTCAGGCAGTGAAATAATTCAATTTTTTTACGTTTCTATATAAAATATATTTTTATGTTTATATCTTAAACCATTTATTGTCACTACAGTTTATGGCATTATTATAAGCTACTTTTCTAATAAAAATGTATGAAAGGATGTACTAACAGAATCTAACCGGATGTGATAGGACATATACACATATACACCAGTGGTAAAATCTTTTAGGTTTTCAATCACACTGATTATTAAAGTTGAAATCCTTCTTTTAGCTGATTACAATTTAATCACTGTTATGAAATTTGTGTCTAGAGTTGCTGAAATAAATACACAAAGGAAAAAAAGACACAAAGTATAGCCAGCCTCATAACATTTTCGTGCGAAAATCCTAAGTGTAACATATCTCTGAGGATGTTTGATAACTTTAAATGACACCAATAAATGTTTTAAAGATCTTATCTATATGGACGCAATTAAAAATTAAGATCTCCTCTGCGACAACCAAAGAAAACTTAATACATTATCTAAATGGTACATAGACGACCTTACAGCGACCGCGCGGCACCCATTAATTACTTAAATTTAATTCATACGAGACCCAACGCCACTATTTACATTCAAAAACGTACCCTTACGCCCTTGCCCGCATCCGTAACCCTTGCCAACAAACTTGACGACCCAAGACGCTAACTCCTAAGTAGACTTTCTTTGATAGCGCGCTCTGCTGACTTCGAATAAAGGCCAACGTCTCGATAGAGTTTTGATCTGTAATTTTATACCTAACCGCCCCTACCGACTCTGAGGATTGTGGCCTATTGATCTCTACTTGGCTGTTTTTGTTCACGAATATTGTGGAACTATGAACAAAGCTGTTTGAACCACTTCCTCTGAATTGCGGATAACTACAGCCTAATTGTGGAGATATTAGTACAAAGCGATCATATCGCTGTTACTTAATTGAATAGAGACAACAAGAGTCATTAAATGACTCTTGTTAGAGTCATTAAATGACTCTTGTTCAATCGCGAATTTGAAATTCGAATTTTAAAATAGAGCACGGCTTACAGTTACGTTACTGACACTATAATAGTCAAAGATTACAATAATTATTCTCATCATTTTAGCTTGAGAATGTATACTGCTGGACTAAGGCACTCAATAGTTTCCAAGTAAGCAGGTTATAAGTGGTCTGCATCCGTCGTCGATCTGCAATTTTCGTAAGGTTGGGTGTACACTTGATAAATGAATTAATTACACAACATCCAACATAGACATTATGATTCTAAGGTGTTATGAAATTCGGAATTTCGAAAATCGGGACATCTAAATTAGGAAAGAAATATTTCGGAGTATTTGGGTATTCCCATTCTTTGTCCCTTTTATTTAGCAAAATTTTATTAACAGTAAAAAAGAAGAGTAGAAACTGCACCGGGATGCACCAGTTAAGTATATTAACCTGTCCTAATATGTAAGGTTTATTCAATAACAGATCTTCTTGAACTTAAGAAGAAAAGGTAGATTTATGTTATGAATAGGTTAACAAAATAATCTAAAACGCAGTTTCATGACTACTCGTCGAAAAATTTGAGCGAAAATTTACATTTTCGATTATTGAAAATCAGGTAAAAAGGTTTTACTACTATTTTGTGTTTTGTAATTTCTGAAAACAGCAATAATTACGCCCTCTCAGGGCCTAAATATTGCAATACTCTCATTAATACAGACATAAAGCCGTGTTGTATCGGGAATATCGTTTAGTGCGTTCGTTCTATTTATAGGAAATCTTAGCAACCACGGGAAGGAATGAGTAACAGGATAAAATTAATACTTCCTTACTTATTTTAATAATAATGTACTATATTATTCACTGCAGGCATATTTAAAAATATAGGTACAGAGTAAAAAAACAGACTACGTGATTTTCTTTATTTAGTGGGTCCTAAAATAATGGTCCAGTCAATGCTTGTGCTGGGTCTGCCAAAAAAAAGTAACGTAAAGAAAAAGGGTCAGCCAAATTGTCACCGATTTCTCTTCTGTTAAAAATTGTTTACTAACAGCACGGCATGCAGTCGAGCTAAACTAATCATATTTGGGTGTGTATGTAAAATAGACCCATAGATAATTAATTAATTCTTTCTTGGTTCATATTGGTAACATAGTACTGTATACATAGAAATTCATTATTGTATATAAGTGAAATAGTAGTGTTGTCAATAATTGAATCTATGATGCACAAAATTACATTTTCCAATCTGCGGCGACCTTGTATACCGATAAACTGAGTTATAACCAAACAAGTAAGGATCAGTGATTCCTTTAAGGCGGATTAGCCTTTATCACCGCGATACTTATATGAATGCCCCTTTCATTGCATTATAACGTAGGGGAAGGGTTCTACGGTGACGTCTCAAGAAACAGGAAGAATTTATAAATAAGTTAACCGGGGCCCGCCTTATTCTTCGCCTCGTCTTACTTTGTTTTATCATATTTAAATTATTAGAGTCAGATGTAGAACGTGTACCTAATTGCTGTACTTTGTTAAGATAATGTACCTTTGGCGCGACTCCACTTTTGTTTTCTTGTTGGCCGACGATATAAATTCACAGGAAGATCGCGGGAAGAACGCCCAAGTTTCGTATTCTGTTTTTGTAAGGACGTTTGGTGAGGAAATAAAATTTGTTATGCAACCGCTTGGGCCGTAGGTGCTTTATAATAACTCAAAGATTACGGTAACTTAAGGCGGACGGAATTCGTGAATTTTGCGAGGAACATTAACAGTAACTTTTGGTAAAAGATGAGTGTTTTATTTTTAATCGGTTGTTTATTTTATTATTTTAGAATGACCTGTATAATAAATTTAAACTGACTCGAAAACATAAACAAGTAGTTTTCTTTTTAAATTAAAAAGGCCTCTTCTTCCGTATAAAATTATTTAAATGTCATATTGGTGATACTTTTGTTATTCTTTTTTAATATTTTTATCATTATCATCAACAGCTTTTAGAGGTCCACTGTTGGACATAAGCCTCTCCATAGAAAGGAGGTTTTGGCCAGCTATGCAACGTTGTACAGATTATTATAATATTTTTTAAATATGGTACATAGTGAAGATAATAAGTCATCACTACCTTACTCATTTGGTGAAAAGCAACAAAACAATTCCTTAATATCTGTTTCCTGTGACACCGTGGAAACACTCCAGTCCACATTGCGACATGCAAGCATTGCGCTCCTTTTTTTTCTGTGCGGAAATCACCTCGGATACCACCTACCGGTGGCTATGTCGGACTTGAACCGACTAAAAACCGCACGCCGTCTCGGGTACCAGTAGCCGGGGTATCAGGTGCACCCTAGAAAGGAAATCCCTGGTACCCCGACGTACCTCGGGGCATCTACGGCGGGTAGGCGACCCCCTCCTGTGTGGGAACCCCCATGTTCACTTGGTGCTCCCAAAACTGCACGCGCGCTCCGCAACGCGTTTCGCCACCACCCCGGCCTGTTTCTGCTAGGGTGACAGTTGGCTTCACCTGTCACCCCCAGGCCTGCACTTATGGAGGACGGAGGTCGTTCTGCGACCTCGGCGCCCGACTCGTCTGCGATACCCGGCCCGTTCCCGGGCCTGGCGGGCCCGGAGGAACCATTGCGCTCCTACAGTGAAAGTATTTCAATAATGGTATTTCCACTAATGGCAATTTTTTCGATTGTTTAAACAATTGATTCCTATAATAAATCATTACATATTGTACACACATATATTACGAATAGATATAATATGTACATAATTTTATTTAAACTATTTCACAATTCTGTAATAAATTATACGAAAATTGAATACCTACAACCGGAAATTATTACCATAGAATTACAGCAACGAAACACGTGCGTAAGAGTACAAAATGCCTTAATTTACCCAAGAAAACAATATCTCATTTATATTACAATATTTTCTACCGTAAATCAAATTTAAGTGTTATTTCATTTCCTACGCACATGCATACGAATAAGTAATTGAAATTTGAAACGAACTTTCGATTTTACGGACCCCATACCTTCTGAAATGATTATGAATTTCCTTTTTGAGGGATAACGTCTTAATGTACGTCTTTTGATGCAAGGGAAAATATTTTCGTATTACATTAATGGTTGGAAAGGGTTAAACACATCATACGTTACTCTTTTTACGTGAATTTCTATACATACGTTAAGTGTTGTAGGTACTGTTTTTACCTGACTGCCAAGGAGGATTATGATTTTTGCGCGTATCTTGTGTTTGTTTGTCAATCACTTTATTACCTTGTATCTTCAAAATGGCTGGATGAATTTCGTCAGTTAAGGTATTGTTTTATCCGGCTAGTAAACCAAAGTGTCCTTGGATGGCTTTTTAGAAAGGAAAAAACAAAGTGGCGGACTTTTGGAGAAAAATAGTAAGAGGTTAAAAAAATAACCAAACTTATCGAGAGGGATATTAAAATCAAGAAACTTAAAGGGAATTACTAAAATATATATAAGTTTTATATTTAAATTTAATCAAGAATAAGTAATAAATGCTGCTACTAACATCGTGCTGTTTCAGTGTTTTTGTAATTAGTACTTGTTTGTGAGTTGATTCAATGATATTTTAATCAATCATGCTCGTCACAAATTTTAAGTCATATTTAGTCAATAGGTTTCATGTATCGTTTTTATTTCATATTCATATAAACCTTAATTCGAATGGACATATTTTATATGTGACTTGCTTCATGATATTGATGAAGATTTGTCATCAAGCGTTGGGGGTCGCCTTTTCACTATTTTACGCTTTTGCGCCTTTTCACGTTTTTTTCAGAGATTCTTTGTTCCTTTTTGCTTTAGCCCAACACTGTCTAGAATAAGCTCTTTCATTTAAGATTTCGGTCAAATAAATTAGTTGAGTCAGAGGAAAGCTAGGTGAAGATTAAACTTAATATTGTGAACAATATGGGTCCACTTCCGACACTTAACGAACCGCTTTTGTTTGTTCTTTAGCAAATAAAGTCAGATTAGGGCAAACAAAACCATCCGATGTATGTAGCAAATCAAATGTAAGAATTTGGTAAAAAAAATATAATTTCTTTTATGAAACAATAAAATAAAACTGTAAGTAATAAAATAATACTTTTTTTTATTATGATAATATTTTCGTTAAACTGGAGAGCAATGGAAAGCATTTACCAGTGCATATGAAAACTGGCAACAGTAATGATGGGATAGAATTTTTGGCTTCCACATTATCATCAACAGCCTTTAGTAGTCCACTTACACACAGGCCTTTGCTTAGAAAGGAGGTTTGGGCTTACGATATCATGCTGGCCAGACATAGTTGGTATAGGGTTTTCCTTAAGTTTTCCTTCTCTATACAGTGCTTTTGTCCTGAGTACTTTGCTCCCTTAGTCGGCTTTTACGAGACCTACAGGATGAATAGGGGAAGTGGCACTCCGTATTCTTAATCCGTCACTACACGGGCAACACATTTTTTTTTATTCCGTGATGCGTGACCTTAAGACAGCTCCAATTACTTAGAAAATTTTGAAAATTTACTTACTTTTTTTATACTATAGGAGGCAAACAGCGGGCGGGGCACCCGATGTTAAGTGGCTGCCGCGGCCCATGGATACAGTTAAGACTCACAAGTGCATAATGCGGAAGTTGTTTAAAAAAAATAAAAAAAACAAAAAAAAAATTGTGAGGCCGTGGTGTCACTCTGGTAGAGTTCGCTCATTTGTGCAGAAGTATGGTTCTCCAACGGTAAATATTGCGGTTTTTATTGATATCATGATTATTTAGACTAGTGGTATTCAATATACATTAATTCCATCTACACCAAAACAAAAAGTAACAACGAGATATCTTAGAAGCAAGTCCTTGTCACGAGGTTTTACATTAAATTATGTTTAACTGGCTCGGTAGTGCAGCGCTAGCGTATGCGACTGCTGTGCTGAGGTCTCGTGTTCGTTTCCCGCGTCGCAACGATTGTTTGTATGATCTGCAAATATTTGTTTCGGAGTTTGGGTTTTTTCTATGGTATGTGGGTATTTACATAAAAAAAGTATAAATGTACTCTATCAGTTAATCTAACTTTCATAGTACAAGCTCTGCTTAGTTTGAAACTAGATGGCGTTGTGTGTCAGATATCCGAAAATATTATTAATATGATACTAGGTTGACAAGAATATCCTCAACCCACCTCATTGTAATCACGATGTCGGTATTATCACCATCGAGTTGCTAACCCTATATTTCCTTTGGACTCAGCACTTTTCCAAACCGCTGTGTCCGATCATTTAAATATAAAACTCAAATTTTGAAATTTATCAATAGTCAACTATTTATAACAGTAATCTGACATTCTTAAATAATGGAAAGGTAAGTGTATACGATCGCCATTCTGATCGTATACACTTACTTTGAAACTACACGAGCTTGTACAACAAACTAATATAAACACTTACAACAACCCTTAGGCTTAAGATTTCCATTTACATGAAGTCTTATCTATCATTCAATGTTACGACTATTATTCCCTCAACTATGATAGCCCGAGGCTTGAGGTGACAAGACATTGTCAACGATACCCTTTCAAATGTCTTCTGTTAACAACATCAGACAACTGAAATATTTGAATATTTGTATGTGACAAATATAAGCTTTTGACAACTTCACAAATTCTGAAAATTTTAAGAAGATAAAAACGTTCAATGTATTTAAGTTATATTGTATATACAAATTGCATTATAATTTTCAGTTGAAAAGTTTATAAATTTAATTTTTTCGCTAAACACTTTCTTAAACAAAACATATGTTAAGAAACTTAAGTGAGAAAATAAAATGTATCACCTCAATGGTGGCAACACCGTATCACAAACGCTTAGAACATTCTTAATTTGACTATTAAAACCCGTTACAAGCGTCTCAATGTTGGCAACACCAATAAACAACGGGCGAACGCGAGCGCGAACGTCTAAAGTTTGGAGCGCGCGGTGAGTGCAGAGGGCCCTTAATGAGGGTTAGAAATTTCGGCACATTGTGGCCCAAACCGCACCCGGTTTCTTAGCTTATTATTAATTCTGTAAGACGTGTCCCCGATGTCCAAGACGTGCGCTGAGATTCGAGACAAAAGTCAGGAGGGCGGAAGGGACGACCGCCGTACCCCCTCGCTACCTCGTACGTGTGGAGCGTCGACAAGTCGCAAGTATGGGATTTACAGGTGGTTTTAATAACGGCAGCCACTAATGTCGCGAGATGAATACTTAATGGACGGATCATCGAGGACTTAGACGGATTGGGAAAGGCTGACGCGCCTAATAATAGACGTGGGTAAGATAACATGTCACAAAGGAAAGCTGATGAAAGATACATTGGCCATTAGGGTCTTGTCATGCATGGAGATTATCTTTTGCAATGTTGTCAAGAATAGAATAATGTCTTTGACACATTATGAAATGTTCTTTACTACTTTCACAAAAAATTAAAATACCCGATAATCTATCTGAACATATCAAAATGAATCCATCCAAAGGTTGCCTGGAAGAAATTGCACTAAGCGATAACGCCGCCATTTGTACATTACATCTGTTGTTAATTACTTTATAAAGTCTGTAAAACCCTGGTGTACAAATAAAGTATCTATCTATATAATATATACATAAATTAACTTATATAACTCTCAATATGAGTATAATGTTTTCATTAGAAAAAGGTTTTAAAAACACTTTCTATAGCTTTTCAGACTATCTCTTACTTTTCATTTCATAATGCCAAAGATATTATGGAAAAATGGAAAGTCCCCTCCACAAAAAGTTGTCCCATACAGGGATCAAACCAACATCTAATGCTGCCAACTGTTTTCTACTGCGTCAGTAAAAATGTTTCAGCTAACCGATAACCAAGCACCGCTGTACGCTTACACTTCATATACTTAATGACAAAAGTCTAGCTAATACACCAGGCTCTGATCCTGATTTATCTGATCTCTGTTCCAAAACTAGACAGAGCTCATATCATGGTAACCAGACTGCAATTTCATACAAATTGTAGATAAATTACATCCAGACACAGATTAAATGGTCGTGCCCATCACACAATTATTTGGGTAGGAACCGAACCTATGACCTCTGGCTTAGAACTCAGGATCACTAGCCACTAGACCAACAATACCGTCTGCGAATTAAAGCAGGCAAAGCAAATTTTCAGTTTTTGTCAGCAAATTAAATTTGTAACAACAAACAACCGTGGGCACACAATACTTGGATAAGAGTATTTCAACTTTGGTCTTACTATCCTGGTCATATCCATTTCTCCAAGACAATTTAGTTACAAAGTGCAAATCCCTTTAAGATGGCGTAGCCTGACAGGGGGTGCTTTCAAAAACTCGTTAGGAGGTTGGCATTCTGCGGTGGTGGGTCACGTCGCGAGGCCGCGGCTGCTTCGAGACAAAATGTTACATAGAACTTTGTAGTGTGCTGTCGTGTACTGGCGCGCTTTACTAAATTTACTGCCATAGAACGCTTATTACAATAATGTTTGTATCCAGTCGGTAGAGGAAATTATTGAAATAAAGGGGAATTAGTTACTTCTACTTCAAATAGAAGTAGTAGTAAACTTATTGTTGAGGTGGCAATCAACAAGTGAGCATTGTAGTTTTAAATTATTTTGGATGCAGAATTACCACGAAGACAAATCCTACAATTCCTTTATCATACATCTTCAATAGACTTTAATATATATACATTGTCACTAATCAATACTGCTATGAGTAATACCTCGCACTCTAAAAAGATCACTTACTAAACTTTTGCCGGATGACAAATATGGTCAATGCCTAAAAATCTATTTCTAAAATAACTGCAGCATTATAAGCTTAAACACCTGTGTTTGACATCCTTAATATTTGTTTAGGTTTTATTCGAGATTGGTGATTACTTTTTATTCGAGGTACGCTTTTATGCTTGTTTGTAACTTTAGTGATACAGGAGAGTATACCTATAGTGCACCGCTAGGTCCATACAGTTTTATTCTCTTGGAAACGGGCGGTTGTAGATCAGCACATGCATATCATAGAATTTGTATTTGTATTATTATTATTTTTTTGCTATTTAACAAAACAGAGATTGTTGCTATTATGTGTGTTGATCTACGACAAACAATTTAAAAAGTTATGAAATAAAGAAATTTTGAGTTTGAATCGTCTTTCCCTTTCCTTCCCTTTAAAAATTGCCTGGGACTAGTGAACTATTTCTGTGTAAAAAGTACATTAATTAGATCTTGTGATTTAATGTATTTTTTACAAGATTATTCTTGTTTACGTACCTCTAAATTGGTTGCAAGATAAAAGTACCTAGACAACACATCTACACCATCAACTACAAAAATTGGCAATCGGCAAATGCGTTAGTGTCGTGATCAGCAAACGTTAGAGTCGTTTATAGCCAAGTGCCCGCGCGGGAACAATATCGCGCTTGAATCGCGCGACTGTGATATATTGCGATCTGTGCACCTTATATGGCCCGATGTGTAATTGATTGTATTTGTGTAACAAGATACATGGTCTGTTTTGTAGTAGAAATATATAGGGGAAAGAAGTGTAATGAATTAACCTATCTAGGCGTTATATTAAGACCAATACACTTAAGAATAACAAATAAAATGTAATCTTTATAGTGTACATAGTTTTTATTGCATTAACATAGGTTTTATTGTTATAACATAGTTGTTTTTCTTAAAGATTACTAATCTTTGGCACTTTAAAATAGTTTATAATGCATGAAGCACAGAGATTTCTTACTCCTTGTTTCAGGGTTGAGCTATTTAGTTATAAAACAAACTAACACAAAGTTTTTCCAGAAATATCGTCATACAAAATTGTTGTAACATATACATTCGAAGTAATAGCAGTAAAGTGATTGCGCTATTTGTTCAGTCAATTATGTCAAGTCAACGGATATTGTACTCCATGTTTCATCCAAAACTTTTAAAATTTATTTATTTATTTATAATAACTTAATGCACAAGTTATACACAGGCGGACTTAATGCCCAGGGCATTCTCTGCCAGTCGACCTTCGGGTGATGTAGAAAAAGTTGGAGTAGGTGCAAGAGAAAACAAGAAATTCCTTATAATTCTCTAAAGGATTACATTTCATGCCTTTAGGAATTTTTACTCAATGTTTTAACTGGATTGTTTCTAGTATTCATTTTACCGATAAACTTGAAGGTAGGTACCCATATACAGTGTCATTCTTTGCAATGAGTTTTCATTGAATCGTAGTAAATAAACCGCGCAAGTCCTTGTGTGTGTACTACTGTATTGAAATTGTACTTTTTCACCTTTTTTATTTATTAATTTATTTATGACTTCATGCACAAATATAGACATCGGCGGACTTAATGCCTAAGGCATTTTCTGCAAGTCGACCGATTGGGTGATGCAGAGAAAGGATAAGGTTTTTCTATTTATTAAAGTAGATCAAATAAACCTAAACTTCTGTGTTAAACATATATAAACGTTTAAAAAATGGATACCTAGAAGTATTTTTTTAATGTTTTGGTTTAATATTTAACCTTTAAAAAACTATCACTTCCTCTGTCGTTCGTCTTCTGTGCGTCTAAATCATAATTAATTATAAAAAAACTGCAGTTCTCACCCTCATGAGTAGTATATTTTATTGAAATTCAAATGGGAATAAAAAAATCTAAATTGATTATAAAAAACATATAATTAAGGACCTCCTATCTGTTTGAAGTCAGTTAAAAATTGAACCATAATAAACATA
The DNA here is from genome assembly GCA_902825455.1 of Arctia plantaginis. Lineage (NCBI taxonomy): Eukaryota > Metazoa > Arthropoda > Insecta > Lepidoptera > Erebidae > Arctia > Arctia plantaginis. Next base: position 171,992 of record CADEBD010000364.1, on the reverse strand, counting down.
ACATTCATTAAATTCCTCAAAACTTTCTCTCTACATCAACGAGAGTGAACAATTTTTTCTGGTCAGTGATAAATTATAGTTAATATCGAGGTTTCAATCTGCTGGTGACCAACGGGCGGTAAATTATCAAGCAAGACCGGACGAAAGAAATATCGCCTTCAACGCCTTCTGTGGCACACCGGTGAGTGCTGAGACTAACACTCTATAAATTTATCGATAAGTTTTGACTGTACAGTTAACCAACCCACCAATGCAATACACATTTAACATTATATGTGATGCTTTAATATTACTTTTTAATAACATACATCTAAACTAGATTTAAATGACTAATACGTTTTCACTACAATTCTAATAAGATACATTTATTATAAGTAAACATTAAATCAATCCTTAAGGAAGAAGCATTAAAAATTAGTTTTCTTTTACTTTGGACAATGTTATCATGCATTTGGATTATGTTATGTAAAAAGGAGAATATATTTTAAAATCAACAAATTGATTGATTTTGTCTACGTATTGTAGCAAATTGCTACGACCACTACGCGTAGAACATCAGCGTCTGTCTACATTCTGTAGCATGTTGCAACAACATGTAATAATTTAAGCTTTAATAAAGCTTTATCGATAAATACAACTCCGTACAACATTGTTTTATTGCTAAGTGTTTTAACAAATCGGTGTGTAAGAGACCGGCCCTCAGCCCACCCGCCGAGCGCTTAATCACTTAACACTCTGCGGATTAACGGGGAATTTATTGTCTAAATATATATACAATACATGCACAAAATGTATATTAAAGCAACAATATGTACTTGTAGCTATTTTCAAGTTAAATGACTAGGATTTGTCTAGAAATTACAATTTCGTGTCTTAAGTATAACAGTTAAAGTAATTTGATCTCTCTGAATATCGAGACGTTGGTACATTAATATCATTTAGTGTTAATGGCCATTATTGGAAAAAGTACATCTTTCAATTTGTTTGTTGTGTTACTTTATAACGCAACTGCTTCAAAAGGAGGTTTGTGTTTATATTTAATTGGCTCACCAAGAATTGTGTATACTGTATAACAATTAAATAACATTTTGTATTTATTATAAAGTGGCATAGTGTTACAATTACTTTTAGGCATACTTATAGACATAGTTCATGAGGTCAACCATAAACAAACAATATTCTTTGGTAGGCTCTGTAGCTAAAGTGATTTCATGGATTCTGGCTTGATTGGAGTTAGATTAGTTAATGTACCAAACATTAATATCATTTAGTGTTAATGGCCATTATTGGAAAAAGTACATCTTTCAATTTGTTTGTTGTGTTACTTTATAACGCAACTGCTTCAAAAGGAGGTTTGTGTTTATATTTAATTGGCTCACCAAGAATTGTGTATACTGTATAACAATTAAATAACATTTTGTATTTATTATAAAGTGGCATAGTGTTACAATTACTTTTAGGCATACTTATAGACATAGTTCATGAGGTCAACCATAAACAAACAATATTCTTTGGTAGGCTCTGTAGCTAAAGTGATTTCATGGATTCTGGCTTGATTGGAGTTAGATTAGATTATAAATATTTGTATTTAAGTACACAATTGTCATGCTCGTGTTTTTTTTTCAATAATTACTTGTCAAAGACAAGAAAACAATAACACTGTTTCTTAACTACGTCGACAATTTACGCGGCAACCTACACAAGTAGAGTTTCTTAGAAACCTAATGAATATACAGGGTGTTACAGTAAGGTGTAGTCATATTTTAGGGTCATACAGTAGATATCATGAATAACATGATTTAACCTAAAAATTGAGCGACAAATTGTCAGCCCTCGAGAGCTGATATAAATGAAACTATGGAAATTTAATACCAACGATGTTAATGGAATATTCAGATAGTTTTAGAAAGTATTAACTTAAAAACATTGAATTTGACATGAAAGTTCATAATATTGTTTAGAAAGGCACCTCTAATCCAGGTGATACAATTTTTTTTCATTCATTCCATTTTTCAAGCTGCCTTACTTATTTGTCAAATTTACATGATGCTTACTATTTTTTAAAACCTTGTTCAAAATATATAAAAGATGAGTTATATAAAATATATTAAACCTAATTTTTATCACCGGAAGAAGCACATCCAGCCCAGCGTCAAGAAATATTATCTAGTCTGGCAAAACAAAACATTTTAATACTCGTAGTAGGTTCATTGTTCTCTATATGTACGTCATATAGCCTTTTTTTAGGATGTAGTCACATAGGACCCACATTTTATTTCATTGGACATCTAAAATCTCGTAAAACATACGAAGGGGTATCGGACACGAGAGAATTCGACCCCATAAAGACATTAATTCTTACAAGAATGAGGAATGAGACAAACGACCGGACCGCCCTGACTCCGGCCCGTGAAAAGAAACCCTTGTATAAAACGTCGGCTAACATATGGATAAGACGTTTTATCAATAAATTTTCAATTATATATGAGTATTCCTTTTAACAAAACTTCGGTGAAACTTTGTAAGAAATAATAATTTTAACTAAATTGTGTTCTCTGGTGTAGGCTCTCCAAATTTTAAAAATTATTTTCCATTAGTAATGAAAAGGGTTCAATTTGTAATAATTTATGTACTCTGTGAAATTGAAGGTAAACTTTTTATTTATCAAATACATATTTCAGCAGTTGACAACTTAACATGTTTATTTTAAACTAATACCATTAAGTTCATTTCCTACCAATCACAGATAAATTTTCAGAAGATTTGTGTTAATGAAGTTATTTAAAAATGTTTATTTATACTTTTTCTATATTAATATCCATTGAAATTATGAGATCACATTTTTCATAGTAGCGTTTTCAAACTCACAAATACTCTTTCAAAAGTTATTAAAAGGAAGTTGTTACAAATTTTTCAAAACTACCCTCAAACAAAAAGGTGCAATTTTGTATGGAGATTATACTAATTAATCTTGATTTATTGTGTCCTCTACGATGTCTGATATCAACCACCACGTGGACGAAATCGCAGGCCAAAGCTAGTAAACCTATAATTTCTGTTCTTAGCACATGATATTTATTTTAATTTGTAGCTTGATGTCCTTATCCTCATTAGAAATTGTAAAGACGAAACAAAATTATTGACCTAAATAACGTTCGCAGGCAGTGCATATCTGTTTCTTGTGTTAGACTTTTTGCAAAGCCCGTACAGCAGGATTTACTCTATGAGGTAAAACTTTGCGAATATTTGTTTTTAATTAGCATGATTAAAGTCAAAAATGCGTTTTGGTCATTTATAGCAAAATACCAATTCTAATAACACAAATCTATCTAATACACAAAGCATATCCACATTAGTCTCATAGTATCTTTATTGACGACAATCGTATGTTTGTACGTTTGTCCGAGATCATTCGCCGATCAAAGTGAACGCCAACAAATAAATAGTTGATTTGCTTTGTAAATAAATACCGAAAGGCTTCTGAATAGTTTCAATAGGAATGCGAGAGAGGGCGGTAGGGTCAACCTAACTAACGAGAACAAAATACGTTTGCTTTGGACAGGAATCCTGTTTACCCCGTTTGGCCATTTGATTGATTTATTTGTTTACTTCGAAAATTTATTGGACTTATTTTCTTAGGATACCTAGTGTACTTTGTTCTATCCTTTCACGATTCAACTTTGTATAGTTTTTAACGACCTTAATTTTGACAAAAAATATTTTTTTAAGTTTGTCAGTGTTTTCATTCTAGAAATATTGTAGTTACGCTTTTTTTATTGCATACCAATAAGCGGTATGTCAGTTTTATATCGATTTTCGTAAAGTACTATCTTTTATAATGTGGTATGCAGAGTGATCAAGTATCTTCACTCTACAAAAAGCCATAGTTATCTCTTCTTTATTCAGGAGTCATCAAAAATTTTCAAGTAAATCAAAACCTGGACAAAAATGCTACACGGATAGCGTAGTGGTACGTTGAGTGTTGTAGATCCTATCCCACATGGGACGACACTTTCTGTGATCCACAAATTGTTGATGAGTGTGGGTGTTGTTTGTAAAGTCCCCCGAGACAAAGGATTTATTCCTAGTGCGGGAGTTGTCTTTTTGAAAAAGAGAAGAAAAAAAGAGAAGAGAAAAACCATCATCATTATTATATTTCATTAATTTCGTTCACCATTGAATGTACTAAAATAATGATATGAGATACATTCAATAGATTCATTTGAAGTCGTGTAATGATTTGTTTATAGGTAAACACATTATGCCTTACACTATGATACCGTTTGTGGCGTATCAATGTTTGGACAGTCGCTTGGTGTCAGTGGCGGCCTTAGGGGGTGGCGAACAGGGCAATCGCCCAGGACCTCGCTCCTACAGGGGCCTCGCGCAACAACCCAAGCAAAATTTTAATATTTTTTTTTTTTTTAACTATTATTTTTTATTTAAAACTTTTGATTTTGATCCATAATTACTTATTAAGGTTATAACATAACCGTAAATTAAAATTAAGTTAGTTAACTAATTCATTCATTCAAAACATAATTGAAAAGTTCATTATGTACACTGAGAGATTTTTTTCGATAACCGCAAGTACAAAAAATGACAAGTCCGCGATTCGAAGTTTATAAGTACAAATGTGTGTAAACAGAAGTAAACTTTGGGTTATTGTAACCATAAGATGTACTTTATTCTATATTTTTCTTAATCTTAGTACAGTTTTACTTATCACAACCCAAAATTAACTACGATCTACGTACATTTTCACTTGTTAACTTCGAATCGATTGAAGATCGGTTTTTTAATCGCATAACACTCGTGAGTCGGGACATAATGTTCTGCTCTTCTATCGCTCGGGTAATCCCCGTGTTTCATTTCATTTGTTAACTTTTGTCACCTTGAAATTATTTTACTTGAAGTATGAGTTACAAAATCGTTACCGTACATATCTTTCAATTTTATTGAATATTACGTTCTTATAGTATTGAAAGTATTGAGTGAGCTGGAAAAGTGTAAATTATAGTATTTGAAGTATTGAGAAAACTGAAAAAGTGAAAAAAAACTGTGTGAAAAAACTGTGTGGTACTTAAAAAATTATTTCTGACTGTTTGTGCGGAACAAAACAAGATTTACGAAATGAGTTCGCGTGATCGTGAGGCCGGTAGAAAATTTGAGTCAGGGAGTTCAAAAAGGAAACGAGCTATCAAAAGAAAGCAGGTAGAAGAAAATCTGCGTGGATCTTTATATAAATATATAAAAAGTGATGATAAAGAAACCTCTACAAAACATTTATTGACTAAAAGTGACTCTTATCCTGATCCAGCTGAAAACATTCCTTCCACATGATCATGGGTGCCGCCGCCCGCCGCCGTCATTAAGTAAAAACAGCGAGGATGATAATGAATTAACTACGAGTACATCATTGTCTCGTAGGTCACCGATGCCACCATTAACGCTATCCAGTCAAGAACACGAATCTGAGCCCGAGTCTATGTCTACATCCATGACTGCTGGAACGGAAAATCTGAATCCTCAAAATGACCCCGGTTTGTGGCCCATAACAATTACTGATGTAGACCGAACTGAGATTGTATTAAAAGGTCCAATCCGGGTTAAAGTTGATTTATTTCCTGTAAATGATAATGGACGGCGATTCAGCGAATATCATTATAATAAGATATTAGTTAACGGTGAAAAGCTTCACAGGCGCTGGATGATTTATTCACAAACAAAGGATGCCGTTTACTGCTTTCCGTGTCGAATATTCGGGTTAGAAAATACAAGATTGGATCAAGTGAAGGAGAGTGTGGTTGAAACACTTGGGTGATTACCTAAAGTCTCACGAATCTAGTCGACAGCACAAAGATTGTATGTTGAAATGGATTAATTTAGAGAATGGTTTTAAAAAGCTGTTCCACTATTGACTTCTTGGCCCAGTCACAATTTGAACAAGAAAGGCAACGTTGGAGAGATATTTTTAGAACGATTGCTCGCAATTATAAATTTTTTAGCATCTCACAATTTGGCCTTCAGGGGTCATAGAGAGAAGTTAACAACTGACTCAGATTCGAGTGAGACAAGTGGCAACTTTATAGATTTAGTAAAGTTAATAGCCCGATTTGATCCCGTGCTGAGACTTCACCTAAAAAAAGTAAAGGATAAGACGATTAATGACCACTATATCGGAAAAAGTATTCAAAATGAGCTCATACAAATAATGGCAAGTCACGTGAAGACTCAAATTTGTTGAAAAAATAGTAAATAATAAATACTACTCGATTATTCTTGATTGTACTCGCGACGTTTCTCGTGTTGAGCAACTTTCAATTATTATAAGATTTTTTAATACAAATACAGCTGAAATTGAAGAACATTTTATTGGTTTCTTAGCCGTCGAAAAAAACCACAGCTGAGAATTTGACTAATTATATAATCACAGAATTAGAACAGTTAGGTATATCATTGCAAAATTGCAGAGGCCAAGGATATGATAATGGTGCCAATATGCGTGGTGAAAAAAGTGGTGTCCAAAAACGTATTCTTGAAATTAATCCACTTGCTTATTTTTTACCTTGTGGGAGTCATAGCTGGAATCTCATCCTAGGAGATGCAGCATCGTCTTGTGTCCAAGCAAAATCTTTTTTGGTTTGCTACAAAGGTTGTACACTCTGTTTGCCGGCTCAAGTCAGAGGTGGGCTATTTTAAATGCTCATGAAAAATCATTGTTGCTAAAACCACTTTCTGAAACTAAATGGGAGTGCAGGGTAGCATCGGTGAAGGCCGTTAAATACCAACTAAGTGATATATGTGATGCTTTAAAGGATTTAGCAGAAAACACAACAGATTGTCAGTTGGTCAGTGAATGCCATTCTACAGAAAAATAACTAACTACCTACGAATTTGTAGTTTCACTTGTCATATGGTATGGACATTCTTACAAAGATAAATGTTATGAGTAAAATATGGCAAAGCGAAAAACATGCACTTAGATGTGGCTATACATCACCTAGACGCATTCACAAATTGGCTCGATAATTATCGAGAAATGGTTTTCAGTCATCCCTTGTAACATCAAGAGAAATAGCCGAGAAAAATGATATTGACAGACAGTTCAAAGAAGTTAGAAGACGACGTAAAAAAAGGCATTTTGATTATGAAGGGGAAGATGAAGCTCATGAATTGAAAGCGGAAGAAATTTTCAAATAAACTATTTTTATGTCATTATCGACAATGTGCGCGCAAGCTGTTTATCCTAGGTTTGAGGCTCTTAAACATCATGAGAGCATATTTGGCTTCATGTATAATATAAAAAAATTAAAGGAAATTAATGATAGTGAACTTTTTAAAGCAAATGCAGCGACTTGCAAATATCTATGACAGTAGAAGAATTATGTGACATTGATGGAGATGAATTGTACGAAGAACTGAATATGTTCATCCGTGTGTATGAAGGAAACTATGACATTATCTCGGTGCTAAAATACATAATAGAAAAAAATTAACTGAAGTTTACCCCACTATCGAAATAGTCCTGAGAATTATTGCTACCACACCTGTTACAGTTTGCGTCTCCTGAAAGGAGTTTTTCGAGGCTTAAAATTATTAAAACATATTTGAGGAATTCGATGACACAAGATCGGCTTTCAGACCTCGCTATTCTTTTCAATCTAAAATGACGTAGCTTATTCGTTAGATTATTGTGCTTTAATTAAAGATTTTAGTCTTAGGAAAAGCCGCTAACATCAATTTTAAATTTAGCATCTCTGTATATTGTTAATTTTGTAAATCTTTCAATGTAAAATATTTTAAAACTCAAATTTATTTGTATAATTTAAGCATTTTTCCTTAAACATGACAAATACCTAAACCAAACAACCAGACCTACTTTCGCATCACATACTTTTAACAAAGGACAAAAGACCTCGCAAAGACCTTCCGCCCGGAGCCTCGCAATGGGTAAGGCCGCCTCTGCTTGGTGTTCTGCTCTGTCGTGTCGCTCTTGACAGAGCGGTCATAGTCACATTGAGAGGCTTGGTACCGTAACGTATTTTATGCTTGTTACTATGAAGATTTTGAACGTTATTAAAGCTAGTTGATCTCCCTGTCTTAGCGTGTTCTCCAATGAGATAATGAACATACAGGTCTGAAGGAACCCATGTGACTTCTTGGAACCACTGCAGTCTCGTTTCCCACCTGGGACTTGCAGGATAACTTAACTCCCTCACCCTATTCTTTACCCTTATTTACGTACTTTTATCCCGCCTGAATATGATTGCAAGACCAAGGAGGGTTGGCATAGGGAGAGCGGATGTCCCTTAAAATAAGGAAACGTGCAGCAAGGTGACAATGGCGGTAGTGATGATTTTATACGATTTTCTATATTTCATATTTCGGAGAATATTCTTCTCATTTTAAGAATATGGGAAGACCCCACAGACTTAAAATGAGATCAAAATCTTCTGTGTACAAATCTGATATTTGTCTACAAAGCGTCATGTAGTATAGTGACAATAATTATAGGACTTGACAGAAGAGTGGAGGTTGGTGAGATAAGCGTGTGTTCTTTTATAAATTATGTTGTATGTATTTCGTATAAAAACTAAGATACATTTTATTTTATATTAGATATTACGAACTAAAAAGATTTAATATAAAAAACAATTTTCACCTAAAATTATTATTGAATCTCTACGCAAATGTTATAATTCGTTTTTATTTATTTTAAATATATAACTAATGTTGATATTAAAACAATAACATTTACGTTTCTAGTCGGGATCTAATAGCATATACCAATTAAATAATTAATTTTAAACATTATTTACAATAAGTTAAAAACATTGAAAACAGCGCCATCTAACCACTTTTGTATTAACTGTTATAACCTTACGCGCCCTCGCTCTCTTAGCGAAGATTCTCAGAGGCTTGAGTTTAAAGGTTTGCGCCTTGTTCAGTTTCCTTTGTCTAGGAATAAATACACTGTGCGACAAAAAAAATCTTATTAAATTTATGCAACATTTTACACGAAGAAATATTTTAAAATAATTATAATAAAACAAATTATTTATTTCAACACATGTATGTTTTTTTTCAATATTAATACCTAGTATATTTTAGGTCAAATTTTCGCCTCCAGGATCGATGTTTTGACCACATAGTAGGTTATCACATGAGATTATCATATCATTTTTTTACTTTCTCTGCTGAAATAGTGAAAAATAATAAAAATACAAATTTAATGTATTATTTAAATGTGTAATTCTGGTCACTGCCGCCAGGGGCGCTGCAGTAGCGTAACACGCGTACAACACAATTACCTAAACTGGTTGTTTTTCTTAATAATTTATGGGTGTTGCGAGAAGTTAGGTCGTTTCGTATCACGCCGGTACGTTCTTAGGAGTTTATTTGTTTAATTATGAATCTCTCTTTTATTTTAAAAGCATTTCTTTGTAAGGAAGAATATAATTTTAGTGTCATATGTGTTCTTTTATTGTTTTGGACTTCAGATTTTCAAGTCATTTTGATACGGGCACTCTTGACTGGAAGCTTTACTTTTATAAAATACTATTTGTAGTAAATAATTTTCATTTTATCCACCAAAATATGGATGAGGTGAAAATTTGTAATAAAATTTAATTTTATATTAAAATTTTAATTGAAAATTAGTAATCAAATGACAGTATATTAATTAAATAGAGAAAAAATGGCATTGTTTCTAACTCGTTGTTAGAAGTACCTAATACAAATTTTGTAAGTAATATTTCTCTCTACTATTACACTTCACGAAACTTTATCACAGGTTACCAAAATAAATGTACTGACAATTTAATACAAGATCCAAACCTACTTGAATCTTGTATTAAACTGTCAGTACAGTTATACGTATAAGAAACTACTTATACTTGTAGTTGTAAGCGTTCGTATATCTATTTGAACCGAATTAAAAGAAAATTTTAAAGGAGAAATTGTTATGCCGCATTCTTTAATATAAAAAATGCTGCCCGTTAAAAAAAATACAATAATTGAATAATAAAGAACATTTCATGAATGCGTGAATTTAGATCGATCGCTTTAGTCTTCGTCCGTTCAATGTAATTAAATGTTGAAACAACGAACTTTGTTAATTTAATATAAACTGGAGGTCGCTTGGTGGTCGGTTTTCGACCATAAATCATGAAGTTTGAAAGATTTGTTTCAAATCATTGACCAGTATAACTTGAATTGCCATTATATATACTTCACGTACCATAATAGGTCAATATTTATACAGGACTTGTGTTATTCATTTTTTATTGTTCAAAAATGTTAGCTTTAAGTGTTTCACTTTCTTAATAGAAACTATTATAGAATCCTCACGTGCTATAAAATAATGTGCACTCTCGGATATAAAACACCTGTAACCATTCTAGTTCACTAGACTGACCTTGATACTCGGCGTAGGGGGGTGAGGTGCGGCGGGCGGACTGCGGGGAGCATTCGGCAGCTGTAGCAGGTGCCGTATGCTGTACCCTTGACGGGACTTTCGTGACATTCTGCAAAAGAATAACTTTGATAAGAAATTACATAACAATATACAAATTAGCACAAAACCTCGTAGCTAACCATATACGGCGTAGCTCTAAAACATTTGCTTGGCGTAGAAGAGAATTGCGTCATTTGATGCTACGACATTGACTCGGCGATTTTTTTCCTTATCATATCTTCGCCTTCTCTTTTATCCGGCTGGATCAGATTCATATTTTTTTCTTTTATTTGCTGAAACTCTATGCCAAATATCTGAATAAGGTTTTCAAAGAAACCAAAACTGGATTTCTGATAGGATTACGTCCGTGAATTAAATTATAATAAAAAAAATGTTAAACGATAAAAACAGACAATCATAGATTTTGATCTTAAAATAAATTTGTGTTTGCAGTCTTAATTGACTATTAACGTTAAATACAAAAAAATATCTGAGTCCGAAACATTCATTTTATTCATTCAACAACAAAAGAAACCGCAAACTACCTACTAAGCATTCGTGAGACAGAATATTATTAATGACAATAAGTGACTATTATAAGTGACAATATACTCGTAACAATCCAGGTAGGCTTAGGGTTATTGATTTCTTATGATTTTCTGCGGTTTTTTTTTTCATTTTTTTTTTATTAATTTGACCAGCTTACGCGCGTGCCTACAGATGCATTAATTTAGATTTTAATGATCATTATGCTATTCTTGAGATTTTAATTTGCTGTTATTATTATAACTATCTAGCGATTTAGAAAATTTGCAATGAGTTTATTTATGCAATTTATTCTTACTTTAACTTTTAACTTTTGACGGGCCTGTTGATCTAGTGGTTAGTGACCCTGACTACTAAACCGGAGGTCGTGGGTTCGATTCCCACCCAGGACAAATATTGTGTGATGAGCACGGTCATTTGTTCTGTGTCTGGGTGTAATTTATCTATAATATGTATGTATTTAGAAATATATAAGTATGTTTATCAGCGGTCTGGTTACCATAGTACAGGCTCTGCCTAGTTTGGGATCAGACGGCCGTGTGTGAGTGTGTGAGATATATTATTATTATTATTATTTAAAAAACGGACGGTTATAGATTGAGATACACAGACCCAGTATTATATGTTTTAAATTTTTTGTTTTAATAATTTTACATTGACAAAGAAAGATGTATTTTCGGTAACTTAGTTTGTGTTCGCCTTCAACTTTTACTATCTACCTATATTAAATTGACCTATAAAACTCATGACCTCCTTTCTAAAGAGAGGTCTATGTCCAGCAGTGGACTATTAAAGGCTGTTGATGATGATGATTATGATAAAACTCATGTTAATATCTAGTTTATGTTTATGTGAAACTTGTTCCAAGATTGTTTATTTATATTTCCCGAGTTAGTTTTGTACTTAATTTCTCATCAATGCCACCACAATGTGCCACAATGAAGCATGGCAGGGGCAGGCTAGTTTAAAATAAATATTATGTTTTTTTTTGATCATTTATTAATAGTACTAAAATATCAACTCATATTTCAGTTTTTTAAACAACGTGCTTGAATGATCACTTTAATCCTCTGTTAACCATCATCGATATTCTGTCAAAAAGAGACTTGACGAAGGTCAAACAATTTGTATTCAATGTTGAAGTTCCAGAAAATAATTCAAAGTACCAAACGGATACAATATACACAAAAGAGTCATTATAGTCACGTGAGACATTAATAGAGTTATTTTAAAGTGAGTTTTATTTTTATATAATTCAAGGTATTCATTTATATTTCATAGAAGAAACTGCTAAATTGTCCTGAGACAGAAAGAGTCACATCTGTGAGTATTAACTTTCAAAAAAATAAAGCGTTTAGTTATTATGGACAATAGAGAACATTCCCTTTTTGAAATAGTGTTAATAAAATTTAACACGATCGTAGTATTAGGTGTACCGTAGGTGTAGTTTACGTAAAAGGGCTGTTTCCTTTGATGTAAGTTCATACTATACAATCAATACTAGAGAAAGTACTTTTAAACGGTTTTTTATACTATATATATATATATATGTTATATATTATATATATATATATATATATATATATATATATATATATACATTATATTAAGAGTTTTCTTACAATAAAATGAGAAAATAACCACATCGTACGAGTGCGTGTGTAAGTACTGTTTTCATGTGTTCATACACAGTGAAATTTTAGACTTCAGTGAGAATTTTACGGTAGTATGAAGTACGTCAGTAAGTAATAAAGCTGAAGCTCAGTAAAGTTCAGTAATGTTTAACAAAGCTTCCCTGAAAAAAACACAATGGAGTATGTTTTTCTAATTTTGTGGGAACTTAAAAATCATCTTAATATTAAAACTTAAGAATTTCTGTTCTCCTTTGAAACAAATGCTATATTCGGGTAATTTTTTGCTGGTATTTAAAAGAAGTACGGTAAGCAAAATATTTTTGTACTTCATGTTAAAACTAGATAGATATACAATATTATATTTATCATATATAATATATACGGTATTTCAGCCTATAATGATGGTTCAAATTACATTAACTAGTCAGCATGTAAAACAAAATCATCATCATCATCAACAGCCTTTGATAGTCCACTGCTGGACATAGGCCTCTCCTTAGAAAGGAGGTTTTGGCCTACTATACCACGCTGACCAGACGGGTTGGTATAGGATTTATTTCAAGTTTTCCTTGTCTTTGCTGTGCTGTTGTCCTGCAGAGTTTGCTCCCTTAGTCGGCTCTTACGACACCCACGGGATGAATAGGGGTGGTGACACTCTGTATTCTTAATCCGTCATCATACGGACATAACGGCAAACAAAATAAAGATACTTAATTTTACCAGGTGGTCTTATGTTATGATGTGATGTGATACCTTTAAATAAGTGATGAAAACTATTTGTACATCTTTTACGTGAATTTGGAATCAGTAAAATTGATTCTTTATTAATTTATTTGGTATACCAACAGCATACATTTTTATTTATTTCAAAGATAACACCCGCATTAGGAATATATCCTGTGTCGCGGGTGCTTTACAAACATAGATGAAACGGACACAACGGACATCCAGACTCAGAACAACAATTTTTGGATTACACATAGTATCGTCCCATATGGGGATCAAACCCGCAACATTCAGCGTAATAGAAAACGGCGTGGCGACCGCTCAAATCACTACGCCATCCGTGCAGTCATATACTATATTTTTATACATGATGTACATCAAACATAATGTACCTGGTATGTATACCCATTACAGGCACACACAACCATTCATATAATCATATTATGAATAACAAGTGTATATAGCTCAAAATATCAAACATTTGTTTTAGATAAAAAAGAAGGCTTCAAAAGCAAAAGGCGAAACTCCAAATCACAGTAGTCAAGTAATCAAGTCAGCCCAGCAGACTTCTACAGTAAAGGTATGAACAAACTGCCATCAAAGTGGCAAAATCGTATAGATAATTTAGCCCAATACTTTGATTAGCTAAATAAAATAAAAATAACCAAAAAAATTATATTTTTAATTGTCATACAAATCTCCAACTTTATAGGTAAAGACCTAATATTTAATTAATAATGTTTTAGTAAGAAAACTGCGAAATCATGAATTATGACTGCATTTTGACCATCAGTTTAAACCTGGTATTTTTAAATCTCCCTCTTGTAGAGCACATTGTAATCAATTGTAGATGGTAAAATGTTGGACAATATACACTAGTTATTCTTATGTAAGTAGGCCTACTATATATAGCATAGTCTAGTGATTTAATGAACACGTTAAAAAATTAACTACGAAGGTAAACTAATGCATTAAAGCACTAACACACCTGTAAAACCTGACGGGAACCTGTACAATAACAAAAATATTTCTCCTACCTAGGTGTAATACTTAATAACATAATACTATAAAAACTATATTAGAGAAATTAAAAAAAATATGTCTAAAGTGGCCTTAAGTATGAAGTTAATTTAGAACGTAATAAATTGAACCATCTATTACTTGAAACACCCAAAGCCGTCTGTATTCTACACCGTGTGGTTTAGTAATCACTGAAACTATTAAGATACACATGAAATATTACACTTAATAAGGAAACATTTTGAAACAATTAAGTCAATGTTCGATATGAACCATCCTGTATAACTTAATCCTTAAACATAAGAACAATAAAAGAAAATATTATGTTGAGAAATAAGGAAAGTTTTGAAAGAGGGAAAGAAAGTTGTAATTGTTTGTTTTTTGACTTGCAACCTCTTGACTGTATTCTTGTCAGAACTAGTCATTGTGATCTTTTTTTTTGTTTTAGTTTGTTTCATTAGTTTACAATAGACAGGTTTGCAGGTGTATTGTATTCATCATACGTCGTGTTTCGTAGTAACTAGGGATTATGACATTCTACTTCAACTTTTAGACAATTTAAAAAAAGAGGAGGTTCCGGATTCGGTTATTTTATTCTCAGAACTTCGTCATTAATAAACCGATGTGGAAAGTTTTATACAATTATTTGGGAATGTACTCGTACCTATATTTACAGTCAAGTGTGATTGAAACTGAAATAATACAAACTCCAGAGGGTAGAAATTTACGCAACGAAGAACAGTTTATTCCATGTCATCATGATGTAGCCGTATTTATAATATTTTTTTCAAGTATATACTTGCTTTATACAGAGGGGCTCGTGGCTAAGTGGTAACCGAGTAGGTTACCACTAATCAAAGTTCAGCCGTTTCGTAGTAGGTTTAAAAGCCGACCCCAACCCCAACCCCAATAGTTTTGAGAAAAAGGCTAAGAAGATGATTTTGAGTATATTCATACTAGAAATAAAGAGTGATTTTATTTTGTACCACAAGTACTAGGAAAATAACGTGACTTTCTAAAAGTGCTCAGACAATTAGAGGTCCTTGTAGAATTTTAAGCTTTGTTTGTTTACGGATTTTTCATATCTTTTTAATTCATTATACATTTTGAAAAAAACAGAAAATAATTTCATTAGGGTATAAAAATATGTTATCAAATTAAAGCAGTTCAAGGTGACTATCGTAAAGAGTCTGTAGAGAGGAAAGCAAGACGACAGAGAAAGCAAGTGCCTCTTTGTCTTTACACCGGACTTTTATGGGTCATTCACTATTTATTTGTTCACATTTCTTAACAACCACTGAAGCTTGCTCCTATTCGTATTGCATAGAAGTACTAAACGTACGAAGGTGTGTTACATCGCCCTATTTGTGTTATATATATGTAGGCTAGTAGTTCTATATATCGGGGCCACTACTTAAATGGAGCCGATGCCGATAAAAAGCTAAGAGGCTTTGGAACAATATGGTGATACTTAATTAATTTATTCAAATAATTTAATTTCTAATCACTTAATTCATGAAATCACAATCTATTTACTACAAATTTATAAAAAGTTATATGACAACTTATAATAAATTCGTAAGTAACAAATTCATTACTTAACATAAAATACCACGTGGGTTGACGATTATCATATCATATCATATTATTCTCACTCGAGCCGTCGGGATGTAGGAATCTATGTAGGTATACATCTTTAACTGTATTTACTGTTGTAGTTATTTATTACAGCTTTTACAAAGAAAAACCATGACAATCTAAAGAACACTATTTAAAAACAATCCTGACATTGGTCCTCCGTCAAATATACATACACACATATTTTAAGCGTTACTTTCAACGTCATATTGGAATTTAACATACACACTAACATAGATAATGAGAAAGTCTTAGTGCTTAGTGTTAGAAGTGTAGAAATGTTATAAGTTGCATCCGTGTGGTGACAGATTAAGAATACGGAGCGTCACCACCCCTAATCATCCCGTGGGTGTCGTAAGATCCGCACAATAAAAGAGTTTATTAATTAGGGTTTCATATTCTCTTTCCAAGAAGGAAAACATGACATAAACCTTATTTTTCTTAAACCCCTTCGGGGCGCAGGGTGGTCTGTTGGAATCGTATTGACTAAAACCACACGGTGTGCTACTCTGTGTCTAAAATAAGAGGGATCCGAGAACTGCTGTTATTAAGACATCCGAACCCCTCCTAGCGCCTGCCCACAAAGCGTGGGCACCATCTTCGGGTAAATTCTCTATTTAGGCGACGTACGGCGCACGCTGACGTCACCTCCTCGCAGCTGGCCACTAGAGCGGATGGAGGGGAAAACCCGTCCCCGTCCACCCGCGGCCACACCCAGGGCGGCATGAGGATCTGGTAAGCGCGCCTCTGCCGCCCGGTTTGCCGGCAATGAATTCGGTCCAAGTGGAGGTTGTCCTCCCGGGAACTCTCGTCGCTGGTGCTAACGCCGTGGCCACCGCTGCATTAGACACAGCGACTTACCTGACACAAGAATCGGTGTTGGCGTCGAGGCGGTCTTTGGCTTATCCGCTGCGAGTGGTAGTCGATTGATGGGGGCCGGAGGAAGCCTTGCCTCGAGTCCCGCAAGACGCTCATCCATCATCCTCCACATTGCGTCAAGAATCTGACGCAGGTAGGAATCCGAGACTTCGGCGAGCGCGAGAGAGTAAGCAGGCTGCCGGGGAGCCTCACTCGACAGTCTGATTGCTCTCGGAATTGGGTAAACTGAGTTCCAAGCTCGGAAACCTTCTTTGTGAGGTCCTCTCCAATCAGGGTCTTAACTACTTCAGAGATGGCAGACGAGGAGTCCCTAAGGGCCTTTACGAAAGAACACTTAACCCCTGCTTTTTCCTGCATGGATACAGGTGTTCGGGGATCGAGTCTTCTTCCAGCAGCACCTGAATTTTCTGCAAGAGACCTGTAAGCCTGCGCCGCCTCAACCTCCCTCTTAAGTCTAAGTCAAGTCAACCAGTCGGTTGCCACTTTTGGTGGCAACATGGCACGTGATCATTTAGAATTTAGACTATTTTAATATATATTATATTATGAATACAGAAAAAAAAAAATTTAACAGAGAAAGACATATTTTATGAAAATAAGTTAAAAGTATGTTTTCTATATCATTTACATTTAATGAAAAAAATGCACATAACTATTGTCCTTTTTATGTACACTAGCAATTAACTGGTTGTTAAATTTGATCACAACTTATTAGGATGAAATGTGAAAATGAGTGAGTAAAAATCTGTCCACATTCATTTTTACATTTCCTTGAAGAAAGAAAAGATTTAATCTAATATATACCCGTGGATATAGAATATTTAAAACTTGGTCTGTTGTTTGAGTTTTATCTTAAATTTCATAATTTATATTCTTTACGAATACCTTAAGAATTTACTAACGTTCTAGGTAGAATTTATTTATCGAAGAAACTTGATATTAATAGTTTATTTATAAACTGTAGGGTTTGTTCCTGAGCAATCATTTCTTAAAAGAAACAGTAATTAGTATTATAAATAAAAAGTCTACTGAATGTAGTAATATTAGTTAACGGCAAAGTGAAATGGATTTGAATTAAAAATAAACCCTTATACAAAAAAAATATCTCTTTTCTCTCTTAGATTTAAATTGTTTACTGTTAACGTTACGAGTTCTATTACCATCCAGACCAATTATCTACGCAAACTTTTCAACTACTTAATAAAGTATTCAAAATAATAATATCATTTGAGATGTACGTAACCCACTTTGACTCGTTTAGCATATTTTGCGCAGCATGAAGACCCTCACAGCCGCCTGTTACCTGTTATTTTGAGAATGGCACTTATTTTGTTTTTGATGCAGAATGACTGAGAATTGTAATTGTTTTTTAATTTTTAGTGCTACTTGTTAATATTTTTGAAGTCGGTTTAACTTTTTTTAAATAAATTATAGTTTAAAAAACTAAAAATACACTCTCTATAGCTAGCCGAAATAAAAATTAAGCTAGCAAGCTAATAAAAGTGTGTTGAAATAGATTTATTTTTCCATTTTTAGTGTAAATAACTAAGTGGGTGCGAGGGTTATACCACCTAATCCCTATATAACCTGATTAAATAGTTTTGATTTCTTGAACGAATATGCTAAGCAGCATTGCTAGGCTCGTGTTAATTATGATTAGGTAACGCAGCAGACAAAGACGCAATCCCCGGGCGCTATCGCGGTCGCATTTATTGCTCCCATCTACCACGCGATGAATCTATTGAACGCTAAGAAATTGGTCATTTTTTAAATACTACGTACTATAATGTTTATATTACCAAACTATAATATGTTAGATTTCATTAAATTTAGTTTCAGTCCGTTACTTCTGACAGGTAAGTAAGATGTTAAATTTGAACCCAAAAATATGTTGTTTTACACATTACTTAATTTTCCACCATTAGGCGAGGCATTTTTTCTTTACATTTAAATCAAAAATATTTTTTCAAATCGGTTTTCAAATGAAAAAAAAATGAGGTAACAAACTTGAAAGTATGACTTGCAGCTCTATTATCAAGCCTCGATAGACGATATAGCCGGGGCCATCCTTAAGGTAAACAACGACCTAGGGGCTATTAATGATTGGAATTATAGGTTTGGTTGGACTGTGAACCCAGTAAAGAGTCAAGCTATCGTCATAGGCAGTCAACGCATGACTGGAAGGTTAGACCAAGGTAAACTGCCACCCATTACTTTTAACGGCATAGTAATTCCATTTAGTCGTGCTGTTAAGAACCTAAGCCTAATTATCGACTCCAAACTCAGCTGGCAAACCCAGGTCATGAGCGTCAGCCTGAGGCTCACAGGTACGCTTTATCTCAGTGTTTCTGTCAAACTTCTCAATAATTTTCTCTTACTTTACATATCAATCTCTAGTGCACCTAGTCACACATTTCAGCACCACCCTAAGGTAGACTGGGAGAAAATGTCTGTGGCATTAAGTCTGCCATTGTACAACTCACACCTGTGCATAAAATATTAAAATAAAAAAGTAATTGCGTAACAATTTTTTTTTTGTCTAAATGTTTTGCAATATCTCTGTAACCCAACACAAACACCTATCAAATTTCTTATTGAAAGAGTTGTCCTCTACCTCTTGAAGATCAAGGACCCTGCCATCATTAGCTCAGCAACATGAAATACCAAAAGGAAATACCCATATAGCTAGAGAAACTAGCTAAAACACGTTGGCGGGGCTGTAATATTTTAGGGTTTCCCTCGATTTCTCTGGGATCCGATCATCAAATCCTGATTTGGTGGTAAAGGGAACTTCGGGAATATAACCTTTCGCTAACAAAAATAATTTTGAAAATCGGTTCACAATTGAAGGTTACGAGTATATCGCGTAACAAAAAAAAAATAGTTTAATTGAGAACCTCCTCTTTTATTAAATAAACAACACGATGTTCTGTCACCATTGACATTATTGCAAGAGATTTGGGTATCTCCTAGAAAAACAACCGCCCCTTAAATACCTTTTTTGCTCGCAGGGCTTAGTCGAGTTTTAATGCAACCATGTCATTACCTTACCTAGCTATAATCTAGCAGCCAGTACGCAGATTACGCTTTATTTTTCAAGAAATGTTCGAGATATTTCTACTTAACACAAAAAGGACCCGTGTCGCAGCAACTCCCTTTAAATTGAATATTCACACCCCGCGAAATCTCAAATGAAAGAGCTAAGTATGGCTCAGATTAAAACAAACGGTGTACTTCAATTAGAACTGGTAACATCAAGAAAGAAAAAATAGAATAGAAGATATATATAGGGAACATAGAAAAAATGTACAAAAGAAAAACCCGTTTATGTATAACTTGTTAGAGGGAAAAGTTAAGTGATTTCTATGCTTGACAACAAATCTGTGTATAACCTTTCATAAAAAATATAATTAACTCGATGGGATAAAACGGCGTTTTTGTCTTATTTTTATTTCTCTATCTAATCTTATTTTTAACAGACATAAAAAAGAAAAAAGACATAAAAATAAAGGATCTGAGCTTGTTTTAATAACAAAATAAATGTGATTAATATAGTAAAATAAAGAACAGGTAAAAAGAATCGGTAAAGTTTCAGTACGTTTTGATGAAAATGGAAGAGCCAACGCTCTAGGTCAAGATCGTGGCAAGTGACACTCCAGCGTCTCTGCCTACCCCTGTCGTGGATAGGGTATAAGACTATGTATAAATGTGTATAAAAAGGGTGCATTGTTCTCAAATGTTTCCAAAAATATGGTCTCTAGAAATAAACTCATTGTACAGAAAATCGCTTACGGGTAGGATCTTACACGTGCCGCGCTAGGGTATAAGATATTTATAGATATTCCCTACTTTTTTTTTTGTTTCGTGGGACTCGGTAAACGAACTAAATTTTATATTTTTGCACGTTAAAATGTTCGTTATTTTATATATATATATATATATATATATAATAATGTTGTTTCCATTCCGGGGTGGCCAGAGACGATAGAATGTTACTTACCATAATACTGGTGATATTACCGTACGGTTGAAATGTCTTATCTTAGAACTACTAATAAAGTTTTCATCGTAACACCATATTTAATTATTAAAACTGTAGCAAACAACAAAATTATATCCACCGCGTTAAAAGGATTCTACTGAAAATGCTAACCTTGATCTCTGTTAAATATTTATATGCGTTACTACAAATGAGAAATTTCGAAACTGTTACTTAAAACATTGTTCATACAAAATACTTTTAAAACAAACCTTGGCAAACTAATCATAAATAATTGAATTTAGTAGGAAAATATAAGACTAATATTTAACATCATTTATATTCATTAATACAATAATAAAGTAGACTACGGATCTATATTGAAGTGCCTCTAACCTATATTTAAAAATGAACCTAATCAACTGATATTGAACATCCAATTTCGGGCAACAAGTTTCGTCGTCTCAACTGACTCAATCAAACTTATCTACGTTAATCGAAAATAAACTCTTGGTTGTAGCCAAAAGGTTTAAATGTACTTTGTCTTATCATAAGAAATAATATCAAGTATTTATATTTGAGTTAAATGCTTGATTTCGTACCTATTGTAACGTAATCAATCAGGTAATTTGTTATTGTAAGGTACCTAACAACGTTAGGTCATCACTTCAAATGCTTCGAAGTCCGAGTCAACAGTTAATTTTGTAATTATTTTTAAGCAGTGCGGAGTACTTATAATTACTCCGCACTGCTAAAATTCATTGTTTCTGATTTTGTTTAGTTTGATGATAAAAGGAGTTCTTTTATTTAAAAGTGGACTCTTAAAAATTAAAAAAATTAAAAAATTTTTTTTGGATGAAATTCATACATATTTATGGTCCAAATTTTATGAGCGTTGTTTACAGCCGACAAAAAAAGGAATTTTCAACTTTTAATTTTTCTATTTGAACTAGGCTATTTTCTGGTTTAAGTGCAAAATGTTAGTGTCAGCATCGACAGTTTTTTAACTATTCAGAATTTTTCTGAGAATAAAAAAACTTCTATGATAAGAAATATTACTTTCATTGGACAATTTTCAAGATTAAAATGTCAGTTATCTCAAATTGAGCAAACTATGTATCCGTCTAAATTTTGTTTTCTTTTTTTTACCACAAAGTTAACACAGTTCAAAAGTTAGTAAATCACTATCATCGTCATCAGCCTATCGCAGTCCACTGCTGGACATAGGCCTCTCCCATTGCACGCCACTTAGATCGATTTTGGGCTTCTCGCATCCAAATCCTGCCAGACATCTTGCGCAGTTAGTAAATATTCGTGATTAATTCATTCCAGTCTTAATGACGCTCAGTGATCTTGGAAATTTTCAATATGGAATTACAACAAGTAACAATCTATAACTCACAATAATTAATTGTCCTAAGTGACATTCATTGATCGATCGATGGATATCACAGATGGTAGTATATAAAGTATCACAGTATTTAAAGATTTCACCCAGCAAAGTCTATCATTGCACCAACACAATGTTGCGGGATTATTTTGTGCTTAGCACAGGCTATGTAATCCCAGTTTAGGTGTACTTTATTTATCTTAATTGGTTATTATTCC